>RSEF01000002.1:114353204-114380240 GCA_003993805.1 Himantopus leucocephalus | reverse complement strand
TGATCTTCACCTACAGTGGGCGGTTCTTCATTTTCCCAGTCCTAACTTACATTAAACCAGTGCAGAATCCTTTGTATTTGAATTCTGTAACCTGGCAACTTTGAGGCTTTTAAATCTAGAAAGTGGTTAAAAGGAGATTGTTGATAGTCACTTTGCCAGTGTCTTGCTTACATAGCCTACTACCTCTGCTTTCTAAGCCATGCTGAAAGAGAAACTCAGTCCATTTATGTGCTGCTTATAACAGTACTAGGCAAAGGATATAAAAGAACGAACTTATGTTCCTTCAGCGCTACTTTTGCTTGCCCTTTCGTCACACAGATCTTAACAGTGTACCAGCCTTCCTGTAGAATATGAATATTATGTCTGTATTACTTGGAGGAAAAAATAATTAAAAGAATCCTGTAGTTTACAATGTCCCCCTAAGGCTACTAATCTTTTGTGCTTTCAGGAATATCTTCTCCCCTCCTGCAAAAAGTTGACGTGGTCTCTGAAGTATCCCAGGAAACATGTGAGGCCCTGGCTGACTGCCTCAACCTATTCACAAAGCAAGAAGGGGTATGTATTGTGCCGTGTGGATCTATAAAGGATCTGAATAGCTTGGTATATTTTGCTAGTTTCCTGCTTACCTGTTGAAAAAATAAATACACGCCCCCATAGAACTTCATATTGTTGGTAAGCTGTCCTTTTTCTGGTGAAAACTCGTGCTTCTAGCGAAAGAGTAGCTCAGTTTCTCTACAAAAGGACATTAGTATTTGAGTGTTCAGAAGAGTCCCAGATTTTGCTTACAAACTGCTGCTTGTAATGCTCGAACGGAATGCCTGAATTCAATAAAACAGTTGCTTTGCTGATTTGAAGGTTAAAATACTGAGAAAATTAATCTTTTTTTGTACTGGCGAACTGAAGTGTTGAACAGTATTGCTTCTGAATTTGTTTTTCAGACCATGTGCTTAGTGGGTGTGCGAATGCTATCTATTGAACTTCTGGCTTTCCCAGTGACAAATATCTTGTATGGTGTTAAACATAATGCAAACGCTTCAATTTGGGAATATATGTCAAACTCATTAATTCCTGGCGTAGGAGGTCTGGTATTTTTTTCCCCTCTAGAAGATACCCTAGTACCATGGAATAAATTTATTTTCCTGTATTGTGGTAACAGTAATCCCTCAGTTAAGCTCTTGTTGTCATTGGTAAGTGGTGTTTCAAAATGAGGTTTGTGTTGGTGCTGTTAGTCTTCCAGTTATTTAACACTGAGCTGCAAACACTGACTCCGTTGTCTCGGTTTGGTTTAAGATATTTTTTTTTTTCCATTCCTTTCGAAGCCTTTTTGTCTCCAGTCACAAGTCTTCTCGACTTACTTGAAGTCAGCTCTAGCAGAGTGGAACAAGCATTGGTTTTTTACATTGAGATTTTTCTTTAAGAAAATCTAATACTAAAGTTGCCAGTTCCATTTGTGGATGAGGGGGAAATTGTTACAACAGTGGGTGTATAGTGTTAGTATTTCTTAATTGTGTTGGCATCTCGCTTCAAGCCAGACTAAAATAGCTTTCCAGAGGGGAGTATGGAAAAACATATGGTGAAACTGTAATTTCACCTTACTTGAACTTGACTAGTCTCAGTAGGTGTTATAGAGGCCTTATTTTAATCTAGAAGCACATAGATTTGGGCACAGAGGGATAGGCTGAGGTGTGAACTTGAATTTCCACCCCAGCTAGTGAAATCAGTCGGTCATGACAGAGGGAGAAGATGTGATCCTGGAGAGTTTTGTGTCTTGGTATTTTTAAACTTCAAACTATTGCAATTCCAGAAGACAACGCAGGCTTTTAAAGATGCCATAAGCTCATAAGGGAAATTACAGCAGCAATCTCTTCCTAAGAATTGAACTTTTCCCAAAAAATTATGTTCCTGTTCTTAAACCCACAGCATTTGGTTTTGTCGTCTTTTATAAGACAGGGCCCTGTTCTCTGACATTCAGTGTTGATTTCTAGATTGTAGTTCTGTTGGCACTGCAAAAGCAATATATTGAGTTCTGCATTAGCAAGTGATAGGACCCCAATTAAATGCTTTAATATTCCTCCTTCCAAGTATATTGAATAGTAAAGCATAACTCTAAAGTATCAAACTCTAATATAAAAACACTTGTGTAAAATACTCTAAAAAAAAATATTTTTTTTTTTTTTAGTGTTAGTTTCTCTTCCAATGATGATCTCAATAATGAAGTTAAGGCTTAGGTGTTGTGAATGTGTGGGAACAACTGCCGTGAATGCTCTGCTCTGGCAATAACTGGCTGCTGTTAACTCAAAACTGCCAAACTGCCTTCAGGAAGGGTAACTCTACAACTGTTTTACAACCTTCTTGCCTGCCTGTCCTGTTGCCAGGCTTCTTTTTGTTGTCACCTGGACTGTTTGACTGCAGTTTGTCTTACTGACACTCCTTGATAGGACTCCTTCCTATAATTAATTGCTCCACGGTGCCTTTCTGCTGTATTGTGTGTCCCCCATGAAATCAGGTTCTCTCTAGAACAAACGTTTTCTCAAGCTTGGTACCTTTTTATCTTGCCTCTTTAAGGAGAATTCTTTTCCCTCTAACTTAAATTGTCAGCATACCAGAAGTCACTGCCTGACTAATGAGGAGAGGCTGCTAACTTCAGTAAGGATCACCGCAGCGATCGCACTTTTTGCCTTTTAGAGAAGACTTTGTTTAGTGTTCCCCATCTCTGTGCTGTGTAAATTGTAGCGTAATTGTGCAATATGCAAATGAAACTTCTAATACAGCACTAAGGGGGGAGCGGGGGGGGGAAGAGCTAAAGGTTCAAATCTTCCACTCGCGTTCGAAATGGCGCAGGAGCGTGATACCCAAGCGCTCCATCTGTCCGCCGCATCTCTCTCCCCCGGTGCCGCCGTGCAGGGCGCGGTGTCGGTGGCGACAGCGGCGACGCTGCCGAGCGGCTGCGGCAGAGGGCGGCCGGGTTCCCTGCCCGGCGGGCGGCGGCGGGGTGGCGGGGCGCGGCCCGCTGCGCTGCGGGCTCCGGCAGGGAGTGAGCCCCGGTACCGGCTCCGGGAGGGTGGGAGCACCGCTGCCGCCCCCGCCACCCGTGCCGGTGTAGGCGTGACCTCACCTCCCCGCACGGCGCGAGCTGCTCTGACGCCATAGAGGGGAGCGGTGGGGGGAGCTTCCAAAAATAACCCACTGCGGCGGGGCTCCGTGCGGGGCGGGCTCCGGGACCCGCGTACCCGCCCCGCGCCCGCCTGGGGAGCGGCGGGAGGNGGGGGGGGGGGGGGGGGGGGGGGGGGGGGGGGGGGGGGGGGGGGGGGGGGGGAGCGTTCGGCCCGTCAGGCCATTTTTAGGCGGGCCGGGATCCGGCTGCCGCCCCCGGTGTTTCGGGTTGGTTTCCTCCGCCNCCCGGCTCGGCCGGGGCTCCCCGCGGGGCCTGCCCCGGGCAGGACAGACCTAACGCCCCCCCCCCCCCCCCCCCCCCCCCGCCGCGCCCGGCGGGAGCCGGCGGTGCGCGGGGCGGGCGCCGCTCCCCCGCCCCCGCCCTGCCCCGGGCCCGCGGCGCGCTGCGGGGTGAAGGGACCCGACCGGCGGCGGCGGCGGCTGCTGCTGCGACCCCGGGGCGAGGGATCGGAGCGGCTGCCTGCCCGAAAGCGCGTTCCGCGGTACGTCGTGTGCGCGATGGGTTGGGTTTGGGGGGTTATTTAATTTTTTTTTTTTTATTTTTTTTTTCCTCCTTCTTGACATTGGGATGAACCCTTCTGTGTCAAGAGGAGAAGGTAGAGATGAGCGCAGCTACTTTTTTTAATTTTTTTTCCGAACAATTAAAAGGTGTGAGGGAAAGACGAAGATAATTTGGTTGGTTTAATCCGGGTGTTTGTTGAGGCGTTTGTGGCGGAGCTGGTGCAACTTGCAACGTTCTCTGCAGTGACTTTGGCACAAGGTTAGTAAGTATTGTTGGAAAGCACAGCTTCCCTTGGGCTGTTTCTGGCAGGTGTCGGAACCTGCATTCCAAAAGCAGTTTGATTCTAGTGTTTTCATATTCTAAGGTATTTTTGTATAGTTGTAGGAGAAGTTTAACTTAAGGTTCTTTGCACGTTATTATCTCTGCTAGTTTTTCTGGGTGGGTTTAAAATTTGTCTCTAATACTTGAGCTGCATGCACTGAAGCTGTATGAAACTGATAGGAAAGGTATTCTTGTAAAGAAATCAGCTTTTTTTTTTTTTAAGCATGCTTCTTCATTAACCAGTGCTAGATAAAGCGTGCTGATGAGTATCTTGACTCTCCTAAGTTTCACTTTTACCATCAAAGGTTATATTTAACAGTAAACGAAGAGCTCGTATTGCGTGAGTTTAGAACAAATAGTAGTAGTCTGTTTGTGGCTTTGCTCTTCTTCCTTTGCTTGTCGGTGGTGTTATTCTTTCTAGGTTTTTTGGGGTTTGGTGTTTTTTGGGTTTTTTTTTGTTGGNTAGTAGTAGTCTGTTTGTGGCTTTGCTCTTCTTCCTTTGCTTGTAGGTGGTGTTATTCTTTCTAGGTTTTTTGGGGTTTGGTGTTTTCTGGTTTTTTTTGTTGTTTTTTTGTTGGGTTTTTTTGTAAAGGAGATTTGTTTACAAGCTGATGAAAAACCTTAGCTGATGAGATAAGGGATTCAGAAAAGGTTTCTTCATTTCTTGGTTTAAATGAGTTGTATACTCAACTAAGTAGAATTTGTCATAACAAATTAAGGTTGTCATTTTTACAGAAGCGTTAAGGTCAAAATACTGTGGGTCATAGTCCTTGGATTTAGTTATCTTTACCATGGTGTAACTTGCTATCTCTTGTATGTATAACTGACGTACTGTAAATAAAAAATGTGCACACAGTTCAACTAGCAAATATTAATGTCTAGAAGTTCAGTGTATTGCCTTAGTTTATTTCATATTTCTTGGGAACATAATTGAATGTCCATGTGTGTTCTTGTGAATGCATGCATACTCTTTGGGATACAAATAGTTGTCTTTAATACACCTGGTTTGTGGTCTGGGTCTGCTACCTAGTGGATGGTGAATGAAGAAGGTGTCTGGGAGCTGTGTCCAGATGACTTCTTAATGAGGCTTTTTATTATCTGTTTCCTTGTGGGGGTGGAGCTGAGGGGAACAGTGATGACACTCTGCAATCAAGGGAGAGCTATTGATATGGGCACCCTGAGCAAATCTGTCTAGAAAAGTCATGGAGTTCATCAGCAGTCCTTTTCTGCCACCTGGCAATATAGTCAGCTGCGTTAATCTGTCAGGTATTATGAGTCTTTGGTGAGGGAGAGATGAAGAAGGGGTGAGGGATGCAGCTAAAATCAGGGAAGCTAGGAAAGAAGTTAATATCGTTATTTCTGTGTTAGGGCTGAGGAGGGGATCATGTCTTGGCTGGCTGTTGAACTAGACCTGGAACCATAGAGTCTTTAGCCCCTCAAGTCATGAAAACAGTGCCTGTGTTTCTCTGCTCCTTTCTCCTTGTGCTTAGAAACAGGTGACAGCACGTTTGTGTTTTGTTTTGGTTTTTTTTTTTGCTTCCTTTCAATCACCGGAGCACAACAGAGCAATTCTGTTGTCTGTTCTGTTCTGTGGCTCTTGCTGAAAGTAGTGGAATTCAAGGCAAGTCCTCAGTGTGTCAGGGCCTCTAGGCAATGCCCCGAACAACTGAAATGCTGTTCAGCTTGTAAACTTGGGGAAAGGAGGAGAGCAGTTTTCAGGCAGTTGATAATTGTACTGGGCACAGCAAGAGGTGTCTGGTGTTGAGAGACTTGAGGTGTGTCTGCATCGAGAAAACCTTTATTGGCTGTATGAGTCTCTAACTGACTTTACCCTGTTTCTCCCCCTCTGCTCCTAATGAGTAGAAGCGTACTAGAAATACCTAGTGCAGCTTGAACCTTGTTTGAAAGTAACAAGCTAATTGGAAGGTTCTCTATGTTCAAACAGGTCCCCAGGTAAAGATGGATTTACCACACACACACACACCCCCCATGCAGAAGAGCACAAGATGTAACATGTTGTGGAATGATGTACAGACATGGCATATAAGAGAACAAAGCTACCGACAGGAAAGTTATTTGGCATGTTGTTTCTCTTGCTAGAACATCAGCAGTTCTAGTTGGTGATTCTTGGTGTACCAATTTTTGGATGCTGAACATGCATATGTCTTTCACCTGTGCTAAAGCTCTAAAGATGAGATGTTCAAATCAGAGGAATTTGATAGTGGAATGCTTGTGGATAGCATAGTGTTCTTCCTCTGGAAGCATTTTCTTTCTGCCCCTGTACTGCAGCCTTGCTGTTAGAAAGTGAACTACAAGTCTGCAAAGACAATGTCCGCATCAATATTGTGTAAAGGAGTTAGTGAGTCCAAAGTATCTAGGAGATAGTGGAGTTAAAGAACGTAACTCTTCTTCAGGGACTTTCCTAGAGCAGCCAAGACTTAGTAGGCCACCAGAGTGGGCAGAGAAGCTAAGCAGCAGCCCAGACAGAAGCTTGTTAAAATAATAAATATTGGCACTCCATTCCTGGAAAAGATAAGTAAATATTACTGCTTTTTTATAAAAGGGTATTATATGTGTTGACAGAACGCTTACATTTTCAAGCAGTTGATAAGATCCTTGGTCGAGTGCTGTATATGAAAGGCTTCAGGTTGGCAGATGGTCCTGGCTGACAGAAAGATGCCTGGGTGTTATTATAGGGCAAAAGATGAATGCTACTGGTCTTTGTAGTACAACAGGGTCCCNGCCCAAATTCCCCCCCCCCCCCTTAAGAGTGTGCACTTCAAAAGTTAACTTTTTCCTTTGTAGCTGGTGATATGTTTGAATATAATCTATTGGCAAAGTAACATACTAATTTCTAGTGACAGGGAGACTCTCGTTGACTTGTAGCTCTACAAGCCTGTGTGAAAGCTGGTCATGCAACTTGGCTGAAGGCGTTCTCCACTTGGTACTGCGTTGCCCAACTCAAAGCGTGCTGCTAACCTGTTCTTGCACTTGCCAGAGTGGATTAATGCTTTTTCAAAGCTTGGCTTGTAGGTTTGATTTTTCTGTTGTTTGGTTTTTTGGTTTGGTTTTTTTTTTTTTTCTTGGCAGTTGTTAAGCAGACTTGTGTAAATTAACTTGGAATCTGTTCATAGGCCTCTGGGGAAACACCATGTAAAAACATATTAGGTTGAAATGAGACCCCTTCTCACTGGGCTTCTGCAGCTTGCACTCTTGAAGTTTACTTCTGAGGTCTTGTAGACAACTTGTTTGGGGATTTTATTTTTTAATGCAAAAACATGAAGAATAGGGGCTTAGCTGAGGCTGCAGGGAGGAAAGATCAAGCAGCAATCAAGTTTAATGGAATAGTATTTGATATATTAAGCTTCTAAAATAGGAATTAGCAATTCTGTTTTATGTAAATATATTTGTAAAATATATTTGTATCTGCACAAGCTGATAGAGCAAAAAAAAAGTAATACTTAAGATGGAAATTTTCTTTCTGTATTCTTACTACTTAATGCTATGGGGATATTGTTTGTTCTCCTCTCCATCAAGCTTGCAAAAACAACTGGAGTGAGAAGGGTGCACACTTTCATCCTTCTAGTGTGACTGTGACTTCATAATGGCACGTAAAACTGATCAGCTTGCTTTCAGTGTTCTGGCTTTCCTTAAAAGCTAGTTTCTTAGAATAATAATAAAAAAATTATTTCTACACATGTGAAAAACAAATTTAATGTAGTCTGTCCAGTACTAGATATTAAAATGTACTTTTGAGGGAGATAGGATATTTAACTTCTTATTACCCGTATGTTTTGTGTGAGGTTGTTTTAAAGGCATTGTCTCTGAGTAGCATAAGTAACTGAAGACTTTGTGTCACTTAACTGTTGTAAAATCATCTTAAGTTTGCCATGTGGTTGGATTTTTGGTATGTTTTATTTGGCCACCTTAAACGTCAGTGATTTCAAATCTCTTGCCTTATGGCCTAGTAGGCTGTCCATGTGCAAATGTGTAGCTTTTCCTTGAATAAAGGAGGTTGACTGAGTCTAAATTTACTTTTCTGCTGTTCTTTGCTGTGTTTCTAGTTGCTGTCCCATCTGGTTCCATGAAATATAGGGGTCTTCTAGATATGAAGGATAAAATGATCTCCCATTTAGACAGTACTAGTGTGTATTGGAGAGTGTGTTTTTTTTTTTNTTTTTTTTTTTTTTTTACTTCACCAGGCCACAATCATGGCTTTTCAATCAAAACTGCTTTGTTGCTTCTTTCACTTTTTTAATTCAATGACTCCTCAGACCTGATATCACTTTTATAATAAGAGGTAAGCCACTGTGGAATTTGACCTCTTGTCTGGTTTTTAATCTCATGAACTGAACGTGTACTTGTTGGCCTCTCTCTCCCCCAGACTGCCAGTGGCTTCAAAAGCTTTTTTGGTATTAATATTAATATTCAGAAGTGTGTTATCTCTGCTTGCTGTACTGTCCAGTGAAGAAGTGCATTTGTTATAGTGCTGAGTCACTGAGGTTATCACTAGAATTGGTAAATGGGCTGTGTTTAGGAAGTGTTTATGGACTGAAAATAAATCACCAGTATTATAGTTTTCCTTGAAGGTACATGCCAGGCCTGGTCATCAAGGAATGTTAGTAACCTCTTTATCCAGAGTGCTTGTATTGTTCTTAACATCACCTGCTTTTAAATGCATCAATAATATGCTTTAAAAATAAATGTGTTCAGTGTTTTGTACAAATGGGAAACACAGGCTATGCTATCCTATAAGGACAGCTGATAAGCACACAAAAAGCAAATGATGGTCTGCTTATAGCAAAGAGCTGAGCTGAATGTTGCTGCAGAGGAGTGGTAAGATTGATGGCCTTTTAGGAATAAAGTGTACCCATTGGTTGTGAATGTCCTGAAGAGTCCAGTATAAGAGGATGTCCAGCTTTGATGTAAGCATAGCCCTCATCTGAATATCTCATCTTTGTAGAATGCATTTGGGAGTGACACCTGTGAAGTGCTTACTTTGCTTGCATATCTTTATGTTAAGCCACTTGTAACGTAAATATGGACTCAGTCGGTCACTTCTACATTATTAATGTTAAAACTTTGACATCAATGCAATAATGCTTGGATCCATAGGTACACTAGGAGACTTTGAGAATGGCTTTAAAGTATGCCTATTTGAAGGAAGTCTGCAGTGTACATCATAACACAGGGATACTCCTTAGATTAGAACTAGAACAGTTTAGTCACAGAATTAGACTATAAACTTTTTCATCTGCTTTGGGTATTTTTGTTCTGCCAAAGCTACATTGCTTCCATAACATAAGCTTGTTCAGATATGGGGTTTTTGACCCTTGACTAGAAATACAGCTTCCTATTAATCTTGAAATTTAATAATGTTGCTGTTGCAGGTCTCTTTTTTTGAGTCAAGAGCTATGGCGGGAGAAAGGGTAGGGAGAAAAGAACTACTCTCAGCTTGTCTGGAAACACTCAGTTTAATTGGTCAGAGCATCAGCCTCTAGGCCTTGTGCAGGTCTACTGTAGCAGAATAGCATCTGCAGGAACTTGGAGGGTTTGAACTGATAGACATGAACTAATGGGGCACAGTCATACATGGGGATTTTATCATTGTGGTGGGGAATAATCTTAAGTTGTCAAGATAATGGTGTAGCTCCTGTAGGTAATGTGGTAATCCCTGTATGTCAGTAGTTTATACCTTTCTGGAAATGCCAACAAGACTATTAATTGTGGAAGTATTCTGTGCTATTCATGCAACTTGGATTGTCTATTGTTCCAGTGAAACACCTTGCTGCAAGGTCAGACAAATCAAATTGAGGTGAAAATGAGCTGGCTGAGCCTTTAAGACAGCTTGAAACCTTAAGACAGTTCCATCTGTGCCTATGGATAGCAGAAATGTAGTTTTGTCTGACCTGTATCTCCTCCAGCTCTGAAGCCACATTTCAGGCTAAGAGCTAGACTCTAGTCCCACAGAGTAACAAAATGGTTGAGGTTGGAAGGGACCTCTGGAGGCCACGTGGTCCAACCCCCCTGCTCAGGCCCGGCCACCTACAGCCGGTTGCCCAGGACCGTGTCCAGACAGCTTTTGAGTACCTCCAAGGATGACAACTCCACAACCTCTCTGGGTGACCTGTGCCAGCGCTCAGCCACCCTCACAGTACAAAAATTGTTTCTTGATGTTCAGAGGGCATCTCCTGTGTTTCGGCTTGTGCCTATTGCCTCTTGTCTGAGGCACCACTGAGAAGATCCTGGCTCTGTCTTCTTTGCACCCTCCCTTCAGGTATTTACATAGATTGAGATCTGCCCTGAGCCTTCTCTTCTCTAGTCTGAACAGTCCTCAGACATCCACACAGTACTCAAGAGGCAGTCCAGTACAGTAGTTTTAGACAATTTCAGGGATCCATGTGTCACAAATCATCTGGTAACATGTGGTCAGTGTGTTTTACTATTGTCTTTGCTCCCACATACGATTTATTGAATCTAAAAAGCAACATGTCACTCTAGGCTGTCAGATCCTGCTTCAGCTTCGGGTGGGGAGAGCTCTTGGTGTTCCTTTAGACTTAAATCAAATCTACCTTCTAGTTTTATTCTAGCAGCTAGTGGTTTTTCATGGAATCATAGAATAGTTTGGGTTGGAAGGGACCTTTAAAGGTCTAGTTCAACCCCACTGCATCGAGCAGGGACATCACATCTTCAACTAGATCAGGTTGCTCAGAGCCATGTCCAACCTGACCTTGAATGTTTCCAGGGATGGGGCATCTACCACCTCTCTGGGCAACCTGTGCCAGTGTTTTTGCCACCCTCGTTGTAAAAAATGTCTTCCTTTTATCTAGTCTAAATCTTCCGTCTTTTGGTTTATAACCACTACCCCTTGTTCTATCGCAACAGGCCCTGCTAAAAAGTCTGTCCCCATCTTTCCTGTAGGCCCCCTTTAAGTACTGAAAGGCCATAATAAGGTCTTTGTGGAGCCTTCTCTTCTCCAGGCTGAGCGACCCCAACTCTCTCAGCCTGTCCTCATAGGAGAGGTGTTCCATCCCTCATCATTTTTATTGGAGAAGTTTATGAAAGAGTTTACTAGAAGTTTGTGCTGGGACCACTTCTGAACTATAGATGCTACTGGATTGCGTATCAGGGAGTAACAAATAGAAGATTTATCAGTAAATAGCTTTGCTACAGCGTTAAGTATATGTCCTGGGGAGAAGCAGGCTTGTTTTGTCTACTGAATTCATTTTAGTTACTCTTTGCGCAAGAAGGACCTGAGTAGCAGTGAGTAACACACTGAATTCTTGCAACAGAAAGTAAAAACAAAACAACAACAAAACCCCCTACCAGATGAAGGCAAAAGTGTTTGAGATCATTCATAAGAAGAGATGATCTCTTCCACCAAGTGAGAATATTTGTATTGTCTAGCTGTTCTGCATGGCAATGGTGGTGTTCTATAGTATCTCCTTATAATATATCAGTAGGCATCATATTTTGGGATAACTGTGGTGGTTTTAGACTAGCAATTATTTCTAACAAAACTAAGAACTGAGTGGCACTATTTTAGATTTCATTCTCAATATAAAAATGTCTTTTTGCTCACTTGTTCTAAGGTTGTGAACTTTCAATTTGGATTTCTGTAGCCCAAAGTGTAGTTATCTGTCTGCCCTCACTGCAGGATGAACTTCCGTACAACATACCCTAATTTCAGGAAATGTCTTATCAGCCTACCCAGAGCCTAGTTGATGTCTGCTGGCTGTTGCTTGCTTCGGGGTGAGGTCAGAACAGTGTCTCAGAGGAAAATCATCCCTAAGAAGAGACAAACTTTTTGATGCTGCAGGTCCTTCTAAAATCTGAAGTAGAAGCGGGATTTCTGCGTTTGTGTCTATGAAGTCTGATTCTTTAATATTGGAAAGTTGAGAAGAGTGTGTCCTGGCCTATAGCAAATTAAAATGCTTTCCAAGGTGGATTTTTTTTGGAGACCAGAACTCCAGCACTGTGTTGTGAAACTCACTGTTGACTTCTGGCCTGTGTAGGAGTTCAACTTTTTTTCATTTTTAACTAGTTTGGTTAGCATCCAAAATGAAACAAAAACTATCATACAAGTTGTCTGAGTTTGTCATAAATGCAGACCTGTAGAGCATGCATGTTTGTTTTGGAATTGCTTTTTTAAAAAAAAACCTGTCAGTTATTCTTCATGAATAATTAACAAGATTCCCAATGTGGAGCTTGTAGAACAGACAACCAGCTTCAGAAGTGTTAATTTTTTAATAGGAAGCTGGTTTGACTGTGAGTCAACAACGTGTCTAGTTGTGTAGCAGCACTAGTAAGCCAGTAAGCGCCAACAAAAACATAGCAAAAACATGACAGTTGCTTCAAAAGAGAAAACATGAATACACGCATTCGCTGTGATCCAACTGGGAAGAAGTGTGGGGGAGGGGATACAAAGGGGTTGATCAAAGTAATCGGCGGTGTATACCGAAAAACACTTAGGGGAAATAGTTAGATCAAAACTGCCTTAAGATCTATTTTCAAAACAGTCCTTAAGAATAAAAAGGAAACGTTTCCTGTGTGCGTTCTTAAGAACCCTTACATCTTAAAGTCTGGTCTCTGTTTGTGAGACTAACAAACTTCAAAGATGTTCAGAGTCTCTCAAAGGGAAAAAGGCAANGGGAAAAAGGAAAAAAAAAAAAAAAAAAAGTCCCTGCCAGATATGAAAACGTGTGGCAATATACTGTTCTAGTCCTGTTGGCATCAGTATAATACATCAGCTTGAATGAGACCCTTAGTTAGGGTAAGGTTACTTGTGGCCTGTGCCTCTGAGGAAATAGATGCTTAATCTCACTAGGGCAGCAAAATATCTTTGGGGTGTGGTTTATTTCTGGTAATCTTGTAGCTCTGCAACTTGAAACAAGCTTCCCAAACCTGTACATCCCTGCTGGTGTCATTCAGTCCCAGCTTGGTTTGGCACAAGCTATTGGCAAATGCGAATAGCAGCCATATTTAATTTCAGCTTTACTCAGAATAGAAACAATACTTAACCGAAAATAATAAAATCAGAAGGCTTTTTGTTTGAACTCTTGATGTTTGACTAATCATCATTATAATAATACTGGAACATGAGTAGGGACAGAATGCACTCTGGAAACTGGCAACTTCTGTAGCTCTTAAACCTAAGTAGACTTCATGAGATTTATCAGTTTATGCTTAAGTTGTCTAAGTAAAATATAAAAAAACAAATGCTTTTGAGAGGAAGACTTGGAATTGTCATTAAGTCTTACTTCAGAAACAAACCAGAAAAAGATCTGTGAAGTCTTGACTGGTGCAGAATCACTTTGAAGAAAGCAGTTTCTCTGATTTAAAAGTTTGGGTTTAAGCTTTTCTTCCAAAATTGTCCTTCTAATCTGCAAATTAAGTCTTTGTAGTTGTTCTTGCACTCCTAGATGGGTTCTTGGCTCAGAACTGCAACATTCTCCACTGGTTAAAACTGTAGTGCTTCATCAGCCTCTGAATAAACAAACTTTGACATAGCCAAATGTGGAAACAGGAGAGGGGAAGGAAGGCAGCAAAGTCTGTGTTGAGGAGGAAGTGTTGCTGTCTTAAGAGGGAAAGGTGGGAGGCAAACAGTTTTTGTCCCGAGCATGTGGATAGTTCAGAAACAATCCAGGCAGTCTTGAATTAAGAATTTTTATAATAGGCTTGTATGTTGGAAGAAGGGTGCTGACTGCTTCTCAGCATGTCCAGCTCTTCTCTTGAGTAACAGTTCTCTTAATGCCTTGATATGTCTGTGTTGACATGATCCTGCCAAAATCTGAGTTTCTTCAGTGTGGACAATAGCTTGTCTCTTGCTTCTAGCAGTAGTTCCACTATCTCTTTCTAAATTTTATGATCGTATCTGGCCCTTTCCTTCATCAGCAGAATTTTATTATTTTAATAAATCAAATATAGGGAAATATTATGCCTCTGTACTAGGAAGAATGAAATGTAGCCTTTCCAAATCAGCCCTGCTAAACTCCTCCTCTTGAACTGTTGAGGTGAACATTCGTAGTTGACTAACAATGAATCCTTGTGTTCTCTGGGGAGTGACTGAGGCAGAGTCCTATGACTTGATTTACAAAGTCTTTGGTTTCTTCTATAGGCTTTGAGTTGGGATGTAAGCAAATAGATTACCAGGACTTGTTTGCTTGTGTGTATGGGGGTCTTTCAGCCTTTGTACAAAAAGAAACTTTATTGGTGATGTTTCCTGTATATGGGTCTGAAAGAAAGCAAAATGTTAGCCTTCTGAGTTTTTTCTCTTTTAAATTTGGTGATCTCAGTAAGATGTGGTGCTCTGTTGATGTAGCTGTAGAGTCAGCTGGCCAGAACTCTGAGATGAAGACTGATGCTGTCTTGTGATACAGTAAGTAACCCTTTACCTGTCATCAGTGAGCTCAGCTTACCTCCTTGATTAACTGATCACATCTTGTTTTGCATTTCGGTAGTTGCACTAGCAGTAGTTCAAGTCATTGGCAAGTGCTACCCAACTATTCTATTTTTAACTAGAGATCTGATAGATCTCTGGAGCTGGGTAAATGGTAAGCTTATAGCACAGAGAGAGAAAACCTAAGCAAGAAACAATGGTTGAAGTAAAGCATGACTTTTTTGGATCAGTCCTCGGTACCCTGGGGTGAGCCAAGGCTGTGGTGAAGTTTACAAGGGCTAGTTTACTCCAGCAAATGAAGAGTTATAAGGTCTTAACATATGTTAAGATAGCAGACGTTTATCACAAGTTCCTTGTGGTTGGTGATGGGGAGTGGTGAGTCAGCAGGGCACTTTGTGTGGAAAGACCTATGTATAAACAGAAATGAACTCTGAAAGTTTTGTATAAAATATTTATATGCTTTAGGGCTTTAGGAATGTAGTGATGTGTTCATGAAACTGATTTTATCTGTTTGGGAACACTTTATTTTTGCTTTAATGTGAGCTGTCACACTTGCAGTTTTATGATGTGTCATAGGAGTATTCATAAAACACTTGTTCCTTTCTCTAGTACTTCAGATACCTGAGGCGTGCTTGCAAAGAACATACTGAAACTAAAACTGTTCCTGTTTTTTGGGGGTGGAAAGGGGGTTAGGAGAAAAGCAGGATTATACATATTCATATCATATATTAATGTGTGATTAGTGGGAGTTAAGTCCCATGAGTAGAGGTAAAAATCAAGCCTTTTTTAAAAATTTATTTTCTTTCTGGAAAACTTCCTCTATTGAAGCTCAAATGTGGTTAAAACTAGGAGAACTCCACGTGAGAGCAACTGGTTTCAGTTGTCACTTCAGTAACAGCTTAAGCAACAACTTAGCTCTACTCTAGGTAGCAGAAAATCTAAAAGCATTTTTTTGTAGAAGCATATCCTGTAGAATTAGTGCTGCAGTAGCATGCTTCAAAGTCAGTTAATAAAACATATAGAACTGTTCCATTTCTAAACAGATAGGCCTCAGGGAAGATATTCAAAGTCTTTACAGTTCTTCCATGCTGAAATGAAAAGGCAGGTTTTGTTCAAGACGCGGAGGCAGACCTGACTCTTCTCAAAACTATGTAGTTCTCATTCTACGTTAAATGTAAAAGAATAACAGATCTACTCAGCACTAGCTTAAACTGGTCATCACAAAGAACTGGCTTATGCATGGAGATGCTAGCAATAGGGACTGCATTGTACTAACAGCAAAATTGCAACTATGTGGGCTTGTCCGTTAGAATAGACGAACAATGTACATATCAAACTGTCTGCATTGGGGTTGTGATTTTCACTGTTAGGCTCAGATTTTTTGGTAGGGGTTTTCTTTTGGTATGAAGACAACAGAAGAAGGGAAAGAATCCTCGCTTTGGATTCCCAGTGCTTCCTGTGAGTAGTTTTCTGTAGTATAATGTGTTACAACACAGAGCTTTGTAGGTTCCGTCTTTCAGGATAGTCTGTCCTGTTGGAGTAGCTGACCCTGGAAACTGACAGTTTCATATAAATAGGTGTAATGTGAAACAAATGGCAGGTTTGATTGGCATTTACGTCATTACAGAAAGCAGGATTACATTTCTTAATGCCAGGAGATGTCCACAGAAAATTGTCATTTCTACTATAGCGGTGTTTTTCTTATTCCTTGGTTATATGTTAATTTCCAGCCAGGTTTTAGACTAGCCCTTAGCTTGCACCTTGTGTCTGTGCTTCATGGCAAATGTCCCATAAGCGGTGATGTTTTGGGGAGGATGGAATTTCTGTGGCAGTTGGACAAAGCCATTCAGTTTGAAAACCAAAACCTCACTTCTGAGTAGTCAGAGACATTGAGGCAGTGTCATAGGCTGCTTTCCTGCACTCTGCTTACTGCAGCGCAGAATTGGTACGTGGTGTACTGTCAGAGTCTGGCTTCAGATCGCCCGGTGGTTGCTATGTGAAAGAGGCAGCTCTTTCTTCCTACACCACTCAAAAGTCTGCATATTCTGGGTATTCTTATTCCTAACAATGAAGTTGAGTGGTTTTGAAAGTAAAATTCAACTAAATTACACTACGGAGTTGTGAAGTGTGTCTTTTCTCTGTTGTGGTCCAGGAGAACCTAGAGCCAAGGTATGCTGTCTTTTAATTTACCGTTCTAATGTTAAAGGCAGGTAGCCCTACATATTGTTGAGGTGCCTGTATTCGTTCTATGCCTTGCTTGCTATGTGTTGTTTTTAGGGTTTACTTGCAGCTGCAATAGCCTGTTGCTGAGATGATCATTTATTAGCTGGGCACACAGTGGTGTGACCCTTTCCTACCCCACAAAAGTGCCACTGTTGTTGGGCATTAATTTAAATTAAAAGCATCCAGCACCAAACAAAGGAAGTATTTTATGAATTGTACTGAGATGTCTTCAGGATAGACAGAGAAGCCTTGATTACAGACTGCGCCGATATAGTTCAAGACTTCAGGCTTTAAAAATGAAAAAGGGAAAAAAAAGAAAAAATAGTGGTTTGGTGCATGTTACTAGTCTCCCACCTACCTCATGGAAGCTGAGGGTACAGAAAAGAATGGGACTGATGTTTGTTACACACAGATAAGCTTTTTGATATTTTGGAATAGGCATGTGAACTTTCTGCTAGTAATACGCAGTGAAGGAGTTAACTTTTAAACCATGCTCCCATGCTTAACAGGATTTCTGATGGCACGGAAAGGCAATGGAATTGTCTGCAAATAGCTTGTTGCTTTCTTTTTAAAAAGATAAAATAGAGGCCTGACTGCTGAAATAATTCTACTATTTGAATTCACAATTCATTGCTTACAGCCTGAAGGACTCGAATGTTTCCAACAGCTTTCCATTCAGTTAAACCAGAAGTGAAACCAGTTACCAGAACTTGGATATTGGACCACTTCAGCTGGAGAAGTATTTTTTTTTAAAAATAAATTGTTGCACTGACCTAGATACTGAAGTCTTGGTGGTTCTGTGTCAGTGTATCAGGTTATAGCTGTGTCTATAGCTGTAAGGTTAATGATTGAGTGATTGTTTACTCCTGTGAGACAAAGCTAGATAGTTTCCATCAGCAATTATAAATCTGAAGTTTCACTATAATAATATTCTCTTTAGAGATGAAAGCAAGACTGATCTTAACTATCATTGTCTAACAGTGCAAGCAGAAACCCAACTTTATTCATAACTGTAATTGCTGTTGTGCAGAAGAGCTCCTGACAAGGGTGATGTAGGAAGGTCCAACTAGTTGAACATTGGAAACTCAGCTGGCCTCATGCTGGGCACATGAGAGTGCTCTGTGCTGCTGTCCCTGTGGAGCTCTGTGGAGAGCTTATAACGTTGATGGTGGCACTGGCATTGTGGGGACCAGCAGCAGGGATCAAAAGGATGACAGCCATTCCATAGTCGGAGGATGAGGAGCTGAACCCAGTACAATGTGAATTGCCATCTGTCTCTTTCTCAGGTCAGGCACCACTACTAAAAGAACAGAAACCACGGCTATATCACAAGCTGTGCCTTACACAGGCTGTCAATGAAATGTCTCTTCTGATATTTTCCTGGGTATGCTCAGACTGGATTTCCAGAGCTGTGTATACACTGATACCTGCATCATTTTCATGTGATATTTACTATCTTATATAAATATTTGTCACTGTAAAATAGCGTGGTACTCCGCTAATGCAACCTCACAAAATCAGATTATATTCCACTGAAAAACATTGGCCTATCTGCGTCCAGTTTAACAGACTGAAATGCATGTGCTTCTGAAAGTGGGCGTTTTCTTCATCGTTTTATGCTTTCCTGCTTTATACATAAATACTAAACATTTGGTGTTCATAAGCATTTTTAAAACTAGTCTGGAGGTTCCTTCTGTAATCTCGCAGTTGATTTTGTGTTGGGACAATGAAGAAAGACAGCGTGGGGAAGAAAAAACTTCGGGGAAAAGGGATAAAGCTGAAGTGTGATCTCCAAAAATGGCAGTGGAGTAGCCAGGATCACCTTAGAACTTAATCACTGTCCAAGTCTTGTGAATGACAAATAGAGTATGGCAAAACCATGCATGGGAGAAATCTGCTTACATTTTGGGAAAACTTACCACTCAGTTTGTCAATTCTGTTGTTCAATAAACTTATGCTTTGAAAATAGTGCCAATCAGCCTGCATATTTCTTGGTAAGCTTGGAAAAATGGAGAGTGTGGTTCTGGAGGAAAAAAACAAAACAAAAAAGACCCCCCAACAACAACAAAAAATCCTGCCTTTACAGTGAAATTTACTGCAAAAAGGTTTTAGGAGATGTATCTCGTCAATAATAAAAGACAAGGTGACAAAATTATGGTGTTGCTTAAAGCTGCTTTGTGTTTTAAAAAAAACACCGAACAAAACCAAAACCAGAGTGCTTACTTCAAACAAGGTTTTCTCCAGCGATACCTGTATTAAGTAGAGTACGTGAAGGTTTTACTACCTCTATCTCTGTAAGCATTGCTTTTCTACAGGTGGAATCAGTCAAATAATGGTAGTAGAACCTTGGTGTTTGTTTTTTTTTCTTCTACCAGTTCTCGCATTGATACTGTAGAACTGCTTGGGTGCTTAAGGACACAGTATAGTTACAGACAATATTTCCAGACCACTGCCTTCAAAGAGCTGGTAGTGTAAACTCTTACCCTTCACCGAGTACTAGGCTGTAGAGGTTTGTAGCGCCACCTCTGGACTCTCTGGATGCGTGTGTCCGTCCCACAAGCTCAATACTATTGAAAAAAGTTTTATACCAGATTTAATATCTCCAGCCCCCAGCTATTGAATTAAGGTTGCTTTAAAACCAGTTCATTCAGGTATGGTTACAGGCAACAAACTTAAAACATGTTTTCTTTTTTCCTTAGCTTCTGGCTGGCATTGTGCTCCTCATGTAACAGATGAAAAGCATTTTTTTGTTACCTGTTAGTAGTGTGTAATAGCTGTGCTAATAAATGTTTGGCAGCTAGGAGGTCTGGAAGTACACAGAAAAGTGAACCTTACTGTAAAGCTGGCTAGGTATTTTCCAAAAAGGGGATTTGTTTCCAGTACACCTTCTGCAATACTGTATAGCTCTAGGTTATGATAGGGCAGAGGAACCTTAAAGCCAATAAAAGACTTGGGGGTGGGGGGGTGGTACCTCAAGCCCTATATATGTTGTTGCTTGTTTGGTCACACTACTTTGCTTTTAGGGGATGCAAAAAGAGGTTCATCTGTGTTTTGTTAGATATATTTTGATTTTCTTTCAATTTGCTGTTAAATAACAATGAATTATAAATTCTAGGTAAAGATTTAAATCACTCAAATCATTTATCAAAACAAAACAGAGCATAAAGGCATCTAATTCAGTACTACAAAAAAAATTGCAAATGCTATTTTAATAACTGGTTTCACTTTGCTGTTTAATAAGAATGAAAAGTACCACTTTATTTTCAGTCCTCTGCCCTCCCTCTCACAAGAGAGTGAAATACTGATGCTAGTTCCCTAAATGGGCAGTTTGTTAACTATTTGATAGCATACAAAATGTAACCCCTGCAGAAACTGCATAGTAACAAATCTCTTGCAGTGGCATGCCTGATTTGTATGAAACATTGCAGTAATTGCCTTCCTTACTACTGTCAGAGTGAACTTTAAATGAAAGTGACAGTGACTAGTCCAGATTTTTTTTCATTTTGTTCAGGGTGAAACTGTTAGACAGTAAGTGACTTACTGGTTTTATTGCTTTCAATTAGCAACCCAATTTTATACGCTTTTAATTATCATTTAATTGGATTGCCCCTTTACACTTGGAGCCTGGCAGCCAAACCAGCTGATTTAGTATTTGTCACAACTGAGGGGGTGAAGATTTCTTCCATAAATCTTTCCCCAGAGGATGTGTTACTGCTAGCATAGAAACTCTTTGCTGGAAGTAGCAAATCTGCTTTAATGTCTCCTTCCTAGCCTCTAAATTTGCACCCCCTCATTTGTGCCTGACTCTGAATCCACTATTTGAGTGCTTGTTACAACTGAGGGGGCTGAAGCCTCCAAAGTAAAGCTTTAATGTAAAATGTAACCAGATAGGACATAGGAACAGTTCTTAAATTAGATTCGAAAAGGTAGTGCTGGTATATGTGTAAGTTGCTTAGGGAAGTGTGTAAATTGTCCCTGTAACTGTTCCAAGAGATTAATTGTCATGTCCTTGCATGTTCTTAGTGGAGGGGGAATTAGTGTTGTAAACTGACCTTTGAGAGTAAACTAGAGGACAAGGCAGGGGTTGGGGATGCTTTTAAACAGGGACTTGAAGGGAGAGAGGAAGAGAAAGGAGAAAAGTCGATGGTTTATGGACTGAAGGAGAAGTGGCACCTCGAAGCCTCGCTGGGCTGGGAGGAGAGACTCTTCCTGAGCCTTCAGCTACAGCCTTCTCCCTTCCCTGGCAGAAAGAGGAGGCGGGAAAGCACCAGGAAAAAAACCCGAGGAGGAAATAGGAAAGACATGTTACTCTCCCGTTACTAGTCCTGGATTCAAGATGTGGATAACATCATCCTCTCTGGAGCTGATTGCATGTGTGGGCATTAAAAAAAAAAAAAGTCCACCATCTGGTGGCTGGGCTTCTTTTTTTGTCAGCTTCTGGCTCCTCTGTAAACTGTTTTGGGAGTGGAGCGGGAGGGCTGTTTATATCATCGTTAAATCAGTTAGCAGAGGAATATCCTTTTTAACCTTCTTCTGTAATGCTCAGGGTTGAATGTTTTCAGCTCATGGTTCAGTTGCAGTTATTTGTAGCTGGCATTCACATTTGCTCTGTAATTCAATTTAGATGATGCTGCTTGGCCCAAATTAGAGCAGACTCATACAAGGAGCTTGGTGCATGTAGAAACAGATCATTAACTCTGTAGTTAAGGTCACCCAAGAAGAGTTGTAAATATTTCCCCTCAGTTTTAAGGTATAGTTATCTGGCTTGAATTCACTTGTGGAACTGTGATTTTATACTATCAGATGTTATTTGTCGGATTTCTCAACTACTGAAAACGCTGAGTAACATCCTTACTGTCATCACAAAAATACTGTAATAGTCTCATCCATGTAGTTTCTGTTCCAGCTGTTTGCCAGTTATTTATTTATTAGAGTCTATTTTCTGAATAGCTTCCAGCTATATACATTCTTGGGAGAGATGAGATTTTATTCATACATGTATCTACTTATAGGTGAGGAATTTGAAACTGGAGCATGAGCAGGAGAAAAACAAGATCTTGTCAGAAGCGTTAGAGACGCTAGCTACCGAACACCATGAACTAGAGCAGTCTCTGGTTAAGGGATCTCCGCCTCTCAGCATCATCAGTGAAGAGCAGTTCTATGATGCTGTTTCAGGTAAGTAACGATGTCCAGAATGTGAGTGTGTAGCCAGCGTGCGTGTGGTGAATGCGGCAGGGGGGGTGAGGGGGTGGGAACAGTCTCAGTTGAAGTGAAATCTCTCTCTTTCTAATGTGGAACTAATTTTAGGAGAATGCTTCATGTGATTTATGAGTGTGCCTCTAAAATTTTGCCTGAGCTCACCTGTAGAATTGTATTGTTTTGCTTTGGTGTGACAAAAAGTTACAAAACCACAGGGCAGTCGTGAAAGGTCTGATCGCTTGGATGTCTACGCCCTTTTTTTAAATAGCAAAACTTAAGGTTCCTATTTTAGGAGATGTAACTGTATCTGGTAGCCTTCTGACATGCTTTCTTTATGGTGGTGCATGTTTTTCTTTTGTTATTAAGATTGGTCCATAAAAATCACTAATTTTGAGGGATAATGAGGTTAAGAAGGGCTTGTTCTATTTCACTTTTGTATACCTTAAGTGTTACAGGTAGAAGAAAAGGATGATTCAAAATCCTATGTGCATTTCTGAAATATCTTATTTTTTCCTGTCTGCTCTTCAGTTTATCTTTCATATTTTCATGCACAAAACATGCAAATGGTGACTTTGGAAAACTCTGAATTGTGTAAGATGATTACATGTGCATTTGTATAGAGAGGCTGTACATAATGCAGCTCAGTAACAGCTCTAACTGGGTGATCCTGCAGTGCATAGCTGTCTACAACTACGAAGGATCTGGAAAAGCTTGAGAGTGAACATAGTCTAACTGTAGCAGATAATTAGGTTGTGATGGCATGCTTCATGAGCAAGGATGGCGTTACTTCTGCGAGATGAACTGTCTGATGCTTCTGACAGATGAGGAAAAGCAGTGTTCCCAGTCTCCTTGTTAAGTGTTCTGCAAAGCACAACTTAAGCAGAGAATAAAAATGGGAAAAGTGGGGTCTGTGCTCAGTATATAGCTAGTATAGCGCTAGCACAGGAACACAGCTGCTTGGCACAGTAACAAATTTATTAAGCCTTCAAGGAGGAGAAGAGATTGAGGAACACTAGAAGCAGGTTCTTCAACCAGAACCAAAAGAACAATTCTGCTGAAAGGCCTCAGGCTCTTCTGCTTGTCGAAGCAAAGCAGAGAAATAGTGGTTTATCTGGTGTTGCTGGAATGTCGTCTCTCCAGCCAGGCTTGCTTTGCGTGTATGAGAGAATACTCAGCTTTAAAAAGCTGTAAGTCTATACATCTCATAACTGACCCAGTCCCTAAATCTTGAATTAAAGTGTCCAAAGCCGCCTCTCTAGTTGGAAGAGGTGGTGTTTTTGTCACTTGAAGCTGCAAACAAATCACATCGAGTGGATTTGCTTAACTGTGGAAATTGTTGAGCATGTATGTTTGTGTATACATGTATATATAAACCACTTATGTCAATTCTCTCTCCTTCAGAAGAAGTTACTTGACATAATTAATCTTGATTACAATTTAAATAATTTTCCAGGACAGACTCACTTTCTTGATTATCAACTTCTTCAGACTTGTGTTAGGTTTTCTTCTCTAGGTTGTTTACAGTCGGTGCTTTGCAGTGATTAGGGTCCTCTCTGTCTCTAAAGGAATGTGTTTGGGGGAAGGATGCTGATTTTTTGGGAGGGCTAGAGAAAGGGTAATGTGACGTACTTTCCTGGCTGCTGGATGCATGTTACGACTTTCACTGTAAGCACAAAAGGAATTAGGGTTTTTTGGGGGCGGGGTTTTTTCGCANGTTTTTTCACGTATCACTGGTAATGCTTTCTAACCCTCTTGCTTTTGTACCACATCTGTGGAGTCTCAACTGGAAGGCTTCTTGCTCTGTATGACAAGAATACAGTGAGAGCAGAGGAGTCGGGGATGTATGACCCTGGCTCAGAGTTTGGGAATGTGGGTATTCCTTCTTGGGCTAATGAGACAGGGAATATGATCATAAATATTTTTGTAACAGAGAGCAGTGACTAGGCCTAATTGTCAGAAGCTTAAAATTTATATCTCCAGAAATCTGAACTACTAGGACTTTGTCTTCAAAGCTTTTGCTTAATGTGATTTGTTATCTGATTGTATTTTATTAAGTTAAACTATATTGATTTTGGATAAATAGACATATTAATGATTTATCTTACTAGGCTGTATAGGAGATTGGTGTTTGCTCAATGTATTTTAACAGGGTGATGGGACAAGTAATAATGTCTGTCTTCAGACTTCAAGAGTATTTTTTCTATTAGGATACCATCTTTTTCTAGTTACAGTTCTGTGAATTTTTAAATCTCCACCGTAGGAGTGAGTTTAGAAGTGAGAGTATTGCATAACTAGGCTTGCACTTTGAGCTGAAGAATCGTTAGCTTTGACTTGACAGGTTGAAAGAAGCAGCCACTGCTGCTTTTTAAAATAATGTTGTTTGTGTATTAGACACTTCTGCTTGTTTACTCTGAACAAAAGTATCACTAGCCGTGACAGTTCAGAGCAATGTAAGACTTTTCAAACAGGTTTTTGAACAAGAGGTATATTAGAAAGGATACATTCACAGCAGCAGCTACTTGTCCCTATTTACCATGCTCTGATTCACATTGTAGAGCAATCTGATTGCATGAACCAGACTCGTGAATGAAGCTGAATCAGAAGATGCAGTCCGGTTGCTATTGGACACCCAGTCCCTGGTAGGAGAGTAGAGCTAATCTGAAGAGAGCACCACCAGAAATGTATCTAGTTCAAGTGTCGAGTCCTCAGCACCATCTGTTTGTCTTGCAAATCCGCTCCAACGGAGCCATGCTACCTGCTAATGTTGGCATAGTCTAAATTGGTCACTGGTATGTCTGTGTTGTGTAGTTCTGTTTGTAGAAATTGTGGGCACAATTACAGAAATATCCTCTTTGTTTTCCAAAACTGGGTTGAGGAAAACGTTTGTAATGTGGCAAGATTGTTTACTGCAGTAGTAGTTTATTTGCTGAAGTCTCTACTCTTTTTATTTTTAAATGATATGCTGTTATCAATGCTTTTCTGACTGTTGTGGTAATTCCTAAATCCCTCTGATGGGAGAGCAGTAGACACTGAACACGAAAGGAAGAACCTACAGGAAATGTGAGTTACTTTGTGTTACCAAAGCATGATAACCAGTGTCAAGAACAGCAAAGTTAAGAGTATTATTAATCTGAACTCTGATAGCAGCAGGTCAGTTAACAGTGCTTCCTGGTGCACTGATCCTCTGATCATGGGCGTGGTGGAAATGTGTAATTAAACTCGATAGCACATGGAGTGCTGCAGCTCTTGTTTTCAGGATTGAATGCTTAACATGTGTTAAATTCGTCTATGTTTAAAGCAGGGTGGGGTAGAGGGGGCAGACATTGAGGAAGGGAAGAAGCACTAAACAAGTAGCAAAATTCAGTAAGACCAACGGTATCTCCTAGATAGCTGGAGAAGTTACTAGCTTTGATTAACTATGCAGACCTCAGGAAGCATATGAAAATGTAATACAAATGCAGAGTCCATCCACAGTGCTGAAAAATGGCTAAACAGGTCAAGAATTAAAGGGTGAAGGTACTTGATTTTTGCATTGCAGGTGAGATTCCCTGGCTATATGCAAATAGCTCTTCCCAAATTGGGTGTGCATAGAACTGTCCTGATTTTTCTCTTGAACAAGTTTTATCTGAGAGGTGGATTTTTTCTGCAAACAGCTTTTGTGTGTGTTAGGGGGGTATTGTTGGTTTTACGTAGATGCAGTCTTACTATAAAAGCAGTTATTTAGCTACAGGAATATTTAGATTATACTAAAGGTAACCTGTCATAGGACAGCTTCAACTGTTACGTACCACTAATGGGTGCTGTGTTTACAAATAATGCTCCTAAATGGTACAAGAAGCAGTAGACCTGTTGCTTTTGCTCGCTTCCTATTTTGTCTCCAGTTATCAGCTCACTTAAAAGTAAAAATTGTACAAAAAGCATAGAAACCTTACTGCCCTTCCTTCTATGTTTAGGGTAGTTTGTCAAGTGGCTTTTTTTGAACGTGTACCAAAAATACTCCACAACCTCTGTGACAGCACTGATGCCGGTGGGCTTGAATATAGTTAAAAGAATGAATTCAAGTATCTCGGAGAGGGATGGGAAACACTGGGTCAGAATTCAAACCCAACGTTGCCAGTGGTTAAACACTTCATTTCTCAGGTGTATTTATTAATCAAATACATTGCCCAAACTTTTCTACCTGGAACTGAAGACCTACCAGTTGTTGCAATAGGAGATGAACTTGCCTTGAGTTAAGTTTCTGTCATTGCTTCTGCTGTTTCCCCTTCCTCTCCCACTCTTGCAAAATGTATCTGGTGTTTTTACTGTTATCCTGACACTTCAGGTTTTATGAGCTGGAGAGCTTCCTAGTCAGCCTGGTCTTGTCTCAAAGATCACTTAAAAATTTTGGCTTCTTAACAGGGACTCTTATTCCTTCTCCCCCCTCCTCAGCCCACACCCCCTTAAGTTCAATAGAAAAAAACCCTCATTTTCTCCTAGTCATCTGTTTGACAGCTGCTCTGTAGCAACTTGTGAATATAAATCTTTTTTTGCAGTGACGGGGGAGTATGCAAATCTTAATTCAGAAAAGAGTTAGCTGCAAGTACACAGGGAAAAGTTCAGTTTGAGTTGCCTGTTGATCTGTGCTCACAATACAATACTAAGCTTGTTCATTCTGACACCTAAACAAATTCTCAAAGTTTATTAAGCTTGTTGGGTCAAAGGAGGTAGCTGAGGTTTAGGGATTGGAGATTATCTTTGATGGCAGGAGCTGTTGTAGACATACTTCCTCAATTTCTCAGGAAAATGGGAGAGATGTCTTTAGAGAACAATTTCTTATAACGGTGTCTGGTTTCATTCTTCTACTGTTGCGGTATTAAGAAAGGCATACACCCTGGAGAAGGCGGGCTGGTCAGTGTCTACCGCTCTGGAGAGGTTTGCGTGTGCTGTGCAGCATAATTGTCGCTGAGCACTGTAAGGCTAGCATTAGGAGAACTGGTCATGTGTAGTGTTTAAAGATCTTTGTTATATGAGAAGCGTATAAGAGAGTGGTCAGTGGTTCTGGAGAAGCTTTCCACCTCTGGAGTCCTAGGTCTGTTGCAGAAACTCAAGTTGAGGGAATTGTGTGTCATGACTCTTGTCTGGAAACAAGACAGTCCCGGATGATACAGAAAAAGAAAGGACCCTTACAGGAGGCAGAGTCATAGAATCATAGAATGGTTTGGGTTGGAAGGGACCT
>RSEF01000002.1:114289345-114335113 GCA_003993805.1 Himantopus leucocephalus | reverse complement strand
TTTTTTTTAAAGAGCCGATGTTCATTTACAAATCTGCCTAAGCTCAGCTCCCCTCTACCAAATGCTTTGCTGAGACCTCACGGCTGCACTATTGCTGGGGCCTGGGACAGGGCTTGGACAGATTCTGCAGTACCAGGGAGACTCAGGGCAGGGGACCTCCACCCTGGAGGGTTTGTCCAGCTGGGCAAGGGAGGAGCTGGGCACGTGTCACCACAGGGAAGAGATGCTGGTGAGGGCCTCACCAGGAAAGACAAGCACCAGCTCTCTTCCTGTTTGTGGAACTGATGACCAGTGCTTAGCCCGCTCAGCCCAGCTGCAGAAACCCACCATGCTCAAGACAGCACAGGCAACCACCACCATTTTTTTTTTTTTTTCCTAAATGGAAAACCTCCTCTGTCAGTGCTGGAATATGAGATCTTTCAGAGGAGAGTCAAAACCAGGACTCCAACTGGTCACCTCTCTTCAGCCACAAGGCACACGTATTACATCTTGGGTCCCTAGTACCCGCTTCAGAAAATACGGCTTGTTTTGAGCAAGACCATTTGGCATCAATGGGCACCTTCCCATTGCTCTTATCTGTGTGTTTGCCCACAGGAGTCCTGCCCAGAGCTAGCCGCACCTCTGGGAACAGATGGCAGGGAGATCTAACACATGTACACTGGGGCAAAGCAGACAGTGTTGGTACAGTAGTTTCTTAGAAATCTCTCTACCCCACGTCACACTGACATAGGTGCTTTTCCATTTAATGGCCACTGATGAAGCTGTAGAGCTGGAACCTAAGACAGGAAAATGACACAGAGTCCCAAACTTTCTTACCTGACAAGACATAAACTTGCTCAGCTGATTCCACTTGTGCTGTAGATTCCATTCTCTCAGGGTGACACACTGAATTGTCAGCATATGGACCTAAGGTTGTAGCACTTGAGCCCTGGCCTGCATTTAAAGGCTGATCAATCTTTACCAGATACGCTGTTTGGTCTACAAAGGGAATGATTATTTTCTGTGGAAACTGCTCTACATAGGGTGGAACCTGTGCACCCATGATCAGCTCATCATCCCAGCACAGCGATACAGCCTCAACAGTTGAGGTAACCTCAGCTTCGTCGCAGGAAGGCACAGCCTGCAATGCATCTTTAGGAGCAGGTGATGGTGGTGGTGAAAGAGGTGATGGTGATGTTTCTTCCCACAAGGGGATGGAGGAAGCTTGATTTACATCATTTGTTGAAACATCAGCCTGGCTGTCTGAGGGCCCTAGTTCTCCAGCTACAGAGGACTGACTCTGCACTCCTGGTTGTGACCTAACAGCCTCTCCAGAAGCATCTTCAGCAGCACCTTCTACTGATGTAAATTCATTCTCTGAGGTCTGAGAGTCTTCGTGAAGAGTCTGCACACTGGTTGCCACATCCCTCACAGCATAAACAGAGTCACTGTTACCTAGTACATGGGCAGCAAGCTGTGTGGACTCAGCAGGGACGTACACCAGTTCAGATCCCTCGGGGGATGAAGCTCTATCAGATCCAGGGGGGGTTTTGCTTTCCGCAATGGAACTGGCAATTGATGGGTGCTGAGTTACTTTGGAGCTGTATTGAATATCAGGTTCTTCAAGGAGCTGGTCTTCCTCTGTGTCAGTACACTTGTCCCTTTGTTTGGGCTCCCCAGAAAACAAAGTGTCTGTGTACTCTGATGTCTTCTCTTCCAGTCCTTCATTCCCATTTTCTGCAAGGTAAAAAGCACTTAGCGGCAATACATGAGCAACTGTTCCCACTTAAATAAAATTAAGAGTGATTTCAGCACCAACTCAATTAGATACTCCACAGCACATTTATGAGGCTTCCCGGGTTGCAGAGATGGAATAATTTAAGGAGGGGGTTTGCTGCTTGCCTATCAATAAGGGGAAAGAAAATTCAGAGAGCTGTAGTACCACTTCAAAACTTGGGAAGACTTAACTGTATTCCTGATCCTGCAGTGACGGCTACATTCTTATCTACTGCCCACAAACATTGCAATAGCTATGGGTTAAAAGACTAAACCTCTTACATTAAGCACATCACCAGCTAGAAGACCATGACTCTTCTTTGCAACACATCAGAACTCTTTGGAACCATACAAGTTATTTTAGATGCACAGGTGGTGACATTTTAGCTTCCTCAAGAATCTTGATTAGTAGAACTAAGAGGTATCCAAGTGAAGAACAGGGCAAGACATCAACAAGTTTTAGATATAGAGTGAAAAATGGCTTCTAGGTTAGTTATAAGGGGAGGAACACAAGAGAGTACTCATGGGATTAAAACAGTGTTCCACCACATGGTTAATAAAACCCTCAGCATTGGAAAAAAAACAACCAACCAAGAGGTCTGGTTTCTACATCATGATTAGCAAGCGTTGGCCAGTATGTAAAACCAGCACAGGAGCAGAAAAGAAAGTGAGTCTCTAATACATCATCACAGCTCAGCACTGAGCGGTTTTCTGAAGTCATGAATAGATGAGATAAGAAATTACGAGAGAAACATGTCAAGGATGACAGAGCTAAGTCCTCTCTGAAAAAGCATTATTCTGACTGCCATCCCAAGCCAACACAGCCCCATTTATAATCCAGTGTCGCTATCGGGCAATGCCACAGAAAAGAAAGGCTCCCTTGCAGCTCCACAAACTAGCTACCTCCTGAGGCACAGCCAGTCTCAAAAGCCATGCTGGCACTGCAGGTGGGACACTCCAGAGGAAACCTCACTTGAGCTTGCCAAGGAATTCCTCTCTGATCATCCCCTTTCATAACACAGTTATGTGACCACATAGGAGGAGATGGAGAGGGTACAAGAGGGACCTGTACTGGAGTTTGGTGGACGCGCAGGGGTCAGTTCACAATCAAAGCAACCCACTGACAGGCATTCCAACAGAAAATTATGCAGCCAGTCTCCATCATACATGAAAAGTCATGGCAGTCAAGCAAAGTCCCCAGTGACTGGAGAAAAGGGAACATCGCACCCATTGTTAAAAAATGTAATAAGGAGGACCCTGGGAACTACCAACCAGTCAGCCTCACCTCCATGCCTGGTAAGATCATAGTACAGATCCTCCTCGAAGTTATGTTGAAACATACAGAAGACAGAGAGGTAATTAAAGATAGCCAGCACGGCTTCACCAAGGGCAAATGGTGCCTGATTAATCTAGTGGCCTTCCACAATGGAGTGACAGCATCAGGGGACACAGAGAGAGATACAGATGCCATCCACCTGGACTTCTGTAAGGTCTTTGATACAGTCCCCCACAACATTCTGGCTGCTAATTTGAAGAGAGAGAGGTTTGACAGATGGACTTATCTGATGGATAAGGAATTGGCTGGATGGCTATAACCAAACAGTTACAGTCAACAGTTCAATATCCAAGTGGAAACCAGTAATGAGTGGTATCCCTCAAGGGTCTGTACTGGGACCAATACTATTTAATATCTTCATCAATGACAAGAGAGTTGGATCAAGCACACCCTCAGCAAGTTTGAGGATGACACGAACCTGAGTGGTACAGTTGATTCACTAGAGGGATGGGAGGCCATCCAGAGGGACCTGGACAGGCTTGAGGAGTGGGCCTGGCCCATGTGAACCTCATGAAGTTCAACAAGGCCAAGTGCAGGATCCTGCACCTGGGTTGGGGCAATCCCCAATATCAGTGCAGACTGGGGAAGGAACAGATTGAGAGCAGCCCTATGGAAAAGGACTTGGCAGTACTGGTGAATGAAAAGCTGGACATGAGCTGACAATGTGGGCTCACAGCCCAGAAACCCAACAGCATCCTGGGCTGTATCAAAAGAAGCATGGCCAGCAGGTCAAGGGAGGTGATTCTGCCCCTCTGCTCTGCTCTGGTGAGACCCCACCCAGAGTACTGTGTCCAGCTCTGGAGTTCTCAGCACAGGAAAGACAGGACCTGTTGGAGTGGGTCCAGAGGAGGGCCACAAAGATGATCCGAGGGCTGGAGCACCTCTCCTATGAAGACAGGCTGAGAGAGTTGGGGTTATTCAGCCTGGGGAAGAGAAGGCTCCACAAAGACCTTATTATGGCCTTTCAATACTTAAAGGGGGCATATAAGAAAGACAGAAAGATTTTTTTTACCAAGGCCTGCATTGACAGGATACGGGGCAACAGCTTTAAACTAAAAGAAGCTAAATTTAGATTAGATATCAGGATTTTTTTTTATTTTATTTTATTTTTAAACAATGAGGGTAGTGAGACACTGGAACAGGCTGCCCAGGGAAGCTGTGGATGCCCCATCCCTCAAAGTGTTCAAGGCCAGGTTGGACGGGGCTCTGAGCAACCTGATCTAGTGAATGACGTTCCTGCCCAGGGCAGGGGGGGGTTGAACTAGATGATCTTCAAAAGTCCCTTCCAACCCAAACCATTCCATGATTCTACAAAAACTGTTGTGCGATATCATTAATGCAACCTTTGCAAATGCACCAAAATTCACCCTTTGGTGATACTTTAAGTCACTCTGCAACACCCACCAGTCATTTTTACAAGAAAACTGCTTCAAGTGCTGAAATCAGTGATGGTTAGCTTTTTTAGCAGAGATCCTAACCTAGGAATAAGATAGTAGACTCTGTTCATAGCTGGGGCTTCTCTTCATTGCTGTAATTACCATAGTGTACAGCGCTCCATCTATAGACCAAGGCTGTCTCAAGTGCTGGCTGGTTCCAGGGTTACCTGGAACCCAGCTTAGGTGGCCTTTTTGAATAAAGGGGCTATTTGAAGCTGCTCACACTTATGGTAACCAGACAATGGAGACCCAAACCAGTGGGGCAGATACAAACAGGCTGTGGGCTAGGGAACGCACCTGTATCACTGCTCCCACACAACCTTCAGGTGGCACCATGTATTCCAGCCCTTACAGCCAAACCCAGGGAGCAGCTGAAAGCTCCCAGCACTTCCCAAAGGAATCAGCATCCCGCAGAACTAACTCGTCTTTTTATAAGCAAAGAGATATTTATTCTTTACAAACAGATATTGTAAGTGTAAAGTCACTATCTGCTCAAGGTGTGATAAATCGCACTGCAATATCTTAAAATTAAAATGACCAAAGGCATTCAGGCTCTCCTCTATGCTCAAGGAGAAAGTACAGCATCCCCAGGGACTAATTCTTCCCACATTAAATAGAAGCAAGTGCTTTCTGAAGATGCCTGCCTTTTCAATACCCAGAGCCTCTTTCACGTGACCAGATACGGACAGGATGCATCCCATAAAAAGTGAAAGCTACTTGCATCCATTCAGGTTGGAACATTTTCTCAAAATACGTTAAAAGAACAAACGGCAACTATCTTACCGCTGATGAACTCAAACTTATCAACCAGTTCTGTTATATCCAGATTTGGATGCCCTGGAAACAGAAGCAGAAGTTAAGCTGGAGTAGGACAGCGCTCTCAAATAGCTCAGCTCTTCAGGTGAAGCACCTGAGGAACAAACCTTTCCGAAAGGCGATGAGCTCTTGGAAATAGAGAGCAAAAAACTCCGCAATGTCATCGGGGTTGTTTTCCATGACAGCCTGGCTCACCCCCTCAAGCAGGGTCTTGAGGCCACGTGGAACAACCAGCCTGATCTTCGAAGACTCCATCTTCGCCCACTCAAGCCAGCTTACAGTTTCTCACCTGTACAAACAGACCCCCCCCCGGCTGAGCATCTCCCCTGCCCCAGTGTGAAGTGTCCAATGCCGACGGTGTGATCACAGCTGCTCCTCCCTTGCCATGCCATCCATAACCCTCCTCCAGCCTCTCCCAAATCACTCCTTTAACTTAAGAGGGGATATTTACCATTTACAGTCACCAAATCCTTTACTCCTCCCCCCTCTGCACCTTTAGGCAGCAGGAGGGATGGTCGGGGGGGGGCAGCCAGCAAGGGAACCACGATGTGAATCCAGACCCATGCCCTGAATTCCCTGTTTTTAAAGATAAAACCCACCAAAGCACCGCCCGATGAGCCAGAAAAGCCATTCGTGTTCAAGCAAAGAGTTTACAGGACCCTCCTTTCCCCCTCCCCCCCTCCTCCATCCCCTCCAGTACTTGCTCGCTCCTGTCCTGATCCCAGCCTCCCGACAGCCCCCCGACGCCCTCATCCAGCACCCGGGGCTGCCACACCCAGCTGGGAGGCCGTGATGTCACAGACCCCATGGGACACCAGCATGGCGCGGCGCAGCTGCGCTGAGCTTCGGAGCNAAAAGGATTAAAAAAAAAAAAAAACAAACAACAAGGAGCACGAGGCAAAATACTCAATTAAAATTTATGCTCTGTGGCCGAGTGACACTGCCACTCGTCAGCGAGGGCTCTCCTCCTGCAACGAACACCACCTCATTACCGCAGAAGAACCGGTGCATTTAATGGAAAAGACCACTTGAGCACAACTCTATGTATAATCCTTTTAATAATATATTTTAAGACCGAAGCACGGTGCTGTGGCTGCCGTCGCTCCGAACAAGCAGTGTAAGGGCTGCAAGGGCAAGGCAGAGCACCCACAGGTGCTGCCCCCCATGAGCTACTGTGTGTTCTCCTTTCCCATGCTACCGTGAAACCCATTCCGACCTTCTGCTGCCAACTTGCCTTCAGGCGCATAACCGGCCGAGTCCACAGCGCAGGCAGAACCCCTCTGAGGACAGGTTTGGCCTTTGCCAAAACAGCAGTTTTCCTCAGCAGCAGCAGCTGAACCAGAGATGTTTCTTCCCGGCACAGAGTGTAACTTTGTGCTGAGCCTCGGGTTGTGGTGACTCCACACGATGCAAGGCTGCAACCTGCAGAAAGCAGAAAGGCTGCAGCCACCACGTCCCTCCCAGCCCTCTGTCAGCCACAGTAGAGCAGGTGGGCACGCAGAGTCACCTCCCCGTTCACAGCCCGGCATTTTGACAGGCAACATACAACACCCAAGGGATTTAAACAGACTGCAAAATACAGCACCTGAGAAGTGATGTTCTGTGGTGACCTCTGAGCAAATGCCTGGGGACTGCAACCTCTTCAGCCACAGCAGTTACAGCCAAAGAGGAACGAGATTATTCCTCAATACGGCTCTGTTCATACAGCAGAACCTTACGGTTGCAAGGGCAAAACTTGAAACAAACCTCAACAGCCCCAGGAATGGCATCTGCTTTCCAGTACACATTTTCAGTGGATACACACAAGATCATTTTCTGTTCAAATAAAACAAGCACAAAAAAGGTAACTGTATAGTGCCCTGTTTTCAAGGTTACCACTCACTGGGTTTCTGAGGATCGTGAAGGCAGGAAGATCGTGGGGCAAGCCATGACCAGGAGTCTGCTGTGGGATAAAAAGTCTTTATCCACCAACAATGCTACAGATTAGTCTTCATCAAAGTTGGAAACCCATCATTTACGCACCTGCTCTTGCATTCCTGGATGTCTGCACCTCTGCAAAAACCTGAGGAGAATTCCAGCAGCCCTGAAGATTTAAGTGTCACTGCTGCTAAAGCATTTAGACTATCTACAACAGTTTCCTTTAATAAAGTAACATATTCTTAATAGGTCATTCAAAATTAGCAGAAGATGGCATCACTTTCAAGGTAGATGAAACACACTAGAAAGTATGTTAATGATAAACTCACCACAAAATGCTTCTTCCATAAAAGAATCCTTAGAAAGCAATTTGTCATTAAGAAAACATCTCACAAGAGGTCATCAGTCCTGGAGCGTGACAACACAGACCATAATATTAAAAAAGTTAAACACGAATACACTATGACTTATTAGAACAGCTTTCCTATAGAAAGAATAAGATATACGTCAAGAATATATATGAGGACTAGAAAATGTATCATTTCTGGAGTCAGGGCAGTAACCTGAAGTCTAGACTCCTGTATGGAGAGCATTTGGAAGCAACAGGACTTCATAAAGGCATTAAACATACCTGGGCGCAAAGGCAGTCGTGTGGTTACTTTGAAACTGTCCTCAATAAATACAGATCAGAAGATAATATGTAAATTTGCTTCTTTTGAAAACTTGCAGAATTCTAGGTCTGCAAACCTCTGCACAGCAAAAGCTTCAAATGCATTTAAGTACAGATGTCAAACCACAGAAAAATGTATTATCAGAGGTAACAGAACAGAAACATAAGCCTCCTTAAATATTTAAAAAGGCTTCAGCCCCTAACACAAAAGCACGTTTGTCTGAAACTTAAGAAAAGCTATAGGGAAAAAATATGTCGGGAAACTAATTCACTGTGCTGGAACTTGAACGCCATTTTTGGAAGCCATCCAGTGTAAATCCATCATACGAAGCGTACCCGCTACTCTGCTAACACACGTTGCCCTTCGGCCCCAGACTGAAGGGCCTGCCAGCCTAAGAGCACTTTGCCCAGCTGAAGCTTGCCCCATCTGCAGAAGTAATACCTTCCAGACAATGTCAAAGTCTTAGAAGATAGAGATTGGACAGAAGTTCCACAAATCAAGGTCCCAGATAAGCCATATTTTTCAGCCAAAAAAAAAAACCAGGTCATTCATTAGATAGTTCACAGCAGGCTAATGAATCACACTGGTTGGGGGCGTGTGGGGTGTGTTCAGTTTTTTTGGGTTTTGTTTCTTGGTTTTTTTTTTTGTTTTTTCTCTAATTTGCAATCTCTTTCAAAGCTTCAGCTAAACAGGCAGGAGAAGAGGACTCGTATTTTTTGCATGCACCATCTTTGTGTTTCTACCTGCTAGAGACTTCAGTGGGCCTTTGCATTCATATACAAAAATCTCTGTGAAAACCCCCCTGCTTTTTTCTACCAAAAATACTGTTCTTATTGAAGGTGTCTTTATGTGCATCTCTTTGACTCTCTTCGTCTTCCCCTTCGTCGGGGCCTTTCCTACAAGTGAGAAGTATATGTCCCAGCACTACAATTAACTTTTTTCAATACAGTAAACCTATTGCTTTTAGTGAAAGCCTGGGAGGCATTTGTTACATAAATGGTTTTGCTTGGTGAAGTCTGACAATCTCTCTCCCCCTCCCTTCCCCTCTCAAATATTCAACTCAAAAGAGCTCCCCCCCCGCCAAACCTCTTACCCTGGGAGCCCTTCTGGGCATCTCCTATAGATAAGCACAGCTTGCCAAAAAATGACCGAAAACCACTGAGGACCAGCCAGTCCTGCTGAGTTTAACAGACTACTTCATTGGAACATCGTCTTGGAAGAAGTCACATCAAAAGATAAACAGCATTTTGGAAAAAGCAGCAATGAAAAAGACAACTGAACATGAGCTCCCCATGGGTAAAACAGTGGTGGTTAAAAGACAGAGGCTAAATAAGTCAGGAAAATTTCAGGTAATTAAGCAAAGAGATTCTGAGCAGAAGCAGGGACGCAATGTGCAACTCTTAATATGAACCTACCTGATGCTAGGTCCAGTTTTGGGGTCCAAGTATACATTAAACAGAAGTGGTCAGAAATACAAATAATTCAGTATTTAACTCTGGAAAGCCCGCCTCAAGTTGAATTTCTTACTCTTGTAAGGAACAGGGGTGGGGTGGGGGAGTGGGAAGATCATTTTGTGCCATCTATTAACAATGGCACACTTCTATAACTAATTGAACAAGTTCTGAAGTTCAGGGAAAATACAGGTTTGTGACACTGTGACAAAGTCAGGCCTTTTGTCAAAGACCCCAATCTTTTTTCCAGTACATCTTGTACACCAGCTAATTTCATACAAAAATTTGCTTTGGCATTAGTTAAGAGTATCGTATATAGATACAGATAACACAGCGTAGAAACAGCAAGTTCTCATGCTTTCTGAATCTCTGTATAGAATGCCGTATTTTAATTGTTCATTAGCCAAAATGAACTAGAACAAGAACTTGCCTATTTCCACCTTCTGTAGGTCAACTTTTCCAGATAAAAGTAGTCTTCAAAGCAGTATTTTCCAGCTCACCTCAAAACATTAGAATGCAAGACAATACTGTATGAGCAGCTACCCAAACTGTAATTAGCAGAGAAGCAATTCCCTTTCTTGCCTTTTTTTTTCTAAACTCCTGATTTATATAAAATAGCCTGTCATACAGTTCCTTCAGGATGAAGGATCAGAGTCAACATACCTGTACCTTCTTACACCTAAATTTCAGTGAAGTTTACCATTGGTGTTCCAGGCTGCCTGGAGAGCCCCAGCAGAGCCAAGGACAGGAGTGCTGCTCAGATGCCACTTCTTTACATTAGGTTTAATAATACTTGTTTGGGATTACATAATTTTTCATGAAAGTGATGTCTACCACTGTTAGTATTTTGTAATGTTGACTGGAAAGAGAATTTGAGCATCGTTTATAGGCTACCCTGCTTTCATCCCACTGATAGGTTCAATTAGCACCCTCGTAACACCACGGACAGCCCTACGCCAACTTAACACCTGCACCTGTTCAAACTTCAAACAGTTACAGAGCATTTTTTAAACACAAGACAATCAGATTGTTGTAGACTGAAAAGCAAGTCAATACAACATTTGGGGACTTTTATTTAAGAATAAAGCATAACTAGAATATGAAACAAGCATTCAAAGTCAGAGAGAGAAGAAATTAAAGTGCTTTAGAGTAAATTAGAAACATTTTTCAAAGGTGTAGGAATACAACAAATACAATTGTGTGTGGTTCTTTTTCTTTAATGAAGAACAAATAAATCTGATGTCTTAAAAACACATCTTAAACCTTGATCACTCTACGGTTGATCTCAACATGACACATGTAACTCACTTTCTAAACCAGGAGACTACACTGGAAGAACAAAGGCTGAGGTAATTGTTGACTAGAAAACTTTGTTACAGAGTCACTTGACGTCCCAGAAGTTTTCCCAATACTTGATATCTTGTTCAGTAGGCCACCAATTAAAAGACAAATTCGAGGAGCAAGGGAACAAAACTCATGTCCACGTTTCTTTTAATTTTACTCAGAAATATAAAAGTGCAAGTTCTGTAAATTAACAACATTTACAGTACATCACAATAAATATGCCACCTTGTGACATCTAAAAATTCCTAGTTATTTATTTGAAATGAGTCATATTGAGATAAAAACTGCATCAACATCAACAAAAATACCTGACCCCGTAAAGATAGTCTTAACATATTAACTAGCAAGATGCATATTCCATTATTGCTATTAGACCATGCCTCCGAGTTCCAAAGTATAAAAAACTTACCAGTTTACACAAAATACATTTTTCTCATCACAGGCACAATCTAACATAAAAAATAATTTTGACATTTACAGTGTAGGAGATTCTCCTACGTGGGGAGAAAAAAAAATAATTAATATAGAAACAGTTCTATTTCAGTGACGATTTGCTAAATCCACAGAAAAGCTGCAATTTGCACAGAGTTAAACTGTTATATGAATATATAGTGTCCTTCCATACCCACTCCTGGCCTGGTGAGAACAACAGGCCTTTTAGTAAATTTACTACAATTTGCTAGCTACCTCCAAGTATGTAGACCCTAGATATCCCAACACAAGTCGCATGCAGGTGCTTTGTGTCCTGAACAGCCTAGTCTCACATTATATTTAAGCAGTGTATTTAAAAGGAATTTTGTCAGTAACTGTACCATTTCTAGCTATTTACCCAGAATGGACTGTGTCTCTGCAAAACGTTAAAATCAGATAGGACAAAGTAAGATTTCAAGTACATTAAAGCCCATTTTTAAAATAATTATTTGAATTCTAAGTAGTCACTATATATACAATATATTGTTTTCTAGCCAATACTTATTTGGATTGACCAAATAAGGTTGAACACTCATTTATGACTCAATATTACTGTCAAAGTTGAATAAAAAAAACAGTGTACTATCTGTAACACACCTAGATTATAGAAAAATAAAACTGCTTTTTTAAGAGTTAAGAGTCTCTCCTTTTCAGGAACTGCAACAGAAGTGTTTAACTGCTCTAGGAATGCCTTTCATAGCAGGAACTGCATATTTCTAGAGAGAAATAGAAGTGTCTCAACCATTTTGTTCGGCCTACCAAATAGGATATTACTTTCTCCTCCATATCAGTCTTGCTTTAGATGCAATCTCAAAAGCAAATCAATGAAGGTTAGGTGTGGGCAAGGTCTAAAACTTTGGCAATGTATTCTACAAAAAAGGAAGAAAAAAAAAGTTTAAGCTAAGCAACTGTTTAAGGCAACCTGACCAAAGTAAAGATAAGGCTTTTGGATAACTATTTCCAAGGATATCCAGTTTTCTTAGCTTTGCAAAGTAACATAATTCAACTAACTTTCTGGTCAGATTTCCATTCATAAGCTTCTTTAAAAAAAAATATTTACCTTCCTAGAATATGGTATTAACTGCATATGAAACATAAGGAGATACTACATATTACAAACAAAACTAAAAGAAGCTACAGATGAGCACACAGATAGCCAAGTATTAGAAATTATATGGTCATGAAAAGAGTTTTAAGCTCTCCGAGGTATTTCAATATATTAACATCACAGGTTTGGAATACCTTATAGACTTAGAATATCGTGGTATTGGTATAACTACCCAAGTGGATTTTTGGTTTTGTGTTTTGGTTGGTTCATTTTTTTTTTTAATACCTTTAAAGATCACTGCTATAAAGATTCAACAGCTTGAATGAAAAATACGTAAGATTACTGTATCTGGCCTATGTATTTTAACGTAATATTCAGAATATTAAGAGCAGAAATAAGAACTGCCCACACTGTAATTGCATGTCAAACAAACTAAGTATTTAGCTGGAATGTACCAGAAGCAGAGATCCTAAATATTGACATAATTTACATCACAAGTATGAGCTGGGTTGGGGGGGCTGGGGGGGGTAGGGGGATAAAGAATGGAAGGGGATGTGAGGTTTAAAATTCACACATTAGTCATCACAAAGTCACTGACGTAAGCCACTAAAATTTAGTAAGATCTGTTTTTTGTGGCTGAACACTTTTCCTTCTCCTGCGTATTGGCTAATGCTTGAAGAAAAAAAAAAGTGTTCTGACCATTCCCAACTTCAACATTTACACCAATTACTTTTATTGTATTATTCTAATCAAAACAGAAGTGCTCCCCCTTGGTATATTTTAGATCTAGATCTATTTTAAAAGCTAAAATCACACCTGCCAATATTGTTGAAGTAAATCATGTGTGCTTATTTAGGCTCACCCACAGAGTTACAAGCAATTGTGTTCAGCTTGGTTTAAACAAAATAAAAACTGAAGAGTTAAAAGCACAAGGTCACTTAACCTTCTTCCTGGTTGATTTACTTTTAGTTAAAATTGTAACATTTTACGAAGCCATACCAACTCTGACCATACTAGGAAAGTGTCTCTGGCACAAGTGGTTTTCAGAAGAAAAGCTGGTCTTCCCAACAGCTTTTTCTTCTGCTTCATCTTAAAGTGCAGAAACTGTGGGAAAGGATAACAAGACTTTCTGTCCGTCACTGTGGAACTACTTCCCTTAGAGAGGCTAAGGCTGCGTGTATGCGGACGTGCAATCTGTTCTCAAAGTCATAGCCAGTAAATTCCTCCTGGGGGAAAAAAAAAAACCACGTAACTATTAGCCTCCTTCACTTATGATATGAAGATAATTCTACCACTAACGTTTAAAAAGTCATGTTACAAAACAGACCACAGAAAAGAGGTGAACTGGAGATTGCATGTTGCAATATCCCCGCATTACTCAAAGCAACAGAATTACACAAATTCTAAGTTGGCGAAGAGAGCAGAAAGCTTCCATTTCCAACATGCTGTTTGGATCCCACGTAGTTGAACAGCACTTGGAAATTCTAAGTTCTGTAAGCTCTAGAAAATCCCAACATGTCCAAGGTAGGAACCAGTTGGAACAGACAAGGAGTGGAGAGTTGTCATTTTCAAAACTTTCTGTAGCCAAATCTTAGTTGAAAAACTTGGCAAGGTTCTAACGCTCCAGGAGAGGTCACTAACATGGGCTCTGTGCCATAACTCACCTAAAAATACATATCTATGTAAAATACATAAATGCGTATCAGATACATGAATGTACATCTAACATGATAGTGTTGTAGACTGTAGGTGAGGGACACCAACACTTACCATCCACTCCCCCTGCCCCAAATACACAACCTCTCAAATGCCCACATCTCTGAACGATAAATTTGGAAGTGTCTTAGTTTTTACCTTGGCTTGAAGAAGTAAGGTTTTGCCTCTTGGCACAGTCTACAAAAAAACAAACATTGCATTAGAAATGCATTGCAAATGTTACAGAAAATATCTTCAGTATATAACATGGTCAGTCTGGAATAGCACCTCTATCTTGAGAGCAAGGTACCAAGCAAACAAAACCCTCTCAAACTAGGAAACTAAGAATACTAATGAGGCACCCAAGAAATGCAGTACTACGTATTTCTAGCCCTCTACACAAAAAGAGAAATTACAGCTTTAAATGCAAGTTGCTACTGATGATGGTGAGCTACAACAATGCACAGGGAAACAAATGAGGCTACAGATAAATGACTAATTGATCAACAGAGTAATTTTTGTTTCTTAACCAAAGCTTAAGCCATTTATTTACAAAACAAGTTACTGGATTTTAAGCATTAGAAGTTATTTCAGAAATCTCAATTTCGAACTCTTATGGAAAAATATATGTATTTGCAGATTAATATTTACTCCTGAAAAGCTCACGGTTTATTTCTTATCATACATTTTTATTTTAAGCCTTACAAATAATCAACTGCCTGATAAGAGACAGAAAAATTAAGTTTTCTTATTCAAATATATCTGAATATGAATATATGTACTTGTATTGGTTGAATTACATTCAGTGTCTAAGACATCTACAAAAAATGTGTAAGCTTCTTGACGTAACCACATTAAAATATTGAAGAACTTGATTAGAACTAAGTTTGAAATAACAAAGGTGATTCTGATGACATGGTAAATCAAACAGGTAATTGTGAGTAATTTAAAGCAGGGTAAATTTAATATGTTTTTAATACTAAAATGCATGTTCATTTCTGTATCTGTTGCTCAGATCTTTAATACTATCAGCCTCTTGGGTAAATGTGATTTATAAAATCCTATTTCCTTCCCTTTCTTAACCATTACAGCGCTCTCGCATGACACCTCAGCTAGTAAATAGAATTTTCTATAAGTAGCATACACTTACCTTTAATTCTAGCTCTTGCTTTTCCCCACGTTATCTCACTTCATTCAAGTCAAGCATCATTTACCTTCTCGTTGTCCGAGAGCCACAAGAGGGAGTTTCCTGCATGTCCTTCACATACTAAGCGCTACCATAGCTTCTCAATACAGCTACAAGCCGAGGCTTGTTCAGTCCTCGAACACCCAACACGAAGCATGTTTGGTTACTGTGTGCACATACTACATGTAATGCAGGGAGGGAGGAAAGACTGCTCCCACATTCTCAAAATTTCAAAGAACTTCACTACTCACCACACCTTTTTTTAACAGACATTTGACATGATCAAATTTAAATATGAACATGGAAAAAAGCCAACAGGAACATTACTGGACTCAGACCTCCCTAACAGGCTTCAAGGTCCAGTTCTAAGTCATAGGGCAGCAGGGTTTGCAAAAATGAACAATTATTTTAAGAAGCGTTTCCTAGTTTTGTCCTTTGTCATGACAATCATTTTTATTGAAAGATTTTCCTTTCCTTCCCTGTTTAAGGGGAAGGTTCACCTCCGATTAAATTAAATCTGACAAGATTAAAAACAACTGAAAACAGAATCTTAAGATTATGAGATATGACCAGCCCAACTACTTTATACACGACATACAGTGATGTGGGAGTTCAAGTCATTACCCTGAAACCGCTTCCCCTAACTTGCAATCTGATTCAGGAAGTACAACACAAAGTGGCATGAACTACAAGTAGCGGTCTTACATGTTTGACAAGGGAAACACCACCAAGAGTGGTGCAGAAATTGCCCTAGTTTAAAATTCCCTGTGCTCCCTAGGGGACAGGGTATGTGGAAAGACCTGAACGATTAAACGTATCATCAGCCAAGCCATTTGGACAGTCTGAAAGCCAGGTGAATTATTTTCTTCTTTACCCTGAACAACAAAAACCTCGCTACTCAGGGTGAAAGCCAAAATGCCAACACATACAGCTTTAACAGAATTTAAGTGACTGAAATCACTTTACTTACACAGCCCCTGCAATGAAAAAGTACAATGGTATGCATGCCCTCAGTTCAGGTAGGTTTCCAAGATGCACCGATGTGCAAGATTAGGAAGATACCTGTCCTAAGAGTGGGGATAAATATTCCCAAAGTATAAAGACTTTTGACAAATACCATATTGTTCCAAATATGAGTTTGATCCCAAAATTCTATTTGGAGAGGATAACTACAGGTAATCTTTGAGCTCAAATAGCATCCAACAGGAAAATAAATACATAAGAAAAGGATCCTAGGCACTCACCACACTAAATACCACCTGCAGACAATAAATTCCTGCATACCCAAGGCATTCTTGCCAGGCCTCCACTGCCACCAGCAGCAGGAACACTAAGGCAAGTGAAGGGGCAGAGAAGCCTTTGCTCTTGAGAGGCAATGGAAGTATTTCCATACCCCAGTACATATACATACTCTTTCTGTAGGGTACATTAAAAAAAAAAAAAAAAGGGCATCATGGCACAATCAGAGAGGTTAGAAGTGAAGTCTTTGTGGTGCTTTTTGGGGTAATGTACTAAATAATAAAACAACTTGGTGCTACATTCATCAAAATTCTTGCTTTACTGCTTGCCGTAGGTTTGCAGACATGTTCATTTTACTGCTAGAGAAAGACACCACCAATGGTCAGGAATGTAACAACTGCCCTGAAGAATCCCAGCGAGTCACAGGCTTTGGTTTTTTTACGTAAAAATAAAACCCAGTAACAACAAAACAAATCATTAAGAGTGTAATCAGCAAATAACTAAGCTCCTAAGAATGTCCTTATAGCTCTCGATATTGAAAAATTAAGATGTTGTTACCTTAAACACATTGCATTTCTTGGTTTGCAAAAAAAACCAAAATAGTAAGTTTCTTTACGGTAGGTACAAAACAAATTTTTAAAACTTAAAATACATTATCAACCATAAACTTTGTTCCATTTGTATAATTGTATGTTGACTCCCCACACTAATTTTAAGATATTAAAAATAGGTTATGCCATTACCTCTGGATTGTCTAACAGAAGACAGCCAAGTTCATAGCAAGCATATGGCTGGACGTATAAATTGTTTTGACGGCACAGTTCATCTTTAGCAGCTCGCTGAAAGAACTATAAAAATTAAAGAAAAAAGATATTAGTAATACATAAAAATTGACTGTTTGATACTTAAAAAAATCCAGAAGTACTGTTCAACTTTAAACACTATAAATTAGCTCAAATCTAAAATGAGAAATTTAAAACTTCCAATGGTAGAGATTCTTTAAGCAAGAATGCAGGAGTTTTCACTGACACTAATCTACCAAGGCAAAACTATTTGCTTGGATTTTTATGAAGTAAATACACTGACTGTTTCAAGAGTTTTCCAACTTCATATTGAAAAAATACTAGATCTAATGAGGAACTTTAATATTAGAGATTAAGTATCTAGATTATTTAAAATATACTTGAGAGAGGCAGGAAATAAAATAAAAGAAAAAAAGATTTAACGCCAGCATCAGCTCCCTTGTTGCTTTTGTGAATTGCATTCTACTTTGGGGAGGAAAAAAACCCCAATTGTGCCTACAGACCAAAGCCTGGAGTGGTGGCAGAATTATTCTGTGGTACGTGCTAATAATCATACCTCTCAGGTCTGGAGGAGAAGCAGCAAACCCATGCTTCTGAAAGGTCAATTTCCAAGGGGTTTTTTTGTTTGTTTGTTTGGGTTTTTTTAAAGTTGAATTTTTTATGTTGGACAAAGTAAATCCAGCACAGCCAATAACTCTTCCATTCTTCCTCCCAGCTTCCCCTTAACTCTTGCTCCTACAAGCCACATTAGCTACCATGTTCATTCAACTTAGCCATTTACTTTTACAAGACAGAATATAATGAATACATGCTAAACAGAAGATATGAAAAGAACCTAACACACTCGGTTGGAATTCACAGAACACTATGATCAACAGCACTGAAAACTAATGGCTTGCTTAACACTCTTACTCAACAATATTTACTGTTTAACAGAATATCTTATAAAATGAGATTAATGGTGTAAATTATCATTTAACAACTTACCTGAACAGCATCTTCAGAATTTCCTAAGCATTTGTGTATGGCACCAAGAAGCAAATTCCTCAAACCAACAGCCGATGAATCATCAACATCCTGACAAGCTTAATGAAAAGATTCCCGTAAACAAACAAGATGGATTTAAATCCTTCCACAGACAACAGTTGTGGTCTACGGTGACTTTTAGTCTGATGATTAAGTTTAACCAGAAAAAGGAGAGGCTAGTAACACTAATATAAATCAAAGTAATTTGGTTTCTTTTAAATACAACCTATTTTGTATGAACCTCATCAAGCAATCTGTCACTCATGAGAACAATTCCTAACAGGAACAAATGGGCTGAAGTCAAAGGCAGTTGGTGTGTTCTTCTCACAAGAGGAGAATCCATTTCTCCACCGGTCTTTGAGATAACCACTAAAAGGTAAAGTTAAGAAACAATCACCTCCTCCTGGTGTTATGGGAAACCAGGTTGTCCCAGATACTGAAAGGAAAATATGTAGTCCAAGTTACAAGGAGCACAGGGCAAGCAGTTCAGACAAAGCTGATTTGTTCAGAACTGAAGCGAAGTGACAGATGCACAAAAATCTGTACTGGGCTTAAAAACCCAGACTAGGGTAATGTGGCATCACAAGTCTCAACGCTGATGAGAGGATAAGGCTTATTTGCCACACCTTAACCAGTCCACCATCCAGACAGACTGCCTCAGCTCTGTTTCCAGAAAGAACTGAATCATGATGCACATAACCATCTCTAGATGAATCTGACTCCATTTTGATCAAGCTTATTAGCGCCAGCACTGTTAAATCAGGGCTAGTTCCATGAGTAGCCATTTGGACTTGTCTGCACCGTTTCCTCCAGAAAGGCCGAGGTACAGGGAGGCCTGCAGGGCTTCTCATCCCTTCAGAAAGAGCTGAACTGCTGCGCCTAGAGCAGTACAGCTCCTTCAACTTCACATTCTGCCTCATCTCATAATCCCTGCCAGATCTTAACGAGCTCTGCATTCGCAACACAGCTAATGCACAACCCAAATAAGCCACCTATGAATAACTAGGAGTTGGCTGCATGCAGTATTTGGACACTACACAATACACAAGGCTGTCAACTCGTCCTCGTATTGCAAGTCTCAAGTTACTTGGGTTTTCACTTACAGAGATTACATGTGGATACTAATTAATTCCTTTATTTTTAAGTCCACTTCTAGCCCTGAGGAAAAGCCTGGAAACTTGCACCAGCAAGTTACACTCCAATTATTCAAGAGAATAGGAAGCAAACAAAAAACAAATTTCCTGCCATCTCATAATTCTGAGATACACACAGGACACGGCAATAACATTGTCACTGTGCAGAAAATCTTCGGACAGGGATCACTGATGCAGACACATCTGTCAGTGTCAGACTTTACAAGAAGCGTAGAAGGGTTTTAATNTCACTGTGCAGAAAATCTTCGGTCAGGGATCACTGATGCAGACACATCTGTCAGTGTCCCATACTGCTGTTTCACATTAAAATGTGCACCACCAGCAAGAAGCTTATACAAGGAGGACCTGCACTGCTTCTGAGCGTGCGGGAGAGAAGTACACACTCTTTACAATCTCTAAAGCTGGTTGTTCTGAGCGCAAATGACAGAAAAAAATCGTGAAATTTATTTTTATGTAAGTAAATCTAATTTTAAAGCCTTCACCACTATCTTTTGGACTAGAAAACTAGAGACCTGAATGTAACCCACCACCATCACGCAATTTAAATGGACAAATTATCTTAAAAACAGAAGAAAACCCACAAACTAGTCCTGACTCTCGACTTAAAGACTGGTAGTTTTCCCACTTAACGTAAAAATCACATACAATCCCCAAAAGTTCACAATTTCAGAAAAAAGGAAGTATCTTCGTGGCAGACATTTTTTGTTTTATTTTCTAAATGAGCAGGTAATAACTGGAAACTGTTTGCAGAACGCAAACAAGACTGATAGCCAGATGGAGGAGTACTGAAAACTTCATGATAAACACTGTCACCATAAGCTTCACGTGACAGACATCCAAAGACATCTGGAGACTAAGAAAGAGGCAACCATAAAATGCTCCTTTCACCACTAAGATGGTCCCAGCAGCCAAGATAAACAAAACCCTTATCATGTCATAGATTGCCTCACAAGCCACGTATTTCCTCTTAGAAGAAAACTGACATGCAGAAATTAATTGGTAGTTTTGTTGTTTTTTTTTATTTTGTAGCTAGGTTTAAGTGAGTTAAATTTTGCTTAGTGATTTTGAACAATAGCTATCACGCTATTGTTTCATTTTAAACAATGGGAAAACATAACTGATTAAAAAAACAACTATATGCAGCAAGGCAGTTAAGCTTCTCCCAAAAAACTATAAAAAAAATCATAAAAAAGAAGCATTACGCTAAATCTTAATGGGTCATTATTCTATTGTTAAACAAACTGTTCTGCTGTCACACACGCACACAGGTTTAAATTTTCATGCTACAACAATCAGCTACTCCACACAACAGAAGAAAATTACACACCTCATTTAAAAAAGTAAATAAATAAATCAAGGAACCATATTATACCTTGGCTCATATGTTGTAAGTTCGAGAGGGAACAGTTTGGAAGGGCTTTCCATAAGTACAATACTTCAATGGATGCCAGGACGCAGAGCTCTTTGGTTGGCATTTGTTTTCTAAATCTATCTGCCTGCAAAGTGGGGAGAAAGAGGGAAGGGAGATCTGTTATCTGTCCTTTTACAGGGAACATAATATTCACAAACAATATATCACAAACAATGATTCTGTTTCATGAAAGCATCCAACAATTTTATGAAAATAAACTCGGTGTTAACTTAGCTTAAAGACTAAAAAGCAAAATCTTTCAATTCATTTAAGGGCTTACATGTTGATCAAAATTAAAGCTTCCTTGTATGCAGCCTAGATTTGTTTTATTATATTGCACAATCCCAAGTACACACTGACGGGATGCTGAAAGAGTAACATCTGCAAGATCATCAGTTGGGAGATATTTCCCAGACAACTCCTAGCTTTCAAAAAGAACCAAGGCTTCGACAAACAAGACAAGATAAAAAGGAGTAAAAAAGGCAAAGCTAGAAGGAAGATCACCAAAGCAACTACAGTATCATGTATTTTTATCTTTAATAATTACTTTAGTTGTAAAGTGAATAGCTAATTCACATTTCTTTTGCTAGGTCCTTAAAATACATGACACTATTGTTTTTCCACCTGAATCCCTCCCACTAATTCTACAGAAGCAACACAGGAAAAAAACAGATACATCCTTCAAAAATAAATACTGGTAAAGAATCCAACGGAATTACCAAGTGTAATTACTGTACTGAAACAAGTCAGCCAATGCTAAACCAAACCTTTTTCACTGAAAATTGTTCAATCTGATTGTTTTTTCTTTTGAAAAGTTTCTGAACTTCCTTGAACACATTCTGAGCACCATTGACATCACCAGTGGCTCCTTGACACACTGCAAGAACATAGAAACAAAAAATGTGTTAACACTATTGGGATATGAAACTGGAAGAATTAAGATTAGACATCATACAGTCACAGGAAAAACACACACTCACTTCTAGAAAGGATCTAGACTGGGGGTTTGACAAACATGCAAATCCCAACTCTCCCAGATGCCCTCTGTGATCATCAACAAGTCAGTGCTTCTTTTTCGTACCCACTAAAGGAACTAATACCACCCAACCTCTACAGATTTATTTATTAAATCTTTGCAATACACTGTTATATGACCTGTCACTACACTGACAATCATAACTATACTACATCTAGGAGAGGGAAGCAGGGGGGACAGGGGAGAAGGTACTTGTGCACATGCATGTGCGTGCATGCAAGCGTACGTTATATAAACAAACAAAATTATGCAAGTCAAGTCTGGCATAAAGCTGCACAAGCAGCAGGCAGTGTGGAAGGCACTTTGTGCACTAGTAAGTTTCCCAAAACAAAAAACAGTACTAAAACCTTAACACATCACTGATTTATCACTTACCCAACACATTGAATGTACTCACCTGCTGTTAAATAAGCATAGTAGCACTGCGACCACCTGGATTCATTTTTAAGCCTTTCAAAGGATTCAAACGCATCTTTGAAATTCATCTCTATCATGCTGCACCAACCTAAAAAAAAAAAAAGACTAATTTAACTTCAGAGAAAGCACAGTAAGTCAAATTTGGTGTCAACGTTACCAAAACACACAGTCTGTTATGAAAGCTGGAGCTAGTTTAACAATTATACCAATAACTGAAAAAGTTAAAAACAAATCAAATCAATGTCATACATTTAAAACCTGATTTAAATTTACTGAGAAATGTTGCAAGATTCCATACAAAACAATGAACCCACTTCAGAGCAACAACAAATCTATAGAGACACCAAAAGCGCTTTTTAAATACTGCATTTTGTAGGATGCTGAAACTTAAGAGCTACTAATTGCTCCCTTATTCTTCCCCACTGTGAAAAGATCCCTTAACGAGACACATTTAAAGCTTGAAGCAATAAGTCTCCACACTAAAGACTTGTATGCAAATTAAGAACATATAGCGTATATTGCTACTGATAGAAGGAAATGAACATGAAATACAGGTCCTGCAAACTGTGAAGCTTCACTAGACAATCAGTTTTTGGCACAGCAATGGTGATTCCACAGACAAATCAGATGAGTTAATTTCTCATTTTAAATAATATTCTGTAGGTGAACAGTTCGCCCTTGATTCTATAGTCTACTCTCTGATTTTGCATCACCTGGTATTTGCAGAAAACTTTAAAATTATGAAGAGTTGTTGAACTCTACTTGCCCAAACAAGAAGACAGGATTATTACCATAATCCACCCAAGACAAAGGCCAGTATTCTAAAACCTTTTTTTAAATCTTAATAAAAACAATAAAAACAAAAATTTTGTTTATTGAAGTTACTAGTCTAAACTTGAAAGTGAGCGATTTATAGTATAAAAATATCCAACTTACCTATTTCATATAAGCAGACATGTTGAATCTCCCTTTGGTCCGTTGCAAGTTCCAAAGCGGTATGAAATGAGGTCAAGGCACTATTGATTTGACACTAACAAAAGTGAAAAAAAGAAAAAAATATTCAGATGTCTGAAGTTTCAAATTTGTTGGATAATTTGATTTTGATAAAGAAAACATTCAGATTTGTGTTAATAGGTATTTAAAAATAACTATACAGTTAAAAAAAATAATTTAAGTGTCTTACAGGCTGCAGGCTCTGGTTTGATTAGATGGAAGAGGCACAATATCCCATTGAGATGAAAACCTCAAAATTCATTTCAGACTCTAGATTATTTTAAACGAGCTAAAACCCACCATAGAGCTAACAGTTTGAAGAAGGGCTAATAATTAGTCAGTACACAACCTCCACATTGCAATTCCTTTGGCCAGCTTCCCTCCTCCCAGCTCTCTCAACCTGATCACTTTTGAATGGAAGTATGGGCGAATTATGACAAAGCCTTTATTTACAACAATAAACAAGCATCTTAGAGGTCCCATAGTGAAATGATCTTTCCATATATTTCATATTCATGATATGAAACATAATACAAAAGCCAAATTATACAAGACAAGGGAAATAAGAATCACTACTACAAAGCAACTCAGATTTATATTTAAATGAAACTTTAGACAGGAATGCAAAGTGTTTGCTTGCAAGGTACTAACAATCAGTTCCACCATGTGCAACAGTAAAAATTAAAACACACAGTAAGGAACTTGCACTCTAAAAGTCATATAAAAAGAGAAATGTAGAACACTACAGAGTTAAAAAAGGGGAGAGGCGGATAGTAGGAGTTTAATAATGTAATAACAATCACCAATAACTTATAGCCAGTTCAGATGATCTCTCAACCTTAAAAATCAGTGGCTGTATTCCTTCTATTTGCTATTGAGTCCAGAATCCATTGGTTTTGTGCAGTAAGATTTTGAGTAATCTCATTTCTACTCTTATTAGTCATTCCACCTTTAAAAGGCATGTATTTTTAGTATCTGCCAATAAAGTTTAGCTTTCTGCACAATAAGGGTATCTTTAATGTTTGACTTTATTTTGAAGTATCTCCCCTTATTCCACATCCCTCAGTAACCACTTCAAGCAACAGTTAACAGAGAATTCGTGAATGCTGCATAACACATAAGAAGATAAAAAGGCATATAAGATAAAAAACCATTTTGATAAAATCACTAGTTACCAACAGCTTAGCAAAAAGAGGCTGACAGTTTTGTAAGAACTAGAATGAGTTCTTTTGACTACCTTAATTTCTAGCTTTCCCAGTCTATGATGGGACTTCTCTGTAACAATCATCATAAAGGGGGAGGGTGCAAATCAATATTTAATTAGTTTTATACACAGTTTTTTATATATCCCAATATAATTATAATAATTTATACAACAGAAGAATCTTTAAGCCAGTCTCTGCTGGCTAAGCATGTAAGTAAAAGAGACCCTTGAAAAAGCAAGCCTGTCATCAACACAGGCGTAACTGAATTAAAAAATTCCTGCAAAAGTCTGCAGCGTTGTATCTTAAGACCACACACAGAGCTCTAAAGTGATTTTATTAGATTTCCTTTTTTGTCTCATCAGGGGAAACTGTTTTAGTTGCTAAGGAACAATTTAACCGTAAATCACATATACTGCATCAAGACAGTACAACTAACTGCCAACAAAGGGATCCACAGCTGTACCAACATAAACACTGTACACCTAGAAAATAAAACAGTGGTTAGACTAAGATGTTTGTTGGCATGACAAAAAAATAAGCTACACAGAAAGACAGGTGAGTTATTTGCCCTCAAAGTTTCCAGGGAGCCTGAGCAATGTACACCTTGTTTACTTTTGTAGCAGCACATTATCCCCACTACACATTACTCCACTGATGCTGTATCACTCCAACACAACTTCCTGGAAAATAAGTGTTGTGAGCCCAGTCTTACAGAAAAAAATAAAATAAAATAGGCTTAAAACTTTATCTTTGTGCTAAGAATTTTAGAAGTTGAGTAAGTCTGTGTTTTAAATGCTTCTGAGGAAAATGAAAAAAAAAATGTATCTAAATATTTAGTCCTCTGTGAAGATACTTTGCCTCCTAAAAACCCAAACATTTGAAAAAAATAAATCACTTATTGCAGTGCATGTTATTCCACACAATGACTAATGGCAATTACATCACTGTCTGCAATGCCATACACCAGCCTGGAGCAGCACGTGGAATACTGACTACCTAGTAATACACAAGTCCAGTTAGTTGAATATTCAATCTTCAATAATCTGCCTAAGTTTTCCCCTAAGTATCAAGCTCAGCAAATATGTTTCAGACACATTCCTTAATAATTAAAGTCTCAATCGATTGTGACAACACACTGGAACATGAATTTCTACTCTTAGTGTTAATTCTTAAAACAAATTAATTACTATCCGTTTACAGTTTCAGAGAATAAACAGAAAGAATTATAAAGTCCCAAGAGTCCGCAAGTATAACATTATGGCTGACACTTGAAAGTGATGTTCTTGAGATGTAATTCTTTCAACAGGCATCACTCATGCCTCTCTTGGACATAATACAAAGACAAAAAAGTTTAATCCACAAAATGTGTAATATACAAAACTACATAAGCATAAAGAGGATTCATTAGAGCTAATGTGAGAACCATAGCCTTCCATTTCTTGACTTCAGATTAAAACCAAAAATACCCTAACCTACCAACTAAGCACCTACAGAGCTTACCAAGCCAAGGCAGATTCCTGAGCAACCACATTTCCCCCAGAGTTGTTCCCAAATCTCAGGACACTCTCCCTCTCCCAGGACCTCTCTATTCTCAATCAGCACTATGAATTTGTAAAGCTTTTAAGAAGCCATGCTCATAATTAAGGGGAAAACAGCAAACGATACCTAAAACGGGACAATTTACACTGGAGGACACTACAGGGAAACTTCAAAGCCTGTATTTTCTATTGCTTAACACACACCCCTTTTTCCCTAGACGCCCCACAAAATCAAAATAGAGTAAAACTAGGATTCTGTATTTTATAGCCTAGAACAATTAAGTAGAGAGGCCAGCACAATTCCTGAAAATGAACCTTGGCATTACACAAGCTCTGAAAATTTCTTTACTTAAGACATCATTGTGACTTTATTCCAGACAATTCATTTACAACTATTCAATGCTTATTATTACTCTTGCCCTCAGTCTACTGTGCCACACCCTCCCACCCCTAAATAAGAATGATACCACTGATACCAAGATGGCTACAAAAGGTAACTAAAAAAAGTAAGAGTCCTTGTCAGCAGTATATTTAAGCTTGCAACACCACTGCGCATTTTCCACCAGCCTGCACATCAAACACACGGTAGCACACCTGAATGTACCACTGGTGTTTTGCCTGTCAGCTGGAGGATTTGATAGGTTTTCATTCAGACTCTTAACGTGTACCAACTGAACTCTACAGATCAAGCCTCAGAACCTGAGTTTTCTCTCCCAGCCTGAGAAACTTCTTTGTGTTCATATATGCATGCCTGGATTCTGTTCCCAAGAAAAGCAATCTTGCCCAGTTCACANACCAACTGAACTCTACAGATCAAGCCTCAGAACCTGAGTTTTCTGTCCCAGCCTGAGAAATTTCTTTGTGTTCATATATGCATGCCTGCATTCCGTTCCCAAGAAAAGCAATCTTGCCCAGTTCACAATTTTGTCACACAATTTTTGCTTTTTACCCTTACTGCTCTCCACATGAAGCTATCAATCTATTTAACTATTTCTGAGTGGGGTGGTTTGTACCATTTTAAAAAGCAGATGGAGATTTTAAAAAAGTGTTGCTGATTAGGAAAAAAAATAATTAAAAAAAAGGGAAAGCAAAATTGCAAGCTAAAAAAAGCAGAAATACTTAAGATTCAGAACACCAGCTTTTACTTTGCCCTCTCCCATGCCCATCTTTCACTACTGGCCACAATACCACGCTTGAATAGTCTAAGTCACAGTTTTAAAATTAAAGTGGTATTTATTAACATACTTACAATATTAGACAAGACACATTTAGCAAATGGATGGCAATATTTTTATTTTCACAGTAATAAGAAAGGCCCAAGGGTACAGCTGGAAATTCTGGTTTTCAGACCAGCAGGTTGCAGCAGCTATTATACTCATTATATTTTTAAGTACCCTTTAGGCACAAGTATAAAACATTACTCTCCTTTGTTTTTAGCAGCTTAAGCTTACATGAAGCATCATCACCAGCTTTAGTGGAAAGTACTTCAAAGATAGAAACAGTCAGACATTCACAAATAAATACTTGTGAGGCTGGAATACATACCATACAATCACAAGTCAAGCACAGCAATAGTTATGCCCATAAAAATAGCCTAAGTGAATTATGTAAAAGTCAAGAAAAATACTTTTTAATACACAGTCTCTTAACCTACTCTTTGAAAAAGAGACAGCCTACCAGCACAACCTTTAACTTTCTGGTGCACCTTCATTCCAGCCTTCCCAGATCATCCTCCTCTCCTTTCCCTCAACTCATTCATTTCAATAGTCTCCAAATGCTTTCAGACTTCATTTCTCAAAAACATGAATCTGGGAAAAAAGTTGAAAGATAATTTGGTCCACATTTGTAGTACCTACAAGGCTACTCTGTAGAAAACCAGTCTGTTAAGGCTTTTATTCACTAGTGCTCATACATGGTTTTTGGAGCACAAAGCATTATACAGTCACGTGCTCTTCATTTCTCTTTCATAGCCCTGTCACTGTGAAATCTTCCTTCATCCTTGATTTCGTTCCTTGGCAATTGTCTCCTTTGTCAGATTTGTGTTTCACTGCCCAGTCTTGCACTACTGCTTCTGGCTTTAGATCAGTTTCCCTGCTTCCAGGTGCCCACAGCTGAACTTTGCTCCTTACTGTTTCTTTTTCCCCATAAAAAAAAGAAAAAAAATACACACATACACATATATAGCTGTGTATCTATGTTAGCATACAAACACACACTTACTTGCTAATAGAAGCTGAATATACCATCAGCTGAAAGTTACACAAAACGTATATGTCTGTAGGATCAAAGGCTATAAAAATAATGCTGATGGACTGAGTGATAGTAGGCTCTAATACAAAGCTTACAATGACTATTATTGATTCTTATTTCCGGAACACAGAAGCTTTTCTGTATAACAACATATAAGCTGCCTTTCATCTGCGTACAATTACATTTTATCACAGAATTGTTAAAAGATTACAGACGCTAAAGACTATAAAACATACAAGCTTCAGCTCAAGGTATACTTTAAGTGCTTACAGGTTAAAGCAGAGACTTACCAATTTCAGTGAGTCATCTCAAAATAATATCCCAATGCCCGGCAGAAAGAATTTAAACCTGTGTATTAACAATTTCAAGGAAGGCCATATAAGCACTTTGTAGGTTTTGCCCCTTCACTCGGGCCTCTCAGAGGTGAGGTGGAAATTACTACTCAACATATTAGTTTGTAATCTAGGAGTATATGCGTGCTTCTGGTTCGGAACGTAGAATAAGGCCAATGCCCGGATTTGGGACATGTATAACTACAAGTGTATTGTGCATAAATCCAGTGTACCTCCTCATGCCATTGCCACCACATTTTCACACATCTGCCTTCATTGTTATGTCAACAACATTGGAGCAAATTAAGTTTGCAAATTCCTAACAGTCTACAGAAGAGCTTGAGACATTTAACCAAAACACTTAGACACAGCAAAGCCTCAGTGCTGCAGTACCACTTAGAACAAAAGCATGACAGGGGAACAAACAAAAAAAAAACAAAAAACCACAGCAACAAAAAACCCCCACACCAAAACCAAAAAAATAGAGGGGGTCCTGAATGGAAAAACTCTCAAACAAATACGTGAATAGGGACATTTAATTCCTGTTAGCAACCAATAAGCATTCTGCTGACTAAGAGCATGGCTACATAGCATAACGCATAGCATTCTGCCTGCCTCAGCTAACTAACTTCACTATCATGGCCGCACAGTCTACGGCACAAACTATTTCACTTGGAGCTAAACTTCGGTGTCAATATGCAGCATCACTTAATGCACAAATACTCTTAAAATAACAGATAAAGAACTCTGCTTTGAAACATAACAGTACTCCAGAAATGGATTTACTATACAAAACTGACACTCATCCCAAACCTGTCCTCTGTATTTACACATAGAAACACATACTCAGTTTATTGACAATTACATTTACAATTTTGCCCTAGCTTGCCTTGAAAGTCAGAATAATCATATAATAGTTGAATTTTATTCCTCATGACGTAACACCTTAAAAAGTTCCACATACAAAGTCACATTCTGGCAATCAACATATTTACATTTTAAACTGCACTCGCATTCATATGCATGTAATTGAACCAAGACCAGTAAAATCTTTCCCACTCAGGAAACAGCAATACTTCCCAACCTTGCCTGTGACAGTGCAATTCCCCAAACGCACTTCTGCATTCAGAAAGACAGCAAAAAAAGAAAAACAATATCCAGACCCCATGCAAGAATATGCCTGCAAAATCTGATATAGGCCACAGAAGTGTACCCCCACTGTTCTGCTACTGTTGTTACCTCCCTCAAAATATTAAGTTGTATTTAAGAGAGTTAACTGCAAACCCTAGCAAAGAATGACCATCAATGTTAAGATCTGGATTAGCTCTTGTAATTGTGATGTTGAGATGAAGGGTTTGAACATTCTGGTTTTGTGCTTTTGTGTTGGGTTTTCTTGTTAATGTAATTGCTCTGGAAATATTCTAGTCTGATAAGAGCAGCAGCCAGGAGCTGAGTAGTCTGAAGTACTCACCACCATCTTGTATTATTACAGATTCTTAAAGAGTAACTCAGTCAAAAGCCACAAGGCTGCTGCAGTGTTTGAACACCACTCTGCAACAGCATTCACAAACACATTTTTGGTGAATAAATTTCTGCTTGGGTCAGAGCTCACTCTTAGCAACTGAAAACTTCCTGGCTTGACCTCTTAAAAGCAAAAGCAGTTATTTGAGGGAAGTTATTGTAGAGAATTAGCTGTATATGAACAACACACAAAATAAAAAGGGGAAGATAAATGCTATGTACTCAGCAGATAATAGTCAAATTTTAGCTTGATAAGCAAAACTGAAATAGCTATTTATACCACAAGAAACTCATGAGTGACCAAAAGCACTTCCTTTTAGCATAGAGCTACAAATGTATCAAGTAGCTGAAAAAGAATTTCAAAGTGCTATTAATTCAGACAGAAGTAGTGGAAAAGCAGGTTTGGCATGTGAATTTGAAACTAGGAAGGAGTTAATCCTTTCTTCTTACTTATCTTTCTAGGTATCTGTATCTTTAGGCACAATTTGCTGAAGCTGCAGGTTCATTCACATCAGGAAAACATAAAATAAGGAAGGCAGGGGTGGAGGGGAGAGGGTGGAATTAGTCAAAATGGAAAAAAACATGCAGTACCTCTAATCGCTGTATCCTTCCCTTGAAGAACATGAACAGAGAGGAATTTGGATAAGCAGATTCTTTTTTTGCAAGAATTTCTTTTGCCTCTTTCAACCCTGCCTTGTTATCACTGCCATCAAGGGCAAAAAAGGGACGAACAACTGTGTGGTACCACAACAGAGCTAATCTAAAAGAAACATAAGAGTAAAAAGGATTACATCTCGTAAACAGAAATTTAAGGATAATGTTCTATGCAGGTACATTTTTTAAACGATTCTGAAAGACAAAGAAAGATACGAATCTTTTCTTATACAACCTGGCTTTAAAACAAACACCATATTACTGCCATACATCAATGTACTCCCCTAAACTGGACCTGTACATACAATTCAGTACATATTACCCAAAGGTAAAGTAACAATCAAGCTCATAGCATCAAAGCAGTTGAGCCTTTAGAATTCTGTAGATTTTAAAAAAGAAAAACCGACAGGAAAACTTTGAAAACAAAGTGTTCTTTAGAGAGGAAAAAAAACCAAAGAGGAAACAAAACCAACAACAAAACTAAAACATACACCAGCAGACACACTTGAAATCACTGTCAAAAAGAAATACATCCAGTGTTCAGAAGGGCAGACATCTACACAACTCACATTGCTGCTGGAAACAAGGGCAGAGCACAAAGATTTCCAAGATCATCTGAAGGAAGAAACACCCCCAAAAATACCACTCTTCTTCCCCAGAAAGGAGAAAGAACAAATCAACAGGAACATTTCATCTTAAGCTCTCTTAACCTATCAGAAATCCAATTCTTCTCCCCAAGAAGAGACTTTAGCTCTGCTGTCAATGTTTCAAAAGTGACATCTGATGGTACCTGCAGTAGGTCCAGTAATAGAAGCATTAATTTGGAGATAATGGAATAAACCCATTTATGATGTCAGTTTAAATAGATCTGGCTAACCCTTCACCTGATAAAAAGACCTGAATGCAGTATGAAGGCTTGGGAAAGACAAAAAAAATACTCCTCAAAAAGACTGTAATGGAACATCCCATTTTACTCAGATGCTAAAATTAAAAATAAACTGGAAAAGATCTTTGGCTAATAGTAAGATAAATAGCTAAGTGAGATCAATGACTCACACAAAATAGTATGCTCTCCATAGCAGCCAATATAACTCAGGTAAATTTACTCAGCCTTCAGGGGGTGCTTTTATTTACTCTGCTGGCATATAAATTACTAGATATTAGAATAGCAGGTACTGAAGAATACAGAAAAATACTGACACAAACCCCAAATACATGTAAATAACTAACAGCAGAGAGATCTCATACACTAGTAAGTGATGAATTTACTAAACCATAGCATGTTAAACAACAAGCTACAAGTTTATTTTACCTGCTGTTGTTTCCTTTAAAGCAACATGACTCTTTGGTTTTGACTTTTTTCTAGTTACTTACTTTTAGTACTAAGTTATCTACCAAAGCATTTCAATATAGCTACTCACGTAGCTAAAGGGGCCTTCATGTCCTTACTTTCACTTGCATACATCAGTGAAGAAAGCCCCTGTAGGCGGTCTCCAGGAAAACCCAGCAGGTTGATGATTTTGAGCAGGTTTGGGGGCACCATGGATATGCAAAGATGAAAAAGTCCATATCCAAAGCTAACAGCACCTTTCAGTCTGTTTAGCGAATCCTCCGTTACACCTTCTGCAGCAATATGATTATCATTTGCAGCATCAGAAGTCAAGGATTCCTGAGTTGTTTTCTTCTGATATATTTCCTGAAGTGTATTAATGTCCGTATAGCACTTATTGTAAATTTTCCAGGCTTTTCGGAGTATCCACCCACCTTTTATATATGCTAAAAGTCAAGGAAAAAATATTTCAAGGACATATTTCAGAAGTGGAACATAGTAAGTAGTAAATGTTATTTCACAAATCCTAGGATGCTCTCTCTATTTGCATTAACTTATCATATAAAGGATTTTGTAATAGCTACTGTCCTCTCAAAGAGGTCTTTCATACTGGGCAGTACAAAATTAAGTGCTTTTCAACCAGAGACTTTAGAACAGCATGCAATACAAAGGGACTTCCCTTCAGCTACGTAGCAACACAACTGTTAGAAATAAATAGAGAAATTAAAGAACTTAATGCTGGATTCTGCTCCACTATACAGTGGAGATGAAACGGCTGCCTGGCAAATGGCAAGAATCAAAATTCAACGAAGAGATTATACCTCTTAAGCCCAAGTGATATTAAAAGACAGCTGATGGGAAAATACTATGAAAACACCTTCCTTTGGGTTAGATGATAACATTTTCAACACCATAATTTCCCTACCCCTCATATGAACACAGCGCCTTATTATTAACAAATAAATCCTGAAAAATTAATAACAGAAGAACACATAAATTTTATGGTTCTAAAACATTTTTCGGTTGCCTAACCTCCTCAATTTCAAATGCAAGCTGGGTACCTAAATTTCCCTGGAAATCTGGTCTTCAGCATTCTCAGTTGAGAATGAGAGAATTCTCAGTCTCATTACCCTCTTTGCAGGAGGGTAAAGAAAGGCATGACATCAAAAGATGAAGATGGCCAATTTGCCTATTTGCACAGCACTCATCTTGGTTATAGCACACCCCTGGATAATGATAAGTGGTAAACAGAAAAACAAACACAGAATATACTTGTACATCTTAATTGTAAAAGCAGACACCAGCATTTTGTCTGTGATAGAGCCCTGAGAGTTAGGAACTGCAGTGACAAAGGATTTAACTAAAAATGAGAGAAAATAAAAGCATGGTTACAGCAGCAGTGTTCTAAACAGATATCACCAAATTTGCAGAGATCAGTGTTATAACTGATGCCAGAATTAGATCATAACAGGTGGGGTGTGTCAAAGAAAAGGAAAATGCTATTAATACCAAACCACAAAGAGGGACTGAAGCTAGTTTGATATTCCTAAGAAATCGCACTTAGAAAGACTGCAAAATTTGTATTCTGAGTTGCAACAGAAGGATTCTGTCAACATGAAATTAAAGTATTAAAAAAATTAATCCTCTATCTTGAGTTCCATATTAAAGTGCTATAATAAAAAATGTAAACCCCTGCCATGATTCAGCTGCATTACAAGACGAACATTACTTCAATTTTAAGCAATTAGGTCACTTTTTGGCTGCACAGAATATTTTAAAAGTTACGTGGTTCACCACAAGATGAATGCTCATACAACTATGCATAGCAATGCAGCAGACAAATAATAAGGAAAAACCCACATTTTACTTATCCCACGGATAGTGTTTCTGCTAATAGCTAACTACTGTGTTCTGATGCATGCATCAAATGGAAAGGATATGATGTCGAAAAAAAGTATAATTCAGTATAACTTCCATCAGTGTGCCGTCATTAACAGTTCACTAACACAGCACAACCCTAATACATTTGATATACTAAGATAAAACAATCTAACAAATTGAAATAATGAATTTCTGACTTTTCAAACATAAAAATTAAATCAAACCCACTTACTGAGCTGATTTCCCAGCATGAACTTCTGAAAGTAGTCAGACCCATGACATCAGTGGTAAATATTAAGAAAAGGTAGTTCAATATTGCTGTGGGAATCTAGTATGAGCTGCTGTGTTACTAACTTTATAATGAAGCTATTTGTAATACATCCATGAGGGTGGAAAAGAAAAATCTAAAATGTGTTAGGCATATGAGAAAGCAGCTTGCATGTCATCATATGCTTCTTGTCAAACTGTTCCAGGAAGAAAAACAGAAGAAATTTTTCACCCATCCACTGATCAGAAATATTTGTCTGCCTCTGAAGAATGCTTTTTTTTTTTAATTACACTCATTTCAATAATCTGGTTGCTACTTCCGTACAGAAACATGATAAAAACAAAAGATGTTTATACATAATCAGAAAAATAATATACTCAAAAAACTGAAATAATGGATCCAACAGTTCAGCAATAGCAGTAACTAGCAGTCACTGAGGTGGCATTTCACTGCTTGAAATTTTAACTACACATTTCAGGTGTATTTTTCACTCAGTAAAGTAACCCAAATATACTGCATGTTCTGCAGTACTCTGCTACCCACTTCAGTTCTCTGAGCAGCAGATGAGAGAAAGGAAACAGACTCCACCCTCAGTTACAGCATCCAACCCAGTTATGCAGCTGCAGAATACACACTGAAATAAGGAAAAAGCTTCAAAAGGGGGGAAAAAACCCACAAATGAAAATCCAGAACTGCATTAAAAATAGTAAGAAAACCTTTCTGCAGCACTATATCCACAGCAGACAGAAATAAATACCCCCTGAATTTCTGCTAGCTAGAACCAAACGCATTCTTGATGCCATGGCTTAGAAGAAACCAAGTCTGCACAGCACAGAAAGCATTACACCCTTGACTGACATTCCTAGAGTTATTTTAAATAATCTGAATGTTATTTCCCCAATTCCTGTCAGGGTTTTCAGTGACAATCTGGTCTGACTGTCATCTCCTGGTCTTCATTGATTTGGTAAGAACCTGGGAACGTGCTCACTTTGTATATGACCCTTACCACATTTTCTATAAACTCATGGATAAAGGCATAAGATTATGCAAGAGATCCAGAAATGCAAGAGAACATTAGAAACAGCTTTGTAGCTGAGATGAGGAGGTTTGTATTCAACACGACAGGATTAACCTCTTTGGCATGCAAGGATGCACTATGGTGACCAGAGAATAAGAACTGATTCAGCAGTTCCATCTTCAACACACTTCATTTAAAATTACTTTCACTGGCAGTTTGTCATCTCCCTGAGTTGTCATGAACATAATGCATATGGACTATCAGGATTTTCCTGGTGGCCTTGACTTACAGCCTCTTTTATCTTGCAGGCCACACGAAGCACGCAAATGCTACCCATCTTCATACCAACTCCTCAAATGCCTCTATGGGAGCACACAAAGGATTCCAACCTATCGAAGGCGAATCAGTTGAATATGATTATTGGTATGAAAAAAGCGGAAAGCTGTAATCTGTAGCAATCCAACTCATTTTATGATACTACTACCTATATAAAGGTAGAACAATACCTCTGCAAGTGTACCAATCTTGGAATGTTTCAAATGGAACTGTGCTCTTTCTTACAAAACAATCACCTTTACTGACAGTCATATTGCCACTTTATGATCAAGCTTTATTAAAAAGGTTATCATGCAAAAAATATATCTAAACATTAAAGCCACAGCACACCTGATAACTCTTGTTTTACAAACGAGAGCACCGCCAAGTAGACTTGACAGTCTGCTACAATTATTTGTCTTTGCAGACGATCTATCATGGATAGAGTGGATTTTCGTCCATCAACCTGTTTGGAATATACAAACACAGAGCATAGAAAAAATGTTAACAAAGATAATACAGAATACTGGTCTAAACATGACAAATAAAAGATCCAAAAATAACTGCAAGTGGTAGTATTGCTACTAAATTAACTCAGCATTTTGAAGTGCAAAACTATGCTAAGAGTTCTTTGACAGCTCATCAAGCAAGCTACTACTTAATAAACATATGCTATCAACTATTTTTCTTAAGATTCTACAAATACTCAGAACAGATTTACATTTCATTTAATTATTACTAAATACATCAGACATGCAACTAAAAGATGTTAGACACAAGAGCACAGAAATGGGTATATGACTAGTGGCAGGGAAAATACAGTGCCCAAGAGCAGAGAGTTAAGTATGTCAGGTTCAATACTTTTTATCAAGTAAACTAAATACTGAAGAGAAATAGCTTCTTTTTCTGCTGTAGGTTTGCTGTGTCACACTAGGCAGGCCACTCGACATTTCTACACTACCACTTTAACTAGTTCCCAATCTGCATGCTTTATTCTTCCTTCATTATTTAGAATGAAAAGTCTAAAAACAGAAGGAAAATTCCCTAGGAATATGCCTGGCACACAGCACTATGCAGCCTCAATCTCACAACTTTTGAACATTACTAGAGCATGTATGAATTAAAGTTAGCCTGAATTACACAGGCTACAAGCTTCCTGAAATAACTTTAGTAGGTCACTGATCTGAGGTGTTAAGAAAGTAACTACTAACATCAACACAACCTGCTGCTTTAGAAGATTAATACCTGAATCTGGTTATTTTATGAAACTTAAGAAGTTCAAGCAAAATATTTGACTTAATTTCTAAATTTATTATTATTCCCAACTGCTCTTTGCACATCAAAAATAATCTTTTCAAAATACAAAGATGACAGAGACTGTTTCCAGAAGTATTTGTCCAATACACAATTCCATATTTTATAAATAATGTTCTTACATTCTTTTTAATTTTATTCTTGATTGTTTCTATAACTCCAGCTTCTTCACTTTCACAAAGTTTCTCTGTAGCCTTTAAGTCATCACATGCCAGCTGCATTTTCTCTTCTTCAAATGTCATCATGGCATTCTACCAAAACCCAAACATATTTGAATGATACAAAACACAAATATTTTTATTTCTACAAAAGCTACAGGAGAGTAAAAGTTTTCATAAGAACTTGACAATAAAACTTACTGTTTTTCTTAAAAACCTATTAATACACACACAGATCAGTACACATACTTCTACACAGAAACATCAAACTAGAGATTTGAGAATGCTTTACCAAAAGTTTCAAGACAAATCAGAACATACTAAGTCTTGACCCTTTGTCTTAACAAAGCTTCATAGGCAGTCAAACTGGATGAGCTGTCACATTACATTAGTGGAAGAAAAACTTATATAAATTAATTTTCAATTGTTACATAAGGCACAATTTGCATCTGTGCAGATACTGCTTTTTGTACGATTCATCCACATGAATAACAGACCTCCAATGTCAGTAGCAAGTAACAGCTATTGCCTTTTTCAAAATAATAACCACAATTCCTACATACGTAGGAAGAAAATTAAAAAATGCATCCAACTCCAACTACTGCTGAACCAATTTAGAAAGAATTTCAGGGCAAGTAACTTCTTATCTTGATGCTTTATTAAACGAAAGCTCTGAATGACACAGGCACACAAAGTGCTGCTGCTATGTTTAGAACAGTAGCTAAGCAAGATATTTTCAAGATCCACTGATGCTGCACTGTGATGTTACACTGGTTCAGTGCATCAATTCAGATGAGCAAGCCTGAGAGATTCTGCCTCTTTTCTTCCCCTCTCTGTGGACTTAAAAGCAAGCATATGCCCCAGGAGGTTTCCTAACCAATATATTTTTTCATATTGTATAGTCTACAGACCCTAGAGAGAATTTAAATTAATTTCATTTACAACTTAGCTATTTCTGGCACATTATAATAAATTCTCTCTTTAAAAAGAGTATTCCATAGATAATTTCTGGTGCACTTTAAGATTATGCAGCAAAATCAGAATAAGGACAGTTTAAAAAACAAGATCCAAACATTTTCTAATACACCTGCTCAGTTTTTATATAAGATATTCTCATTTTTAATTCATTAAAAAAAGAAATAAAAATAAAAGCATTTAACAGACCTAACTTGCTCATTATGACTATTTAGTCAGTCAATATTCTCAGTTCTCATATATTCAAAAAGGAAACAATGTGAATGGACTGAATTAACAACTTTTACCCAGCAGTATGAAAAAATTTTCAATAGCAAACGCTATCAGGAAAATGGCATTTATGAGTATTATTTTAATAATACCTCTACTGCTTATTTAAAAGAGGGTTTTATTGTGGCTCTTCGAATGGAACACATAAATATTTCATACATTTGAGAAGCTGAATCACAGAACATTTACTTCCTATTTAAACCACATAAGTAAACAAGTTTTATATAACATAATGACTTGTTTTCTAGGTACATTTAATCTAAAACTTTGAAAAAATTAAGTCTCATAAAAAGAAACAAATTAAGAGTATCCACTGTTATGAACACACATATGCGCATACAAACATTAACCACAAGAGAAGAGCTGTAAACTCTCTACTCCCGTCTACTCACCAAAAAACTGACAAAACTGGCTCCAAAGCTCATTAATGGGCTATGGTTTCTGTAAAGTAAACAAAATGCAGTTACAATATGCGCACATATTTCCTATCATACAGATCAATATTGCATTTCTTGATTTTAACTTGTATATCTGTAAATAAATCTTGGGGGTTTTGTATCAAGTTACAAACAAGTGTTGTATCATTCTGCAAGATATAACAGGAATGGAAAGCAAAAAACTTCCTCATTTTCACAGACTTCAATATATCTTTAAAAAAAATAATTTTTCAAGCATTAAGCTGCAGATATTTTTTAAGAGAAACCACTGCCATCAAAACATATTCAGTGCAGGTAAAAAAAAAATTAAGAGCTTCAGAAAATTAAAAATCCACTAATTCTACTCTTTATGACCCATCACTACAATTTTGACCCAGCAGACAAGCGTTAACTGGTTCTATTAAGAGATTCCCACTTCCCCCTGTTCCTATTAATTTAAGCTTCTCTACCCAGATTTCAGACAAATGCATACGCCACATAATATAAATTGTTGGAAATACACAATTCTTACAAGGTTTATGACTTTATAGCTGCTTTGTTTCAAGCCCAGAATACATATCTTACTACACTACGTGGAATAGTTTTAAGATGTTTCACCTATTCTGTTTGCAGGGATATTCCAAAAGGGTGAAATCAACGGCTAGATCAAAAAACGTAGGCAGCCAAAATCTTGGTAATATACGCGGCAGGTTTCAAGCTTCAGGGCTATTGTAGTCACACAGACAATGAGGTTCCAGTAATGTCATATAGCAGGCATTTAAAAAAAAAAATCATAATAATTTCAGGATCTCAGCAGTACCACTGATCCACACTGTTCAGCAGTGGCCTGAGAGGTTATATGTCCATGTAAAAATATCCCTACTGGAGTAAGGATAAAATATATATATAGCAGTCCAGAAGAAAAAATTATATACAAACACTGACTTTCAGGATATAAGAGATGGTAACATTTAAGCTACAGGTACATATATTGTTATAGTACAGTACTTACACTGTTTCCAACCTAATTCTGCAAGCATCAGATTAAAGTAGAGTTTTAAAATAGGACAAGCACTCGAAAAACATGGATAAAGTAGTACGTTGTTTATTAGAACACAAACTTCCAATGGTAAAGCTGTATTGTAATAAAACAGAGGGTTTTTTAAAGGCAGTCATCAATATTCCCCCGCTCCCTTCTCATTTTTTGATTTAGCATAAATATCTAAATGCAAGGATATGAACAAGAAGAAAAAGAAAGAAAAATAGGGAAGATAAACACGGCAAGTTAGAACTCTTCTGTTCTAACCTTCCCATTTTATATACATTGCTCTATTCTGGATATACATATATTAAATGTAAGATCGACATAACTTGTCACATTTTATCGCCTTTTAAAAAAAAAAAAAAGAAAGAAAAATAGGTTAGCTATTTTCCCCTTTGTTGGCAGGCCAATAAGAACAGCTGCCAGTAAATGCCTCTGCTATTCAGTACCTGGACTGTTCTCTACCAACAGCTGTGTTACACAGAGCAGTAGAAATCAGCTACACAAGTTGTACTTGCTTCAGCTGGCACCTGCAGCATGAACTCTTGCTGCAGAGGGCACATGGTGCTCTCATAATCCACTTTTCAAACCACGAGGAGCACAGGACCCATTCAGCAGCCAGTCTTATCACCCTACTCTACAGCATGTAACATCCACCATACGTTTCAAGGTCACACCTACTGCATTATCAACACCAAACAGATCAGAAACTGCAGAACAGATCAGCACATGAAATTTTTACATTTATGTCCTCATGTATGAAGTCACACTTACAACACACTTTCAAGAAAGCTCAAAAATAAACCAAATGTTTCACTTTTGAGCTTTCTTAGATCTACCTACACAGAGAGAAAGCAGTTCTGGGGAGGCAAAACAGGTAGGCATCTCTAGATAATCTTTCATACTGAAGTCCATTCAGAACAGAAAATTGTCAGAGAAAAACTGTTTAATCAGAGTGAATTACGAGAAATCAACCACAACAGTCTTTGAATATAACCAGAAAAACAAAAATGCATATCATAAGAAATAGTTAATGAGGTTTGCACTTTTAAATAAGACTCTTAAAACACACTTCTTGAATATTAAGTTTCCACACTGAAAATTTTACTTCCCTACCAGGAATGGATCCAAATAAATTATTTTAATGGAATAACTAAAATTTGAGAATCTGAACCCCTGTAAAAAAATTACCTGTAAAACTGATTAAGTATTACACTCTTACTAAAATTTTGCACAATAGGAGCAAGATTTTGAGGTGGTTTTTTCCCCTCTGAAACATGAATAAGCACATCAAATAAGCTGAGCAACACACGCATTTAGCTCTCAGAAGAAAGTAGCATCCAGGAATTCCTTAGGAATTGGCAAGAAAGATAGGAGTTTTATCAGCAAAACATAAATACAAATTAAATACTGTGGATTTTTAGAATAGTAGAAGTGTTGCATATGAAAACATTTTATGTTCCAGACTATTTTTCATGTTCTATGAATTTATAAAAAAGATCCTCCTGTTGCAGAAATAGCTACTGAAGCTTTAAAANAAAAAAAAAAAAAAAAAAGAAATACATCAGCTTTAGAGGTAACTGATTCTCTGTCTATGGGAACAATATTACAATATTTTCAAATAGAGCAACTTGAATCATGGCCATGTTTGGGAGTGAAACTACTAAAACTGAATAAACAGGAACATAGTTGAGAATCAAACAGCATATATATGCTGTTTTAGCAGCTCAATATATACACTAATTTGGGCATACTATTTGAACAGTACTGTGCTGTTTTTTAAAATTTGGTTTTCTTTCCTCTTCAGGACTAAGAACCTGTTCTTAAGAGTGCACATATATACATGTGAAGGTATCAACATGTAAATATACATTTTAAATGCCTTTCTATTTCTTTTTGGCAAATTTTAATACTATGTTAAAAAATGAGGCAGCTACTTACAGTTGAGAGCCAACTGCTCTTCGAGATTACAAAGGGTACCAAAGCACTTACTGCAAGCAATGACAATTTATAAGTATTTTAACATGTTTGTTCAAGTAAAACTGAGTTTTCCCGAAATAAATCCTCATCTTTCAAAACTGCTTCCCTACGTGAACTCTGACACTCGCAGCTCACTGTTTACAATTCTTCCACTATGATTAAAGATGAGACAAAAGACTCAAGAGCCACACTGAGATTATCACTAGCTGTAATATATGAGTTAAAATGTTGCAGATTAGTCCTTTTTAAGTTTCAGTCACTCGGTCTATAAAAAGCATTGTCATTACAGCACATATGGGCTGTAGCCATAAGGACCCTGAAGCAAGAAAACATGATGCATAATATTATACCATGTCTTGGAGATGCTTCTGTTGAGACCATGGGGTTTGGCAATCAAAACATGAACACTTTACTGCAGAAGACCCTCACACAGAGTTTGTGTCATCACTAAACAAAATAAGGAACACTTCTACCATATTCCTACTTAGTCACTGGGTATAGACTATAGTTGCAGCTTTATGGAAGATCTCTTGTTAAGGTAATTTCAGCATTTACAATCCATTTTAAACAACAACCATGTTTAGTGCTCAATCTTTGCAAATATTATGTTGACTAATAAATTCAACAGTTTAGTGTTATCTTTTCTTTGAGAGCTAGGAAAAAAAGTTTGCAATGGCACAGCACTGTCCCAGTAAACACTAAGGCATGACTAATGATGACAGTAAGTTTCTGAGAAAAGCACAATTGCATGAAAATAACCCACAGCTCAAATTCCTTATAAGTGACCTTCAGCATCAGATATCATTTTACATCTTTTTGACAGATTCCAGAAAGTTGTTAAGATACAAAAATAATAAAAAAAGAGGCACTTGAGAAAATAGTAACAGCAGACCAATGGCTGTATTGATGTTGACAGGAGTTATGAAACTGAATACAATTGAACATTAGGACACTGCACTACCCAAGCTGTCCTCACTACTTTGAAGCAATACCCTCCATAAAGAAAAAAAAACATCTCAATACTTTTAATTACGTCAAAGATGAAGAAAAAGTCCGTCTCCAGACATATTTTCCAAAATACCATTTGCTCCTCACCTATCAAACTAGGACTCGAAGATACCTTTCTTATAAGAAACTGTGCTATCAACACCATTTCTACAAGATACCACAGCAAGAGGTTGTACATATCAATAAAGTTAGTATGTATAACTAAACGTAAGTCATAAGCTTAAGAGCACTGAAGTAGACCTTTCTTCCAGGTACATAAACTGGTGTTATATGAGACACTGCTTCTCCCAATAAACCCTGACTAATTCATCTCATTTCATAGCATATCTTTAAGATGTTAATTCACTTTCAGAAGAAAGGGGTTTGCCATGCCCCATTTTCACACATGATGACAACATTCAGGAGTTTTAAGGCTTGGTTTGATAAGGCTGTAATAATACAGCCCAATTTTACAATTAAAAAAAAATCGGAACTGCAGCACATCAAAAGAAAAATCAATTACTTTTCAGTATTTTCTTTTTTCTACAGTCCTTTCCGCGATAGTATTTCACTTCCAAATACATCAGCATCTAAAGCTACTACAGCCTAGCTCAAGTTTAAATTTAAGTAGTGTAATTAAACCACCACCATTTCCTCCCGCTTTTCTAGGCACCGCTTCTTTAACCACAGTCCACTAAGAATTCCAGTCGTCATACTGACAGCAATGCTCAAGTTGAAACAAAACAAATTGTTTTCCTTCAAAGTGGAAGAGTAAAGCATATTGAAAAATTAAGAATTCATGTAAGTTCACAGATAAATATAGAAGCAGCTACTGAATATTTTAGAATGAGCAGAAATACGTATAACCTATATATAAAGGTAAGGATTTTACTGCAACAACATACAAATCTTTTGGTCATTATTCCACCACAGATTATTCTAGAATATATTCTAAAAATTATTTGTGAAACTACAAACATAAGAGATCTTTACACAAGTACACATCTCATCCAATACTGGCATATGAAATAGCTAAGGCAATATAAGTGTCATTACAGTATTAAGACCTATTGAGAACTGCAAATGTCACCTCTAGATTTAGTTTAGATTTCACAATCAGCCCAAATCTGTTTTAATTGTTAAATGAGCTTTTAGCATACACTTCTATTTTCACTAGAAATACACAAAACACAAATTCAAGAATATAAAAAGAATAATTCTATGGCCCTGTCCCATACAGTTTTTGCCTGATTTGTTTTGTCCTTCTGCAAATTAACTAGGGATTGTTTTTCTCTAATTTCAGGCTGTTAAGTTTAGATGCACAAGAATATAAAAACATTGGAAATTACAAGAAGCATTCTAAATTGCACCTTTACTTTGAAAAGTAGTTACAAAGCTGACAGACAAGCTAGTTATAACATATTGACTGATTTGTACTAACTGTCCAATTGCGCACTCTTAATCTATAAGAATTATGGACTTCCGCAAATCTTTTTCCACTGTGGGTTCAACTAACCTGATCGAAATTACTTTCCAGGACAAACTATAACAGCTTAACTGACATCATGTAACTTCTTAACATTTCTGAACTCCTGAAGTTAATAAAACAAGAACATATAATATATAGTAGATAAAAGAATGGGTGCACTAGCAAGCATTAAAAGTCTTTACAATATCTGTATCTTTCGCAGACTTAATTTCTCCAGTGTTAAAATAAGATCTGCTTAGTACTACACCTCTTCTACCATCTCCACCAAATCTGACTTTTAATTTCTGAGTCATAAACTCAGATTTTTATTGAGCTTTCTGTCATCTCCCCTGGGACTTCCAGCCACCAAATTTTGCTCCATTTGCACAAATGGATCTCTCAGAAGTCCCTCTACCCTTTTTACCACTTCTTTTGGCAACACCACCTGTCTCTGTCGTGAAGGCCACAACACTATGTGTCACACTCAACCTGATCATCTCTATGTACCCAGGTCTTGAAGACTTAAACTGCAGAACACTTAAAATTTTTCCACTCTATCCATGTAACTGGAGAACTGATGCTGGGTTTATGCGCATCACCACTACTGTAACGTGCTCTGCCTAGCCTTGAGCAATGAAATCTTAACCTCACTAAGGCACACATTTATTACACATTTAGAATACTGCTCCTAAAAACCACTTCCCACGTACATAACTCTCCTTTCTATACATCCATCTAGCAGTTGCTCGTCTGCTTATCACTGCAATAAACAAAAGCACACAGGGTGGATACCAGGGAACTGATGACTTATTCTCACACTGCCAATCAAGATGCCATCATCTTTCTCCCAACTGACTAACATCAGTTCCCATCCTGCTGTCCTTGTCTTTAGAGAAGCTACCGAAACATCTACTAAATCACTTAATTTTTGTTCTTAAGGGTCCTTTGCAGAGCTCTATAAACAGGAATTTCAACAGCAGTTAGACTACCCATAATCTACCTGCTTATCAATGATGGCTTAATGCCACCTTGTCTCAACTTGTATGGGGGACAAAGCATTTTGAGTTACAGAAACCATTTCAAACTGGTAATATTAGATTCAAAGACCTACCCACAATGGAATTTCTGGTTCATTACTGAAGTTTGTATGTCTGTTAACACATACACTGTAACGTGTCATAACTATAAAAATTTGACGTTTTTAAAGTAACTAAGCTTTTTTCCCCTCACTTTCTCATTTGCTCCAACTTTCCATTCTTCTCCATGTTCTGCTTTAACCTAGCAGGTGGTACAGCATGTTTTCCTACACTGACCCCACACTTCAAATCATAGAATGGTTAGTTAGAAGGGACCTTAAAGATCACCTAGTTCCAACCCCCCTGCCATAGGCAGGGACACCTCCCACTAGACCAGGTTGCTCTAAGCCCCGTCCAGCCTGGCCTTGAACACTTCCAGGGAGGGAACATCCAAAACGTCTCTGAGCAACCAGTTCCAGTGTCTCACCACCTGCAGAGTAAAGAGCTTCTTCCCAATATCTAATCTGAATCTATCCTCTTTCAGTTTAAAATCGCTACCCCTTGACCTATCCCTACACTCCCTGATAAAGAGTCCCTCCCCGGCTTTCCTGTAGGCCCCCTTTAG
>RSEF01000002.1:114225041-114236526 GCA_003993805.1 Himantopus leucocephalus | reverse complement strand
GGTTCCTTCCAACCTTAACAATTCTATGATTCTATGATTCTAATTAGAGAAACTTCCTATAGAGACATAAGTTCTGGAAATACAGAGCACTCACTTTCCCTCAAGGTCTGCTGTTGGGCATTAAAAGTAGTATCTGCTCTTGAGCATCATGTTGCACAACCTGTGGTGGGACACACCATGCATGTCATGCTTACACACAATGTGCTGTTCTGTAAGCAGCACATTAACTGAATTCGAACTGATGACCATCAGCCAAAGAGGCCCGTGAAACCTCACAGGTAGTGAGGGTGACAGGAGTGGAGGAGTAACCAAAAGAGGTGAACCACTGGCACTGGCCTTGTGTCATTGACAGGCTTGCACAAAGGGGATCCTCCTCCAGATCCAGCCTGGTCGGCCATGGGGAACTGAATGCACAGGAGAGCAATGAGAATAATAATGGGAAGGCAAATTTTACCCTAAAGAAAACTTTGTGGATTAAAGTAGTAGGTTAGATTTGTCTGGGCAGATCCCAAGCACCCGATCCCTGGGAATCAGCTTTAGCTTTCTAGTCCTCTACAAGGCTTTCATGACCTTCAGTCTGTGACACAATGGCCTTACTGAGAGCTAAGCATAGGCCAAGAGATCTATTTTTAGCATGTTAAAATTTTCCAAAAAGGTGATAAAAGGGTGTAAATCTGGAACTGGATTCCAGGGTGGAGAGTTGTGGGGTGGATTTCTTTTTTTATTTTTTTTGTGAAAAATGGCTTCTCAGAGAAAGTGCTTCTTTTGGAGCATTCGTGGCATCTTGGCAAAGGAATAATTCATTCCCTCATAAACACAGTCACCACTCTGAGTGCAACTGGTGTAAATCAGGGCAGCTTGAAGCCTCTGCCTCTGCCTCTGCTGGCGTTTCTGACTTCAGCTGAAAGGCAGGTCCATGGCTTTTGCTAGAAACATCACTGCCAAATTTAAGAGCTTCGGCTCTCGTCCAGGCATTTATTACCAGGCATGAAAGGCGTGCAAAGTGCCATGCAAGCCATCTGAAGCAAACACGCCTGTCAGAGTATGACTTCTCTCTCTGCCTGTCAGCCCTCTGCTGCCTTTGAAAGCAGTCAGGCTTGTGGCGGTACGTTTGACCGCATCAGCTGGGGCAGAAACAGTGTCAGGCTCATCCTTTAAGTGGCTCCATGGGAGCCTGTCTCCTGAGAGTACTCATCCCTGAGGATTCCCACAGGCGGGCATGCACCCCTTGTGTCGTGATACCTAAGGGTTTCAGCCTTCATCTCACAGCCCAGGAGGCTGTAACAAAAACTGTGAAAAAACAGAGTATTACAGTCAGAGAAACCAGGTTGTCAGCCACAACTCTAGCTAGTTTTGAGAGTCCTATTTCATGCTCACATCTTATGTAGTATTTACTTACAAGAATTAAGGATAGGACAACGGATGTAGTAATACGCTTAGCTCCTAAGGTGCTAAGTTAGGTGCCTAAGTAATTTTGTGAATTGGGACCAAACAGAGAGATGGCACAGGGCTCTCTTCAGCACATTTTGGGAAGTGACTGCCTCCATTCTGTATGCTTTATCCTCTACAGAGTCCCTCCCTGCTGAGCAAGAGACAGGGTGAGGTCCATCCTTCCCCCGCTGTAAGCATTGCTGGAAACATCCCTATTACTTCAGAACAAAGAGCCATTAGTCACCAGCCCAGGCTGATCTGCACCCCCTGTGATAGGATCTGACTTCTGTAAGTGCCATACATCTTACACCTGCTACAAGGTAGGTTTTTGAACAAAAAAACCCCAAATATTTGGAGTTTATCTGCGCTTTAGGCTGGGCTGAGATGCTAAACGTAATGCTGCTGGTTTGGCCTATTCCTATTCCAGTTTTGGCAGTTACACAGTAAGGTAGTCAGCATCCAGCCACTCACATTTGAATTGTCACTCCACAGATCAGCCATTAATTCACACTTGTATTCACTGCGTCTTATGATACAAGTACTGAGCAAGCTCTTCAGAGCCAGAATAAATCCCTGCCTCACTTAGATATCCTGTTCCTAAGGCACCTAGCTCAAATCTTCTAAACAAAAGACTTTGCACTGAAAACTCATCCTTCTATTATTTAGAATTCACGTACTGGAGAAATTATGATGGTCTAAATGTAATTCTTTTTATGAAAGGCTTGAAATAAAAATTGTAGCCTTCCTGATGTTGGTATTTTATTGGTTTTATTTTTCTTCTATTTCAGCTCAAAAAAAAAAAAAATTATAAATCAGTTCATCTGAATCCTGCAGGGTGACAACAATCTTAGAGTTCTTTATAAAATCCTTTTTTCCTTTTTATTTTTTCCTTTGGTCTGAATTTTTGACCAGATTTGAATTTTAGCCTTTCAGCCCAGTGGGACTCCATTTGCTTTGCTGTCGAGGGCAATTCTACTTTACACGCTCTCTGCGCATGATGTGTCAGTCTGTGGGAGCTGAACGGAGAAGAAACAGTAAGCGTCTTTGCCCTTCAGCCTGGGCTCTCATTTCACTTAAACTGCCTGACACACGCAAACCAGATCACTACCTTCAGTGACACATAAAATACTGCTATAAACTGGTTGTGACTCCACTGACTTCTTTTATATGGTTGCAAAATAGGGGTATGTGGTGTGAGAAAGTACATATACGGTAATAATGAATAATGGACATGAAAAGTGCTAGCTGCCCCTGAAAACTGGCCAGCTATTAACATGGAGAAAAAAAAAAAAAGATTAACTTTTTTTGGTCTGTCTTGCTGAAAATCTCAATCTTCACCAGGGAAGCTAAGAAAAAGGCTAAATTCTCCCTTCACAAGCCGTGTACTGCTGCAAATTGCAATGGTGCTTTTCAACGTGGACATCCGCTCATTGTGAAAGGGCCAAGACTCCTAAATGAGCACTGACCATTGCGCAGATGTTGGGTGGGGTTTCCAAAGCCATAATGGGAACCGGGCATCCAAATTCCCTATAGGTTAGTGGGATCTGACTTACAGAATTCCTTAGTCAGCTTTGAAAAACAGCTGTAATGTTTAAAAATATCCAGTCCTGGCTGACTTTGATACAGTGGCCTACAAGATACTATCTATCAGCTTCATTGACTTTGCTCTCTAGCCCTTCTATAGAGTCATTGCATAGAAAGCTGCCAAGATATACTACTGAGACATTGCCTTTTGTAGTGTGATAGCAGAACACATAAGGAATAACAACAGTAAGGAAAAGGAGGTCTACTTAAAACAACAAAATAACAGCTTTTGTAATGACTCAAAATCTGTGCTGTAAAACGTGGCGTTTCCCACACCCAATCATACAGCCTGCTTCCTAAAGAATGAGTAAATTTGGCAGGAAACCTGATGCAAAACTATCTTAATTCTCCTTGACGGCATATCAGCTCTCAGCTGAAGTTCGATGAGTTTTAGTTACTGCTGGAATCAAAGGGTCTTTCTTGGGCTGCTGGAAAACTAGGAGAGGGAGCTCATATCATCATGACCAAAGGCCACGTGAAAGGATTCACATCTGCAGTGGCAGGAACTAGTGACCTCTCAGCTTTGGGCCAGATAAATGTCATGGAAATAGAAAAAGTTGAAAGCACTGACTACCACACTTCCTATTAACCAAATTCTCTCCCCACCTGAAACTTATATATAATCTCTGCTGGGCGGGTGTCTATGTTTCAAAGGCCAAATGAGAACCATGTGGAGGATCTTTGGCTTTGTGATCATGTTTATTTTTTTAGCTTCATATGGGGAGGAGCAATGGTCCATAAATCTATAATTACTACTATATAAGCCACTGCTATATACCATAGCTGGAGCAAGTTAGAGAGAATATGAGCCTTTCATATAATACAGAGCATTGGCTGTGATGCTGCTATGCTGGAAGACTGAGTTGTTAAATTTAGCCAAGAGAATTATATGATGTGGGTCCCTGCAATAGCAGGAAAATAACCCTGATGTTCCAGCTGTATGTGTCAAGTACTTATGAAAACAATTAACGTTCCAGCATTGCCATTTAGCCAGTTGTGTTCTTTCCAACTCTGCATGGTAAAATCTTTCTAGTACTCTACGTTTTTTTCTGTTGCCTAGAATCTCCTGTGCAAAAGAATCACACAAAATGTTGTAGGTTAGATATTCAAGCCTTAAAATGCAACATAACTCAGCTCCCTATACAGAAAGGTTCTGATGGCTTGTCTTTCAAAAAATTCAGACTAAATAACTTAATTGGCATTAACTTGGTTTTTCTGTGCGTGTGTTCATAAGGAAGATTCAAAGGATGATTCACTTTTAATAAATTATAGCTATTTCCAGCAGGAGGGAGGAAAGCACGGCTCTAGCCAGCATGCTTCTATGCGTTGTTTCACTACCAGGTCACTGAAGCCTTTGGTATTTCAGCTTAAAGCACAATGACCTAAATAGTCTGAGAATGTATTTTTCTTACTAAGAATTATATGTGGGAGCAGACTTGGCCTTTTAGTATCACTAATGCTAAAGTCTCCTGACCTCTCTGTTGGTCAGCCCACACGTAGGCTTTTCTAATTAAATCTCCTTATTGAATTTGGCTGGGCTATTTCTAACTCTTCCCATAAGGAGGAGTAGTAAAGTCAGGAAGGTGACCGGATTTACAGCCAAAGACTGGATCACTTGTACTGCTGCAAAAGTCACTTCAGATTTCAAAGATGTTTGATCTTAAGTACCAGGATGGAAGATGGGTGAAGTTCTGGATTAGATGAACACATGGGATCATGAGACTGCATTTGTCTGCATCAAAATGCACCTTGGTAGAAGTGAGTTAAAGAGGTATGGAGAATGAACAGGACTAGCATAAGGGAAGAAGAGGGTGCAGAGAACTGGGAAAACGTACTGCTTTTTTAAAGGAGGAAACAAATAGTAGGCTATAGAAAAGAGCATGAGGGCTTCTAGAAAACCTGGAGAGAGACAGAACAGTCTGAAGAGCTGCATCCAGTGCAACAGGGTGGGTTTGGGGCAGTCAGTCACTAATGAAATAAAGGTGTTTTACAAAAATTCTGTACTTAAAAAGGCTCTTTTACCGAACTGACAGTCAAGCTGAATACAGGAGGGGTGACCTAAAAGCCCAGTCAGACCGACCGACTGACCTACCTACCTACCTAGCTTACCAGGTGGCCAAGACTGTAATTAGGAGGCTACAAGGCTGNAGACCGACCGACCTACCTACCGACCTACCTAGCTTACCAGGTGGCCAAGACACTAATTAGGAGGCTACAAGGCTGAGCTGCTGACCTACCAGCTCAAGATTAAAACATTTTCTGAAATTCCAGAAACAGATCTGGGCTCAAGGTAGAGCTGAGTAATGGGTGGGGAAAGATTACATATTTGGCTTCACTGGTATGAGTCAATACTGAAGTCTTTTAAATCTGTCGTCTCTTTACCAACTCCATGGGCAGCAGATTAATACTGGGGGGGTTGTGTACAATAATTAGTTCTCAAAGATATTTAATTTTGTATGTTATATTTTATGCTTTGTGATATTGTGATGCAGAAGACAGTATGTTCACAGTGTTATGAAAGGAACCCTGCTGAGCTGAGCATTTCCTGTTGGAGCTATTGAATTTATTGGACGTGTTTGGTTTTTGTTACAATTCAATTCTTTAGAAGCCAATTGAGATTAATTGCTTTTTGGGGAAGCTGGCCTGTTCGGAGTGACACTACCAAAGTTGGTATACACAAAAGGGGAAAAAAAAAGTCTGTATTTGCATTTCTTTTGTAAATATTCATCTATATAAAATAATAATAAAAAACATATGTTTATAGTTTATTAGTATTTAAATTATTTAAGTATTACATTGAGCATTCCAATAGCTATTTAATGTCTCTTTAACAGGAGCTATGGGATATTGGGATAATTCATCAAAACTGTTAGTCTCATGGCCCATTTCTTCACAAAGTGATTATTTAACAGTGTAACAATACAGCCTGGCATGTGCCTATACCAAGCTCATTCTCCACAAACAACAGCCCATTTAATGTCAGTATTTCATGGGGATTTGGCTGATGTTCTGGAGAATTTGATTTTTTGGAAAAGTACAGTGCAGAAACAAAGAACATTAGCTGGGAGAAGATGCTTCAGTGTCAGGATTGAAAGACAGGAGGACCAGTGTAGACAGCAAAGTGACCTAAAATACTTTTAGATGAATTATAATGCATTTTTTTAATGGATGAAGAAGAACTTTTCACTTTTGCTGAAAATGTATATATAATATACACGTATATATAATAATAAAGATTCACAGGACTATTAGGAGGACCAGGATGCTGCCACTGTAGAAATTAGGTGACAGAACTAGAGAAAGCCACATTTCTTTAAGCCAACTCACTGTTAAATTAATATGAAATACTGTAGCTCAGCTTTGGATCTTCTCAGGGCCGGAGATATGCATAGGACTGTCTGCATATGTGGACACATGCAAAATCATACCTGTTATTAAAATAAGAGGTTTTGGCAGGGTGCATTGAGTTTTTAAGAGAATCTATTAGACATCGATTTCCAGGAGCAGTTCCAAAAGAGGAAATAAGTAAACCCGGTCTTGGCCAAGGAATCAGAACTGCTGCATCTACAGTTACTGCAAAGAAAGCATCTTCTGTTGAGCTGTATGATTAAGATCTGGGCTTTTAAAAGGTTCTTAAATCTTTTTTTTTTCAATACCAGTTAGCTAGCGTAGGTAAAGATAATGATGGAAAACACAGTTTTATTTCGCCATCTTTACTTTTTTATATTTGATTAGTTAACAAGCTTCTTGATTCTTCTGTTATTTTTATTGTTTGTTGAAGAGGATGTAAGTATAAGGACTATGTGTTACACAGTTTTTCTTCTAGCTAGGTAAAATGTTTGGAAACCTGGATACATGTCAGACAGCAGTAACTGCTCGTGCACTGGCAAAGGCCCCAAGCAGCAAACAAAGCTATGAGCTGTTTTATTAAATCATTTCAACACTGCACAAGAAATTTGGGTCCTACTGAAATCAATTGAAATTTTGCTATTAGTTTCAGGACAGCCTTGATTTCACTTTTTGTTCTCAAGTGTGATGAACGTGTATGTGATTTACTGTCAATTGAGGATCATCTATTGCCAAATGATCCCAGTAATGAATTAACAACGTAACCTAAACTATCTTCAAAACCATTAGAAATACTCTATGATGCACTTTTCCTTACGCTTCCAAAAGTATTCTGCATCTCACTTTCTCCTTACAAAAGATAAACGTTCCAAGGACAACATATTCTAAGATTTAATTAACATATGCTTTATATTATCTCTGTTGTGTGTTGTGCTTTAACCAAGTGGTCTTATACATCTTTTCACAGGTGATCATGAGCGGAATATAGCATGTCTATGTGACTCACTTCACGTGAACGCACTTAATGCACATTTCTGATTCCCTTCTTACATCGTTCTTCCTGGATCCAACCCTTTCTCATTTTGAGGCTTTTTAATTTTCTCCAGAATGCCAAACCAGGCTCCCCTTCCTAGGATATTGAGCTAGGCAGCTTGTGATAGGATGAGTAACAAAAAAGAAGTCACATATGGCATCTAGCAAATGTAAGCCTCATCAGCTGAGGGACTTCTCAGAGTTTCAATGTACATCCTTTTCTGGCTGGTGGTACTACAATGTGTTGGCATTTGGGTACTTGCAAGAAATAAAGTCCAAGTACTTTTGTTTTGCTTTTTTTTGCAGTTTTTATTGATACTTCATTTTTCAAATTACAGTTTCTTTTGACCTAAAATAATAGCTGTAGGGCTTATTTTGGTGCCATATTCAACAATTTTCTTGAAAAACTACTTTCTTGAAAGGTCTACATTACTTGTTCAGAAAGTTAACTAAAGGAAGCAACTTGTTCATCTGGTGTTACACAGTTGCATGGATGTACAATTGTGTGACAAACTCATCCAATAGCACTGTGAGTTTCTATCTGCTGTAAGCCACCTTGTCTCCCAGTGCCTGGCTCTCCTGGGAGGTAAGTCCTTCACTGGGAGCTTCACTAGGGCTGTTTTCTGCAGATGGCTCTCCATTACTTGCACTTCCTGAAAAGACAATATAATTAAGATTAAAATAAATGTCATATCTTTGATGCAGCAAGCTAGAAATTATACACTTTGTCAATGACACTTAAGAGCATTTTTATGCAGCTATAAATGTTCAGGAAGCTATTGTTCTCGGTTTGCAGTCCATTTGCAAAATGCTTTAGGGTAATGGCAGATCACCTAATGGTAATTAAGTATCATACTTCCAGCATACTTTAAATAACTGCCACTGGAATGCATAATAGTTTGCACTCCACTTATGCAAGACTTCTTCTCTTTTTTGTATTATCTCCTAATACTTACCTACCAGGCAGGAAGAGTGGGGAACATTATTTTTTTGTCTGTCTGGAATACATAAAGCCCCAAGCATCCACCTCCGATAGATCTCTTCTGGCTTATTCTTTACCTTCTATGATTTTAGTCTTCCATCCTATTGCAGTAATGCAATTGCCTCAACACCATCAAACTGTGCCAAGAAAGTGTACTGGTGGTGTTTATTTAATGTATCCTAGCCAGAGCTCTCTCATTGCTGCACAGATATCCCTCATACTAAAGGAATCTGTTTTCTAGTAGAGATTTCCAAAAAGAAGGTGTGAATGAAGGGGTAAAAGATGAATGCTAATCACAACATTCCTGATTCAGTCTTGATTCAAGTCTGAACTATGAACACTGTTGCTTTATTTAGACCCTTGTGTGGCTACACATGGTGTCTCAGAACTAATGGAGAAGGCTTCAGCTCTGCTAACTGTTGAATTTTCAACAGGTGGGATCCAGTCTGTCTAACTTGGACATGTAGAGTATGCCTAAATGTCTAAATTTAGGCACATGAGTTAGGCAGACAAGATTTCACTTTGGAGACACTAAAGGTATCTCCTTCTCCCCAGTTGCAACACTGCTTACAGAGACACTTATTTTAAGGAGGACTGATTTTGTTTAGATACCAGTTAAATGAGTAAGAGATGTAGACTGGATCCAAGTCCACCTGTTTGGGATGCAGTGAGAGGCCCCTTAATAAAAGGACTCACTGTTAGGCAACACGGTCCACCACACCGCGCAAGGGGAATTTTAGCATTCAGACATACTGGCTGAATATGCATAAACATTCTGGAGCTCCTGTTTTTAACTGAATTTCAAGTTGTTAACACATTCCCTGGAAAAAGCCATCCACAGCTTTTTTCCACAATGGTCATTTTTCTTGTTTCTCGTTTTGATGTTTCCCATGGAAACCATCATGATTCAGAGTATAAAGCATGTCTTTGAAATGCAACCATGAGAACATTTACTAAATACAAGCCTTCTCAAGCACCGTCACTTTCATAACTCCCCAGGTAAACTGCCCCCTAAAATGCCAACTTTACAAACTGATTTCAAACAAAACTTCAACAGATTTATAGGTCATCTTCAATGAAACAGATTCAAACTTTCCTCCATAATTTGTAAAGGCACTGCCAGGAAATACCGTGAAGAATCATTGCATTTATGACATGACTTTTGTTAAATAATCTTCAATTACGACAACATACATTTCAGTTATATGCCAGGAGCAAATGATATATTCTGTCATTAAATATGGCAGTCTGATCACAAAATGAAACACCTACTTCAACTTGGACAATATTTTTACTAAATGGAAAGAAAATTACAGGTAACAGTTAAGCTGGATATATACACAACAGCTTCTAGATCTAGCAGTGAATAACCTAAAAGAAATGTAAATTCAGCTGTACAAGAAATTCTAAATATGAGAAGCTTTATTCCAGAAACCACAATTTATGAGTTTAGGAGTAACTCAGTTTTCTGTTGGACTGAGACCTAGGGTCTTAGACCTAAGGGTCTAAGCTTTGAGCTTTTAGTTAGACCTAATTTGACATTTTTAAGTCAAGATATTTCACATGGCAGTAAAAAAAGGATCAAGAAAAGATTTTGAAAATCCAGTTGCAGTTAGATTTTATGATCACTGTTTTTTCCAGTTCTTCTCCATTTTACTGGAATATGTTGGGTTGGTTTTTTTTCTCTTATAGATCACAGATGATATACAAAGCTGGAAAGATATTGATTTGAATGGAGATGTCAGATGGACAAAACAGGATTTGTCACAGTTGGTTGAGTTTACATCAGAATAGACCCTCTACAGCTTTGCACCTGGATGTGAAAACTGGATTAGCAATGCCTCTTGCTGCCAAACTTGTAAACTCCATCTACTTGGCATGAGGCCACAAATGCCAATGGCATCCTGGCTTGCATCAGGGATAGCGTGGCCAGCAGGACTAGGGAGGTGATTGTCCCCCTATACTTGGCACTGGTGAGGCCCCCACCTCAAATACTGTGTTCAGTTTTGGGCCCCTCACTACAAGACAGACATTGAGATTCTGGAGTGTGTCCAGAGAAGGGCAACGAAGGTGGTGAGGGGTCTAGACATGAAGTCTTATGAGGAGTGGCTGAGGGAACTGGGGTTGTTTAGCCTGGAGAAAAGGAGGCTGAGGGGAGACCTTATCACTCTCTACAACTACCTGAAAGGAGGTTATAGAGAGGTGGGAGTCAGTCTTTTCTCCCAAGTAACAGGCGACAGGACAAGATGAAAAGGCCTCAAGTTACACCAGGGGAGGTTTAGGTTGGATATTAGGAACAATTTCTTCACTGAAAGGGTTGTCAAGCATTGGAACATGCTGCCCAGGGAAGTGGTGGAATTGCCATCCCTGGAGGTATTTAAATGACAAGCCGATGTGGTGCTTAGAGAGCAGGTGCACAACCTGCTCTCAAAAAGAAATTGAAGGTGTTCAGCCATCAGCATCTGAAGTTCATTCTAGAGTCCTTCTAGCTGAACTGATGAACATTACAAGTCTTTTTTCACAAGGAGGTGGGCTTAGCTTATTATCAAGAGACCTACAGCACAAGTATTTGTAAATAACCATCCCGTGCTGAGGTCCGGAGCAGAAATGGGTTTGATATGATGCCTATTTAAGTAGAAGTCATATGAGAAATTTCAGTATTCCAAGGTGGGATAAGATTAAAGCAGACTATTGAAACAAAGTGACAAGCCAGTGTTGCTATGAGATGGAATTTAGTAGAAGTCAACTGTGTAGCTGCATTACCATGGTGCTGAGGACAAGACAATGCTGGCTTGAAGGGCAGGCAGGGTGTACTCAGTTCTGCTTGCAGAATAACATGTTGACATGTAGTTTTTAAACCTTCTCCTTGACAATCTATACTCCATAAATCTCACACTGTGTGGCTTGTTTTCAAAAATTTGACTCATCGTTGTGAACTCTTTCAATGTGTTTTTCTCTTCCTCTCTCTCAGTTTTCATATTTGACATCCAAGTATGTTAACACTCTACATGCCTCTCGTGAGAGCCCACCTGGAGTACGGCATCCAGCTCTGGAGCCCCCAGCACAAGAAGAACATGGACCTGTTGGAGTGGGTCCAGAGGAGGGCCA
>RSEF01000002.1:114203703-114224041 GCA_003993805.1 Himantopus leucocephalus | reverse complement strand
GGCAGTGTTAGGTTGATGGTTGGATGTGATGATCTTAAAGGTCTTTTCTAACCTAGACAATTCTATGATTCTATGCCAAAAGATGCTTGTACCACCTGTTTTACTTCAAGACTGGCCTGGGAATTTACATTTGAAGTTCTGATGTTAAAGACATATAGGAGCAATATTTTGCATTGATTTCAGTGCAGGTTTCTGAAGACAGCAGTTGCATGTATACAAACAGGCATGGAAAATTTAGTTGAGTTTTATCTCACTCTGGTAATGAAAATTCTTATTCCTAGGCCATGCCTGCTGAGCTGTTAGCCGAAGGCTTTGTTCCTGTTTGCCAGCTCAATCTAAATCCACCTTCCATAGGATGCAAAATGTTCCATTTGCAAACTTCCTTGTAAGCAGCATATCAAACTACTGCTTGAGAATGTGTGCTCACATTTAGCTTGCATCTTACTGTTGCGCAAAATCAAGAATGAATAAACCTGGCCTAAAGGAATCAAATTTTGCTGCATTTCGACGACCTTCAGTTTGCCTCTGTCCTTGCAGGAACAGCAAGCTGAAGTGAGTTGACTCTGCCACTGACCCAAACCGGCCTCAGCCTGGGTGGTCGAGAGAGCTGAAAGTGACTGTCTGGATCAGCTGTTTGTCCTTTGCTTCCCTGTGTTGGAGTAAGCAGATGGATCATGCCAGCATTTTCTCTCTCCTCAGACTGGGAATAAGGTGCACATCAGTAGCAGGTGATTGCATCCACACTTGGAGATGTCCTGCTGCTTCCTTGCAATCTCTCCTTGCATTTCCTCACCCAATGCATTTGGAAAAGCCCACCATATTCTGGCTTAGGAATGGTGAATGTGCCACAGGAGATCACGCAAGGCCATTGCTGAACAAAAATTGGGTGGTGTCAAGTTCTCCAGCAATGTCTCATCTGCGTAGTGGGATGGGATGGCAGAATTGGGCAGGCCCTTGTGTGATCTTGGGAAGGGCTGAAGAAAGACAAGCTGTAGGGACCTTGCAGGTCCACCTTGTGTGCTAGTAGAAATGAGGAGCTGCAAGGTAAGGGAGTGGTAGGGTGAAATGTTATTTGCCTTTTTAGAACTTAAAGAAAGTAAGGTAGTAACCACCAATCTCCCTCTTTCCCCAAGATCTGCACACTAGCTACACTTGCATGTGTTCCCATGAGGGTCTCCAGGACGGCTCTGACTTGTCTCTGCTCTCTGGAGGAGGTTTAGGGCTCTTCTCAGACCCACAGCACACCAACTCATGTTTGAGCGCTTCCATGAATCAGAAATAAGGCACTTCCATCCCTGTCTTCAAAGCAAATGGGGTTTCAGCACTTGAATCTGTGAGCGTAAGGGAGACCAAGGAGCAGGAGGGGGTCCATGGTCTTGGTGTGAAGATCAGAGATGGGGAATGGACCGTAGCTGGGTCAGGTTCATATATATATGTAGACACTTTTGTAGATGTTTTACCCAGCACACAGTTTGCTTATCACTCACAGATAAAGCTGACTGTAAAATAAGAAACATCAGAAACTTCTGCGTTTTCCACGGAGCTGGCCAAAATTTTCTGTCAAGTTTTTTTTGTTCAGACAAAGCAAATTCTTCTGCAACTCAGGAGAAGGTGGAAGTGCTTCTGATTCATTGCATCACTGGAGGCAAGGTATCCAATGGACAAATATTTGGGGAACATCTAACTGCTGTTCAGAAGCTATTTAATTAAGCAAGAGCAGCCAAGATTACGATCTGGGCATAGTTAATGAATGATGTGTCTGTAATCTTGTTTTTATCACAGGAGCTGAGGTTTTGCCTGCCTTCGAGTGGATAGTTTTAACTGAAGTCGAATTGCCTGCCCTCTAGAGTAGATGCCTGCAGACCTCCTTGTTTTGCTGAGGAAGCTGGAGGAGAACAGAGATGGGAATTCCAGTTACACTGCCAGTTGAAAACTGGTGGTGGCTGTGGTTTTTAACAATGTGATAGGGCATGTAAATGCTCTGTAAAAAGGACTGATTTGTGGCTTTTTAAATGGGCTGCTACATCCAGCATGTCCAGAGACAGGCAACAAAGCTGGTGAGGGGTCTTATGAGGAGCGGCTGAGGGAACTGGGGTTGTTCAGCCTGGAGAAAAGGAGACTGAGGGGAGACCTTATCACTCTCTACAACTACATGAAAGGAGGGTGTAGCGACGGGGGGTCAGGCTCTTCTCCCAAGGAACAAGCGATTGGACAAGAGTAAATGGCCTCAAGTTGCGCCAGGGGAGGTTTAGGATGGATATTAGGGAAAATGTCTTCACAGAAAGGGTTATCAAACATTGGGACAGGCTGCCCAGGGCAGTGGTGGAGTTGCCATCCCTGTAGGTATTTAAAAGTTGTGTAGATGTGGTGCTGAGGGACATGGTTTAGTGGTGGACTTGGCAGTGCTGGGTTAACAGGTGGACTCAATCTTAAAGGTCCCTTCCAACCTAGGTGATTCTATGATCTGCAAGGGAATCCCAGGGATGGGGAAGATGGCTGAAATGACATGAGGAGGATGCCGTTGGAGATGAAGTGCCAGTCTGGGGGGATCTGGAGATGTCTGAGCAAATGCAGAGCCTGGGATGGAGCAGCCCTGTACACTGGGAGCAGCTCTGCCAGCGAGGACTGCCCATTGCAGTCAACAAACTGCAATGGCCAACCCTCTGCAAGCAGCACTCAGCAGAGCTATCCATCTCACATTCTGGGGAGCCGTGCTAATATGCAATTAACCCCAGACAAGTATCTCCATGGGAGAAGGATCAAGCCTGCAGTGTTCATCATGCCCAATGTTTCCAGTGGGGTGACAGCAAATCCTCCAGTCTCTGCTCAGCTGGCACCTGGCAGGTGTCATGCCTGGTGGAACAAAGCCGCACCTCTGTATGTCACTGTCCTGTGCTGGAGCACAGCAGCCCTGTGCCACACGAGGGACACTCGCTCACCTGCAAGCTCTTCAGCTGCATGGGTCTGAAGCCAGGGGCCACACTGGGAGGGTTTCAACGTCGCAGCACTACTTTGTAGCCATTCATTTGGATGCTCTTGACCTTGTGGTGGGCCTTCTCTCTGCTCAACTCTCCCCAGGCTTGGCACAGGTTATGCTAGGGCCATGGGGCATCCCTCCCGATGCCATGGCCACAACCTTGTCTCAGCCCGTGCCCCAGCTGCAGCGGGGCCAATGAGCACTCCCATGCCAGCAGTACCTGTCTGTTTTTTTCCAGAGCCGGTTTACAGCAAGGTTACGCTAATGCTGGGGAGGGGAGGAGGTATCTCAGCAAACCAGGTGGGGCCAGAAGGAAAGGGACAAGCAGGTGAACTAGTGCGGACTGGTGTAAACCGGTGCATGTCAGGGAAGGGAGAAGAAAAGGGCAAAGCAAGGCAGAAAGGAGGGGAGGAGACATGAGAGCCCTGCCAAGACATAGGCTGTAAATGTGACGGGCACAAGGCACAGGGACATGGATGTGAGTGGACAGGCAGTGCTGCTGGGTGCAGAAGGTTCACAAGAGAGATGACATCCCGGGGTCCAGGCTATGACGGCAAATGTCCGCCTGTGTAAATAGACCCAAACAGAAAGGCGTCTTTGTGTTTTAATGCTAAATTCAGGGGTGCTAATAGAAGCAGAGCAAATCTGGGCACCAGCCCTCTCCTCCACACACACCCCATGATGACGTGATGGTGAAACCAGTTTCAGCAGGTGCACGTTAAACCTTCAAAACCAAGTGCCTTTGTCCAAAGTGGCTGTGAGTTCCCTCCCTGCTCTGAAAAGGGGCTTCTTTTTCCACGTCTGTTGCAATCAGCTTGCTTTTGTCACACTAACAGAAGCAAAACAGGTCAGGCTGGTTTTTCAGCAAGGAAAAAATGAGAAAAAATAAAATGTTTTCCTCACATTGCAATTAAAAAGCTTCAACCCAAACCCACGGTCACAGCTTAAAAGTCACCCCCCGGATCCAAAGCAACAAAGATGCCTCCAAGTCAACTTTTATTTCCCTTACGTTCCTCCAGCCCAGGAACTTCAAACTCAAAATGGAAGTGGTTTTTGATGCACAAGCTGGAAGGGCTAATTTGGTATCACTGTACAACTCTAACATGTGAAAACACCCTTTCTTGGGTCTAAACCCCATTTAAATTAACTCACTGTCGTGGTTTAACCCCAGCTGGCCATTAAGCACCACACAGCCACTCGCTCACTGCCCCCGGTGGGACTGGGGAGAAAATTGGAAGGGTAGAAGTGAGAAAAACTCGTGGGTTGATAAAGACAGTTTAATAGGTAAAGCAAAAGCCACACACACAAGCAAAGCAAAACAAGGAATTCATTCACTGCTTCCCACAGGCAGGCAGGCGTTCAGCCATCTCCAGGAAAGCAGGGCTCCATCATGTGTAATGGTTACTTGGGAAGACAAATGCCACAACTCCGAATGTTCCTCCTTCCTCCTTCTTCCCCCAGGTTTTATTGCTGAGCATGATACCATACAGCATGGAATATCCCTTGGGTCAGTTGGGGTCAGCTGTCCAGGCTGTGTCCCCTCCCAGCTCCTTGTGCCCTCCCAGCCTGCTCACTGGTGGGGTGGGGTGAGGAGCAGAAAAGGACTTGGCTCTGTGCAACCACTGCTTGGCAATACTGAAAGCATCCCTGCGTTATCAACACTGTTTTCAGCACAAATCCAAAGCAGAGCCCCGTACTATGAAGAAAATGAACTCTATTCCAGTCAAAACCAGCACACTCACTCAAGTTAACACTCTGGAGTAACTGAAGCATCCAGATGAACATCATCACGGAGATTAACCTTGAGTTAGTTTAGCCCCTGACCCTGCCTACAGAGCCCCACAGACTCCCCTTGCCAGCAAAGCCCTCCGAATTCATGCCCAAGCCTGTGCTTCCCCCTTAGGCATTGCCCTGTTCCAGTGCAGCGCTCCTGAGGCTGTACAGGTCTGCGTACAGCAAAGGGCAAACAGCAGAAATGACTCTTGTCTAGTTGCAAAAATCACAGCAAACCCATCTTTATTAGCGCCATAGTGCTGGTGTATGCGAGAGCAGCCGTGAGACAAAGAGAAGAGTTGGTTGCCTCTGCTTATTCTAATCACCCATGCAATTCTTCTACAGTCTACCGTGCACCTTCTAAGTGGTATTTCACAGGGGGATTAAAGACAGTGGTAATTCCTGGCATCATGGTTGTGCCTCATAATTCAGCAATACCCTGCAGGGGCTGCAATAACTCACATTGCCCCTGAGGCAAGTTAAATATTGTCCCCATTTCTCACCATGAGTCAGAGATAGAATTTCCAGAAATGGCATGAAAATGTTCTTTTGGCACAGCAGGTTTAGGGAGGGAAACAGGCTTACATGGACGGGCGGCAATTAAAATGACCCACTTTCATACTCGTACTCTTTCGTGCTGGTTGTCCAGGCTTCCCCTGATAGCAATACCGACCCTGGAGGCATAAAGGTGTGGTTCAGGGAGATTTTAGCACTTTGAACCCAACTATATGATTCTTTTTAAAGCCGGATGGTTTTTCTATTTGGGCCCCAATTACCAGCATCAAACTGTACCCAGCCCAGAAGAGACTGAAGGGAAACAGATGGTGCCAGGATAGAACTTTCCTCTGGCAGGCTCTTTGTCTTCATTGCCATGGTCCCACATAAAAAGCTGCTTGTTTATAGTATATACATTTAAAAAACAAAACCCAAACCCAGCCTGGAAACTGCAGTCGTCGAACAACTTTTGCGTTCGTGGGCTGACCACAAGACATGCTTGCGAGGGGAGGCTCTTAGGATGATTTCCATCGCAGGAGGGAGTACACCTTATGGATCACGTACATCAGGGTAGCTAAGAATGCAAATACCTACGACGGAAAAGCACATCAGCCAGTTAACTTTTTATTATATGGTACGAGTTCCTGCACTGAGCAAACACCTTGTGATGCATTAGATGTCTATTGACTCTTGCATGTTTGGAGACATTCATGCGTGGTAAGACTAGGACTAGTTTCTCTCCCCCTCTCCAAATAAAGATTTGCCCTTGAGGCCGCTCCACAGCCACCTCCTCCCCTTCTTCCCCCCCGCTTGCCAGGCACTCACCACAGCAGCAATGTTCTCCCGGTAGATGGTCATTAGCAGAGAGCTGGTAGAAAACAAGCCGATGCTATAGGTGAAGTAGGCTTCCAACACGGCAGCACTGAGGTAGAACAGAGCCGCTGTCTCCTGGCAGATGACATCCTAAGAAACAACGCTCACAAGGTCATTTCCAAGGAGGGAGCACACTGCGAAGGCGGGGGGGAGGGGGGAGAGGGGGGAAGGAACCCACCCAAGCAAACCCCAGCCTGCGATTTGGAGGGCAGGAGCAGTGGAGGAGACTGTTGTCTACCAGTGACACCAGGGAGGGGAGAAGCCCTGAGGTTTATCACTTCCACTTACCAAAGTGATCCAGGAGCTGCTGCCCCCGTGAGCCCCACAGATGTAGAGGCACAGGAGGGCGGTGGTCATGACAAAGCAGAACACAGACACAAACATCACCCAGCCTTGCAGCATGGGTGACGGGACCTTCGAGGATGCTACCAGGATCCAGACAAGGCCCCCAAAGATCTGCAAGTGCAAGTGGGAGAAAAGGTGAGCGTGGGATAAATTGGCTTAGCCAAAGCAGAGCCAAAAGCCATGCACGCCTCTGGCACTAGCACTGCGTGTGGCAACAGCCCAGGGATGCCTTGGAGTTCTTCCCAGCCTCCGCTTGAACTGGGTATTTAGCTGCGAGCATCTGCCTCTGACCTTGACCCCAAAAAAGCTTCCTGGTGTCACTGCCATTCACGCCCTCCCCACATCAGTGGGCTCAGGAGGCTGGGTCAGACACTTTTGAAGGGTGGTTTCAATGAACTTATTCCAGAAGGGCACATTTGCATCACACCCAGTGTGGCAGATCCCTGAAAGGAGCGGTGTCAAACCCAGCTTGCCTGCACAAACACGTGGCCTCATGAAGGCCGCAGACATGGCCTTAATGAAGGCCACATGCAAATGTCTCCCTGAAAGGACAGAGAACAGGTTGAAGAGAGGTAATACAGCCAGTTTTACTCTCTGAAGGAGGGGAAATAAGGTCGAGGGTCCCAGCTCCTCCTGGGAAGGGGAACTTGTATTGCTACTCCAGCTATTCGGCTCATCCTTCATTGGCTACACCAGCACTGTGCAAGGTCCCAGCTGCTAGTCAGGTAGCAGGTGGGACCCCATACTTCTCCGCCAGCCTTTGGGAGTTTGCTGTGGGTTTTCTGGTGGGGTGGGAACCACAAGAACAGCTATATCTAGACTCCATCCTTTCTCCACTAACAGATTCCTCCACAAGAGGATGAGAGCATGATGTCCAATGCTGTGGAGTGTCCAAGTGGCAAATGGTGTCTTTGCACTAAAATGCCCTCAGGAACTTTTCTCTGCTGCAAATCAGTGCAGTTGTTTCTTGAACCTGAGCGAAGTTTAGCCTATGCAGCATCCTATGATGCGGAGCTCCTCTGCTAAACCCACACTGTGTGGAGACCTGCTGCTGCTGAGGGGACCTGTCCCTCATCACTGGTTGGTCTTGTTTTTGCAGGCAAATCTCCAGAGGTAAGAGAGCCTCACCCACTCTAAGAGCATTCTGGTTGCCAGTGTATCCCAGGCCAGGCTTTGCCAGCATCCAAGTGCCAATTCATACAAATCATGGCACTTCCATTTCCTGGGAGGCATTTTGCAAGTGGAGAGTTTTCTGATTTATGATACTCAGAAAATGTCACATAATTTGTGTCACTTCACAGTTGTAGGACAGTTCACTGGTTCCATTGCGCAAATTGATACGTTAAATGAATGATGTGGTTGACACCTTGCAAATATCTGAGTGAAAACAGATCTTCCAAAGTGCTGCTGTTTTGGTGCCTCTTGTAATAACCAAAGACCAACACCTGAACGCTAATCCAGCCCCTGTAATATCTCACATGGTGACACCATGAGTGCGTTGCAGCTAAAGATCCTGGAGAAAACCTTGCAGTTCCTCCGTTAAAATTCAACACAACTGGGGTGAGATATGAGGTTAGGGGAAGCAGTATCACTTCTCATTTCTTACCACTCCCCAGCTCTCCTTCCTGCAGGATGTGATTTCTCACTAAGGCAAGTTATGTTTGATGTAGTTTGATTACTGACTTTGGGTTTATGGTGCTGCCATTCAGCCGACTTGTAAAAATGAGGAAAGGTTCAAAAGGTTCAACCCACTGCAGGTTGGGAACAGCAGTCTAAGAAAAAACTATCTTTTAAATAGCCTTTTATAAAGCAAACATACCTGTTTTCAGCTTGTTTCAGCTTTTCCACATAGACCTGGCTACCCATTTATGCTTAAAGCTCTTCAAATAAAATAGATTACAAGAATTAAACCCAGCCTTACAGAATAGAAATGGTAGTTCTTAATCAGCACATCCAGATGTGGCAATCACCTGAGCTGCTGGCAGGACCTTCTGGCATTTTCACAACTGTCTTAGCATTTGAAATGCCTTTTTTTTTTTTCTTTTGTAGTTACGATATTAACCCATCGCAGGCAACCTCAGATTCCACTAAGGATTGAGAAACTCTTTATCCTTCTGAACGCTGTGATTCAAGGCAGCCGCCTCCTTTGTACACAGCAGAGATAATACAGCTGCACAACCTAGAGTCACACACCTCCTCCGGAGATGGAGAAATCCGGTTATGCTGCATTCCTCTTTCCCCTGGTGGTTCGTGAGCCTTTAGGATGCACATTTCCAGATCTTACCCAAACCAAAGGATAGGGTGCTTATTTTTGTCTCATTAAGCAAGCTGCCTTGATAAATCCCCCGGAGACAGGAATTACAAACCAACAGTTCAAGGCACAGCCAGTACCCGTAATGATGGCAAGGCCAACAGCACGGTCGGCATCAGGACTAACTCAACCCAGTGGCAGGGGTGGCTGGCAGGTGTCACCCAGCCAGAACCTCCACAGGGGACTTTGCACGCTCCTTTGTGCAGCTGTAGGAAAGCTGGATCTTGCTTTCAGGGCCTGGGCACAGAGACCAAGTCCCCAGAGCATATTTGGAAGAGCTGAAGCAAACCCTTTCCCCACACATCGGCAACACCTGCTTTAACCCAGTTCCTCTTTGCTTGACTGCTGTCACAAGGAGAACAAAGTAAATGCTGGAAATCCCAGGAGCGTGGCATGAGTTGGGTGACAGGGAAGGATTTAGTCCCAGATGGCAAAGTTGAAGTTTTTAGCATGAAATAATCTGAGTGCCACCCGCCCACACTCAGCCAAACCCCTCCATGCTGGATGAAAGTACTCAAACTTTGGAGAAAGCCTCTCAAACTGTTGCAAGAAGAGCAGGTTTCGTGGGCGGGGGCAGAAGACACAGGAAAAAGGCTCTAATTGAAACTTTCCATTTTTAGTCAGTGCTCACAGCACCTGCTTTGCTGTGTGCCAAATACATTAAGATTATGATCTTCTCCTGCTCAGTGAAATTACAATAGGGGAAGTAGTTACAAGGTGCTGGTTCACCCTTGGCTCACCCACTCTTGACCACACAGCCAGGTCCAGCACTCCGCTCCTCCAGCTCAGGAACGTCGCAGCCCAGCAGCGCAGCTTGTGCAGCCGGGGCTCTTTGCTGTCACGAGCAACTACCTCAGCCAGCCTTTAACCTGCTGCTTTAAGCAAGCAGTTTATCCTCTGCCTGTATCAGCTGCTAAAATCATCTTCCAATTAATTAATTGGCTCAATTTGGCAACCTAGTTTAAACCCACCAGCAACCATTTCAGCTTTGTTAGGCAGGAAATTACAAAACGTTTTCAGAGACACCACAAAAATCCCCTGCAGATGGAAGGAGAGCTTCGGAGTCCCCAGATCCAGATGTGTTTTCTTTGCAGGTGAGCCAGGCACCAGGGGCTGCCCCCAGCCCCCCGGTGGCTCAGGGACCCGGCATGGTTCCTGAGCCACATGCTTTGTGTCAGGTCTCATCCCTCCGGCACCCACAGCATGAAGTCTGCTGAATGCCCCACAAGCAGCATCTGCCCTCCCCAAGGAAAAGGCGGCACTCACGAGTTCAGGGATGAAGAGCACATCTGGGAAAGTTGTCAGAACGGCCAGGCCGCTGGGCAAAGAGGAGGTGGAAGTCGCCGAGGACATCGCGAGCCTCTCCCACGGTGACTTGTCAGTCGCTCTGGCTCTAGCTGCCAAATGCAGGCTCCTTCCCTCCTCTCTCTCTTCCTCCTTCCCTCCCCTTCTTCCTGCTCTTCCTTCTTCCCTCCCTTCTTCTTGCTGGCAGGTGAAGACAGCTGTGAATGGCACAGGTGTGGCCAAACCCTGTGACCAGGGGTGACTTGGTGGCTGTCAGGGAGGTTTTCGGAAGATGTGAGCAGCCCCTGAGGCATTTGTGTCTCTACACAAGCTGAGCACGCAGGGCAAGTCCCTGGGCGGTGGTGGGTGGCACTGGCTTCCATCTGAGGTCAATAGGGCAGACCTGTACCCACCCAGCGGGCAGCCTCTCATCCCCTTTATTTGCACAGTAAGTCACCTTGTCCTCCGCCCACATGAGCTGGCCACAGCAGCCGGCACCAGGGCAGCTGGCGGCCAGGGCAAGCCAGGACGTGCTGGCTACTGGCAAACAGCGGGGCTGAGGGATGTCTCACAGATGGAGATGCATCCTGAGACAAAGGCAGTCGAACTGCAGGGCAAACCACTTCCATCACCTCAGAAGGAGATTGGATATGCCAAGGTAACAAAAATGACCAAAAATAATGAGATTTCCCAAGGCAGTCGGCTTCTTTTTTTGTTTTGTTTTGTTTTGGGTTTTTTTTTGTTGTTGTTTTTAGTCTGGAGGCCATGGGAGTGAGTCATTCCCCTCTCTGTAATATGGAGTGTTTACTTCTTTTTAACATGCTCACTTGGATAACCAGTAAAACCACACAACCCTGGAAGCTAGGGCCAAAGACATGAAACATTGGGAAAATATAAGGAGCAATGTAGCAATGCATGTTGCTGTGGACCAGTGACCCATGGAAGATGTCCTCATTTCAGCCAGACCCTACATGTGGCGCTTGCCCTTCCGCAGCTGCTTCCATGCGCAAGGCTTGATGCAGGGTCTGGAGCAGGAGGTAGGAATGCCTTGTTCATAGAATCACAGAATGGTTTGGGTTGGAAGAGACCTTAAAGATCATCTCGTGCCCTTGTCATGGGCAGAGACACCTCCCACCAGATCAGGTTGCTCAAAGCCCCGTCCAACTTTGCCTTGAACACCTCCAGGGATGGGGCAGCCACAGCTTCTCTGGGCAACCTGGGCCAGTGTCTCACCGCTTTTCCAGTAAAGAATTTCTTCCTAATATCTCATCTAAATCTCCCCTCTTTCAGTGTAAAACCATTCCACCTTGTCCTATGGCTCACCTCCCTGATCAAGAGTCCCTCCCCAGCTTTCCTGGAGCCCCTTTAGGGACTGGAAGGGGCTCTAAGGTCTCCCCGGAGCCTTCTCTTCTCCAGGCAGAACCACCCCAACTCTCAGCCTGTCCTCCCAGCAGAGGGGCTCCAGCCCTTGGAGCATCTTCATGGCCCTCCTCTGGACATGCTCCAACAGGTCCATGTCCTTCTTGTGTTGGGGGCAGAATTCAAATACAGTTTTTTTCTGTTTTGACTGATTTTTGACTGGTTTTGTTAAGAAGCTGGTCTATAAGGGGGAAGTCAACTGCTATGGTCTAATTCTAAGAAAACTTTTCTTGTATTGAGAGCCGCCAGCTAAACCAGGTCACAAGTTTGCAATGGTGTGGCAACTCCCAACAGTTTTGATAGTTGCTTTTAGTAACATGTGGCTTCCCAATCGACACCATGGGACATGAAACAAAATAGAAGAAACCATACCTTCAAGAAATTCTATTCTAATAACAAGCAAAGAAACAGTTCTTCAAAGCTTAGTCAGCCTTGATGAACCTCAGTAAGCACCGGTGCCTCTGTCTCAGAACCCCATTGCTCGTTCCTCACGGCCACCACTGCCAGTCCTAGGAATGGGAGGGCTATGTAGCTTTGGCTCTGCCCCTTACAGAGACAGCTAGACCCCCTCTGGAGCTGTCTATGCAGCTCTGTGCCTACACTCCCACCGCTTTCTGATCTCCCTGTTTGCTAGCTGGTTTACACGTCTGCCACTTAGGTAAGTTCTTATATGTATGTATACCAATGTAATCTCACAGCACATTTAATCTCATAAAAGAAGCAGGAAATTAGGTAGATACAGCAAAAACACTCTCCAACCTTTGCAGAAGAAGTCATGAGTCCCCTCTGTGGCAGGAGGTGGTCAGCATGGACTCTGCATTTAAGCGAGAAAATGTGATGAGAAACAAAACCCACAAAATCATCCACTTAAATTGTCTCACCTCAATGGACAACTAGAAGTAAAAAAAGGTGTCGGGGGGGAGGATAGGGGTTTGTCCCAGTATTTTTCAGAGGAGTTTCATGAAATCTTTTAGGGACTGGAAAACTATTGCAACCTCTTATGCCTCAAAATTACAGGATCCATCCTGATTGCAGAGTTAAAAGTACACCAAAAATCTTAATAAGGAAAAATCTAAATAAGGCCTTATTAAATGAGCTCATTTACTTAGAGTAATTCATTAGAAGCAATGACTTGCAGTTCCTGAAACAGACAGAGAGACTGTGGGTGAATAAACAGTTCCTTCACCTGCGGAGACGGGTGAGATTTAAGCCTATTAAAAACATGATCGCTTTCTAACAAAAGAAGGCAAGATGCAGATCAAGGCCAGAAATGTTTTTTAAGACCACCAGAGGTCTGAGAGACCCATATTGCTCAGGAGCCCTGGTATGCAAACCTCCCAATCCTGAAATTGAAACCAGGAGGTATGTGCAAAGCAGGCTGCTGGAGGAGGTAAGGCTTGGGCATCAGCCGTTGGGAAGATTGCCATTGCAGGAGAGAGCTGCTGTTCTTCAGTCAAAACAGGAAAAGTAGGAGATTGCATGGATCAGACCGCGTGTGATGTCTGAGAAGTGAACTACTTTAAAACCATACCTGAGGCTACCGAAGCTGCTGCCTGATTAAAGGCGACATTTTGAAGCTATGGCTGCTGCAGCCAATTATAGATTGACCTCATTCACTTTCTTACTCTGGGTAGGCCCATTTAAACAAGCAAACTAATTCACAGTTCATTCAATTCTCTTCTTAACGTGATGTCAATAAAACCAACCAGCATCGCTCCTAAAGAAAATATGTCACTGATTCAATCAGATACAAAAAGCAATTGGCTTACGAAGTTCAGGCATCAATGGGAGCTATTAGTGCAAATTACTTCCACTCGTTCCAGGTTCCTGCCTAGCTTTTCATGTCAGCTTACCATGTCAGACTGCTGGTATCTCCACCTGCATTAACTGGAAGGGCCACGTCTGTGGTCATCAGCAAACATGATCCAAAACTTCAACTGAAGCAGCCAAATTTTAGGTTTGAAACCATTTTTTTTCCTCATGTTCATATCATACATTCCTTCACAGAGCACAAATAGGCATATGTGAATGGCTAATGTCTTGTCCTCTGGGCTCAGGGTGTCTGGGGAAATACCCTGCTGTGAGTCCTCAGGTTCAACAACAAGGATTCCTCTTTCTTGCCCAGGTTATCAAGATCTCCATGGAATGGCAGACAAGCGGCTATCTTATTGATTAGGAATGAATATTTATGGGAGGTTCCAATTAAGATGTATGAATTTCATTCAATAAACAACGCTTCATAAAACATTTGCACCTTGAGAGCTTCCTTTGCCTCGATGGGTTCAAAGGCCTGACACCTCTCTCTCAAGAGAGTACTACTCTACAGAATCTATGGAAAGATACTGAACTTCCTGCTGAAAAAGTGCAAAAAACAGGGAGACAAAACCCAGTTAGCAACACAGACTGTGACTGTATGGTCACATAGAGGTCGCTATTTCTGAGGAGAACATGACAGATAGACTCTATACTCTCTCTTACTTAGGGAGGAGTTCTCCTACTCCTGATATCCACAGCCTGTGCTCACCTAACGCTCCTACTGAGGGAGACTATATCTTCACCACGGACAGGCTTGTACAGCTCCATTGGTTTCACTGGCCTTGCAAAGAAGTTAAACTTGGAAAAAAGAACAGAGGAACAGAACAGTTCAATAAGAAACTTATTGGAAGTGTACTAACAGGAAAGTCCTTGTCATTAAAAGCAACCCAATGCTGTTTCAATGCAGCTCTAAGGCCACTGTAACAAGCCACACTACTGTCCTACTACTGGACTGCAGTGGTTTAGAGCAGACTATGGACAACTCAGTCCAACAGAAGATGGGGTTCTGCACAGGAATGTTATGAAGTGAGGTACGTTTGCTAGTCTCAGTCTAAAGTAACAGTCCGTACCATTTAAATTGCCACACTCATAGCTACATTGCTAACCGATTTCTTGTTAAGGTTTGGCTGTGTCTCATTTCCCCTGCTTCTCTCTCCTGGGCTTCAGTGCAACCAGTTTACCTTTTCTTTCTTATAACCAACTGCAGTGGGTTTTGGTTTGGCTTCGGATGGCTTGGTGGGGAGGAAGAAACACTGTCTACATCATTTTCCCTGTTACTTCTCCACCCACCCACACCATTTTTCTTTTACCACTAAGCAGCTTCCTCCAGCTGACAGGTAACACAATGACACCTTGGAACATGACAGCTCCTGTCCAGGAAGGATTTATAAATGCTACAGACAAGTCTGCTGGCTCCACAGATAGAGCAGCTTTTACTGGCACGGCTCTGATTATTTCCCAATATTCAATCAAAGCCTTTCTGTATTGCACTTTAGGTTTTGCCTCATTATGTCTGGAGAGAGGAAATTATTTATTTTAAATTTGAATGCTGAGGCAGCAGTACAGGCAGGAGAAAAGATATGAAGTCAACACACGGGTTGTATTTCACATTCTTTGTTACTCTATTTCAAGGGTTCTGTCTAAAACAGGAATGATTTCATTAAACTGATGTAGGCTTCTGTTGCATTTCTTACAAGTTACTGTCTTACATCTCAGACTGGCAAGCCAAGCCTCTGGTTAACTTCCGAGGTTTCAGAACAACCCTAAACAGTGTTAAGCTATGGTTTTAGTTTGTCACATTTCATATGAACAACGAAGGGTTAAAACATTTGATGACATATCTTGGCATCATGTTGGTTTTTAGATTCAGATCACACGGAGATTCCTCCCGACGCAGTACTAATGGATTTATGGAATAAATTCTAGGCAGAGTGAGCCCAACCATAGGACTATCCCTAGACTCAGCCCGCTGAGTTGTGCTGCATTCCGGACTCGCTGGAAAAACACTGGAGAGTCTGGGGAGCGTCCAAGTGGTCTCATCTGTACCCTAAACGGAGTAGTTTCAATCAATGGTCAAATATCCTGGAGTTACAAGTTCAACCCTCCAGAAGAATAACAATATATCCAGCTGTTAAGGAAAGTATACAAGAACAGGAAAATATGCCTAAACAAAGAAAAGTTCTGTCTACCAGTACAGAGCAGCTTGAATATGGCTTTGACTTTTCCAGTACACTGCTTTGATCACACTTCACTTTTTCAGCCCTGATGTATTGGTAAGAACACCTCATCTATTGTGCAAAACCAAGAATTATTTGTAAGTTTGCTTTTGTGATTGTGTATCTGACTGGGAGCCCCCAGTGATAAAAAGCTATTTCTGCCTACAAACTAAAGGCTCCTGAGAGCAGCCTAAGGAGCCATTTACCACATACAACACAATACCCAATACAACACAATACTTACCAAACCATACATACCACCATGATGGGCTCCTCCGGGGTGGCACAGTGAAGGACTGCAAGAAGACCTGGTACACTGGCCACGATTTTAGCGAGATTCAACAGAACTGAAGGTTGTGCCCTCAGAAGAAGAGAACACTCATGATTTCCCCTTTGGTGTCCTTGTTTCCCAGTTTGGCAGAAGCCCTTCTGGCCACGCTGCCTTGTGCCTGTTGTAACCACTGGCCAAACGGCCATAAAGCCACCCTGTCCAACCCAGCCCTGAGGAAAGTCCGTGCTCTTTGCACAGCCCCTCGCACCGCCAGGCTTTGCTCCCGGGTTTTCCTCGGGGCTGTTCTACACTCGACACGCATTGGTGGTGTGAAAGACGGAGAATGGGGAAACACCAGAATGCGGGAGTTTTGCACAGCTGTTTCTGGAAGAACTGAAGATCCAGTTCCACAAGGAGCTGAAGCCAACCCTGCACGTCAGTGGGAGTTTTGAGGACCAGGATTAGTTGTTGAAACGGTGAAATGCTGAAATGTTTGTATTATGCTTGTCATCGGCAGACCTCAAAGTGGTCAGCAAAGATCATAATTTATGTATGTGCAGTGTTTTAGAGGTTAACAGAAGGCTTCTGGATAGGCAATTTTTCCTCTAAGGCTGTAACTGGTTGTTGATATGTCTCTTAAATAGGGTGTCCATGAGACACTGTCTTTGTGGACCTCACAATGTGGGTTTGGCCTGTGCCGAACAGAAGTTGTGTGTGGACACCGAGGGAAGCAGAGATTTTGGCACGCTCAACTACGCCATTTCACCGAGATTGTCGCCCAGTTTTATTCCTTGATGGTTTGGCTGCAAGGAGTCAACATTGGTTGACGCTGATGGGGAAGAGCTCCTCTGGGAGGTGGGAAAGCTGAGGGGGAACTAAACCTGCCATCAACTGGGCCACTCCTGCACCAAGCTGTGTATGGCCTCAGCCCTCTGGGGGTTGCCAATGGCAACAGCTTCCCCTGGGGGCAACGCCTGGCAACGGGTGCCGTGGCACTGGCCATTAAGGCACGGGCGAGGGACGCTGGAGGTGACTCTGCCCGAGGGTCCTGCCCCGCTGAGGGGGCTTACGGGGGGCTGGGGACTCCCTGGGGGCAACCGGGGCTGTCAGCTCTCCGGCTGCTGCTCTGGCAGAGCCCCCTCGGGGCGGGCAGCTCTGCCGGGCCCCTCTCGCCTCTGCCCGGGACTGTCGGCGACCCCTTCTGCGCGCGGATCCCTCCCCTCCCCGCGCCGCGGCGGCGGGTGCACGCGCTGTTTCGGGAAACTTCGGGCGGTAACGGCCGGCGCGAGGCGCGGGGGCCGTTGGAGGCAGCAGCGGCCGCCGCGGGGCGCGGAGCTGGCAGGACCGGCGCGGCTCTGAGGAGGAGGAGGAGGAGCAGGAGGAGGAGAGGAGGAGGACGAGGAGGAGCAGGAGGAGGACACCCTGTCCCAGGTAGCAGCGAGGGCGGAGAGCCGCTGTCCTGCCGGGAGCGGCCTGCCCAGGGGCGCGGGGCCTGCGCCCGGCCCTGCCCTGAGGGCGGCCCCAGGCCCCAGGCCTCAGGCGGGGGAACAACAGGAGTCACAGTGGGTGTTTGAAGCCTGACGCCCCAGCAGGGCAGAGGGCAGAGGGGGGGGGAACCTCAGGTGCTGCCTGTTTCCCTGTTTCCACCTCGAAAGTGGTTGTCACACACCTCCCCCCCCGCCCCCCCCCCCCCCCCCCCCCCCCCTTNGTGGTTGTCACACACCTCCCCCCCCGCCCCCCCCCCCCGCCCCATCACCCATTGGCATTGGGAAACCAGCTGTGTTGTTTTAGTGTTGAAACTAGGAGGAGGTAAGAAGATTCACAAATGCAAGCACGTTCAAAACTTGTCTGTCAGACAGAATTATTGGTGTGGAATAAATGAAGCCTGGCCCAAGCACTGAGCTACACTTGGGGGGGGGGGGGGGGGGNGGGCGGGCAGTGGGCAGAAGCCCAAGGGATTTGTACTCAGGGAGCTCCAGTGTTCCTGTGGTGGATGTGAGGAGAAAGGGCTTGGCTTTGGAAATACGCATGGAGCTGCCTGAGCAGCCTTAATTCTGGTGCTGCCCAGCTCTGTGGTGCTTGACTGAAAAGGCGGTGTGGAGTCTTGTCAGAGCTGTGTCACAATGTGCCTTTGTTGCTCTTCCATCCCTGCTGCTGATGGGGGGAGGGAGGGGACTTGCTTCCAGAGAGGCCTCCCTGCTCTCATACACATGAAAGTCTTGTAGGGTCTAGTACGCTGGCTTGCACATTGCTTTCCCTGCTATCGTGGTTTAGGCCAAATTGGCTACTGGGGATGTGGGGGACCCCAGATTGGACTGACAGATGCTCCCCTCTACCCCTCTTCAAAGAGAGAGGCAGAGGAAGGAAAAAGAGACTTGTGAGTATAGAAGGAACTAAACTACTTTAATGAAATATTAAAATAAAAGGAAATAGGGATATATGCAGGTCACTCATCTATGATTTATGTTTATGTTTATATACAAAAGTTTGTTAAGTCTATTTAGTTCATGACTGCAGGATCTCATCTCAGGGCAAGAAAGATGGTACGAAATTCATCGTGGTTTGTGCCCACGGGTAGTATGTTCATCTCAAAGAGCTTGCTGGACACCACTTGATGAAGCTAGCTGCCTTTGTTGCTCTTCCATCCCCGCTGCTCATGGGGGGAGGAGGGGACTTGCTTTCAGAGAGGCCTCCCTGCCCTCATGCACGTGAAAGTCTTGTAGCGTCTAGTACGCTGGCTTGCATATTGCTTTCCCTGCTAAGTACCCATTTGCAGAACTTGCTGCATTCTGGTGTATGGCAGCCCAGAAATGAATCTCTCTGCTTTATTTTTTTTCTGTACCACACTGCAGTGATGTGGCTTGTCTCTTGCAGCATCTTCTGCCAAGCTTGAAACTAAGATGGGGAGACCAGAACAAACTGGACACCAAGTTGGCTTTTCTGCTATATACAACTGGCACCCATTCTTAGGTGACTTTGCAGCTTCAGGTAAGAACCTCGAGTTGCAAAGAAAGAGTATTCTGAAGGTGAAAAGTTGAACGGAAGCAAAACTTGGTAGAAACAAAGGTCTCCCTTAGCTGACACCTAGTCCAGATCTCACTAGGTAGTGTAGTGGTCTCATGTTCACACTCCGACCCGGCTGCTGATGCCTTGCCCTTCAAAGCCAGGTGTTTGATTCCTTTACGTAACTGAAAGCCAAGTGTAGCCTGTTCTCCCTTCTAGCTTTTCCTACATGCGTACCCTCCAAGGAGTGGTACCTGACACCTCCTGTCTGTCGGTCTGACAGGTCTGCTTTCAGCCAGCCATGCAAAATGGAGAAATTTAGCAGCAGCCCCTTGGATTATTCTAGAATACCCTTTGCTTTGAAAAGCATTACTTTTTTCTCAAAAGCGGGAAACAACCAAGACAAAAATAACTTCCACTTGACGCATTTCATAAAAATTCTTAGATCAGCCTCTTGTCTGCAAAGTTTATTGCATTCTTAAAGGGCAGTCCCCTGGGTTCCTTCCTGTCTGCCTTCCCAAGGTGAATTCACTTGGTAGGGTGGAGGCATTCCCCTTTCTGCTTGGTAAGTGCAGTGTCATATATTGTGCTTGTGGTAGCATCCTGCATTTGGGAAAAGCAAGCAAGGAGCGTTTGTTCCCACTGGAGGAGCCAGTAGCAAGGTCTGCAGTGGTTGTGGAGCCTTGCGGAGCAATATTGCACCTGAGTTGTCCTGAGAGAGCTGTCCTGGGGAAAGGTGCTTTCCCTTTCTGTATGTGGCGCACTCTGCTTGAAGTACAGTCCTGTCCGCAGCGCTGGCAGAGATTCTCTTGCCTGCTTAGTCAAGGAGGCCCTGTCCCTGGGCCAGCAGTCCTTATTCCTCAAGGAAGGGTCCTGTGGTCAGCGGAGCCGAAGCTCTGGCTGTGCCACCAGCCCAATGGTGTTAAGCAGCCGGCTGTGTTTGCTCCTGTTTGCACCTTCCTGAGGGGAACACTGCTAGGGCCCCGGGCTATTCCCCCTGGATGGTGCTCGATGTCCTTGGTGTCCATGGGGGTGCCTGGGAGATAGGCAGGGGATGGGAGGAAAAGAAGGCGGGAGGTGGCTGGGGTAGAAGCTCCCTGCACGTGCATGCAAGCAATGGAGAAGGCCTTCCCTGCTTACCCCAGCCCACCAGGATGTATTCTACAAACCAAGAGAGAAGTCTTGCCTCGCCTCACCCTTCTGCCTGTGCTCTACAGAGAGTATGTTGCCTGCGTACAGGCTGGAGCACCCCACCTCCCCCTGCCTCTCTGGGGCTGTTGTACTGAGGAGCAGTGGGTGTTCAAAGTACAGAGACACCTCTCTGGTCTATAGACAGCCTAGGTTCCACGTATAGGCAGAAGAGCCCTGTGTGAGCTGACTTGGGCAGGACACAGGAACAACCACGGATGAAAGACAAAGAGCAATTCTAATCTCAATACCTCGCAAATCAGGGAATCTCCAAAGCAACAGTTGAGCAGGGGGATGCAAGCAGGGCATGCAAGCACCGCACAGTGGGAGAAAGTCCTTGTTAGCAGGAGCATGTGAGCTCTGACTTG
>RSEF01000002.1:114168399-114195776 GCA_003993805.1 Himantopus leucocephalus | reverse complement strand
CTAGTGGAAGGTGTCCCTGCCCATGGCAGAGAGGTTGGAACTATATGATCTTCAAGGTCTCTTCCAACCTTAACCACTCTGATTCTGTACACATTTTCTTCTCTTTACCAGAATTGTTAGATCTGAATTTATAAAACATTTAAAAAGATATAGAACTGCTTTTGATGATTAGGGGTATGTAACACCAACCATAAAACATGTCCAAATCAATACACTTTCACATATCAGAACACCATGTGGCAGTACAGCCTTATGAAATTTATAATTGCATCAAACCCATGATTTCCCAATAGCTCTACCTCTATAATAACTAATTTTAAGCAGGAAGTCCCATTGGTAACCTACAAAAGAAAGAAAGAAAATGGGACATTTCTCTGAGTAATGCTAAGCTGATGCTGCGAGGCCTACACTCCACATCGTAGAGTGATTTATTGTACGTTTTTTGTCACAACAACCGAGATTAATGACTTAAAAATCATTTATAAGGGCTGCCCTTCCTAGATAATTTGAAGAGGTTTTTTGTTGTTGTTATTTCTTTCATCAACCAAAAAAAAAAGCCTAGTTCATGCAGCCTGATATACAGAACCGAGCAGAGAACAGAAGAGGGTAAAATATTATAAGGGTTAAATTCAATATTTAGAGATGTATGGTTCTTTGATACCCTGAGATCTCTATGTATGCACCTAAGACTTGAGCATAGGATGTCTTAATTTTTAAGGTTACTTCAGAGTTTAATCTGAAATGCACAAGGAGGACAAAAGGTTCCATAACTGATTCCTGCTGTAAATAAGCATTGTGTTTCCTTCTGTCAAGCGGGAAATGTATAGTCACGAAGAGAAAGTTGGGATCATTTCTGACAGGTATAAGAACAAGAAAATACATGGTTAAACCTTTCTATTCAGTATTCTGAATTGCAAATTTAAATTACTACGAAGAAAAAGCTTTCAAGTCTATTTGACTATAGAAAAATTGTTCACAACTGTATTTTATCATGTCACCTGACTGTCTAATATAAAACACATGAAAAATATTACATTTTAATTGCATAACTGATCTTATATTATAGCTATATATTATAATTATAATCATGTGTGACCATCCTCCAGGAAAAAACATCACAACAAGTGGATAGTGCCCCCTCGCCCTGTTATGTGAAAGCCACCTTTCCACCACCACCGCAGCAGACGGGCAGCAGGGGGAGGTCTGTGACTGCATGAGGAAGCCCCAGTGCTGCCCCACACCCCCAGGACCCCGCAGAGCACTGCCTGGACGTGGCAGCTCCCCAGTGAGGCCCTGGGCCAGGCTGGTCACAGGAAAAAATACAACTGTACGCAATCTGATCACTAGCTCAACAGTGGCATGAGGTGCAAGACCCCTGTATTAACTGAAAACATAACTTCGGGCTTGTCACCTTCTGTAGAAACCTATTTAAACCCAAATAAGGCAAACATAGATCTCTAATTTCACATAGCTTTCTTGCAACAAGAAGAAAAACAGTACGGCGATTCTTCTGCCTGCATTCTAAAAGATTTAAGGAAGATAGCAGCTTCATTCAGTTGTGATATCTACTGTCCTCATTTGCTTTATAAATATGTGGATATTCAAAGGCACATCAGTCCAAGGTCTCTGACTGGGAAAAGGCATGGACCCACAATCCAGCTTTACCCGATCTGAGTAAATCATGCATTAGCAGGAAAGCTAGTGCACCAGCAGCGGTCCTGATGATGGCTGCTCTTATTTGCTGGGTACACTTTTATCTCAAACTCCAGGAAGACTGTTAGTCTGCAATTTTGGCAGAAACCCTATGGGCTTCAGAAACCAGTGTTCCTAAGTACATTCGCTCTACAGTATAAACTGAAACATACAACTCCCCATAGGCAAATGTGGAAAATTATGTTGGTTCACTCATCACCAGTGCTTTGCGACTACTAACCACAGCAAACCCCGAGGATTTGACCTCTGCTGAATTCAAAAGCACGTGCCAGCACTCGGCATGGGCTCCTATCTCCCCGTCGCAGGACCATTAATGGTGTTCCTAACAGCAGGTAGCATTTTTTCCTCCTTCCAAATGCTTAGCACCAAAGATGGAGTTACTACACTACTTTTAGAGTACAAGTCACTGTATAGCTTTAATTTTGTTAAAAGCCCAAGGGCGCACTTGTTGTCTAGTACAAAACTATTACATTATACAAGGGAAAACAATGAAAAACTAGTTTTATAGATTGAGTAGAAGGGAGAAATTAAACCAGCTCCATTACAGAGAAAACCACAACTTAAGTTTTGTTATACGAAATTATGAAAATACTCATACACTCTCATTACCAAGAGGAACTAGGTTTGCTTTCATGTCAAAGCATTATACAAAAAGCTCCTATTCTTGTAATATTTCCCTCCCACATATTTATGTATCTATTAAAAGTATCACTAATTAGTTGCTATTAAGAATGAGCTAATTAGATCTTGCACTGCGTGAAAGAGATAGAAAGTACGTAACTCATGTTCCATTACAATAGCTGCAAACAAATGAAAAACTAAATTAAGAGTTCAAGAAAAATGGAAGAGCTGACAATGACAAACCAGCTATGTTTTGGTTACTTTGGATGACAAGCTAATTTACAACCCTACGTAAAATATAAATATCAACAACAAAATTAAATTAACCCAAATCTATCATATTTGACTTTCCGTAAATGTAGCAGCTGAACAACCTGGAGGGGAAAGTACCTCAAATACACAACATTTATTTAACAAATAGTTTGCTCTGCCTCCCTTGTGACTGTATTTAAACTGCAAAGTTATAATTACAGAACTTTAAAAAATATTGTTATTTTTTAATTTATTTTTTTTTAGTNAATCTGCCAATTACTGTTGGTTTACATTGTTACATTCATAGCTGAGATTTAAAAGATTAAGATTAGTCCAATAGAATAAGAAGGCCTGGGGTTTAATATATTTAATTAAGAAATTAAATATTTTCAACTTAAACTCCCTGTATTTATACTACCAAATTTCACTTGGCAGCTTGGAGAAGGTATCATGTAGGCAAGGAAGCCACGTGTGGATTGTTATTTTTTAATTTATTTTTTTTTTAGTTTTGATAAGCATAATCCCCTTTCCAAATTCATTTTTAAGAACAACAACTTATACAAGGACTTGAAGTAGTCTCTTTCCAAATCTGTGGCCCCATATCAATACCACCTTGCCTCTTAGCCTCCATTCATACTCAGATAGAAATTTTCTTTGCATTATTTTGGAGGACAAGTAAGAGGCAGGTGATTTTTAAACCTCACTGTGTTCTGCTTTGGCTCTGATGTACTCTCCAGATTGATACAAGTGCCAAAAATGAAACCATCTTTGATGTGGTTCACCATTTGCTGATGAGTTAGTTATCCTTCATGTATAAAAAGTTGCAGCTAATAAAGAATCTGCAAGTGGAGACAGATGAATAGTCTGACAGGTATTAGTTTGCCCTTCAGCTTAAGGGCAAAACAAGACAGAAACAAGGTTTAGGCTCCAGTTCTTCAGATAGCTAACAAAACCCAATCTTATCCTATTAGCAACTCCATCTAGTAATTTTTACCTGTTCCATCTTTTCTTACTTGTGAATTTTAAGTAATTATTGATTTGTAATGCACTCTTAATGTCTGTTCAGTCATGGACATAATTAGCGCTTTCATGAAGAAAATGAATCTAAATAAATAAATGAAGTCATAGAAAGAACATTGACTTCCCTATGTACGGAACCTGAGGTGTTAATGTTTTGAAACTGATCCCGCAGTGTATAGTGTTTTGCATGGCTAAGATTTTCCTCAGTACACAGATAAGGCATAAATATGCCAAGATTTCAATATGGCAGCTGTATATGAAAAAAAAAGCCTTTATCTGAAAATTTACATTTCTTTCTCACACCTTTGTAAATGTAAGTTATACTACAAACAGATATTGTACATGTCACTTACTACAGGATAATTCAGAGACATGGTTATGAACATTGCAAAACATGGAGTTCTGTAAACCAATAGTTTAGCTCAAATACCTAGAGGTAAAACAAATAGTTACCAAACTCCAAGCCAAAAACCAGTCATTCAGTAGTATGTAAATCTTCTCACGTATCAAGAATATGGCTGTCCCTTGCCTACGTTGTAAGATGATTGGCCAACATTGCCAAAGCTATTAAAGATTTGGTTTTTTGTTTCAGATTAAAAAAACCCAAAATCTCTGCTTCCAAGAAAAAAAAGAGCATAATGGCTAAGTTTTGTAGTCATTTATACTCACGTGTGTGTGTATATATATATATGTATTTATTAGGTTTTCTTTCTCACTACAGTAAAAACATGTCTATACTTTGAAGAGCTTCCGATGGACAACTGCATATTCCATATAGTAAAGGAATGCAAGTTTCCTAGACACAGTCTCTACTACAATTATATCAATGCTTTTATTTAAAAAACAAACAAACCCACAAAACTTTTATCGTTGTCTATTTTGTCTAATAAATGGCATAACTCCTTTTTGATGCATCTAGCTAGCTAGAATGCAAGAAAGTGCATGAAAACCTCATGTAAAATGTGAAACATTATATACCTGCAGCAATATACTACAGGCAAGTTTTTCTGCAATGAGTGGAACTAGTGAAGTTTGATTTTCTATGGAGATGTATCTCGTGGCTGAGTATTTTGGTAGTGAATAAGCAGTGGACAAGGTGTTTCTTCCAAGGTTTCTTGTATTATAAGTAAAAACCATGACATGAAATGAACTCAGGGAGTCTTTCAAAACCTTATAAATAGTACTCACAGTCAGGAAGAAAACGCCAAAAGATTGTTCTTTTAACCTCAGAAATTTATAAAGGCAATAAACATTAGCTCCACAAAAGTATTTTTTTAATTATTCTTAATTTACTCTTCAGACTATGAGAGCACTTTAAAGGTTAATCATGTGCTGAGATGGGAGCAGAAAAAGACCAAATAAAGAGCAAAATGGTACCAAGACTGAAGGACGCATAGTCAAGATTTTTCTGATGGAATTGGATTCTGATGGAATGGCTATTCAGCCATTGAATTTCTAACAAAGTAAGCCTCACAAGAAAGTGAAGGAATACAGAAGTTTTTAACTGCTGAACTATTAGCGTCATCAATTTGATATCCAGTATGACTTATTTTCTGATGTTTGGCTAACCAGTACTGTTTTGGTATGGATTACAAGACTGATCAGAGTCCCATAAGTTTCGTATCCTATGAGGTTTCTCAGTGGTAGCAATGACAAGGTGTTGATTTCACAATGATAAAACACATGAATTAAGTTTAATAGTACTGCTTATTTTAATTCAATTGGTAATATATTTGATTAATTTTGTTAGCAAATGTGCTGAAAAGAAACACACCAAAACAACCTAAGCTATGAGTTAATTAAGCTTTTTGGATACAATGCCTCACGAATTGCAGTTCCAAATATCACTGTATTCATTTTATTAAAAACACCTTTCCAGAGGACTGAATCCGTTTTGCAGCCTGCACAATTGATGTCAATGTTATATAAAGGTAAATACTTCTGATGCGAACATCTGATAAAGAAATATAAATAAATCATGACACATCGCTGCCATTGTACCATCTGTCAGATAGTGTCTAATTAAGGCAATAATGTTCTTTTCAAACCCTTGAATAAAAAAAAGTGTATCTGGCAAAGATAGTGAATTAAAGGAGGCTTCATTCTGTAATCATTAAGTCAGTGATAGTTTTGAAATTCATTCAAGTTAGTTTCTACAATGACAATGTTGTGCCAGTTAAAAGCAATAGCTTTTTAAAAATATAATTTAGTTTATATCAGGTAACCTCAGAACTGTAAGTGATGGTCATAAGTGAAAATCCTTAAATTCTCTTTGTAGCTTCCTTCTATCAAATCAGAATGTTTTAAAGAAGGCCTATCATTTCCAAATTCCCTGAAATCTAAACTGTATTGAAGCATACTTCTTTATGCCTTACAGAATTCTCCCAGTAATGTTGTTATTTTAATCTACTTCTTAGGAAGGCTCTTTTGCTAGGAGTATTTTATACTGTAGAATGAAACACAAGATAATACTCATGCATTTACCAACCAAATTGAAGAGATTTAACATCACTTTTCCAAATGGAAATATATTAGTGTAAACTGTATATACACTTTAAAAAGAAAAAAAAAAGCCGAAAAAAAGCCATTGTGTACTTTTACCTTGATTTTATGTGATTCAGTACGTAGGAAAAACAGGGCTTCAAAAATTATGACTAGCTCTCCCTCTATATTCCAAACAAGTAGTTATCATCAGCCATGATCTATACAACACTGTAGGAACTAATACTCTGCATATTTATGTATACGCATGTGTATGTCTAGATGTAATCAAATATAAATAGATATGCATATGCTTAGTTGAACAGACAAAGGTAAGCAAGCAGATGACTCATTCAAAAACATATATACAAAGACATCATCAGACAACTCCAAAATCTGACATGCTATTCACTTGGTATCTCGCTATGTTCATAATTTTAGATTCATTATTAACTTATATAAAGTACATACAAAAATAATATATGTTCTCACATGAGCTTTTCAATATTTGTGACTGAACTCAGGCTTGAAAACGTAAATAGTATGTCATTTTAATCAAATGTGAAACAATATGGCTATTCTTAAGCAAATTCTTTGTAATCGGCAATTAAGGATGAATTATGCAGATAGAAAATAGCATCCAAAAATACACAACACAGCGAAATAATGCCTAGAAATTTGAGAGACAGAGCTCTTAGTTATAAACTAAGATTTCCAATTTAAACATTCACCTTGATTACATTTGTAATGAACCATATATTCCAATAGCCTGAACTGTAAGTGTCGTGTCTGAATATATTTTAGATTCCAAGGAATCAGGTTCTTATTTTTTTTGCTTACAGTCCTTGCAGAGGAGGGTTCAAATCATAAATAAGAGCATTTGAAACCAGTGATTTGACCTGGGCATACTCTTACAGATTACTTTCCTCCCTATGTACCCCTTATGTCCATAAGTACATTATGTACATATAAAAATTATGAGCAACTATATGTAATGATAAATAATAAGTGGAAAAACTCATCTTTTGTTTGTAGGAAAAATATACATCTATGAAGTATGTAAAATATAAAAGTATGTAAAAGGCACTGTAATACTCGCATTAGCTGTGAGTAGATACCTTTATTCCTTCCCTCATGGATCTAGTTTGCCAAGACATTAAGTGCATTCCTAGGTCACCTCCTTAATCAAACTACAAAGACCATTAAAGATTATCTTGTTCACCTTCTGGAAAGACAACTGCACGTACCTTGTATGAAAGTAAATTGCTAGGATATCCTTTACTTTGAAGTATAACCTTAAACTACGGTGTCAGATTTATTGAAAACAACTGCTTTACTTATTATTGATCAGGGTTCACGTTTAAACACCATAAAATGAACATCTTGTCATATCTGATGTTTTACAAGTCAATAGATGTTGATGCATCCCAGAAGAATGAAGATAGTTTTGTTGAAGGGTTTTGGGGTTGGGGCTTCTTTATTTCTTTGCTTGGGAGGGGTTGTGGGGTTTTTTCATCCCTCCTTTTGTTTTGGTTTTTGATACTAAATTTTTCAGACATTGCTTCAGGTGGTGGAAAATAGCAGCATATAAGCATCATTTAGCTTTCATGCACTTTAATTCACCTGTTATCTTGGAAAAAAATCCATATTGCTTAACTAGTTACAAATAAAAAAGTTGCTAAAGCACTTAAGAGCTCCTACTAGGAGAGTGTCATACACTTCTAATCAAACAAGCCACCCACATTTCTATTCGATTTTAACCTTTTTTTAATCTCAAAAGACCCTACACCAATCACTGAAATATAAACAAATATTTCAGATAATTTTTCAAAAAGGTTAGTGAATGAAGTATAAATACTGCAAACTTCTTTCCAAAAGTAGTTTTTTATTCTCCACATTCAGAGTGGACCACCAGTCTGAATTTTCAAAGTTAGGTGCAGTCTCACATCACTGGACTCAAATAACTGGAGCCAGAAGCTCCTGGAGATCATTAAATCTTTGTTAAACTTGAGTAGTGCAATGCAACACATCTATTGAAGAGTCTCCACGTGCAAGATACCACTGCTGTTCAAAATTTTTGTTTGAACACCTGCCCACTACAAACTCTGGTTTTGATTGAATCATTTTTTCCTATTAGACAATATTTAGCCATAAAAATGCCTAGTAAAAGCTCAAAAAACTCTTGAAAATATTCTGAAAATCAATTTCATAGGAAAAAGAAAATTGGTAGTTTTCTTTCAAAGTATTTTTTTTTTAAAAATATTTTACATTATTTAAGTATGGAAGTCTGGTCACATGTTTTTACTTTGGACTTACAGTATGCCATAATATGATATGCCCTATGGTTTGAATAATCAACTTTATATCACATTTATATTGTATGAGAACCAACTATTAAGCACAGCAAGCCAAGAAGAGAAAATTCACTCTGCTCTAGGTCCACCTGCAGTAGATTCGTGAAAGGAGAACAGCTGGGAAAGACACGTATGACAAGAATTTCATTTGCTAAACTGGGACTTCAAGGTGTTTCAGTTCAAATTTACTGCAACCACATACAAGAAAATCGCGTCCCGTCAACAGCATTCCATCTTCAGTTTCTTTGGTGCAATCTATAGCGTGTCTCTATAGATACATCTTTGTATTTGTGAGTAGCATGTGTAGCTCTATGCTGTATCTGTAACTTCAGTATCTAGGCTCATTACCAATCTCCCGAGCCATCCAGTCTTCCTCAGTTGTGAAAATGTAATAAATTGCTTTTTTCCCCTAGTGTATTTAGCACTCATGAAAAGTGACAGATTGACAGCCTGGGAGACTGAAGTATTCTGTTTAAATCACAGAGAAAAGGAAAGAAGAGGCAATGACAGACTAAGGAACCAAAACGGAATTAACCCTTTGCTCAAGTAACCAGCTGAAGAGAGAACAGCAGAGTCTCAATGGATCAGTCAATGGCCTACTGACAGCAGAGATGTTAATTGTTGGTGGGAAATATCAAATAAAATACAAAACCCACATTCCAACATACATCCATATTTGCATATGTATATGCTCAAGCAGAAAGTTTAGCCAGTTTATAGTAAAATCATGGAGAAAAATCCCTAACCAATCAAACGTTTTACACATCAGCTCCTTCAGAAAGTAAATATTATCAGCTGCACTGTAATTTGAATGGCTGGAATATAAAAAAAGAAAAAAATACTGGTGGGACATTTTCACATCTTACCCATTTTTGTTGATTTTGTTTTTTAAAGCAGGTTTGAAACAATTTAAAGCCTGCTATCCAAAAATTCAATATTGAGCCATGGCATAGCACATAAAAAAAGTTTGATTTGGTATATATAGTGCTTACAAGTCTATCCCTTCTGTTAACATCCATTTCTCAAAAGTTTATGAAAAATATCTTGCCCCAGCTTTCAGCACCGAGACGTAGTAACAAGTCTGCAATGGTAAAGAGTCTACCTGTTTATCTTCTGAAGCAAAAAAGAAAATCTAAACAACTAAGCAACAGAAAGTTTCAAAGAATATCGTCTAATTAGAATTTCTTGGGGAGAGGGAGAGGGCTTTCTTTTAATAAATTGGCTGCAAAATTTGGAGGCGTTATTTGTAAAAGAGCCACAGAGCATGCAACAAATTGGTTTGGACACAAACTAAACAAGCAGAACCAGATGAGTGAAACATTTGCACACCAGCAAAGGAACCGTGTTCATTCAAGCTTTAGAAGCAAGTCCTCTGAGGTCTAACTCTAGTGCTCTATTTTATATGCTATGGCTAAGTATTAATAATTGCCCATCCCTGCTGAGGAGAATGAGCCTGAAAATTGGATAAAAACATCACAGCTGGTCCTAGTAATGGACCTCACTCATTGCATGTGTCCTGAAAACAGGCTGTAGGTATCAAGAGTGAAAGGTTCTGTGCCAGTGAGGACAAGGACACAGAACATGCCTGAAGTATTTTCTCACCCTGCGAATTACAGCTGGCTATTGTGCCCCAGAAAAAGAAGTACCCTAGGTTTTCGAAGAGTCACCCCTATGAGGAGTCTCAGTGAAGTTCCTATGTGATCTTGCAGACTAATAGCCCTTTTTTTCCTCTTTTGGGAAATGATGCTCTTGATAGATATATTTATTCTCTGAGAAAAATTGTGACTTACTCCCTACTGGGTTCAGAAAGGAAAATAACACCTATTTTCTGTGACCTGGAAGTGTGTCATCATGTTTATCACAAAACATAATGCTAGGATCTGAACAAGCCTCCAGTGTCTGGACCTAGAGTTGTAGCTAGATTTATTTATATTAACAAATAAATACTCTGGTCCAGATCTTTAGTTAACTTTAATCAGTGTTGTTCTACAAAAGTGCCTCAGAACAAACCTAACTTTGAATGGCTATAGAAGGATATAGAAATGCCACTGGAATTCTTACTTTGAAGATACTCCAAGAACACACTCTACCACAGTGACAGGGATAGCAAATCAAACAACACTTTTTAGACAACAGGCTGGTAGTTAACCATTGACTTTATGAATAATAACATATATCACTGACAAGTCTGAAAACTAATACATGTTTTTCCAGACTCCCTTTTTACATCCTGAACATCAAAAAATATACAAAGGGCTAATAAGATTTGAAGAGTAGTTTTGAGGTTATTTTCATTTTAATTTCAACTGTAAAATCATGATTGTGCCCATATTTATTTATAAATTTGGTTATATTTTGTGGTAAGAACCATGAAATATTATTCCTTGAAATAAAAAAAGGTAATATTCAGAACTGTAATTTCCAACTTCAAGTAACAATTACAGAAAAGCAGAGAGCATTTATAGAGCGTATCAAACTGTCATGACTTTCAGGTTCAGTAGAATATGCTGGACAGATGTCCTAAAAAAAAAAAAAAAAAAAANCACCAAAACCCAAAACGAAAAAGGAAGGATTTCTTTCACCAGAATGAATCTCAACTGGAAAGATGCATCACAGAAGAATTGTCAATAGAAGTGACCAGCAGAATGTTCTTCATCCTCTCCCCTCTCTTCCCACTGTGTGAACAAGCTCGACCGCTTGTTCTACCAACAGGCATCACTGATGCTCTCCAAGAGTACACATTTCACTGGCAAAGGGCCTTCTCTTGAGAATGAATCTCTGGGTATTGATGTGTATGCCAAATTTAATAATACAATACATAGGTATTGTCATTGATGCTATTTGTCTTACACTGTTTCTTATCCTCCTTCCATGAATATGTAATATAAGAATATATTCAAGAACACCAGGGTTGTCTAAAGTGTTTGTTAGATTAAGTTTGACAAAACATGGGAGAAGAAAGTTTTGTGCTACTTTGGGGTCTTTGGAAAATTGTAAAGGAAAACAAAACCAAAAGAGATCAGCTCTAGCAAAGCAGAGATATCTATAAAATGAAATGATCTTTAAAGCAGCATTGATTGTAAGGGCAACCTGACTGTTCAGCTGAATTGAACTCCTCTTTGTAATTTTGCATTGTTTAAGTTACGAGCCTACAGCAGCAAAGTCCAGTGGTCTTAAACAACCCAAGAATTTTGACAGTTCCAGCAATGAACTATGGACATGACCACCTAGAAAGCTTTATAGAACTCTGGGCTTTCTCTCGTAAGAAACAGATGCACTGCTCTGCTGTACAGTGCATTTGTCACTTGGGAGCTACACAAGTGCGTGACAGGCTCCTCCACTCTGGGACACGCTGGTTACTCTGATGATTTCCAGTGGGCAGATGTTTCTTCCCTTCTGTTATATTTTAATGTCTCAGGTGGGTAGGCAAAAGCAGATGTTACCATATATATATATATATATAAAAGGTCCCCTCTTTCTCATATTATTCTGAAAGAAACAGGATATTATACTTAGAGCATGATTCAGTCTACAGATTATACAAATATATGTTTATCCACACGCATACATATTCAACTACATATATATCTTTTAAAATACATATGGCAACAGTACATGTAGATAAGGTATGACAACACATATACAGACATATACAAATACCAACATATACTTGCATAGGGCAATATATAATTTTCTAGACTGAACCAAGTCCAAAGCATAATGCGCTACCTCTTTCAGAATTTGTAGCATTCTGAATGGCATAACATATTGTATACATATATTATCCACATGAATAAATTTAGACTTTTTTCCTCGACTATTTTTCTGGAACCAATGATAGAGAATCTTATCTGGCATCACCTGTTTTCTCTTTCTCCAAAAATGCCATCTCTTTTTTTAATGTATGTGGGGAAAACTCAGGAAACCTGAATGACAAGAAGGGACTGAAGATTGCCCACAGAGAACACGCTAGACAATAAGGATTTAGTAATTTGGATAGTATAGAGTTCAGTGCTGTCAAAAAAAAAAAAAGGGGGATTGACCCCATTAATGTTATCTAAGTTCAACCTAGCAAATTAACCCCCTAATTTCCTTCAGATCCCTAGTCCCCTTTTTCCTTCAGTAACAAAGCATTAGAGCTACCAAAATGTAGTGGGAGCAAAATGCAAGACCAGAGGGATATCTGAAGTAAAATACCTCTCCTTCCCTGCGTAGACGCAGCCACTTTCTTTCACTGCTACAACAACATATTTGGTAATATGCCACTAAATTTCTCTTGAATGCTACTACTTCTACCCATTTCGCGTACCACTTGCAGATGACAGATGAACTGGCCACCAGATCACTAATACTCACCACAGCACAGGTATGGTAAAGTGGGAAAAACCCTATAAAGTATATCTGTATTAATGTAACAATTTTTCACAGCTCTCCGTCAACAATCTTCATAAATTACTGCCCCAGTCACAAGAAAACAACAAAAGGAAAAACCTAAGCTTGATAAATCATAGGCTATTAATTACAGAACATTTTTGTGCCTTGATATGGTCCTTGCTTTTACAGTAGTTATTTTTTTTATTAATAAAAGCATAAATCAAATATGCCTTACTACCAAGAAACAGTACATATTACTAACAGACCTTTAAAAAGGAAATAAACGGCTGCATAAGTAAAGGCACTGGAAAAGCATTAAGCTTATATTATCCTCTGTATTAAGCTTAAGTCCTACCATGGTGAAATGCAGCAATTGTGATTTACTAAATGTCAACTTAAAGAACTGCTTAGGGTTTTTTTCGTTTGTTTGCTCTTTAGAGTTAAGAAATTGTTCTGTAAGAGCAAGAAATAAAAATCACTCAAAGCGTTTTAAAAACAAAAAAAATATTCAGGTGGACTGCCAGGCAGCTAGAAATGAAAATTACATATAATTCAAAGCTGGCATTTGTATTCCTACTGCTATTTTACTGGAAACAATAAACCTCTGGGTTTTTTTAAGATGAGAGACAGAAATTAAGAAAGATAGGTCTTCCACTTTTGTCAGTAGCAAAGGGAGACAGAGACAGAAAGACCAAGATCACTAACAGCCAACAATTACATAATTTGGAGAAGGGATCAAGCACTGTGTATCTCAAATGTACGCGTGCTTAACTGAAGGATGAAAATGTAAAAGCAATACTTACATTCCAAAGGCTAGGAAAATAAACACGTTTTTCAGACTTTTAAGTAGCATTTGTCATGGTGGTAAGGAACCTGACATAGCATTTAGCAACACTTTTACAGAGAAAATTCCCGTCTGAGTCAGTCTACTAGAATGACTGGAACATTACTATATTCACACTGAAAGCACTTCTATTCATTCATGAAGTTACACGTTTTATTTTTTTAAAATCACAAAATGAATATTCCAAAGGGATTGCAATGCAATTTACTGTCATCAACTAACCTCACAACTGAATCAGCAACCTTTAGCATCATTCTTTTGCAAATGGCAAAAATGACTTTAAGGTGAAATAGCAATTAGTACAATAGCTAAAATTTCCAGTCTCATAAAACTCAGCAATAGACAAAGAGATAAGAGACTAAAAGGTAACTGGCACTCTAACCATTACAGTTACTGCTAACCACTACTTATTCATATATTTATAAAGGGAAGGCAGAACTCTGAAATCAATTTGATCTTGAAATTATTACACGTTCACTGAGATACTGACATTACTATCTGGAGCAGTCATACGTTCAGCACGTGCTTGGGTAGAAGAAGGTGTTTGGCTATTTGGATACCATGCGGCTGGAGCTTGTATACCTTAATTTTGGGAGTACTAATTTAACTGAAACACTTCGTCAGCACGAGTAAAGAGTATCTTTTCAGCCAAACCAGACTTGCTGAATTTAGTCCAGTGCAACTATTTTTTGTGTTGTTTCAAAATAATGCTTTTTTAATGTTACTTTAAAATAAAGCTGTTATTTAAATAATGGTTTTTAAATAAGATTGTGTTACCATTAAAAATGTACTTTTCCCTATATGTCAATATTTAAAATTTTTCAGAGACCTTATTTTGTTCCCTGTCCTTCCCATTCTTGCATACTCGCAAAGATGACTTTTACATCCAATGTCATTCAGAATTTCTCAAAAACAAGGTCAAAACATGTAGAACTTGTTGCTGACAAAAAGCTGGATGTTCCTGGGATTAGAATACTGTAAAGTCAATTTTTATTCTATCACAAGGAGCAGGCAATAAAGGTAAGAACTAGAAAGTGATTTCACAAATTCTCTCTAGTAAGCTTTTCCTTCATCAATCAGTTCGGGAATGATATTAAATCTCTCTGCTGAGTAGTTTCTTTCCTATAATAATGAGGACCCTGGCTTTCATTACTCCAGATATCATAGATAATTCATTTGATTGTAATTGATTTTAAGCTTTACTTTTGGCTGCTATAGAATTTTCTTGATAATAAAGAATAAACTGTACATTTGTCCTGTTAAAATGTGGATTTTGCCAAATAAACAAGCTGATTTACCTTCTCAGCACTTGTACAGTTTTACCAACTTAAAAAAATGGCATTCAAAGAGCTGGGCAGGGTTTTGCCTTCAGCAGATAATACACATAAGCATAGTTATCAACACTGAAGCTCTGGTTTAATCAGCAGGTTCTTTAGTATTTTGGGCTTTCATATTTTTATTTGCCCATGAATTGTGAGTTGCAACACTGAATTATGTAGTGCGTATCATGCTTTCGAAAGGAGCTTAACAACAATCTGAAGAATCCCCAAATCATAAAGCAAATAATACCAGTATCTTTTTAGCATGTTCTTAATTATACATTCTCTAACAAGGCTACCTTACAACAAGCATGATATTTAGCACAATAATAACAAAAGAGTTGAACAAAGCAGTGCACAACTTTTGATTGTGAGGATTTCTATATCCATGTTTATGTACCTATAGAACCTGCACTACTCAACTACTGCAAGTGACTGGCAGCCAGTGTTGGACCTGCAATAGTCCTGTGATATTGTGCATAAGTACAAACCATTGTACTGAATCCAAGGACTACTTTCCCTGTTTATCAGAGAGTTTACTAAGAAGTTTATTAGAAATCTGCAGACATCTCAAGTCTCAACGGGCTTTCAAAATTCAGTTGTCAACATATTTGACTAATACTGTCTGCATAAATGACAGTTTGAGAGAGTGGTTGTTTGAAGCAGTACATCTCTATCTTCATTTATTTCATCCTGATAGAATTCAGCTGTGCAAATCAGCTGAACACATGGCAGCACCTTTACATCAGCTAAGGATCTGCATCTCGTTTTTCAATGGTGAACTGTTCTAGTTTTTAATAAATAAATGCTTACACTTATTCCTCATATGTGCGGAACTTCCCTTCACTGATCTTCTGATTTGAAAACACCCGACTTTTGCTTTGCACTCATTACATTGCAGGGGAAAAATTACATTCAGTAGTTTTCAATGTATGTTTAGCAATCATGTAAAATTAATAAGATTAGTATTTATTTTAAATGGATACTGTGGGCATTACATGGCTGAGGTTTTATCTAATTGGGTAATTTTCTACACAGAGGTAATCTTCCACTTTACCATGTACTAAAATAAGAATCCCAAAAATCCAGCTGAAACCTTAGAATGCTTACAAGAGTATGAAAGTGATACAGTAGAATATTGTCAGAGGAACGTAAAAATCAAAACCTATTTCTGATTCTGCTACAACCCACTATCTCCATCTCTCTTTCCAGTCCCTCCTTTTATGTCTCTTGTCTATTTAGTCCATAAGCTTTATCTGTCTTTATGAGCATCATTAATGATCTGATTGTAAGTTTTGCTGTAACCACAACAGATCATATCAAATAAAGACTACTTTGTTTGAACTAGAAATGGCTTTACATGAATAGTTACCATCTTTATTTAATATTCTTTTGAACTTAATACTCCTGAAACTGGGGAGAGAAATATGGCACCATCACAAAAATGGTTAAAGTATTTCTTCGTGAAAAGAGCTAAAGCTTGAACCAGTTCATACATTCCTAATTTTATTTTATCCAGAAGTAGTACTTGGCTGGGCATATTTGTTCTGTATGGTTTTGCTTTGCTCTGTTGTGATTTTAGGGAGTAAAAAGTTTAAGGAAACGCTGATTTACGAAACTAAGCTAACATCACCTCATGTGTCTGAACTGCATACAGTTAAGTTTGTTGCAGTAAGTAAATGTATTGTTTTGACCTAATCCTAGGGAATTTTTGAAAACTAGTTTAAATAAAAGTGACAATAAATTATAGCAAGTTATACTCATTATTTGAGAGACCCACTTATACAAGAGCCCTTCGCAAGCCCGTTAAATATTATTTGCTGTTGTGCCAGACTTCTACCAGGCTTCAGCACACAAAACCACCCTTCAAAATCATATAGTCAATGACAATAACTTCTTTATGAATCAAAGCAGGCTAAGCTAATTAACTAACAACTAAAATTTTCATGATCTACAGCATAAGAGAGAAAGTAGATGTGAACGATAAGTTGTGTTTGGGTTTTTTTTTGCGGGGGGAACCCAAACCTGAAATTCTCAGCTCCCAAGTCTTCCTACATGATTTTGTCAGCGTTCCCACTGGGCCTGACTGTGCTGCACTGACAGGGCTCAAAGTCAAAATGACTCAGCTGAACAGATAATGGGCAAACATTGTGCACAGCATGGTTATGAGCCTGAGCTAGCCTTCCTGTGCCAATTCAGTGACTCTGCAACTTGTTTAATTTGCGCGCTAATTTGTGAGCACAGGAAAAATTAAAATTAATATATTTTTGAACTATTCCTATGACTTCGTATCTGTGGAGTATAAAATACAGTATAAATTCTCATTAAAATATTCTCAGTACTGGATTTTTACAATTTTTTCCTAGTTTGGTAAGAGATTGACTTAAGTATAAACAATTTTATATACAAGTTGTTTTCAGAGTGAAAGTTCATATATTTGGCTCAGCTATTTAATTAATCAGAATACCTTAAGTAATAAATCAAAAAATACTAAGAAAAAAACCAATTTTTCCTAAGCAGCAATAAGCAAAATTACACTACCCCCCCCTTCCTATTTTTCCATAAATCTGTGTTTTTTTCTTCTAAATCTCACTGAAGGCTCTGGATTGCATTATTTTATGATCTATTTTTGAGCAGTACTTTGACTTATTCACTGTACTGCTAAACAATACACAGAAACATCTAGTAATAGATAGGAACTGTAAACCCATGTATGCAAGAGAACGTATTTTAACGGTGGGAGTTATTTAACTAAAAGGCCTTATCTTCTCTGAAACTAGACAGCTCTGAGAAAGGAACTTCTATTCATTTGCATATCTTAATTGTAAGAAGATAATATTTTCCTTAGATTTCACTGAGATATGTAGTATACAGCATGCAATGGATTCTCTAAATCCTCTGCATTCAGGAAACAGCACACTCTCTACTCCTATTCTTCAACTTCATTGACACTCTTTCTTAAGATTTTTTTCTGATGTCAATCTTTAAAACCAGTAAGCAGTATCGCTAAGGTACTGACCCAAGATATAGCTACCTTTGCACAGTGACACCATCAGGCCTTTGACATCCACAGAGACAGTACAACAAAAGCACTGCCAAGAGTTAAATTATAGTATCCCCCTTCCCCCCCAATAAGATCTTAATGAAATTGTAATTTCAGATAAGAATTGCCTCTTCTGTTAAAAGCTGACATAATTTAGACAGTGTATCCCAAGAGATGAACGTGGTAAACTGAGAGAAACAAAGGATTTAATTTTGACTACAGGATTCATTAGTATAAGATTTCAGTGTAATATTCATTAATTTCCCTGGCTGAAAACAGTTCCTTGAATTTAAAAAAACTGAAACTAAATTTAAAGAGAGAATTCAGGTACGTAATCTAACTCCTCACTTTTATGAGCTCTCCACATCACTGGTGATAACTAAATGAGACAGAGTAAGTAGGGTTCCTTGGCCTTCCGCAAACAAAATCACCTACCCTCTGTTAAAAATCTCATTACTGACAAAAAAAAAAATCTGCTTTAACTGCAGCATGGTTATTTTATTGCTTGTGTTCTGTTTAAAACTATTTTCATCTAATAACAAATTGTCATCATTAATTCCAGCAGTTATTTCAGCAATAACATAGCTTATTAGAACACTTGTTTCACGGTTGGCACATTATAGGATGGAAAGCATACCTTGTAAATAGGAGTGGTAGAAAGCTAACTCCCCATTTTCCATTTGCCCAAAATATACATCTTTGTTATTAAAACTAAAATATTAATAAACATCATCATAATAATAGTTATTTGACATTTAAAACTATTCTCACCATTATTTCCCTCCTTTCCTTCTCTTTCTTCCTACCCTACAGACAAAATACTTATATCCTCTTACTGGTCACAGTGGTTGCCTTACCATTATGCACCGTTAAGTAACATTCCTTAAGCAACATTTTATTCTGGTCAGGGACGCGGCAAAATATATTTCCACTCCCATATGATGACCCGCATGAAGAAGGTACGTGGTGCATTTGCCAGACTCTATGTGACAAAGAGAGCAAAGGCACAGTTCAGATGTTGGCAGCTGTCAGAGACAGACTGGCTCCTCGCAGCAGTCCTTCCTGTGAGCATCTTGCAGAAAGTTTGGATGTCAAACTTCACAGAAGACCATCTCAACACAATAATTAGGGTAGGGAGCTCAGAAGGAAGCTGCTGGAATATTTCAGAGATATTTCCCCAAATTTCTAGATAAAGTATTTTCCTGCTTACTCCTGATACATGGCATTTTGAAAATTTGCAACAACCCACTTTCTGCCAAAAGTGCCAATACACACTGATTGCAAAGTGATGATACAGGTATTCCATATTCTAGGAAGTCATAATGTGACATATCATCTCCACACACACAGATACACTGCATGTATATGTATATAAACAATTTTTTATTTTTCCCTTCTGTACGGAACACCAAATCTGCCAGTAAACTCACATTCTGTCAGTCTTCTGTAATACGAAGTCATAACCCCATTTTTCTGATGTTCTCCAAACACAAGTTTTGTTGTGGATAGGAAAGATAGGTGCAAAAGTCTTTACTAATAGAGTGGAGGGAGAGAAGGGAGAAAAAGTAGCTAAGAGAGAATTTCTCCATACAGTTTTAGATTCTTGTGGTTCCTGGGAAGTTTGCAACATAAAAATAAAGCTTTTCTTCTCTTTTTAAGGTTTGAGGTGTGAAATTAATAATTCTAGCCAGTTATAGCAACTTTTGTTTTCTAACGTACCTTATTATTTAGTAAAGAAGGTATTATAAAGGACAATTTTTATGTTGTACTCTCCTCCAGGTTTCTGTACGTTAGAAAGGTTGCTGCAAAGTGCACTCAAGTTCCTTCCTAATGACAGAAAATGACAGAAAGTAGCTTGAAGTAAGTGCATGCTGTTTCCTACATTTTCAGCAAAAATGCAGGACACACGCATGAAAGTCCTTTCTGAAGAAAATAACAGGGGAAAAAAAGAGCGAAAGAATGTAAAAGATTTAACAAAATGTAAATACAAGAAAGATGTCATAATCAGACCTGAGAAGAGCTGCTTTGATTTTCTTTTGGTCATTAGTGGCATCTTTTTGGTCTAGAGACCATGATCATCTGGTAGGACTGTGAAGTAAATCCAAAGTCCTTACACACTTATGCTGCTGTGTGACGAGCCTTGCAGGCTGTGCCTATTCTGTGGAAAGGTGAAAAACTTGTTGCCTTTGTTTGCCATGAAAGTCACTTTCTTTCAGACATAGGCAGCAGTTAAATCAAGTGGCACCAGCTTGCCTGAATCACAGTATAGGGCAGTTACACAGCAGTTAGCTAGTACTCTGATGACAAATAAAAGGGAAAGGCACTGCTTCTGTGAAGTGGCACCTCTCCTGTGTTAAAAGCATGCCTGAAAGTTACAGAAATGACAGAAACAGACAAAAGCGTCAGGAAAGAGGCCAAGAAATGGGCTAACAGCCGTTCCCTGTCACCTCCAGTCCCATCACAAAACATCGCAAAAGAGAAGCAGTCTGACAGGAATTGCGTCTGATTGCCATTTGGGCTGCTCTGGTCTCAAGTTCTAGATGCAGAATGAAAATTTACATAAGTAGAGGGAATATTAATGTTTTACAGAATAGCATTTCATAAGGATCTGTATCAATTCATACCAAAGATCCTACTCAGAATCATAACCGTACCCTCAATAATTCTCTCAGTAATATAAACGTTTTTTTATTTTAAGCTTTTTTCCCCAATTTAAATCACCTAATATTTCTGATATAGAGTTATATCCCAGCGCAACTCTTAACAATGCACTTTTTGTAAAGCAGTTCCTGATTAAAAGAGCATGACTCCAGTTCAATAAATTATTTGTGTATTGCTGTACAAATAGTAGTCTTATGTTTTTCCTATATAGAATAAATTCAGCAAAACCCTGTTATTCTGCAATGTCCTTCCTGCGTTTCCAGACTTAGTTTTAAATTTATGTATTTGATAAACCAATACAGAATTGTTTTATGTCACAGATATTCATACCCATAAATTGAAAAAAGAAGTGATAATTACAAATTGGTTTGACTTACTACAGAACAGAAGCAGTACCTCACTAATAGACTTCTTACCAGTGTCCTGAAATTGCTAATTGACTGGTAAGGCACTAATTTGTTAACCTAACTCATTAGGTAGGAAACTCTTGGCTAGGAAATCATCCTGAATAAATATTAGTATCCATTTAGAAAAGGTCAGGCACTTTCTTTTTTATCATTACATTCTAACTGCTTATTTATAACTCGGTCAATGTCAAAAACAGGTTATTCTTAATGTACTTTCTGGCAAAAATATTTACTACAGTACCACAATTCTCAAAAACGAAAAAGAATATCAGATACCTTTATAAGCAAGAGCAGCTATGACTTCACTTTACTTCCCAGAGTAGGATGAAAATCACTGTTTCCATTTTATTCAAAATCAAAAAGAAAAGATTTCACACTAGAGCCTTTCTTGCTTCCAAGTTATAAACAGACAAACTCTCTGCTGCTTTAATTCCACTGGCTTCAAATAGCAGGCAGTGGTGGACTCTATCTCTAACCAAAATGGAAAATTAAAAGAATTTTCAAAAACCTTAATTAGCCAGTCAAATGAAAAAAGGTCATTAAATTCTGATTTTACATGCTCTAGACTGAGCATGCTTACTCAGTGTAGACCTAGAAGGAAAAAATGCCAAAACACCTCAATCTGTGGCAGCTTTGAAAAAACTCAAACTTCTAATAAAAATGTGCACTCTCCCTTGCCAGTGTCTTGCAGCACAGGGAACAAATTGTATAAAGCAGGAGCATCACAAGAGCAAATCTTGGTACTCTCTTCTCCATTTTACATTCCTGAAGATGTACATTCACACATTCTCTCCCTTAGCAGGAGGCACTGCTACAAAAATTATCCAACTGCTTCTCAGATGCTTTTATCACAATTACAGGATGATCTAGGTAAATATTTTCAGTCAGTTATTTCCATGCCTTAGAAAATAAACTGGTCTTATCATTTAGGTGTGCATCAAAGGATTACATCAAACAGTTGAGAAAAGCACGTATGAGGTTTTTCAACAAAAGATACAAAACTCGTGGAGGAATTAGAAGCAGTATGAAACACATCACTGAGATTCTGGAGAAAATAATACCTATGGCACCCAATTACCAATCTTCTACTCCGCTGTTTTCCATTAACATCATTCATGCCAGCAGCAGAAGTGAAAGACTTCTTTCTCCCAACCACGCTAAGCTACTGCTTTAAAACTAGGATTTTGTCTGATGTTATACAGGAAACTCCTTCTCTTTGGTGCATATTCCTTGGGACAAGGACAGTATAGAAGGGTTTCAATTACCACACAGGAAACAGACTAGTTACCACAGGAAACAGACTAGGTTTTTATCCAGCTATTTGCAAACAATCATATAGAAAAACACCCTTCTTTTCAGTATATGCTTTGTTTAGAGCTTAAAACCCACTTTGCTTGGCCTAACTACTAGAAAGACATTCACCTACCTACTCTCTGTAGAGCCACAGTTCTGGAAGAGAAATATCTGCCAAAATTATTTTAAAATATAAACTTTGATATCAGGGATAACCATAGGAAAGTAAAAAGCATTCGTGCATTACTACTTACTTTTGGCCTCCCATGCCAGGAGTAGGCGCTGAGATGTGACCTTTGATGCTCCCCACCCTTTAGTTGCAAGATGCTTCAGAACCCGACACTTCAACTTATCTGCTGGAGGGTTTGCAGTACTGCTGTTGGCTGAGATCCTCTTTCAGAGATTACTATGGAGAAAAGAAAAAGACAAACAGGCATCATTATCCCTTCATAGGATTTAGGGTACTCCATATGATTCACTGTTTGCAGCTATTGCCTATTGAAATCCCAAGAGATTCATCCACTGCCCTAATGAAATTTAAGGTGCCCTGATTTCTGTAAAGACATGAGCTTAGAAGGGCTGGGTGTAATTGGTTCAATATAGCCATCCCATATCCCAGACCCCATACTACCCTCCTCTGCAAAGCTGCTATGACTACATTTCATAATCAAATTACCAGGCTGTGCCTTTCCATACCAAACAGTAAATATTCCAGCCTCCAAACATCTTCCCCTAGGAGACCACTTAAATGCAGAAGTTCATTTCGAGCACAATTTTAGATCCCCACAGTGGAGCCAAGTTGCCAGCAAGGCAGATGCTTCTCAGGGTTGGCACATGGCGACCAGAAGCTGTTCTTCCAAACTCAGTGTTAGAGAGGAGAGACAGACACATGGACAAAAGGGTGGCTGAGAGTGCATTGCCCAATCTCACTTCACACAGGCAGACTGCATGCAGAGAGCACAACGCTGCCTGTTGGTCAGTCTGCATGTTTTACTTTGAACAGCCATACTAAGAAGAGCTGCTTCTCTCAAAAGCTACATTCTGTTTTAGAAACACGGGAAATACTGAGAAAACAGGTAATAACAAAAATTTTGAAAACAAAGCTCCCCTCTGCCTACATACCATCTCTGCTGCTCCTGCTGCCCTCCTCTACCAACTCTCAAAAGCATCTCCCAGGCAGTCCTCAGCAAACTGTGAGAGAAATTGCCTCCCCTCACCGCCACAAGATGGCCGCCACCTCCCCTGCACCTGTGCCACCACACCCTTCCTGCCCCACCTGGGCCACTAGCCCTGCCCCAGCAGGTGGCCCAGGAGGGAGCAGGGGCAGGTGGCCAGAGGCTCGCAGGCTACCAGGCTACCATGGTGCCTCATGCCTCTCCTCTCTGGGGCTTGATCCATGTTGTGGCATTGTGGCTGACGGCACTACTCAGCAGGGTCTCCAGGTGTGTGCCAGCTCCCGCCTCCAAAGGGGCTGAGCTGCTACCTGTGTGCCGACCCCGGCAGGCCCCCCCGCGGGGCATGGAAGCCAGTCCTGCCTTGTGCATCTGAAACTGCACCACACGCATTGTTTATGGATATTATCTTGTTTCCTGTGGTTTAACATACTGTATGTGTGAATACTGTTGAATTTTTTCTTTGCTCAGAGGAGACCGCTGGTTGAGCAGAGACCCTCAGGCCCATCAAAATGCTTTGGGGAACGTGTGGGCAAAACCATGGAGATAGGAGGTGAGGGCAAATAAGCCACCCTCATCCTGGGTTCGGCTTTTCAGGGGAAAAAACAGCCCCCCCAGAGCAGTCCTGAATGCAAACCCATGTTCAGACACGACCAGGAGGTTTGGGCGGCAGCTCGCCATGGCACGGAGGACCAGCCTGCCAGCAGAGAGAGAAAAGCTCGGCTTTTTGTTTTGCCCAAGTGGACAGGGGAACAGCGTGTCTCCTCCCAGGCACGCAGCACGAGCAGGACACCGGACCAGGCGCGAGCAGCCAGCTCCATGAGAATGGCACAAAAGCCGGTACCAAGAAAAGCTCAGTCCGACTTCAGCGGGCTCAGGTCTTTCTCTTAACAGCTCGTGGCATTTGGAGCTCAGAGCGACTGTGGATTTCTCGCTGTGGCAATTTAATATGTTGTCCGGGGTGTTTTGGCACGCCAAAATGGAATACTTTGAATACAAAATTGAATACTGATTGGATACTGTCATAAGAAATATATAGTAAGATTGCTGTGCTTTTCTCAGATTTCTTTCTAAGAGCTGTCATTATTTCTGCCTATGAAAAAAGTTAGCTATACATTTCCATTTTACACCTTAAAGTATTAGCAAGCAACAGAAATTCTGAGTGGTAGGAAATTCGAAGAATTTTTTTCTCTTATGTTCTTCGGTAATTTTACAAGCTATTTTTCAATGCTTTAGAGTATGATTTTTATTCAATTATCTAATCCACGTCTAGTAATTATTCAAATTGCTTTAAATGGTGGATTTTGATCTAAAATCTTTTATTCATTTGCAACCAAGTAAAGTTTGATAAGAACAGACAGTTTGGCAGTGCTCGTAAATACTTGTGGAGCAAGGAAATTAACATCTTGGCACCCAGCTCGGTAATGATGTGCCTGATTTCATGGAAAAAAAGACAACAAATTAATTTCCATACCTCTATAACACTTCTCTTTTGCTTTAGCTTAATTAGCTCATTGAAGGATGAAAGCTGAACTTTTTTTAAGCATACCTGGTTCCTAGAATGTGCAGTAGCATGGAAAAATGATAAATCTGAAGCTCTGTGATAAGAATACTCCAATGCAAAGTACATTTGCATGCTAGGAATAAATTTGTTGTGGTCTATTTTCTGTCTGAAGAGTCAACCAAATACTTAGCTAGAAGTATTTTAAGGGGCATTTTTTATATGTAATTAATCTGGCATTGATAATTCACATGAGTTGTAGCCTGCTACTTACTGTAGCTCATACTGTTTCTGGACAGTTTCATAAGAAAGGGAGAGGAACATCACAGACAAAGCTGTGAAAGGCCATCCAATCTCTTTGTTCTCCTCATTGACCATCCTAATGCAGGGATGCCCACTGGTATTAAGCAGCAAAATAAAGGGAAAAGTCACATTGCTTGTAATATTATCTGTGTTTCCTTCTTGCTTTCTCTTCCAAGAAAACATTACCATAGTCTTTACCTCTTCCCTCAGCATCCTTGCGTAGGCTGAACCCCTATGTCTGTTTCTGTGCATTTGGTTACTTTACGTATCCCTTTCCTTACCTTTAAGATACATTAGGATAAGGCTTTGGCTATCAAGTAGGAGATAAATTGCCATCCGTTATTTTTAGCTGTATGCAGTTTCTTTTTTCTAAAAGTATATTCAGCTCTCCAAGGTAATAGCAGAATAGTTACTATTCTCACTGTCGAAGTACTGAGTGCAAGATATGAGCAAAGATTCAATACGTTCTACCTAATCTCAAAATTTCTAAAATTGTACTACTAATAGGTCAAATAAAACTCACTGATTTTCTCACACAAACCATCCAATATAGCCTTTCCTTTTTCTTCATTTTTTCTTTCTTATTTTTAATTACAGAAATATGAATATTTGCATGTCTGGATCCTGATATGTGCTTTTCATGGTGAAAGTGAAAGAAAAACTGAAGAAAACAAAACAAATAGTTTTGTTTGGTTTTTGTTTGTTTGTTTGTGGTTTTTTTTTTTAAATACATTAAATGGGGAATTCCTGCTCCCAGCTGTTGTGGGTGTGTTGAGGATTAGTCCAACTAAAGGTTTGTTTGGTAAAAAATAAATTCCTATTTCTTGGAAAAAAAAAACAGATCATGAAAATATCAGTCCTTTTTCCTTCTGTTGAAACACCCACAGTACACCTGTCAGCACACCTTATTTACACCCAGAACACTATGAGATTTTTTGTTTTGAACTGAATCAAAGCAAGCGAAAGTTACATGTCTGAGGAGGTGGGGTTTTTCACTTATTTTTATGTATTTGAATAGTATTTTTCCAACTACATACTGAAAATTACGCAGAAATGTTTTTAATTTTGTGGAGAGATAGAGGGTCCTCTAATGGACCGCATAAGGAAATCAACATGAATAGTTTACCAAAACTCCATGAAAAGAACACCTCTCAGGAATAAGATGGACTTCGGAATGCGACCTAAGAAGCCTGTTTGGAAATCTTGATCACATAGTACAGAATGTTAAAGGAAACAAACTGCCTGAATGCAAATAAATGTATGACAATAAAATTTGGAAAATTGGGACGAAACAGTTAAAATATCATGATATGCGAGAGGATTGTGGAAATTTAGTAAGTATGTCTAATTATAACTTAATTTGGGAAATATTTCCTTGAACCTGATCCCCACTAGCTAAGTCTTGCTTTTGATTAATTTCTAGACATTTAGAGCAACATGTTTCTTCCTGCAGTCCTTAAAATGCCATACCATAACTATAATATGCCATTTTCACAGGTGTTTCATTTTAGATGTTACTTCTTTTCAAGAGGTACTTTCAAAAATCAGATCACATATTTAGGTGCTTAAGTTTTAAGAATCTAAACCTTAGTTGCATAACTTTGAATATTCAGGGCTTATTCTTTACATTCATGAAATTAATTAAATTTCTTTTTTGTGGCTAGAATGAATTAGTCTTTAACATTCTTAAAATGATGGCATGCTAATATAGTAAAAACAAAAAAGAAGAACAATGTAAAAGTACCTATCTGAAGGGAAGGGTGCATTTGACCTAAGCAAGAGAGACCACGTTATAGTTATGGGCATTTTATTTCTGTATTGCTAGAGATAGCGGTGGCCAACCTACAGGCAAGTTCATTAATCTCCTCAGCTACGAAGAAATGGGATGTCATGCACTACAATGTATTCTTTATTGCTATTCCTGCATAGATTTTCTATAAAGTTCTTTGTTAAAGATGAAAACGAGAAAAGTTTAAATGGGATTTTAAGAATTTAAAAGCTGTAGGCTCATAAATATTC
>RSEF01000002.1:114155179-114168389 GCA_003993805.1 Himantopus leucocephalus | reverse complement strand
TTTTCCTTTCAAGCTCTCTTTTGGTGTGATGGTTACAAGAAACTTGGTAGTGGTCAGGTAACTGATATGCTGAGGCCACTTCCTATCAGGCTGATTGATGGTGTCCCACTGACCTTTTATTCCTTCCTGTTGCATCCTGTCCACACTCACAGCAGGCATTAATCTAAGTTATTGCTGAAAAAAGTGGTCAATCTTGCCCTTAAGGAGTCCCCAGCTGTTGATGCCCCTGCTTCCGTGTGCTAGTTGTGTCTTGAACCAGATCAGTGATCTGGGGGAAACTAACTGATGACAAAAAGATAAATAATAAAAACAAGTTCCCTAATCTGGGAAGAGAAGAGCAAAGCTGAGCTTTCTGAAGTTAGGTAGACTCATGCTTGTTTAAACCGTGCCGTGAGACAGCAGGTTCTGTGGAGCACGGACATCTTTCTGTTTGACGTCTCTCCAGCAGCAACCACAATAGTTTTGTAGTCCAAGACTCACATTCTGAAGCTGGTTTACATTACGAAAAAGCAATAGTGATAATAATCACCACCATGACACACCCATCAACTAGAGGAGAAGATGCTAACACAAAGCAAGACTGCTCAAGTTCTATAGCGGACATAGTTATGGAGCTGCATCAGTACAGCCACATGATGACTGACTTAGGAGTGGGAATAAGCCACGGAGTTCTGTAGTCTCTGGCCAAAACCCCAGTGGTTTTTGCAGAGGCTCAGAGCCTGAGAAAATTAAGACTGTGCCCTACTGCTGACCACTGTGAAGAAAGCACGTGCAAGCTAATGTGCACACAATGGAAGCTGCTAATGTAGGCATAGAGACAAGTTAAATGCTCTATTTTCCATGCAATGGTTTTAAACAAATCTGAGGAAGTTGTTTAACCTGTAGACAAATGTTGCAACACATAAATCCAGAGTTCAAGGTCAGAATCCCCCTGCTGAATATGGGTAATACAGCTGCAATGGAAACTCAGCCTGTAATTACCTTTCCTCCTTCCATGTAAATAGTCAAGTAGTTGTCTTGCTTGCTTCCAGAATGGAGGAGTATACCTGTTGAACTTCTCGGTCGAATGCTAAATACAATCCTAAAATCCAAGCTCATCAGCAAATTACCTGTGGAGAGTTAAACAGTGGGTTGAGGAATGATCGTAGGAGGAGATAATTGGAAAACCACATAAAAAATAAATTAAAAATTCCTTACACATACATATTTAAGACATAATTCCATATACCATAATCTCTACACATCTTACCAATGGTGATATATCCTCCTTCATTAAAGAAATAAATCCCCGTCTCCATGGGACCATCCAGACATGGAAGTACACCATTTTTTTCCTGAGGTGCCTTCATGACTTTTCCATTCATCTTAAAATTCTTCAGGCATCCCTTGAAACTGTTCATTGGTATATTCTGAAAGCGTATTTCAACACATGAATACTAAAGCATGATGGCAGTTTTTTTAGTAAGAATACCCATTAGTTCTTTTGTATTGTTAGACTGTAGAAAGCCAACTGGCATTAAAGGCACCTAAAACCCATCTCTGATGCAGTGAAAAGCTATTCCAAAATTTAAAAAAAGACCTTAAAACATGAAAGTAACAGTTGCTTTTGAGTTAACATAACTCCTGCTTGCAGAACAGGTACTTCCCAATGACGTGTCAAAAAGACAATGCAATAGGAGTTGTGAAATCTCAGATACGTCCTTCCCTTCTAAGAGGCTGTTTATTTCAATCTGGTTTTATAGAAGGCCCTGCATCATTAATTGTCCGATTTTTAAAGTAATAGGAACTACACATATTTCAGATTAAAATCCACTTCTACATTCATAATTCCTTAATGAGAAGGATTCCTTCGCTTCTCTACGGATTAGCGCTTAGTCCACTGAGGTGAATATTCTGTGGGAAGAGGGTATTCCTGGAATTACAAATATGACTTTGGGCCTTTCTGTTCTTTGCAGAACAGAAATGAAAAGAGTACATGGTTGTCATCAGTGTCTCAGCAACAAACGTTGAAAATATGGGCCTAGCTGAGAGCTGTGCGAACAGGTGAGAAAAAGATCTGTAATGAACAACTGCAAACACCGCAGATGGTGCTCAGTCAGTGCTTGGAAATATCCCCCAAACCTTTTCAAGATGGAAATCCTACATATTAACACTTTCACATGTAATTAGTGCAGCATGGGGAGTGTGTGGGGGTGGATGTATCAATTATTTACCTGTCTTTTCAGTGATGGCACCCCTCCCACGTAGATTGGTGGCTTAATGCTGATGGCAGAATTTGTTGCTAGTCTTCCGTGCTGGGCCCTTAGACCATCAACAACAAGGCGGCCATCCTTCCCATCTGTGCTGAAGACCACCTTTACAGGGTGCAAACATAACAGAATGAGAAACCCCAAAGCCAATGAAAGCCACTGGAGATTTTTTTTTTCTTTAATTTAAACACCGTATTGTTGAAGTATTTAAACTGAAAATAACCTGCTGGGACCATCAATCTCTATAAGCTCTCCCATAGCAGAGACCTGTCAACCACATGACCTTTCAGGCATAGGAATTAACCTCAGATGACCAAAATCAAATTTCTAACTTAAAAATTCAATAGGCTGTGACTGCTGAATGCTAGTTGTGGTTTCACCATGGTTCCTGTGCCATACTACTCACATTGTGCCATTGCCCATCGTTGTATTTAGTACTGGTTTTGATTTTGATTCGTTTTCCTCCAGAGCCAAGTGAAAAGACCAAACGTCCTTTTGAAATGTGGAGAGCCATATAAGAGTCCTCAGGCCCTTCCTCCATGAAAACTATTAATCCTTTTGATGATCGAGTCCGTACATCTACAGAGAAATGTAACCTGTAGTGGAAAGTAAGCATAGTGCAATATAGGTCTGGTTTGTTAGTTGTATTCTTTCCATTCTCCAGAAAAATGCCAGGGAAACTCCATTTGTGAAATGCAGAATAGCTTTTGGGTTGAATCACAGTGTTCTACATTGCCTGCATTTCTGAAAGTGAATGAAAGTTGACACATTCAGGCTTAGGATTTGGCATCAATATGGACTGTAATTGTCCACCACATCCAAGTCAATCTACTCAGTCTGGGTAAATGTTAGCAAAGAAAAAAAATGCCTGAACCTTTAGAACCACTCTTGTGTTATGCCTAAAGACATACACAAGAAGAAAAACCTAACTTTTAGCACCCAAAGATTCAAGCAGCTTTGACAATTCAAGTATTAGGAGGAGAACAGAGAACATTTGTATTACCTGTCTGTAGATGACAGTGGAGAAAACATGTAGGACATGAAACTGTTGGGGGTGTTTCCAAGGAGATATGCTTCACTGCTAACATTTAATTGAGTTGGTAAAGTGTGTTTTTTCTGGTTTTGCACATTAGCGGCTTTCAAATAATCAAGGTATTTTTCATTCTGTACCTGTAAGGCAGAATTGAAACATTTACTTTGCATGAACGTGAAAAAAAAACATTTCAACTTATACATTTAAGAGTTCCCATCTGGGGCAGTCAACAGCCTTCTCTAAATGACAGAGAAGCTGTTGTTATTCTGGACAGGTATGGGTTTAGCGTGGAGCTTCAACACAGAAAGACTTGCTTCAGATGTGAGATGGAAGGAAAATAATAATATCTGAATCTCAGTTCTAGAAACCATGGCTGTGCAGACAAAGCCTTGGCATGAATACGGAGTGAAGATGACAGTAAAAATAATCATACCTTGAGCATCTTAAACCTGAGAGGATTTTTAAATTCTTTCAGCAGCAGTGGTTCAACGTTCTCATATTTGTGGCAAGCTCCAAGGGACACACCAGTCTTTGCAGTATAATTAACGAGATTTTGAACCTCAGGGAGCTGACCTGCCCTAGAGTGATGAAAGCAGTAAGTGCTGTGACACAGCATTCCTTTTCTTTAGTGTAATCAACAACATACTGTAAAACTGTGGTCTGTACAAAATAGATTTCCCAGTGACCTGATGTTAAAAGTACTAATTTTTATTTTTCGATGAAAACTGTAGGTTCGATGCTGTAAAAAGTATTCATATTTGTCATGGTTCTGCCCATTTCTTTTTGGCTATAGAAAACCCTCTGATGTTTTGTTCTCATCTCTTCTAAACAAAGTATTTTTTGCTAAAAGCTATCTATTTAAAAAAAACCCAAACAAATATTGCCATTGACAAAAAGGGGAAAAAATGGCAGCAGCCTTGATTGAATAAGATTTCTGGATCAGACTACAAGATTTTGCTGGTTAATTATGCATAACCAGGGGCAGATCAAGAAAAAATGGCAACATCAGGTCTTGCTAACTCAGCGATTCACTCTCTCCTTAAATAACATGTTCTAATGAGACTTGTCAAGGAGTAAAGCTCATCACAACTTAATATGTAGCTTTAGTATTATAGCCATATTATCAGAAAGACTGTCAAAAACAATTTCTTGTGTCCATAAAGAATAATATTAAAGTATTACTATAATTTTGTAAGTTGTACACAGCATAGAAATGCTGTGTACATTACATTTGTAATCAGTAAATTATAAAACACTTAACAGCTAGAAAAAGCAATGAAGCTCCTTGCCCATGTTTTTTTATGAGGAGAGCGGTAGAGTTGGGAGCAGAACCTGTACTACTTCAATTCTGGTCCAGTTCTCCATTCACTACATCAAACTAGCTACAATCTTAATTCTTCATCTATTTTTTTACTAAAAGCAATTTTCCAAATTTGTTTTCTGACAGGTAGGTTAATATAGAGGTTACTTCATTGTCTTGCACTGCTTTAAGTGAAGATATAATTTAAGCAACCTGATCTAGTAAAGATGACCCTTCTCATGGCAGGGGGGTTGGACTAGATGATCTTTAAAGGTCCCTTCCAACCCAAACCATTCTGCGATTCTATGATAATCAAATCAAAATACACTATTTTTTTAAACTCTATACATGTATAGATATTCATCACAACTTAGCTAAACAAAGCCCCACTGGGACATTACTTGTGCCTCAAGGAATGGTTTTCTTTAAAGAACATATTTATGCATAATTTTTCTCCTAAATTTTGCCTGTGAGATATCCCTAATAACCAGACAGACACGTGAAAAAGGAGACAACATAAATCTGCCACCTGATTTCTATACATGTGCTGTTATTTGTTTGTGTAACTGTTATGGTTCTGCCAGTAAGCTTCACTCATTTCATTACCTGGCTCCCTGAGTAGCTATAATGATACAATCTAGCAGATCTTTTTGGATGCTTTGTTGGGACACTTCCAATTCACTGTGTTGAGTTCATTCTTTGATTAAAAGACTACTAAACAGATATGATTCAGACTAAAATTCCAGTACATCTGAACATCAGATTTAATTACAACTTGATACCATGTATAATCTGCCTGAATGAAGGAATATTTCAGGGCAGCAAAGTTATGCATTTATGAAGGCTTCATGCATGTAGGCAAAAAGCAATTTAGCAAAAAGTGATTTCAGTATGATTAAAGAAGGAAAACAGGCCAAAATGCATGAAAAAAAATTCTTTCCAAGCCAAATACCTTTCTATAAAGATGTTTGAGATGCAACCTTCAAAATTATCTCCACCCAGTTTTATAAGCTTAGTGCTCGCCTGCACTCCTGTAGAGTCAACTGGTTCTGATGTCGACCCATCATCAACCAGCAGATGTACTCTGAAACAAAGTGAATGAAAATAAGCATGAAATCTAAAGAAATAGTTATGAACCTAAATGAAATATACATATTAAAAAACAACCCTTTGACAGATGTGTTTTCTTGTTACATTGTAATTATGCTAGAGCTTCATTAGCTTACTTCTGGGATTTTTTCAGTATGTGCTCATTGACTGCTATGAAACTGTTCTGCTTTGCAGTAGTAGGTATTGAGCACGAGTTGAAGGTAGTACTTCAGTCCTACAGTGAAATCCTGGTCCAATTGAAAGTCATGAAAAAACTCTCATTGACAACTATGGGACAGGATTTCATCCTTTGTGTCCAAATGGCGCACTTGACACGTTAGCAACAGCGAGTACAGATAATATTAAGTTATAATTACCCAAAGTTATAGCCAATCATTCAAAACTTTCCACTTTAACTAGCACTTATGTCATTTTATGTATTCCACAGAAATCAATACGATTTAGGAGCTTTTTAGTAAATTGCCTCTTCTGATATCTACATAACAGATCATTGTTAAAAAACCAGACAAAATATTAGCTTCTTCCCTGGGCCTTTAACCACCTGTGTTAGATTTGTAACATAAAGTTACATATGTAAAGGCTATGGGAAGGTGAAGAGCTCCAAAGCTCCAGCTTAACAAGCAGTCAAAACTCACACAATCTATAAAACACATGCATACTGATGTACAGCTGAAATATCACAGATACCGACATACACATTCATAGACAAAAAAATCTCCTTTTGCTTCATTATTTCAGTAGCCTTTGCTACCAGAGGCCATTTTTAGCTCTGTACTCAAAGAACAAAGTCACACAAAATTTTAGTCTTTCCCCAACTGCACTATAAAAGAATCAGATAAAGAACTGGACTCACATGTTGTCTCTTTTTATTACTGTCACATAATGCATTGACCCATCTTCATATTTCTTTTCCAGTTTGATTTCCTTCTCTCCCATCTTTGCATGTACAAAGCCAGGTCTCAGAAAGATGGTAAGAATATTAGGCTATAAAAGAATGCCACAAAATTATCAGGTAAATGCAAGTGCCTTTAGTTCTCCTTGATATTGCCATTAATACAGTTCTCAGTGGCCACTTGTGGGAAATTTTCTTACACTAAAACTGCATCTCTCAGTCATCTAGTAGCAGATATTACACCCAATTCTGCACGATTAGCATAGTTCCTGTTTAAAATACCTCTGCACTCTGATACCAAACAGTAATTTAAAATACTTGTTTAAATTATTTTTACTAAAAGCAGAGGATTCAGTCCTCCCCTTCTCAAATGCCTGGAGTGCACTCACTTCTTAACTCCTCCAGCCAGCAAGAATGGGCTTCTCCTTGAATGTCCCTGCTTTCTGAGGGAACATAGCCAAAATCAACCCCTTTTCTCCACATATTTGGTCATGGTAACATCTCTGTGTGGGAAGAACGCCAGTTCTTCCTGAGAAAATTTCCAGCCAACTTTATTAGGCAACAGTTATTTTACTGGGATGGTGGTGTTCTTCTGTATGGGCTACTCTGCAGAAGGCTCAAGTTCAAAGCTCAGTTACTCGTCGAACTACTTGTTGGTTGAGTGAAGAGATTGCCAGGATGAGTTTCTCTGGCCTATGACACGCAAGATGCCATGCTCAAAAGATGATTATGATAGCCTTTTCTTGACTTAAGATAGAGGAATCTACATGAGACTTATGACACAAACTGATGCCAAACTGACAGAGTCACAAAGAGACATGACTGATCCAGAAACAAAACCAATCACATATTCTAAGTTGAACATGTTTCATACCCATAGACCGTCATTTAAGAGTGTTCCAGTCGATGCCATGGTCTGAAAGCCAAAGCCAACTTGGAAATCCTTGGGAAATGGAAAACCCGCTGCACTCAGGCTCAGCGTTCCCTTCTTGGAGAAAGCTGCAGATCTGATGAGCTGAAAGAGAGATAATAATGCTTTCAGTGATTTTCCACTTAATCAGAAGAAATGTTCAACATGGGACAACAACTGCCCTATTCAACATAATTGCGACTGACTCCAGTCAAAACCAAGCACAGGGCAAACTGCAAGTACAACTATTTCAGTATGGAACAGACTGGTTCCACCAGCACTAACTACGATCTGAGAAATTCTAAGGGGACATGAGGCTTGCTGGTATAACGAGCTGTTTGTCTCTAGGTACTCTTTGCATCGACATGATGGCTTTGAAACTCGTCACATTTGGGGACACAAAAGTGAGCAGCTGGAGGAATGGTTCATAAGTACGGAGCTGTGCAGGTGAGCTACATAACTGAAACTGTGTGAGTCATAGGACAGAATATACCTGGGCCTTTTTGAACAAAACACGCTTTAATACATGAGAAGTCATACAGATACAGAGAGAGAATGAAGGTCAGATCCTCTGCATAGGGAAATGGCCTGCAAAGAAATTGCTCTGTGAAAGGTTTAGATGCCACAAAGGGAAAGCAAATGAGCACAAACTTTCAGTGCAATGCCACAGTAAAAAAGCAAGTGGGATCATGCACCGTGTAAGTAGCAGCAAGTAGAAGCAGAAGGGTAGTTTTCATCTCTCCATGCAGCGTCAGTTAAGCCAACACTGAAATATCACATTGTCCCATTTTAAAAAGAACATGGCAAAACTCAAGGGTGCACAGAAAATAATTATAAAACAATCAGACAAGTAGAGCAATAGCCTGTCAACCAGAGACTTCAGCGGAAGTAGAGTCTGCTTAGCTCTCAAGAAAAAAGGTTGAGAGGTCATTTAATTAGGAAGCATAAGTACTTTGGTGAGAGGAAAGATCATGAGTAGCATTAAGTAACTAAGTATTCTGGCCTAATCAATAACAGCAACTGGAAGCCACCAAGTTTACATGGTAAATATGAATTCTTAATTGTACACAGTATTAATTAATAGGGTGGACTATGTGCTGGAGCAAGCTACCACAGTAGGGGTGGAGTATCTTTTCTTCCGTATCTTCATACCAAGCCCAGGTTCTTTTATTACTATCACATGTTAACCAAATATAATTTTTGACCTAAGTAAAACATAATGGTCCAGGATTTATAGACAAACCAGACTCTGTGAACTCCAGCAGAAGTTTTTAAGGAACTTGGTTAGTTACCTTCCAGTCATCCGAACATTTCTTGCTGACACCAACAGTCTCGTCAAAAATAACAGATGCAGTGTTAGGGTTTTTCACATTCTTCATGCAGCCTCGGAATGGAGGTGTGGATATATTAAATCTGGTTTCAGGGAGTGGAAGGAAAAAAGAGTTCAGTAGCCTGGTATTTCAAAGCACACACCAGTATAGTAGCCTGTAAATGCTGACAATATAAGAAATAGAAAACCAGAACAAGAGCGATCTTTCTTGCACACACATACTTCATGCTGATCAAACCCAATCTTCAGGATACATTCCAACAAAGATCCCACCATTAGCCAAAAATCACAGATTATGATCATGTATTATACACTTGTTATTTTCATATCACATAAGATACCCAATACAGAGCATGAAAGAAATTGCCTAAGGAAAGAGTTTAAATGGCGTTTCCATACAAAGCCTGTGTATTACAGTGCTTTTATAATTACTCACTGTTCCCGTAGAGAAGATGGAATTCCACCTAGATAGTACTTGGTGAAAAGGAAGACATTTATGTTGGCTTTAATATTGGGACTGACATGAACAGTATTCTTACTTCGGGCAAGCACCAAATGAATCTGAAATAGGTGAATAATGAAAATTACTTCACTCAGCAGAAATAAAAATAATTTAGCAGATTAAAAGTACTCCCACAGAGCAGGACACATTGGGTTTTTTTCCTGTCCTTTTGTTTACTCGTGACTTAAATCCACAATAACTGCAGTAGTTCAAAGGTACTTTGCAAAATTTGGGCATTTAGCCAAAGCAAATGCCTAAGCAAAATGCTTTATTATCCAAATACAAGGTGCGGTTTTATTTTCCTCAGGAAGATTGACCTAGAAATACACCGCACCTAAGATTCAGATATTGCTTTCTATTTGCAGCTGAAGATTCAGGAGCTGCTGCCTGATACAAAGACTAGGTCAGTCAGCTGGCTGGAGGTAACTTGACCCAGTACGGCATAAAGATTCCTTCCAGCAGACCCTGCAACCTACCCTATTTAGTTGGAGATGTATTAAGGGGAAAAGGAAGAATGAATCATGTCTTTACGATTTCACTCTGGTAGCGCTGCAAAACAGCCGGACTGAAGGTAAGTGGACAAGCAACAACAAAAGACTACCAAAGAATAATCTCTGTCAAGATCAGCTTGGCCTGAAGAAATAAACCCTTAGGTGGTAAAAACACTAATCTAATTATTAAACTAATGTTAAGAATTGCAATGTACACAGCTTGCTCTAAATAAAGCATTGCTCTGACAAAGTTTTTTTCTTTGGTGGTTTTTCTGTTAAAACTGAACTTATTCACAGGAAAGCACAACAGCAGAATGATTGATTTTCACATGTCCAAACTCATCCCCAGCAGCTTGATCTCCTCAACACAAAAGGAAAACTTCACAACTAAACTTTACAACAGGATGTTTAGTTTCAGCTAATGTGTATTTTTACAAATAATGATCACTTGATTGTTTAAAATTACATACTTGTTTATATGTTCCGTCATTTACAGTTGCATTGGTTCCTATTTCTTTTGGAGGCTCAGAGCCAACTTTGTATCTAAAAACTGTATGACCATCTTTAATGAGCACACTGATGAACTGATCCTGCAATGAAAAAAAACCACCAACACAATTAGAATCATAGAATCATAGAATGGTTTAGGTTGGAAGGGACCTTAAAGATCATCTAATTAATTAAACTGCCAACATTTCATATATATTTCACTGTCATGTGAATAATTTTAATGACGCTATCTAGTTGCTTCAATAAAGCTTTTGCAGGAAGAGATAACACAAAGCAGACTAAAACTTATAATAATCAACCATAATTACTTTAATCTGTTATAAACAGATCTGGTATCAGCTCCAGATGTATTCTCCAAATCTCTAGAGGACTTTTTGTCATTTTGAGATGTCTACTGACTTTTTACAGCATTGAGAAATTATCCAGAACATGTCACAGTGATTGCAAACATGCCTATGGTATTATTAGATAAGTAGCATCACTGCTGTTTTGAGCACCTCTACAGGTGTAAGTCACTACGTCACTTTCTACATTCTTTCTTACTCTGTTGCCACCCATATCCAGATTTGGGAATAGTGCGCTTCCACTTTTGGAGGATCTCAGTATTTCAAAATTGGTTTGATTCAAATTACAACCTCTCTGCCCACTCCCAGTTCCGCATTCTCTGCATGGCCTAATGGAGGAGCTACTTGGAATGATTTTTTTGTAAGCCTTGACAAAGTGAGTATTCAGCAGCCATTATAGAATCATAGAACAACTCAAGTTGGAAGGGACCCATAAGGATCATCAAGTCCAACTCTCTGCTCCTTGCAGGACTAGCTAAAAGTAAACCATATGACTTTAAACATACAGCAGAATCTACCAATCTGCCACACGGACAAAAATAACACTTTTAAGAAATTTCCTTACAGTTATTACTAAATCTAACATGTTCTTGAGTAAGCAAAGTTTTAAAAAATGTTCTTGGACCACAAAACAGACAGAAGCATTCCACGAATTACCCCATTTGCTGCAAAAAACACAATGCCTTCATCTGCAGTAGTCTCAATTGTCTGCTCGTAGCGCACTCGGCTGTGGGTATTTTGTTCTTTCAATTTGACGCTGGCATAACCAGTGCCTTCAAAATAGCTTTGGTCAGTCTCTTCTTTATACCTGTAATAATTCAGTGTCACAGATGTGAATAAATGAGTGCAAAAACTATTACCATATGGACTTACTGTCATAATTTTAAAAAAGCTTGAGTTAAAGCATTTGGTACAGGGCCACTAATAGGGCCAAATTCTGATCTAACCCAAGTAAAGAGAGAACCTTCCGCTGGCTTCTATTGGATTCGCATATGGTTTTTAGAGAGGAAATCAGTAGTGACTGACTTTTTTGCGCTTAATGTAATATTTACTTTATAAAAGAGCTGAATACATCAGTCCGTGCATTGTGTCTGGTTATTACAACACTTAAACTGTTGGTCACTGCACTGAGATTGCCATAGATGTGAATTGTGCCAACGCTGAGGATTTTCTCTAACAAATATAGTAAGGACCAATAGTTAGAAAAAAATCACCTGTTTATCCACAGCGGTTATTCTTCTGAATGTGAAAAGACAAGAATTCATAATGATAAAGTCACAGAACCATGAAACACTTCTGTGTTTATATCATACCTTCTGCAGGGTTGCACTTCAGTGGTATTGAGATTAAATGTCCTCTTGAAGTTGTAAAGGCTGATAATATGCTCATTTAGGTTGTCTAATTCAATGCAGCCTTCATAATGAGGATAGTCTAGCTTAAGTGGAGGCTGCAAAATAATGTCATCAAAAACATTCCGTCAACATCAGGTGACAAAATTTTACATTGACATGTAACTGCTAAGACCTACTGCAAATATTAGTAAGATATAGAATATGACATTCTGAATATCATCAAATTATTATAGCTTTGTATATAATATCCAAACCATCTGATACCACCCCAGGAGTCCTGCAGCACAATTTACAGTGGAGTCATATGGATGGATTAGGAATAGTACTTAGCAGGACTGGACAGGTTTCATGCTGTCCTGGGCAGATGAAATACCATCATGCTACCTTCTTTGAGTTCTAGCATACTATAAGCCACGCAGCTTCTGTAGGAAGTAGCATCTCCTTGCCTTTCAAAGACTGCTAGTTTCAATCTTTACTTGTAAGAACATGGATTAACATGGAAATCACTGTAAAAGTCTAAGCAACTCTTTGTACCCTAAAATCTGGTGGGTATCCTCCAACATAAAACACAACAGTGCTGGGATCAAGATTTAGAAGAATGTCATTGGCTCCGCTGGTTGAAGTCAAAGGGCTTTCATGTTCTGGAGAAGCTGAAGTTGCTGCTTTGATGTAATTCAGCTTTACATACTGGTAAATCCTAAAACCAAAACAAACAGTCAAAATATCACATCACACTAATAAAAGATCTTCTTAACAGGTTTTGGAAAAGACCGTTGTGCACTGTGGATCTTATACCTTTCAAACTTAACTTGATCCATGACAGCTTCCTCAGTTTCGCTTTGAGTCACAAATGACTGCACACCTATTTCTACATCGCCGTCTCCCAGGTTATAGACACAAGTGAGGCGACCATCTTTCACAGCCATACCAATATAGTCCTTGGAAGCCTAAGAATAGCAAAGCAAATAATCATTAATAAATGATTAATGTTAATGAAGGTAAAATACAGCAGCACTTCCTCAAAGACCTCATCATACTGTGCATGAGTCATAAGAAATCCACCCACCTAATGATGAGAATTGTTATTAAGTTTATCAGTTCTCGGAAAAAAAAATTGTAATCATACATGTTGCACTGATTCAATGAATAATGTGTTGTACTGATTCAGTGAATATTGTTATAAAGAG
>RSEF01000002.1:114076957-114155079 GCA_003993805.1 Himantopus leucocephalus | reverse complement strand
GACCTTATTTGCAGCATCTCTTGCCTGCTGAATCAGCTCTCTTATACGATTTACGTTCTCAGAGATGTTGTTTATTGGCATAAGCTGTTGGTTGATACTCTCGATCTTGCTGAACAGATCTGGAAGTTTGTTTGTCAATTTCTTTACTACAATGAAAGAAAAAAAATGAATGATGATAGAAAGGAGAAGGAAAACAGATGCAAAAATATGATATGACTACATGATTATCAGAAAAGCAGTCCGTAGGGTGATAACAGAACTGGAAGTATTAGCCTGAAAGTATTAGCAGCCTGCAACTCTTTGATGCAGAAGGCAAATAAAAAGAAATCCAGACCTGTTATTTTTCTAAATATGACTTCTAAGCCGGTCTTGTAACTGCAGGGATGACTTACAACACTGCAATAACATGCAGGGCTAGCTAGCTCTTGTATTTATCTTACTTAAAACATTTTGTCTCACTTGACTTTATCAAACAAAGTTGCTGAAAAGATGAAAAAAGATGCTGCTTGGGATTGTGATTGTCCCTTATTTTGCATTCAACGCAGGCTCTATGCAATCTATTTCACTTAATTTCGGCTAATAGACATCTAGCCCAAGCTAATTGTCTAGGTCCCTTCTCTAGTCAGTGTAATAGAAAATCACAGAGTGGCTGAGGTTGGAAGGGACCTCTGGAAGTCATCTTGTCCAAATCCTCTGCTCAAGCACGGCCACATAGAGCCAGTTGCCCAGAATCATGTCTAGATGGCTTTTGAGTATCTCCAAGGATGGAGACTCTACAACCACTCTAGGCAACCTGTGCCAGTGCTTGGTCACCCTCAGAGCAAAAAAGTGTTTCCTGATGTTCAGAGGGAACCTCCTGTGTTTCAGCTTTTGCCACAAGGGCACATTGCTGGGTCATGTTCAACTTGGTGCCTACCAGGACCCCCAGGTCCTTTTCTGCAAAGCTGCTTTCCAGTGTGGCTGCCCCCCAGCATATACTGGTACATGTGGTTGTTTCTCCTCAGGTGCAGGACTTCTTGTTGAACTTCATGAAGTTCCTGTCAGCCCGTTTCTGCAGCCTGTTGAGGTCCGTCTGGATGGCAGCACAGCCCTCCAGTGCATTAGTCACTCCTCCCAATTTTGTGTCACCAGCAAACTTGCTGATGGCACACTCTGCCCCATCATCCAGACCAATAATGAAGATGTTAAACAGGATCGGACCCAGTACTGAACCCTGAGGTGCCCTGCTAGTCACTGGTCTCCAAGTCTTTAGAGACCAGTCATGGTATCAGCTTTTAACACATACCACAGGATGGCCTGAATCACCGTCTGCAGTACCTGTCCCCTTCCACTGGTAATAAAGGAAGCTCGGAATACTAGCTTAGGCTAGGTGCCTAACTTTTGGAGGACTAAAATTTCTGCTGCAAAACTGACCACGTTCACTTAAAAGTGATCTCAGATAGCACCTGCAATACCTGAATTATTTGCCTCCATCAATGCTTTACTGAAGCTAGCACTCTGTGTGCTTCCATAGGTACTCTTTATTTTTTCCACATCTACTTGAATTGGGAGCAGTTCATCCAATACATTAGTTGTGACATCCTTGGCACTTTTTACCATGTTCTTTGCATTGGTGATGATGCTGTCGATGTCATCTGAAACACACACAAATGCATGTGCAGATTCTTATAGTAATAGATGGAAGAGGCAAAACAGAAGTGATCAGTAAGTAACTAACCTCTGTTTATCCCATTGAGATTATTTTGAAGAGTGACAAGATCAATTTGCAGTGTATTCTTCTTTCCATCAGCGACATCAAGTCTTTGATTTATGTCTTCAAGGGTTGGACCAATAGCTGCAAAACAGTGAATGCCCTGTAGGAATTTTAAACAGAAATACCACCTCTCTGTTGAACAGGTGGTGTGGCAGCACCAGTATGCGCTCTTATACAGCTCGTGTTGCCGGTGAGCATTGAATGAGCACTTGCACTGCAAAACAAGTACAAGGCTAAGGATTTGGTGGACGGGAGTACTTCAAGGGCATATAGCATAGCAGAGGTAAGAAATCCACTTTCTTGCCTTTTTACCATTGGAAATAACGATCACAAGATGTCCCATTGTAATGGAACTAGACCCTTCTGGTTAAATACATGCTGCAGAGCTTTGCTGAACTGTGAAAATTCATGGTTCAATGAAAGCTTGTCATGCTGTGCCAACATTTCTACTATCACTTTCTTTCTCAGTACCTTGCAATGTCCTTTCAGTCTCCTGTGCTTGATTCAAGAGTGTATTGCTCTCGGTTTTTAACTTTGCAGCTTTTCCTGATAGGTCTTCTCTCTTCACAGTCTGGTAATAGAAGCATGGTACAGTAAGCCTGCTTTAGTAATTATACTAAAATTTAAAGAGTAAAAGAGATAGCCCAATCCAGTTTTAAAAAAACAACTATACAAGGGGAGAGATTTCATGTGAAGAACACCATCTTAAATAACAATTATAAAGATTAATTTAAGCATAATACAACCTTGGCATTTAGCAAACTTCTGATAGATTTTTGGGGCATTCGGAAGAAATTACTAGCCCACAGCTGTTACATACTACCCCTTTGCTGAAGAGCTTGTGGGTATTACTAGTGCAAAGTAAAAGAGAATAACTGAAATCACGTTCAGTGATCACCAGGCTCTCCTTATACAGATCTCTTTATTTTGCGCTGAAAGGAACAGTTAGCATTCACATGGACAGCCTCATCAGGAAGGCAGTAACTGGCCTGTTTAGTTCTGAACCCAGACTAATTCATGAACATGTAGAATAGCAGCTCATATAATGACCACAGATAAATAAGGCACGCCAAGAAACACGGGTCTTTTTTGGCGCCTCTCCGGTAGTTAAAAAAAAAATATCTAGTTTTATCAAGTTTACCATCGTTTGGCCACTTGTGGGTACTTACCGATAAAGCTGAGTCAGCTGCATTCCCGGCTTTCTTGGCTGCTTCCTCTGCCGCTTTGATGGCGTTAATAATATTGTCATAGGCAGTAGAAGCTTCCACAGCACAGCCTACCAACTCATCCTTCCTGGCACTGTTCTTTATTCTGTGGGAAAAGGGTGAAAAATGCAGGCTTCTGCAAAGACTGTGGACTTTGAGAAGTATTCTGAATCCACCTGAACTCAGTATCTTCTAATTAATCCCAATACAGAAAATGTTTTCTGGTTAGATCCATAATGTCATTCTTCAAAAATATCAAACTTGGAGGCAGAGCAATATGAAAAGATTATTCAGAAGATGGGATAAGTTCAGGTGCTTGGAAAAGCACAACTGTGGGCCTCCAAAGCAGTCTTTAAATGATTAAGACCATGAGAATTCACTAAGGCATGAGGCCAATAAGCCACCTCCATCACAGCCCCCAAATACACTTCAATTCAGAGAAATGCAGCTTTCAGATAATCTCTGGCTGCTCCAGCATCCTACAGAAGCAGCAAATGGAGCACAAGATGGAGCAACTACACGACCCTTGGGCTTTTCCCCAAGAACCAGCGCAGCAGCTCTGGCATCAGAAACAACAGACAAAATCTCTTGTACCTGTGAACTATGCAACTGCCCAGTATTAGCTGCCTTGTATTTGTGAGAACAGTGTCTTCTTAATTGAAAAAAGTCATACAGAAAACTAACAGAAAGCTAATGTGGTTGGTTTTTTTTTTTAAACCACGAATTTTCCAGCTGAATTGGAATTAAACTTTTTGAGACTTTCTAGTTGGTGTAATGATGAAATGTGCACAGGAAAAAAAATAACCAGGGTTTCACTTTTTTCATTTTGTTCTGATGTACTACAGAAGGCCTCCAAAACCTAACTCATAATTCCAAGGTGAAGTACAAATAATGGAGAGAGAAACACTTGATCCATATCAAGTTTCTCAGTTTTGCCTGTCTACAAGATTCCTCGAAGTATGAGAAAAATATAGGAATTCTTTTCCTCACTAATGCTAAACAGGCATGTCTGAAGACTCTGCCAAGACAAAATTTCTTCTGATTATTTGGCCCAATTCATTGACATCATAAAGGTATCCCTGAGCATGAGTACCTGCACTATAAAAAGGATATTCTAAACATCTTCCCACTCTGTACATGAGGTTTTTCTCTTGTTAGTAAGAAGTTAATGAAGTGTTAATGCAGTAATATAAAGTCATATTATGGGAGTTCCCACTTCTGGGGAAAAAAAATCAGGAAAAATACAGGAAGACATTTTGTGGGGAAAAAAGAAAAGAAAACATCTGTACATCATGAAGAAGCAGAAAAAGACAAATCAAATTTCTTTCTAACTTTGCAAATGGTCGTTAAAGCAAGTGAAGTTACAGACAGAGCATTGCAACCATGGATGGTATGTACAAAAATTGCTCATTTACACGAATAGCAACATACTCTTCCAGTTGTTTTGCCAAGTCTTGCAAAGATTTTGCGTGTTCCTCAGCCCTCACCACCAACGGTTCTTTGTTTGCTGATAAGGAGTGATTTGTCAGCTTTTCATTCATATCCTTCCTTGCTCCATCCAGCTGAGCAGCCAGGCTTTCATATTCCTAAGGGTTTATAAAGATAAAATGTTATCTGTATTCATACATGTTGGATTTTGTCCTCGTCTCCCTCAGTGTTGCATATAACTTGCACCTGAGGAGACCAAAGGGAAAAACATTCCCTTCCAACTTACTCTACAGGTTACTGGAAACAACTGCGAGTCATTACATTATGCTTCTCGACCCATTATGTAAAAACAAACCCTGCCGTACTGACTCAGATCAAAGGCCCTTCTAGCCCCCTATCCTGTCTCTGACAGTAGCTAAAAGCAATTGCCTAGAAAGAAATACAAGAATACACAATCATTTACGATATTTCTCACAGATATTCTCCCAAATTCAGATATCTGCAGTGCAGTGTCTTCCTCAGACACCTCACAACCCTCAACAAGTTTCTCTCACAGAAACCTGTGCAGGCAGGCTCCTCTTGCACCCAGGATGGCCTGGGAGATCCTTCCCTTTTTGGGACGCTCAGATAAGCCTCATGTCCTAGCCACTGAGCCATGCTATCCATTACAGTGACAGCAGGATATTGGGGTTTTTAACTTTAACTTAAGAAGGTTAACTATACCTCTTTGCTCTTCTGCAATAATCCCAGTACACTGTTAGCTTGCGTCAGGGAAGACCGGGCAGAGCTCAGAATATCCAAGATACTGTTCTGCTGTACATTTGTCTCCTCAATCCGTTTCTGAGGAAAAAGAAAAGGTTGAAAAACATGTGATTGGGTTAAAAATGAGAGGCAGAGAAAACCTTATCTACCTAATCTAGCTTGCAGTAGGATTTACCTAAGGTACTACTGCTGTGTTAATCAGGTGCCTATAGTGTTTAGGGACTAATGCTATCCTACTGATTAGAGTGAGAAAATTCAGGAGTCTGCAGTAGTAAAGCCTACAGCTGGGCAGCAGGTTACTCTTCAGTTATTAGAGCTCAGACAAAGTAAAAGTTGTATGGGTCAGCTGAGATAAACTGTCAGGACAGACCACCAAAACGTCTGATCTCTCAAACCTGGAGACTTTAAAACCAGCTCCTCGGTGACTACCCTGATCTTTTCCGTTCTCCCAAAGGCAGAAATAAAATGATTACATTATCCCTTCATCTCGGGAGGTCACCAGAGAGGGGGTGTGAAACCTCCCCACCTTATCCTCTTGAAAGGTCTGAGGGGAAAATGAATGAAGCTCTTTGGTCTAGAGCAGCCCTGTGACAATCCACAGCATAGCTCTAGGGTAATGGCACACCACAAACGCAGCCAGACACGTGGTGTTGCAGGTAAAGATGTGTTAGCTCTCTTAAGTGGGGTTTTTGTCATTGTAACATGTCAAATCTCTCTCTACCACAGAAGTGCATCAGGAAATTTATGACTTGTACAGATGCATCCAGCTTTTAACACAGATGTGCGTACTTATGTGGCACATGTATTGTCCAGTCCATGCACATGGAGGTACATTATTATATTAAATATTGAAAGGGATAGCTGAACGTAGAAATTCATTTGTTCAAGCAGTATTAGCAAACTGGATGGACATGAATGTGCTAAAACAGTGATATATTTCAGCAAAACCACAATTAATTTAAAAGAATGGGTCCTGCAGCATACCCTTATTTCTTGTACTACTTCACCAGCTCTAAAAGTCAAGCACTGCTCAGGAATGACAGATGTTTCTTGTCACCTTTCTGGTGAGACCTCAGAAGAAGTTCTGTAGAATATTAATCCCAAGTAATTTAATAGTATTGCACACGTTATTGCTCCCATTTTTATGGCTGTTAAAGCCAAATACCTGAAGCAACTTACTACGGAAAGTACATCAGCCTCAGGAATTTGATCTAGAATAGGAAACAAAAAGGCTAGTGGCAGCTGAAAAGCAGGGCTAGGCAGAGACTCTCCTTCCCTGCTCTCATCAGAGCTATGTCTTGGTCACACTGTCCTGATCACTTAAAGAGGCCACAAGTGGGAGTAGACAACATTTATACCTGTCCATACATCATCAAAAGATGGAAAGAGACCTTAGAGAAAGTCTAAAGAATTAGTGCTATTTGGCTTTGCAAGGTCAAAAGCAGCAATCAAAAGCACTTCTTATCTCCTGAGGTTTAACTTTCTTCTCCCAAATCCCGACATTACCTTAATGTCTTCCAACAGAACTCCATTATCTCTGTTTAAGTTTTCAGCCTGCTTGACTTGTCCCATTGCTTCATTCAGAGCTTCACGAAGGTCAGTGATTTTGGATTCATAGTCATTCAATGAATCTCTCACAATTTTAATAAGCCCATGATTTTCTTGGTGGTACTTTTGTAGTTCATTCTTAATTCGTGCCAGTACTGCAGTATCAGGACCAGAAAGAAAAGTTTTGTTCAGAGAAGAAGGGAACCAGAACAAACTTCCTTCAGAAGGGCTTGACATTTAGGATTAGAAAGTTGTCATTGTGTGAAATACTGAGCATCCTTTACAGCACTAATTTCAGTGTTACTATAGCAGAGATGCTATTCAGCATCTCACTGGATCAAATCTGCTCACAAGTTTGCTGCTGCAGACAAAGAGCACAGATAAACATTTACTTGCCTATTTCCAAATTAAGTAAGGATGAAGATGATCTGCAAATACTGAACAGTTTTCTTTTTTTTATATGGAACTAATACAGTTTCACCTACAATGTAGGCATCTATATCTGCACTAGTCATCAAAGCTTCCTCTGTAATTAATGGAGAGATACGGGCACATTTCATCTCAAAGAAAGTAGCAGGTCAAATGAATCACACTCTTAAGAGTGCCCATTTCACTGCCTACAAGATAGGATACAGAAGAGTTACTCAGAGATAGGTATCAAAGTCCAAAGTTAAGGGAAATTACTATCACTCATAAGGGCTTTCACATTTCTCAACTATGCCCCTGGTTAGGAGATAAGCCTGTGACTTTGCTGTTCTTGCTGTCTCTGATGTCCGGTTTCTAAATGTCCAAGTCAAACACACATAGAGAACATAAAAGGGAGTACAACTAGTGCAACTAGAACTTCTGAACTTCCTTATCCTTGTATGATCTTGCCCTTGGACTACTTTAGCAGTTTCTTCAAATCTGTTGTTAAATTACATGTGTAATTCCTCTAAAATAGCTGCATGTGCTATAGCCTATACATAATAACACACCAAAGCGCTACAGAAGTATATTACGATTGGCTACGTCTTTATTTTACTGAGATTCATCTAATTATTAAAGAAGGATCTACTGGGTTTCTTCCCCAGCTCAACTCGGTTCCTTCCATAACAAACTAAAAATACCTTTAAATCCCCTCCAGAACCACTTCCTGTTGACCAATGACCACTATAGATCCCCGGCATACACTGCAAAATGCCCCTCCCTACACTCCATCCCAAACAATCAATAACACTCCAGATTTAAGATTGATCTTTCTAGAGAGTAAGAAGCTGAGAGAACAAGCCCTTACGCAGCTGAGCTTCTGTTCGCTCCTTCTCCGCCTCTGCTTGAAGTTGGCCAAAGTTCCGGTTTCGCATCTCTGTCATCATGCGTTGAGCTTCGGCCAGTTCTTTGGCAGCATCTCCCAGGGGCAAGTTGTTACCTTCTGCATTTGTACCATCTATTTGTTCCAAGAGCACTGAAAAAAAGTATTGTCAAAGTGAGGATTAGCTTAAGCCTAGGCAAGACACAAATGACAGGGCAGGTTTCTTTTCTGAAAAAGGCATGCCTATTCCTGAATCCCTTAATGAAAAAGATCCATTTTGCATTAATTGTATTAAGTTGAAAAGTATCCCATGTCACACAACCAGAGCTAGTAAGATGGCATTGGGTTTGTGACAAAGTTCACAGCAATAATTTTAAGCTTCTAACTTAAAAGAGCCTATGATGGCAACCCAGACTAAAGTCAGACTAAAGTCAGGATAATCGATTTGTTGCTCCAGACATCCCCGTGGTAAAGCTTCTCTGTCACTATTCGCTACCCAGGGAAGGTAGTCTTCTAAATTAACATTATATATTAGATTTCTAATAGGAAGAGTGAATTCCACAGCTATGTCTAAATTCTGATATATGAAGTAATTTTCTAAGAAAACCTCTCATGCTCAGTTAAGAATATTGTAAATAAACTGACAAGATTCCATAAAACAAAACACGTTATGGAGTTAGAAACTATTTTTACCTTGTATATTGTTGACAACTATTTGTATTCGTGAAACCAAATCCTTCCCTTTCTGATGAGTTTGGCCAAAATTATTAAATAGTGTCTCAGCTGCTTTGTAGTTCATTTCAGCCTAGCAAGAGAAAAAACAGATTAGGTTAATAATATCTGGATGCAGTATGCTAATATGTTGTCAAGAGATGTGTATGTTTGAATTGATTTGGTAAGTCACCTTCTCCTGGAGAGCATTTACATCATTCTTTAAGTTAATGAATTCTGTCTCCAACTCATCTACCTTTGAACCCTGATTATGAACAACAGAACGGTAATTGTTCAATAAGACCTGAAAAGAAAGAAAGAAAAAAATCCAATAAATCACCCATACACAGGAGCCAAAAAGCAAAAATTCACTGGGTTAGATCTTTACCCAAGGTAAATAAAAGCGGCATTACTGACACGAAGGCTGACCCATTGCTGCCCAAAACCTGGGGTTTTTTATCTGTGAGTATAGTAACTGCTATTCCAACCAAAGAAATTTTTTTAGAATTAATTTTAGTATTGGCAATAGGAACGTTGGGGTTTTTTGGTGATGCAGAGACATGTATTACTGGAAAAAGACAGAGCTACAGGGAAACCTCAGAGATACAGCTTTCAAGGTGAGCAGGCCTCAGACAAAGCAGAAATATTGATTCTCTTGCAGAGCATGACATGGAAATAACAGCTGTCTTCTAACAGGTGAAGCTGAGTGCTGTCAGCACCTGGTATTTGAAATCAAAAGTTGATGTATGCTTCCTTGCAAGCTGAGAAAAGTTGGCATAAGTTCCACAGTTCAGCTCTTTTCCACTTAATCTGAAATCCACTTTTCTGTTAATGTGTGCCTACCTTTAAGTCCTTGATGCGTGTTTCCAGACGTCTCATCTGCTCCAGTGTGTGGGTACTCGCATGGACATTTTGCAGCTGAGACTTAATCAGCTGAAGCTCGTCACCTATTGTACTCAAATCCTTCAGCAGTGTAATTACACAGCTATCGCAAGCTGGAGGGATCATGAGCAAAGGAAATCAATACACATTATTGATATTTGGTGCAGAGAATATTTCACTGAGCACATTAATAAATGAGATGCAATGGAAATGCTTTGATGCTTGTCACCTGGTGCTGCCTAAAGAACAAAGGCAACAACAAAGCCCAGAGTATTAAGAAGAGTGACCAAAGCCAGAAATAAGGAGGACACCCCATTTACATCTGGCTAGCTGACCACCTCTTTTATCATTCTTCCATGCGTTTGGTTGAATGTTTGCTTTTAAAAGATTCATTACAGGACACCTCCAGTCCTTTTTAAACTCTGCCACCCTTAAAAGAGTCATCAGTATGTACTTGAAGCCAACAGAAGGCAATCTAAGTGCAGTTCTATGTTATTACTTACGATCACAATCTTCATTGGGATCCACATCTTTTGGTTCATTATTGAAACATTCTGAAATCACAAGACTGTCATTAGTAACCAAAGTTTTCTTATGGAAATACAACTATTGCATTTTTGCCCTCACTTTTCATTGTTGGCAGCCATTAAAAGACGGTGCTGCCCTTTTATAAATCCATACCAAACATGAATGAGCTGAAATGCCCAGAAGGCTTGAGCATGCCAAAACATTCAGCTCCCACTTATGCCTTGCTGAGATCAGCACCTTTTTCATCGCTCAAAGGAAACTGACTGTAACCCGTCCCAATATATGCTATTTGGGTAGCAGCAGGAGGCTCTCTCACATCAAGTGTGCTGAATGCATTGCTAGAATTTGCCTAGAATAACACCACGGGGATTGGAGCCAAGACCATATTGTTGAAGTATTTTACCCAGGACATAGGTTCAAACCCCTTTATCTCCTTTAGCATCCACGTTCAAACCACAGATTCTGATTTCCCAAAGGATGTCTTACAAGGAACTGAGAAATGTTTATGACCTTCCTTTGTACCTGTCACAGCTTGCAAGATTAAGGGATTAATCAAGCTCAAGAGAAATCCACAGTGTATGCATGGAAGGAGGCACTGCACGTAACCCAAGTCACGGAGGGTGGGCCACAGATACAGTTGGTATACAACAAACGTTGCCCTCAGTCTTTCTAACAAGCTAGCACAAGTGACTGCCTGCTCAGTGTGCTGTTTGTTTTATTTGTTTGTTTTACAAGAAGCTTAATGCTCTCCAGGTGCACGTGGGACTGTAACATCCTGGGATCCTAACTTGTCAGAGGCAGGAGAGGAACTGGCTCCTAAAACCACCATCACATAGGACAGGAATCTCCCCGTTTTGGTGCCCAAGTCCCTTTTACAGGCTTGGTTCTACTGCCATATTCTCATCTCCTCTTGAAAATGCAAAGTGCATGCCTTTTACTCTGAAGGAAAAGGATGCGCTCAGGGTATAGGCTGATGCTGTCAGGAGTCAACAACAGCTTGCAACTGTGAGAGGTTACAGTGATAAAATTGGCCCTGAACTTTAAGAGCAGCACGAAACAGCCTGGAACAAACTGCCTAGCTGTGCCATTTCCTTTGGCACTTGCACATTAAGTCATCAGGAAGTTAAATGGGATTGGTAGTGAACGCTGCTGCCAAAAGGAGACAAGTCACAAAGAATACATTTGTAAGAGAACGAAGGAAATTATTCCAAAATTCAAACACCCATGCTGTTCTGCAGTTGTGTAATTCAGCTAACACCAGATACATTTCAGCTGTCGCTGTGAAGTACCAATTAAATAAAACTATTATTACAGCTTGTGCGCAAACAACATCAGCCAAGAAATGGGGAAATGAAAAAGTCTGGCCAAGTGCCGAACATCACGCACAAGAAACCTGCTAGAACATGCTGTGCTAATGATCACAGAGGATTGTATTCCTAATGTGGAGAAAGAGACGGCTGATCAGAATACATAGTTGGAGACAAACTGAAAACAAACTGGCTTGTTGAATTTTGCCCTATGGATTAGTTTGTCCCAGCAAACCCTTGTTTCAAAAAGAAATGACAAAACATCAAACACTGATTGGATCTGTTCCACACGAGGTATGAATATAATAAAGATGTATTACTTCAGTGATGAAATATGAAGTGACAACTAGCTATTGAAAAATTGCACCAGCTGCCAACAGCAGCCCACATCACCTGCCGGTTTTCTAATTTCTGTGACCAAGGAAAGTTAAGGTGATCCTTGGCAGTCATTGGAATGCAGTACGAAGACCAGTGCAGAGAAATGAAGAGCATGGAAATATTAGGTGTTATTAGTTTGACACTTCGCTAACACCTGAGGAGGAAAAGCTGCCTACAGGGAAAGAAAAGTATAATTTTATTGGGGAATGAAAATATGGGAGAATCAAGGTCCTTTTCAGGAGCAGCGGCCTATGTGTTTCTCAATAGAAATGAGTATCCCAAGGATTGAAGTGAATTGAGGTAAAGACAGTCTGAGGAATGTAGGCTCATGCCCTTTACTTCAGAATTATAATAGGTAACGCAAACATATGCCAGTGGCATAATATTCTTATAAGAGCTTACTAGTTGTGCAGTACGCGTGTGACTGATACTGGGAAAATCGCAGAAGTCTTAGATGGCAGAATGGTTTAGAGCGGGATTTATAAAACAGCCTCCCGAGTCAGGTCCTAACTTCCACTGTAAACAGAGTTAGCTTGGATACCTAAGATGGCAGTGCCTGATGCAGGCTCTGAAGATGTCACTGAACTGTCCCAAATACATTTTAAAAAGGCACATTGAGACTGCTCAGCTTCATAAGCCCGTAACACAGACTGGCAAGACTTGACTTAACCATGTCAGAAGATGAACCATAATGCCTTTAAAAACATACCCATGAAACAGAAAAACAAATTAAAATTGTTAGTATTTATGAAGGGAAATACGTGATACAATAGCTTACAAGGGCAAGCTTGATTGCTCAGGACAGACCTTGTATTACCATGGTATTATGTTTTAGGAAACCTTACTTTTTGTTAAAAATTATCTGCATTTCCTGTAAGTCTACGTCTTTCCTTCAGTTCATCCGATCTAAGTACCCTCCTTCTCTGCTTCCCAGAGAGGACACAACTCTCCCTTCCATGCTCATAGGCCCTCACGTACCTCCAGTCAGGCGGTCACAGCTAGCCAGCTGTCCATTATTGTTACAATTACATTTCTGACAGTAGCCTCCATATTTCTGTGGATTTCCAAAATATCCTGGAGCACAGCTAGATAAAGAGATACAAATAATATTTATTAAGTATTTGAAACTACTTTTGTGAAATATACTTTCCCTTGAATAAAACCCCACAGTTATTCTCCTGAAGAAACTTTCAAGAACATTTGATTTCATGTCTTGACAGACAAAAAGGGTATATTTTTGGTTTACAGTACCCTCTGCACTATGCTAAAAATATCTTTCCAAGTACTGCAGAGATTTTTTCTAAAAATAAAAGAGCTCCCACAATGCTCGTATAGGAATAATTCACCTAATCTGAAAAAATACAATGCACACAGATACATACATACATAGAGAATTTGACAAGGCTTAACCCAGCAAACCACACCACTCTGGTCTGTGATCCCACCAGAAAACATATTAAGGAGGATCAGACCACAAGCACAAGTTGAGATTTCAAACAGCAACGGCACCAAATGACATTTATTGCTCTTCTGCTGGGTGATACCTCACCTTGCCATCTGCCAGCAAAGCAGTCTGTGTGAGTGATCTCTAAATATTTTATAGGTAAAATATATTGTCCAGACTGGCTAGCTAATTTTCCTAGAAGTCAGTCTGTTGTAAGATCTATAAGGGTGGTAATGTGTGATCAAAGGGCCATGATGAGCAGCTGAGGTACGGCCAGGTCTGGAAGAGAAAATCTGTCTATAACCTGCAGCTTAGATGTCAAAGGTAACAGCCTTGAAGCACAAAACAATGTGCTACTGGAGATACTGTCTTCAGGTGAGATATCATGAGTTATTGGCCTCAAGTTTGCAACCCAGCCAACACCACTCCATTACGCTTAAATTCTCCCTGGATTTGAAACTCAGTGAAATTGCTTCCTCTGCCTGCCTGAAAGTGCCATGCTGTTCCCCTTGCACTTTGCCAAACTGCTGCTATGTTCCAGCAAAAGAGGTGGCTTCAGCGTTGTGTTTGTACACTCCACCTGTGGAGCACATTAGAATGATTTGGGATGAAGGGTACGGTGTTAAACGTGGTTGCTGTTGGATAACTAAAAACACTGAAGCAACATCAGGTACATTGGAGGAAACAGGAAAATGTTTTTAATTTGAAAAGGGACGAAGTAAGTGGGAATCATGGTTACCAGAAAGAGTGCAGGATAAGGCAAGGCACAGGGCACTCAGGCAAAGAGGCTGACACTTCTCTTTCTGGTAAAAACTGTGTAGTCACTGAATAGTCTGTGGAGAATTGTTTATATTTCTTCAGGGAGTGTTGGGTTTGTGTCTAGAATTACACAATAGCACCATGCTATAGCAGCTGTTCATATAAATAGATTCTCCTTAAGCATGTGCATAGGATGCGTATGTGTACATCCATATATTACCCAATACAGACTTATTTTTATTATTTAAAATACTCCTTTTATGGTGTCTCTCAAAACCTTGGTCTTGAGAAACAAGTCACTTACCGTTCACAACGAACTCCAGTATAGCCTTCTTTGCAGAGACACTGAATTTCTTCACCATTTGCCACACAGCCAGTTGCAAATCTTTGAGAAGAAGGAAAAATATTATTGTGAGCACATCGTCAAATAGGTTTTACACTCTAGAGGCTAAGCTCAGTTAAATGACTTTCAGATTAAAGAGTTTTTATACCACCAAATTACTTCTCAGCTAATTTAATTGCCTCTAGATAAATTGCTTTGAGTAATTCTTTGAAGTTTCATATTTTTCATCTAAATTCTTTCCTTAGACCAAAAATATAATCATTTCCTGACCCTCTGGGCTGAGTATAATAGTTGACTACCCAAAGGAATGCCTAAAATAAACCTTAATAGTGATGTTGCAAAATAAAACACGTCTGGGTAGCTATTTTATTTTACTAGGCAAGAATCAATAGCCTGTGCTGGACAGCATTTCCTCCTGTTTTGATAGCTTTTTTTTTTTTCTTTTTTATGGATGGAAAAATTAGAGGATATTTTTATGTAGCTAATGTTGTTTGGGGTTTTTTTTTATCCAAGGCAGAATTGAGTTGTGTACCATTTTGAGGAGCTGTAGAGTATATCTGGTTAACACAATGACCGTTTTTGTCTGCTCTTTCTAGCAGACTCATCTAGATTCAAATTTCTGTGGGAGAAAAACCGTTTTTTGGCTGATGTTTGGGAAGGAGAAGGCAGGAGGTGAAGCAGGAATAGGTCATGTTTGTTATTTCCATTTTTTAATCGATGAACGGTTGGATAAAGCAAATCTGGGTACCAAAGACAGACGTCTGCACTAAGATTTACATATAATTTCACTGGGTGAAAAATTGTCAACTCCAATAATGCCAGGTGGGGTGCATTTCCTATGTCAGGAATGGTATTTACCACCCTAATATGCAGCTATGAAACTGCAGAGGTTTATGGTCTCCCTAGGTATTTCAGCACTCTTAAAGCAAAAGATGACTAAAAATATGTTCAGTCGGCCTCAGGCAAGCACCTGCAGAAGAGGCCAATGCTGTCAAAACCAGATCTATCAAAGAGTTCTCTGATAAATGAAAAACCTGTCTATAGTCTGCTAGTGTAAATCTCTTACTTAAGGCTACTTGGTGTTTGCTAATGCACCTGGCAAATACTATGTGGTGCCTTCAGCAATTTATAGCTTAGTTTTTCTTAAAAAATATTTGGTTTTATTTAACACATTTCACATTTCAGAACTGACCAATGATGATAAACAATGTGGTTAAACATACCATGCATTTAAAATGCAATTTACTGCCCAATTTTAAAGGCCTGGCAACCTTGTTAGATCCAAGGAAATTTTTTTCTAGGTAAGTATGTTTGTGCTTCCAACGGAGCTTCCACCTGAAGAGCAGCCATACTCTTTCAGAAATCTAGATACGTGTTTAAGAGCTTTAATGTTTTTATATTATTTTTGCATCTTAATAAATTTTATGAATTCATATAAAAGGCTTGTTTCATCATTCTCACTTATCTCCTAGCCAGAGTAATGGCATCAAATATCAGACTAAAGGTATTTTACATCCTGCATTTCAGTAAACAAGAAAGATTCTGGATATGCCCAGTAAGGGAAAAGACTTCCATCCTGTATTTCTCACTATGAAGTAGTTACTGGTGGTTTTGTACATAATCCCATTACAACTGCCTGGGGCTCCCCCAGGCGATGAGCAGCGTGCCTTTGTGGTTCAGGAACTGAGTAAGAATTGGAATACGCAGGTTATTAAAAAAGGCAATGCCATGAGACAGACCACCAAGTTACTGCTGGTCTAACATGCCTCAAATGGGTCTGATGCCCCACTATGCTGGGCAATATGAGAACACAGAAAAAGATCATCATCTTCCTATGCTAGCACGGTCTGGGGGTTTTGTTTCTTTTTTTCTTTTTCCTCTTCCCTGCTTGACTTCTTATGTCCTTTTACTGTACCTGTTTGTATAGGGGCAAGGACACACCCGGCAGGAACCTTGAGTGGCATCTCCATAATAACCATCTTTACAGCGCTCACATTTCTCCCCAGCAGTATTATACTGACAGTTCTTCAAAAGGAAACAAGCAAGACAGTTAACAGTGCTTTACCACTCGATATGGCTTTACTATTAAAAAAACATATAGCTAATCTACTCAGAGGATATGTTCTTTCCCTTCCACATAATCAAGTATCTATTGTCAAACTGCTTTCACAACCAGGATAGATTGGTTCCAGTCATTCTCTAATTGCAGAAAGCACAATTTGCTCAACAGAACAGCAACAGATGAATAAGCAGCATTAAACATATTCTTAAAGAAATTCAATCAGATGCATAGTTTGTTAAGGAACATCCCATTAATGTGCTCTCTATGACTTGATATTTCAATTAAAAATCACTATGTTTAAAAGGAACTTTAAATTTTGCATCTTAACACTGATTAGAAATCAGATATCATTTAAAAACATGTCATTAATTGACCCTAAGTACATTCTTAAACAAATCCCATGACATTAATATAAAAAGTATTTCTCTTAGTAGATTCAGATCAGAATTGAATTTCATGTACTTTCTCCTGTGTATGTGTTATTTGTATTTATCTGGGGTAGCTGGAATAAATAATGAAAAGTAATGGCTGGTAAAACAACTGAAACTGATACAACTGAGCCACTTTTTCCATGATAAAATTGTTGGGAATTATATTCTGTTTTAGAAACATTATTATTCTGGGTGCTGTCACACACATTTGGTTGGACTCGATCTTAAAGGCCTTTTCCAACCTAAGTGATTCTATGATTCTACATTTATACATTATGGGGAGAGAATGAGCGAGTTGCTTTTGCATTACCTAAAGCAATGCTAATCTAAAATAGAAGTTGTTCAAATACATTTTTGAGCAGCCATAAAAATTTCACGTGACCAACACTCAAGAGGCAGTAAAGCTCCCAAGTTCTAAACCTGTTTTCTTCAATGTACAACAGAGTGATCCCGTGGCCCACAGAGCTGAGGATGTACTAAAAAAGTGAAAGATGCAAAAAGAAAGTGGGAAATGGGCTGCAAGCAGCCACTGAGCAGATTGCACTCCCATTTCATCGACTTTGATGGCTTAGGGCTATGTTTGAAGGCCCTACTACCATGTTTTGCAGCAGAGGGGCATTTTTCCCTACAAATGAGAAACAGTTTTGTCTCTCCCATCTCCTCTTACACTCCATTCTCCTCCACAATTCTTCACGCCCACGTTCCCTCAACCACATCAACAGCGCTTCCCTCAGCTTCTGCATGTAGTTAACCCCTAATTTGTTTTCATTTTGGTTAAAGAACCAAATTTGTGGCTCACTTGAGAAAGGTTCTGGGAAAGAACAGGAAAAACTCCAGTTCACATATGGGCCATTTGACTAGCGGAAGCTGAAGTAATATGAATACACTATGTTTGTAAAAGGACACTATGTTTCGTAAAATGCAGCCTCTATAAAAGCTGGTGCATATGCTCCTGCAAAAAGCTCATGGAAAATTTAGACTGTTTCTGAATAATTACTGTAAATTTTAATAATCTTGAAGAAAAATTAAACTGCAAAAAGAGTATAAGGGAGGTATTTAAAAATATTTGTATTGGTTTCGTCTTGGAGCAACCTTCCTCCGCACCCCCAGCTTTATCTCCTGGCTTTTATTTAGCTCACTCTGTCTATATAAAATGAAGAAATTCCATGATTGCTGAAGAAAGTGCAAGATATTTCACACATAAGCCATTCTGAATGTGCCATGCCCTTCCTCTAGCTACATGGTGTAGAAGGACTGGAGAACATAACCCAGTGCTCCCAAGGCAGAGTGGAATGAAGCCAGAGCAGCAACTCCCTCATGGATCTTCCTTCAAGTTTCACAGGGCCAGAGACACCCCTGGAGTCACAGCATCTCCAAACCATCAAGCATTGAAAACTCTGAAAGGAAAACTCTCAGCCAACTCCATATGCACCCATACGGTACAAGGAAGCCAGAGCAGAATGTGTCATGGCTTCAACAGAAACACCTAGGTACACGGGATTACGTGACAGGAACAAGTAGTCATGGGACGAGCAAGTCTCAGCACCATGCTGCTGCTGAGAGAGCATGCCTTTCCGGAGGAAGGACAGGGACCACGAGGACACAAAGCCTGACTAATGGCAGAAGGCCGGCTTTTCCCTACACACGAGAACCAGTTCTTCTGTCTTCTCCATCTCCTTCTGCACTCCATTCTCCTCCACTTTCAGCGGTGCAGCATTGCACCCTTCTCCTTCCACCAGCGTGCAGCGGGATAGCTATCGCCTGAGCTGGGGAGGATTGCACTGCTGCCACAGAGGAAAGAGTCAGCCTGGGCCCTGCCTCACAAAGCCTTCTCTGGAGGCTGTCACTGGAAGGACGCTGACTTGTGAAGGTACTGGTGGGGTCCAGTGCTCCAGGTGAGGAGCAGGAAGGAGGCGGCCAAGTGCACTTGCATCCAAGCTTTGCACTTCGGATATGAAACTTGATGACTCCACATTGGGAAGCCTCCTTGTCTTCTCCGCACCACTGCAGGTCTTTGTCCCATGGCTCCTCTACAGAGAGACAAACTCACTCCTTATTAGGTGGAGGCTCACGATGGAAACACAGGCCCTCTGGGCTTTCATTTTTCACTGCATTATCCTGGATGACTTCACTTGCCCTACATTTTGTCCCAGGGCCAAGTGTTGATTTAGCTCTATCTATCTGAAAGTTAATCCGGCTGTGAGAAGGAGGGGACAAAGAGAAACCTAAATCACATGCTTCGTGAGGTAAAAGTGAGATTTGCATTTTTTTTTCCTTCATAATTTTCATCCAAAGTAAAACTTCCTCGTCTTTATAGCTCTGCTGCAGCATTTTCCTGTCCCAGCCTGCCCGGCCTCTCCAAAGCAGCAGCCCGTAAGTCATCCCCCACAATGTGCCGAATGGGTTTGTAGTTTCCATTAAAGCAAGAGGGTTGGTCGAGACGAAGTCGAGGGGGGAGAGGGGGGATGACATAACGTGCAGGAATGCACCGCAGGCAGAACGGACGCAGCACGAACAAGGAAGAAATAGCAGAGAAGACAGACCATGAAAGAGGTTGGCAAAGTTCTTGTTTACACAGTCAGTGAAAAATTAGTGAAAAGGTTTTAAGCGGGAATTTTTCAGAACAAGCTGTTCAAAGAAGCGTCACGGATATAAGCTGGAGAAGCGCAGTCGGCCAAATGTCACACTTGCATTGCTACGAGGGCTGATCCACCCCCATGAGGCCGCTTTGGGTTTAATACGGTGTGCCAGGGAGCAGAATCTGCCCCGCTATATCTTCTGTAACAGCTGAGATTTTCTTATTAATCTAAATTCTATCCCCTCTATCTCATCTTATTTACTGCAGTATTTTTTAATCCATCTAGTTGTAAATTAAGATTAGTGGAGATTTACTGATGCTGATTAAACAAACGATTCTGCAAAGGCTATGCTATGCACGAATATGCTGTTTGTCAGCATTGGCGAGCCCTAGTGTATATGTACAAAACTAAGGACTCCATATGCCAGGATAAGACCCCATATTTATTATAAAAACTGCAAACACTCATATATGTGCTAATTTGGTGGCTTCTTGTACCGTGAGCTAACAAAAAGTATATGGGAAAGAAGAAAACAAAAACAAGGACACAAATTATTCTTATCACCTACAGTTATGTTAAACGTACATGTAAGTGTCTCCAACTCACGCTCATTAACAGTACAAGATACAGAGAATGAGGCAGGCAAGGATTATTTTTAGTTGCTTGGAATTTTACAATACTGTGTAGTCCATACTCCAGTAAGGTAAATGTTTTTTTCTCCTTTTTTTCCAATTCATTTCTTGAATGTTAGTATTTACTTACAATACATTTTCCAGTACCATCTTGACACCTGTTTGAATTCCCATTGCAGTTGCAGGGGACACAGCGTCCAGTAAATAAACCTTTATTCTCACGATAAAATCCCAGCCCACATTCCTAGATGGTAAGCAGAGAGAAAAAAATATAGTGAGTTTTGGTGGAAAGAAAGTTTTACAGGTTATGAGAAAGGTATTTTGAAATTGTTTGCCATTTAGCAGTGGAGGTGTACATTTCCTAGCAAGCTCTTCTTAGCCCATATTATTGTTTAAATTTATTATTTAAATATTTTAATGCAGTGAATGGCACTGAAGAATGGAGCTGAAGAGTTTCAGCCTAAGCATCTGAACCCTGTGCTCTACTCTCTGTCGTAGTGGGGATTTCATCATTTTGACTCTAACCTCTGAGCAAAACATATTTCCTGTGGCTATGTACAAAGGTGTAGAATATGACTTTTAAACCACAGAAAAAGATTTGAATATAGATTCATACTACGGTCTTCTAAAAGAAGAACATAGGAAAATCTCACATATTAACTAGTGGTTGTATGAAATCTTGGTATTAATTTAACTATGGTGTAGTCCTTGGAAATACTTCTAACGAGATATCTTTTATATGAATTCATCATGACTTCCAAGTCTACCTGGAGCTATATGAAGCCACGCTTAGACAGAGCGAGTTGATCTTACAAAACACACCGTGGTCTAGTTTCTAAGTACAGGCTTGTCCCAGAGACCCGGGAAGCATGAGAAGAATGTTCAGCTATTGAGCGCACAGGAGCAGAAGCACAACCTGTCAGATCAAAATCAGGTTTAAATAGGGAGCTGAACCAGAGGAAGATTATGAATGAAGCAAGAGACATGAAGTTTGTTAGCCTACACCAGCAAGGCAGGAACTAGTATGGTAAAACCAGGTTCTTGCTCAGCATGGGAAAGGAAAGCACAAAGGCAGGGAAAGTACAAGGAATTCTTCCCAGGCATGGAGCCTTCCGGTATACAATTCAAATATTCATGCCCATGTTCTCTGCTTAGCATCCTCCTGGCACACCAAGCACACCAAAAATGACCGGACATAAGTCTATCCCTTCTATTCCCTAGCTCTTTCCCGCTAGTAACTAAGCTGGTGTGGTGCAAGGAAGATCAGAAGCTGTATGCAAGTGTGGAGAAAGCTGTGCTCCCCACAAAACCAATACCTCCCAGGTTCCTGCCTCCAGCACTTCTGCACTGTACCTCTACCTCACCTGTACCTCACAGTTAGGGGCTGGCCCCAATGACATTCAGAAAACAAGTGACAGCTGAACTTTAAAGCCATAAATCCTTTCTCATAGCGATTGCACCATCAAGCCTGATGGGATTAATCTGAACAGCAAAGGGTTTGCAGGACTGCGTCTCAAATCATGTTCCAATGGTTTGAGGTGTAGTAGGTATTTATGCAGGGGCAGGATTACCCAGTGAATTTATCAACCATGTAACTACCAGGGGGGAAAAAAGTTCACGTCTCCCAAAGCAGATCCCAAAAGGAATATTGAGTTATTGCTGTTCAAACAACAGTTGCTAGTGGCACCTTTGCTGCCTTTACATGTTGGAAGAATGAAAAAAATAAAATACAGAATACTAATATCATCAACAGCTTTTAATACTGACTTCAGTGTGAGCAAGGACTGAATTTAGAACAGGCACTTGAAATTTTTCAGATACATTTTTAAAAGGGTGAATACGTTCCCTGAAGAACAGGGAGCCAATATACACAGCTTCTGAATAAACCAGGGCCTGAAATACATTAAACAGCATGACTAAGTAAAATATAGGCTCTAATGCAGATAAATTTTATTTACTGAAAGTATCTTTTTGGAAAGCAAAATGAAACACTCATTTTAAAAATATATCTAAGTGCTTTTGGAAAAAATCTATGCAGTTTTTTGTTTTTCTATTTATGCTGTCTTTAAAACAGCACATTTGAGTATTTGGGCACTTTGTTTTCAAAGCAGCATTTGTGATACTGAGAAATTGATTCCAGATGAAGATAAAGCTCCAGGCGCTTTCAAGTGCTCAGGAGTTCAGCTGATTGTTTTCAAGAAAACAGCGATTTAAAAGAAACTTCTCGCAGGCACTTTTCTTAGCAAAGTACTTGGAGACCTGAGAAGATTAGCCACCTTATTACTTTTATATTAAGTAATGTAAAAGTTGTTATCAAATTAGTTCATTTAAAAACAAAAGGAAAGAAGGAAGCAAGTGAGGAAGGAAAAATGAACAAATTACCTGTCTCTGGTAAAAATCCTTTTGAACTTGTTGCTGCTGAATTCCCTCCGGAAGGTGAGGATACCATCGCCTCTGTTGCATGTCTTGTGCTAAACAACGCCCCAGGGCTACTAACGTGACAACCAGCCATCCTACATTCCTCGGCCTCCGTGCTTGGGCTGTCATTTTACTTTAGCTCCGCTGCGAACATATGCCTCTACCCTTTTGGTGCTCGCCCGTTCTCTTATACTCTCCCTTCTTCTCCAGCTTCTGACTCAGATTAATGAGGCTCTGCGCTGTGATGGGCCCCACCTTTAAACTTTATACGTGAGTCAAGTCGTACAGCACATATTACCCTTCCTGAGGTTAACAAGTAACGCCACAGTTCCTGTAGCTCAATATATACCTAAGTCGGGGTGTGGCAGGCATCACCTCCTCCCCACCTATGGCAGCCAGACAGAGCTAGGTGATTAGAGCAGTAAATCACTGCCTGAGTAATGCTGCATAAACATACGGGGCTTACGAACTACCCAGGTGAGTGTCTTGATCACTTCCTTTGGCTATGTGTTTCCACCAGGTTATATAAAAAACGCCAACACCTTAGTCTATAAAGGCAGTATGGTGAAAGCAATGGGATGGCAGTAGGAATGTCAGTCAACACTCATCCATTTAGAAGGGCTACAAAGCTGGTGAGGGGTCTGGAGAACAAGTCTTATGAGGAGCGGCTGAGGGAACTGGGGCTGTTTAGCCTGGAGAAGAGGAGGCTGAGGGGAGACCTTATCGCTCTCTACAATTACCTGAAAGGAGGTTGTAGAGAGATGGGAACTGACCTCTTCTCCGTAGTGTCAAGTGATAGGACGAGAGGTAATGGGTTCAAGTTAAGCCAGGGGAGGTTTAGGTTGGATATTAGAAAAAATTTTTTCACTGAAAGGGTTATTCAACATTGGAATAGGCTGCCCAGGGAGGTGGTGGAGTCGCCATCCCTGGAGGTGTTTAAAAAAAGGGTAGACATGGTACTTGGGGATATGGTTTAGATGTGGTTTTGTCAGGTTAGGTTAATGGTTGGACTAGATGATCTGAAAGGTCCCTTCCAACCTTAACGATTCTATTCTATGATTCTATGATTTGTGTGTGGCACAGAACATCAAATGCATGAAAAAATAAGTTTCTAGAAATCTTTCCAAAATGGTGTTTGACAGATGATGAAGAGCTGCCCTGAGCAGTGGATGCACACATGAGACATAAGCCAACCATAAATGTTGTTTTGATCGGTCTTTCTGCAGCTATTATTCTTTCATTCTCATTTCAAAAATGCTTGCAAGGTCAGTACAGCAATTGCTGCTTTATGGTAACCCTCAACCATTTTCTGAGAGAATAATTCCTCATATTTTGTGCACTTTGTATGCCGCTTACCTCTCTGGTACTTTATTCTGCTGCCTTGGGTGCGTACACATGGGAACACTCAAGCTCTAAGCTAAGCAAAGTGACAACCAAAAGATTTACAGCTACAGGAACAGCAGCAGGGACAGGATATACAACTGCAGCTAGGATTTCACCATTTTTCAGGTGACAGTATTACTTTGCAATGCTTACATTATCTTTTGTAAGAATATCTCCAATTTTTTTTTCAAATATTTTAACGTCAGTTTTCAAATATTTTCCTATAAAAATAGGAAAAGTGTTAGTCACTCCGTGAAAATCGGAAAGTAACCAAAATTATCTAGCTTCAGGTTACTTCCCTTGGACCTTGTCATGCATTTTCCTGATAAAATAAGGAAACTTGTCCATATGGAGGGTCTCACACACTGTGATCAAGTCAACTCTGACCTTCTCCCCATTAAAGTAAGTATCGACTGAGATTATTCAGCCTCTCATAGGGCATCACAGAAGGATCCCTCATTATAGTGCCTTACACATGTAAAATGACATTCACCGTTCCGCAAAAGCAGTCATGAGTTGAATAACCCTACAGTGCTTCTTAGACAGTGAAAGTATTTGAGCCATTGAAAGTGCACATGCTTACAAGAAGTACATTTAATTACTTTAATAACTAGCCTGTTCCTCTGACTAAAGCAGTATGTATAGCTGTAGGCAAGACAGAAGATAATGGCACAGTATGGAGGCAAACGCTTCCTACCTGACATGAGTCACCAGTGTACTCCGGAGGGCAGGAGCACATCTCTACACTGTGTGCAATGCTGCCGCTTCCTTCGCTGGTGGCTTCTTCCAGCCCAACCTCACCAAGGGTTAGGCGCTGAGTCTCCGTGAAGTAAAGGCCTCTGATGCGTAAGCCATCGAGTCTGGACAGGATTATCATCAGTTCTTCTCTGGACACAAGTTTATTGCTGCTGGCATGCCTGAAGTTTCCCTGCACATTAAGGGTACGAAATGAGCACAGCCCTGCAGCTTCTTAAAAAAAGCATATCTGCAAAGAAGACAGGATGACAGAAAAAGGGAGAAAAACCCCATGGAACAGACCCCTATAGTGCCAACTGGTGCGGGGCGAAATAGAGGTCAGGAAAATAAATATAATGAATGTAAACACAGGTGTAGGTGGAAAAAGGAATAATGAGCATAAAAAGGGAGGCACCCTTTACTTTGCATGGTACATATGGCTTTGAGGTATCAAAAAGTGAAGAAGCATATAGGTTATTCTTCAGTCACCAAATTTCTTTGAGGTATCACCCACCAAACCATAAAAGGCTGGAAGAAAATGCTTTTATTTTTAAGAGTAAGCAAAGTCCTAGAAATCCAGTCTTTGAGGGCTGCCTTCACATGCTTTCTTGCTGCTAACAGACACAGTGTTACTGAAAATGGAATCTGGCTTGTAGAAACATCATTTTTGCCTATATATGAGATAGCAATGAATAACCCAGTTTGACCTTCTGAGCGCAGATTTAAGGCAGGAATAATCCCCTGCTAAGTTCACCTGCTTAAATGTTGGACACACATTCTAAACTAGGTAGCTAGATACCAAGGAAAACAGATAACAGTTCATTCCATCACTATTAAGTACAGTCTGGGGCTGCCATGAATCATCTGGCATTGACGACTGATTCAGTATTACTCCACTACCCCTGGAGGGCTAAATTGGACAACATGCCTAACTTAGAGGTGCTAAAATTAGGTGTCATGAACCAGAACATAGGTTCAACATGGCAGTAAAGAGAGAGAGAAAAAAAGTTGTTTATATTTATAGTCTACAGTATTTAAGCTTATATTCATTAACATTATCAAGTATTTGGTATTTCTGCACATATTACCTGCGTATTTTTTGTACGCCACTGGGAAGAAAAGGGAAGGCCATTCCATTTTCATTTCTTACCTCAACTAGCTGCACACGGCCATAATATTGACGGTCAGGCAGTGGGTTGTTGGGATCCATATAAACAACTTTCATTTGCTGGCCCTATGTGAGAACGAGGATATAACATCGCCGTTTCACTACTTTTTATGGTAAAATGTTCAGATGCAATAAAATTTGGTGAAGCACATTAATCCGGTTCTTCGGGGGATAAAAACTAAGTAATACTAGGAAAACTGTATGTCATTTTGTCAGTGGAGTGGTACAGCAAGCACTGTGTTCTAGTGTCAGCAGGATTTTCACTGCTTTTGCCTATTGACAACCTTGCTTTCAAATAAAACACCAAGAGAATTTAGTGCTGACCAATTTCCACAGGAATTAGGTATTACTTTTGAGTAAAAATGTTTTTGCGTTTTCAAACATTCTCCTGTGCAGCCTGGTGCACAAACAACTTTGGATACTACTGTAGTATTTTATAAGGCACGTTTCTCAATAAGAGTCCTAGAATATTGAATCAGTATTTCTGATGGTCTGAAGAAACAAAACCATCCCCTTGGGAATTTCAACAAACAGTAAAAGATTTCAATTTTGGCCCTAAAGTGGTTAAATTAAAACCTGTTAAACTTTATTTCAGTCCCTTGAAGCCTTATAATTATGTTTATTTTTTTAATTTTTATGCTGAAGAAAATTCTCACAGAAAATGAGATTCATTGCACATGGAATCCAGGGCATATTTTACTGAGTTGAGGCCATACTTGTTGACAAGTGTGCAAGGCAATAAGTAATTTTTTTCCACAGGTGCATTTTACAGAGAAAATCCTGTTTTATCTTTTTATTTGCTCTCAAGTCAGTTGTGCTTAATAGTATGTTACTTTGGCAACACAGATAGGTGTGTTGAGGGCTTTGGGCAAAATGCAGTAAAAATCACTTCTATAAAAACATAGCAAGTTGCTATAAAAGTTAAGTACACTATAGGAGCAAAATTTGCCATAGTTGTCAGGTAACAGGAAAAATCATGGTATTGGTATTGCTTGAAAGAAAAAACAGTATTTCAAAACTTACTGTTAGTTGTATATCAGGTCTCTTATCCAGAAGAACCATGCCCTCACTAGGTAAGCCAAAAGATTTCACTTGGTAACTTAGGAAGCCACCATATGAAGAAAGCTGTAACAAAATGCACAAGACCAGAGGTGCTTTACTGCACTATTGCTTGATATTAATATAACTTTGTATTCAAGTTTACCCCATCTTCCAGCACTGTAAATAATATATTTACTCTTTGTTCTTTACACAAAATATGAAAATATGTCTTGCTTGAAGAAAGTACTTTCCATTTTACTTTGTGTATCTGACATCATTTTAGGAGCAGTTACTGGTCTCTGGAAGGTTGCCTGCACTGGGCTTTTCTTTTTTCTTTTTCATACCTGGGATCATGCCACCTGTGTCATGGAGAAATTACATGTTCATATGAACATGTTCTTCCCCTGACCCTACAGAACTGATTTGGTTCACCAAGAGCAGATGTCAGAGTGACAGTGACAGTGGTAGGGAACCCCCTGAACAGCCATGGATAAAAAGGAGACATCAGACTAAGCATGTTTAAAGGTGCCTTTCACAGGCCAGAATTTTCCAAACTTACTACAAACATGAATCTAATCAGGAAACCTTTGCTCCACCTTCTGGAGGACAGGACTTCTACTGGTACCAGCTGGTATCAGCGCTGTTCTAAATAGACTGTTGCTGCAGGTTGAGCTGAAACCACACTTCTTTTGGCTCAACCACAGGTGACCGCAGGCGACCTCAAACCCAACCAAATACATACGCTGCTGCCCAGAACAAAGACATAGGCGAGTCTGTTTGAATCATCTGACAAACAGCTTCCCTGGGTTGTGTACCAGTGACTCAGTTCAAAACATATTGAGAGGAGAGGAAGCTCCAGGCACAGACTAGGCAGTTTTTGTTCCAAGAAGAGCCTGGAAGGAAGGTTTGTGGGTACTACGTGAAATCAGGTGTTTTGCCACAGATGTACTGCTTTGTTTTGCACCCCTTGCTGTTCGCCCTTTTAGCTTATGCTTGGTTTTGACATGAGAGGAAGAACTGCTTTGTCAGGTTTTGGTGTTCTGCAGGTAAGCGCCAGCCTTCGATCTCCCCCTTCATGAATTACAAACAAAACACAGGCATCTCAGTACTAAAGTTGTTCCTTGGATCACAGGGCTGTAATTAATGCTATTATCTTTAGCCAACTGCATCTTCAAAGGCATCATTTGGAACATTGGCTATATTTTGCCAACACAATCAACCCTGTATAAATACTTTTTTTTTTTTTCAAAAATATAAGAAAATTCAGATTAGAGCAAATTTCCTGTTTAACACACGTTTTAGGCCCACACCATATGACAGGCTGTTATGTTACTGCTTTTTTAATGGATTTTTTTTAATGGGAAAATATTGGTGTTATAAACTACCCTCTGTATTCTATATGTACAGTATTTCTTTTCTAACATTAAGAGTGGTCTATTAAATAGAATGTTAAAATATAAAAGAGTAGAAAATGGGGATGATGCGATCTGAATTTCTCAACCATTGTTAGTTTCTGCACTGCTACAGATTTTACATTTGATTCCCTTTTAACTTTGTAAACAAAAGACAGAGAGAGGAAAGAAAATATATTCTGCTAAATATGAATGTTCCAGTGGAACAAGTTAAAAGGTTTAAGATAATGGGAAACAGTACTTATACCCTCATCATATTGAAAAATGACTGGAGGGATCTTGTTCACATTTTCTGAAACAGGTGCTACCACTGGAAGTAGAGGTAGACCAAAACCAAAACAGAGGTAGACCAAGTAGAGTAGACCAAACTCTGTTATTTTCAGACTACAATAATGTGAATAACTGGTAAATTTATAAGCTTGTAAACTTAGCAGCAAGATAGCATTTGGGGGGGAACTTTCACTACTGAAGCATTGCCTGTGCTAAAATATACACTTACACACAGTGTACAGTAAAAGCAGGTCCAAAAATAGAACTGTTTTATTTACAGTGTTGTCACCATGACAAAAAAGGAAGTCATGGCATACCTAGTTAGATACTGTGACATGCTACATAAACCTCAGAGCACTGTGCTTAATAGCTGTGTTTAAAAAGGGTTATTTTGTTATGGGAACAACAGGAGTCCTTTTGGTTTAACACTGCAGTAGGCAACGTATGCTTTAACACAAAATTTCTTTGAAAAATCATTTGCAGACATTGAAACAAGAACTATAACATTAACAAAAAGCACCCTAACTAAACATGCTGTTCTACTGAAAGATCTTTACCTCTGAGCACAGGAGAGCAGGATGAAAAACACTGCTCTAGACTTTCAAATCAGGGCTAAGAGGAACTTCAAAAATTGTACCATCTTTAATGCTGTACTGTCTTTCCCATTTGTTTTCACCCGTGTGACAGTACGACTGCATCTGAAAAGCCTGGGTGTCCTACAACTGGCTAGCAACTATTGACACTACCAGAGCTCCAAACAGGGAGAATCTGGGGCTCTGGGCCTGCAAGCCACCACTAGCAAAGTCCCCCTGGTCAGTGTGATCCCCAGGCTGAAATGCTGGCAGTTAGTCGCCATGAGCAAAAGACTGTTCCCATGCATCAGTAGAAAGAGCAGCAAGTAGTTCAAAGAACACAAAGGTTAGAAAACCAGGTGTTGCTCTTCCCAAGCAACATATCGAAAGCAAAAGGTTGGGGTTTTTTGGGTGCCACTGAGCACGTAATCATCTTTTATTCTTTTGGAAATCTGCCCAGGAGATACTCTACGAAGTCTAAAGGATACTTGGGTGCAAGTACTAACGGATACTTGGGCTCCACATGTTCTGGGTTTCAGAAAAGGGTCTGAAGGTACCAGCTCCCTGAACCATAACTCCTGACCATGCTGCTCACATAAAGACCTCCCTGCCACCAAGCAAGGTGATTAATTCTGTGTTATTGGTTATAATTTTAACACTGTACTGAGAAGCAGAATGTTGTGATTCCTGGCATGACAGGTAAATGAGATAAGAATCTTGTGAGGGAAGAGAGAGAAACGTATCTAAGAAAAACAATGAGACTCTTCATCAATGATGCTGGCAAAAAATTAATACATTACTAAAACAGATGAGTTAGGTGTCATTTACCTTCTCTCCCAGGTAAGACGGTGGTGCTTTCCAGTACAAACTATGCACTGAAGCAGGCAATTCTTGAACATCAGCCACTACACTGTTACTGACTGGATTGAAAGTGACTGGAATGTCAATATTTCCATCCATGGCCTCCAAGCGCCAGTTCCTCATGTCCACAAACTAATGAAAATACATAAAGGAAATAAAAGCTTGTCTCATCCTTTATTAAACTTTGCCAGTGCCAAGAAATAAGGAGAAATTGTTTAGCCTCTGTAATTCCCTTAGCATGAAATTCAACTCCTCCAGAGCCAGCCTAAAGTCAGAGGGATGTTGCAAGGACCTCAAAAGAGTGTAAGTGGGACAGATGTGCCAAAGCTACTTGGGATGGAGGAATTTGGTTTGTCATCTGCAAACTAAATTTTATCTTCAGTCACATGAAGACATAATTCTTCTGGAGGTGACTAGGAATTGTGTACACAAACCCAAGAATATAATTTGGATGTGCCTTTTTTAAGTCCATGCCAAAATCAAATCAACAACATGAACCAAAAAGACAGTGTGGACCTGTTGTGATAGGTTAACTGGGAGGGAGGTGACATGGCAGGACATTTTGCAGAGGCAGGCAATGTAGCCTAGTATTCTGGCTCTTTAATGCACATTTTATGTTCATGGCCGCTGTTTCATGAAGGACCATAAATCCTGCTATTTATCTTTATGCTGGTGGAAAGAAATCATAATGCGTATGTACCAGCACACTTCTGTGATGGGTTGCCCTTGGCTGGCCAGAGAAATAAAACGAAAAGATAGACATGTTTTCAAAAACAGTCTTTGGTGAGGACAAGTAATCACTAGAGGAAGTTTTCCTAAAGCAAATGGCAGTTTGCTCCTGACTTCACTGAGGCCAGACTTTCATCCTTTGCTTGTAAAGGGCCACAATCTAGATTGCATCTAGTCTATGTTTAAGCCTAAACTAAACTCCTCATCCATCATTCTAATACTCTGCTGCTCTCTTTTCTTCCTCTTGCATTGTTTCAGGCAGTTGTTGCTATTTTTCAGTCTTCAGTCATCTTACCATTCATTTATGCTACTAAAAATCTATCTTCTCCTTTTCTCACACTTCATGTCATGTATTCTTTATAGGGAGGGAAGAAAGACAACTTTTACAATCTCTGTAGAATCTGTCACACATTTCTTAGGTTTCAAAATGCATCTATGATATAGACATGTAAAATGACACATGTGCTTATCAAAGCATCTTGAAGGAGACTGTTGTCTTTAATGATGAGTTAGTGTCTGAAGATAAAGCAGTAGAAGGCCAGCTCAACTTCAGTCCAACTAGTGATTTGTAAACGAACAGGTGAAAAGGGCCATTTCTGCTGAAAGGTACTTTCAGACTACACCTAAGTCTTAACAAGGCTTAGAAACTAATAAAAATATATTTTCAATTTTTGAAGAAATCTGGCATTTCCTTCATGGAATAAATGTACGTTCATGGCAGCAGAGAAAAAAAACTATTGGATACACCTTGGTTCTACGACGATTTGTGCTGCGACAGTTGCTGGTTGCTCCAAAACAAAAGCAAGAAGTGCATCCCCTGGGGTTAGAAGGGTCCAGATAAAAGGATCCTGGTCGGCAAGTATCACATTCTGCACCTTCAACATTCTCCTGTTAAGGCATAGTTGAAAGAAATCTCAGCGTTTTGGTGAGGCTCCCAAAACCTCCTGCACATAAAACAAATCTTCTGAAAGAGTATTTATTTAAATGTATGGAAACATGAATGAAAATGTGTGAATGTCTGGAGACACCATATTCCACATGCAAATAAAACTGACTTCTTGGAGACTATCTTAGTTACGAGCTGCCTTTCCAGTTTATAAAGTGAACCACTGAGTAATAAATCTTAGAGACAGCTGGTAACTTCCCTGCCAAAACCCTCCTGCTGGCCTTTCCAAACCTACAATATAAAAGGTCACTTGTGAAAGTTCACATTTATCACATTTAATTATGCAGATCAGAACAAAAGAAGATTTCCTGGATATAATGATGTGGTGCAATGTCAACTGACATAATATGGCTAAAAAAAGCATGGGACCTGGTGAACATCCAAAAGTCGAGATGCAGATGCATAAAGCGTATCTGTGCAGGGTACAGACTGCTTCAGTGAATCAGTAGACATCTACTCTGCAGCTCGGTAACATCCTGCAAAGCCTAAAATCGCCTGTAAAACTGACAGATATTGAACTCCTTAAAAAATGACATTTAACTGCTACCATGAAAATCTATGCACATACTGCAAGGTGTGATGGTTTTGTACAGCTGCATTTAATTCTTACTGAAAACTTAATGATAAACTCACTTTATTCACCCCATTAAATATGAAATAGTCACTGATGTGCAAACGATGCTTGTGAATGCAGAAGTAATTTGATTTATCTGACCTTGCAGAGACAAATTCCTGTCCAGGGATCGCAAACATCTGGTTCTGTTCCATCTCTGTTACAGTTACACGGCACGCAGTTTGGGAAACCGTAAGTACCAGGAGCACACTGATCACACTGCCGTCCTTTTATTCCCGGTTTGCATCTTTATCAACAAAAAAGCACAGAGGAGGGAGTCAATAGCGGAGGCAGGGATGGAGTGAGGATGGCAGGTGGGTCTTTGAAGTGATTGCATGGCTATGACACAACTTTCTGATTTCCACAGAGAAACAGCAGCACGTTAGTATTGTTCTCAGATTTGAACGGTGAGATGTATTAAATGGTCATGGAACTGATTAGGAATGGATTTGATTTTAAAGGAGATGATAAATGCTCACAACAGAATTAGACTTCTGCAGCTATTCAGTGCTTGCAGTGCAGAACTACTCTCTATGCACCATGGTGTGAAACATGAATGGTGCACACAGGTAATCAGAGCTGGAAGAAATTTTATAGCTGGAGGATGTGACTGGGCGTTACTCAAGGCACTCACTTGCTAACAAAAAGGTGGAGAATCCCAGGCATTTGAATAATTGTGGGGACTTCAACCTGGCACAAGGCTTGGGTTAGTCTACAACTGTTCACAAAGGATAAAATCCACTCTGCTCACAGTGAAGGCTGAATGCCTTGAATTTGTTTAAGTGAGGTGCAGCAGATGCAAAAATCAGCAACAAATTAGGAACAAGGCGTGAGATGAGAACATCTTTCCATGGCAGCAGCTACTTCATCCTACCTTCACAGCAAACTTGCACAGTCTGATAAAACTAGTGAAAATGTAGGTCTGATGATCCCTCTTCCTCCTGTCTATGCCGGTAAACTGTACCAGCCCAAAGCAGAGAGTAAGGATCCATTGATAAAGAATGTCTGCCACCACCACCATCCACATCTTTACATTTCAGTTGTGATAAGATAATTTTTAAAAGTCTCAGCAAGCTGGTGGAGTCTCCTGTGGCTCTCAGCACCAAATTCATATGTGCACTAACACTAGGAATTTAATGGAAATAAACAGTTGAAGTATGTGGACAAGGTAGACTGCACTTCATGTAATATATGAAAGCAATTACTCAAGTCACCAAACAATGGGTGAGGTTTCTCAGAGTCTCTTTGAACACATTACCCCCCCACCCCGAGATAACTCAAGCTGGATGGGGACTTTGAACTTCCTGTAATCTACAGACGGAAAAGTATTAATCAGAATGTACTAGTTAGCTACATACTTCAGCAGTCAGTCCCAAAGTATTTGCTAAATGTCAAATTTTGCTCCAGAATTTTTTACCAATAAGCTGTCATTTTCTTGATATTTCCAACTAGGCTTCACATGAAAAATATCACCATTATAATCAGGGAACACAGCTTTTCACTTAAATGGAAAAACGTGACTAAAACGTGCAAAAATTATCCTTGATTTTACTCGAGTAGAAATGTGCTAAAGCAGAGACTAATCAGATTGAGAGTGCATCAGGAGACACAGAATAGGCTACAGAATATTGCTGTTTTGCTCTTGGGATAAGACAATTATTCACTTCATATGGAAAAGACAGACTTGGGAAAATAATTTGAATTCGGGAAATAATATGAGCATCCTCTGAAAATAAGTGTTCTCTATCATATTTACAGGCTTAATGGCAGAGCAGGAAGGACAAATTTCTCTTTGTTAGGACCATAACACAGCCAAACCAATCAGACTGAACTAATCCTGGCCTTACACAACCTACTGGCTATCAAGTATTTGTACTTGCTATTTAAGGACTCGATCTCCCCAAGGAATTAATAGAAATGTTCAACTATACTAATATGACAGCATCTGAATTTAAGATCATTCCCCACTGTTGTGGCTGTATGCTACACCTATTTTAGACAATGTAAATAAGAGAATAAAACTAAAGAATTAATTCTCATCTCAGCATGCTTAGTCACAAAAAAAATAAGCCTATGTCACACAGAAGGCATAATTATAAGGGCAATTATCATCTATGACTCCAAATGAACCATATTTTCCACACACACAGCACCTATCATCAAAGTATCTCAAAATTCAATGCAAACATTCAAGCTTTACAGAACTTAAAAATATCATTAGACTTAAATCCAGAAATCAGACTGCAAAGTTGTAAGAATTTGGAAAATACCATTACAAATGATGTACATGTCCAGAAGTCAGGAGCTCCGATCTGAGGTCTGCTACTAACTGACATTGGATAAGTCATATGAGCAGGACAGAGATTTGGTGACTTACCGTGAGTGGCATGGCACACCACTGGCAAACAGAATGCAAGCCCAGGAATCCCAAATCCCACCATCAGTTACCTGCACTGAACCATTGCAGATGTCCCTGAAACAGCCGAGTCCTCACTATTGCCAAGCACTGCTTAAATCCCTATTCGCCGTCATCAAAGGTTCCCACGTGCCCTCCAAATACCCGAAAAGACTGGCGAAGCAAACGACCCCTGCATTGTTTATAACACACATAACCCAAACTTACTTGCATTGCCCGTTGTTTTTTTCACATTCTGGGCTTGCCGCATTAATGACTCCTCTTTCGGAACAGTTGCAGCTCTCGCAGCCAGCAAGAGGGTGATAGCTGAAGTAATGTTTCTCGCACACTTCACACTTTGGTTTCACAGTTCGCGGAGGGCATATGCATTTACCAGTCACGTCATCACAAAGACGCCGCCCGCAGTTGCATACTAGGTCAAAGAAAATGTTCTACAAATCAATCAGAACTCAACTTACAATGATCAGTTCTTGCTGAACTTGCATACGAAACAAACACACACAACCTTTATGTATAAAGGACATGATTCTTTTCTCTGTTTCACTAGTTTTAAGCTTAGGGTCATGGAAACCAACTATGTGACTGTAACGGTAGTTTCAAAGAGTAGCTTTAGTGCCTGGCTCTTTTCCACAGATTGGTTGCTTAACTTCACCACAGGCATTATTAATCACTTCCCAAAACCGCCAAGGATTAAACAATGAAGAGTTTTGGTGTTAAGGGCACCAGTTTCACAAAGCAACATTTATAAACATCGAGTATAATACTGGGAAGGGAGCTGAGGACTGTTGGTGTAATCTATAAATCAGTTGATGTTATTAAGAATAACATCAGAATATGAGGAATTAAGAGTGCTATGTCTCTGATTATCTATGGAAAATCTTGAAGGTGTAAACTGGGATACAACAGTAATAACTTGGAAACAATTTAGGAGTCAGTGCAGAAAAATCCATTTGACTGAAAGACTGTCAATATGTATTTTAACCAGTTTAACTGTAAGCCTGATCAGACAACACATGTGAAAGCACACTTCTTGGTGACCCAGGTGTGCTTTAAGGGAACTGGGTTACTTCTGCCTTAAACTGAAAGCTATGCTGTGCCAAATCTAAGATGGCTCAACCAGCCTCTCATAGGATCAAGCCCTGTAAAGAAAAGCGAGGCTGTGGTACCTGTCCAGTAAAATCAGAGGCTTCAATAAAAGGTCGGGTCAGATGTTGAGTAAGTCCGAGCATGTACTTACACTTGCAGAACGGGAATCCGTAGTAGCCAGTTTGGCATCGGCTGCACTGACGACCGATGACATGAGGTCTGCAGATACACTGTCCTCCCAGGGGGCTGCAAGTAGGGCTCGTGGCACCTGCGCTATGGCAATTACATGGCAGGGCTCCGTTGTTGTAGAAAGCCACTAGTGACCTTGCAGAGTCCTTACAGAAGGCTGATGATCCTTCTGGGCTATTTAAATTGAAATATAAGTCATGTAAATACTGGCACTTGGGAATTGTTATGAACGTGCTTTGCAGGGGTTCAGTCAATTAGGGTCCTGTCTTTCAAACAGTTCTTTGACATAAGGATGGCATCAGTACACATGCAAGGATTTAATTAAATTAGTGGTGAACGGCTTTGAACATGCAGGTAAGAGATTTTTTTCAAAGAAAGTGCGTATATTAGTCATATCAGTTCAGACATGCCAAGCAAAATACCAAATACCAAAGATGGAAATACCAAAGACAGAAAGATGACATACATTTTCCTCTTTTGTACTGTGAGCAATAAAGCTCTACCTTTACATTTCATTTACAATAGAAAGTCATAGGAAAATGACTCATGGAAATTTAATGGGCCAGCATAAGCCATGAAAAGCATATTAATGTAGCACAATGATGGGGATTTTATACATATTTCTTTAATGCAGCATAAAAGTAATATTGATTCCCAGCTTGTTGTCAATGTTCAGTTTTTTAGAAAGCGATGCTTACTCAATATAAAAACTGTTTCCTCCACATTGGCTGATAAAATCAAATGACTTGTCCACTGTCTTTTTGTCAAGAATTTTGTAACTGTAGGTGTCTGCTGGAACAACTAAGACATTTTCCTTAAAACAACAAGAAAGCTAAATTGTACATTTCAGAGAAAAGCAAAAGATACAAGCTAAAACATTTATATATTTAAATGTTGCTTCATTATGTGTTCTGGATTTTCTCAAAACCAGTAACATTTTAACTGAAAAAAATAGGAAAATTTGCTTCTTATCTTCCCCCCAGAGTTGTGATGCTACAAGCAANATTTAAATGTTGCTTCATTATGTGTTCTGGATTTTCTCAAAACCTGTAACATTTTAACTGAAAAAAATAGGAAAATTCGCTTCTTATCTTCCCCCCAGAGTTGTGATGCTACAAGCAATGTACAATAAAAACAGTTTATAGTATCTTAAAAATTTAAAATAAAACAGAAGCAGTGCACAAGATCCTAACAATTTGAAACACAACATTAAAAGACAAATTCTTTCTTTTTGGCTTTCATCTTGGCATCTATCTCTAATGGTGAAACTGAGAATAACATTTCTGAGTACATTTATGTAACAAACGTACCAGAACCAGCACTCTTCCATCAGGTATCACCACTGTAACAGAGACTTCGGGTTCAGAAATGTCAAGCTCAATTTGGTTTTCTGCAATCACCTGATCCCGACAGCCAGAGGTATGAGGGCAGAATGAAGCATTGAAGAAACCTAGAAGAAAAGTCGTAACACCAAAAAATGCTCCATGTGCCAAAACACTGAGAAACAAAAGGGGTTAGATCAAATTCAGATGCTTACCGGACCACACACGTCCTGCATCCACACGCACGTGCACGGTGAACCCCGGGTGCGCTGGCTGATAAAAATGTACCACAAATACGTATCTGCCCAAGCGGGGCACTCTGCCCCTCAAGGTAATCTGGTTCTGCAGAAACAAGAACAGTTCTGATAGTACATTTGTTTCGTGAGATATTCTTGGGTTTATGAGCTGTGCTCTGTGCCACCTACCTGCGATGAAAGAGAGGGGGCTTCGCATCTCTCAGGAAGTTAACAATCTCTTTAAAGTACGGCATTACAACTGCATGCTCCTATCTCTTTGCATGCCGAGCATATCTAATGCTCTTCTGCAGTCTGTGAGACGACTGCCTAGTTTATTCAGAAGCTGGCATTTTTGTTTCTCTTTCTGTGTATTATCTTGGTGGCTTACTCAGTCTACAACATTTTGGTCATATCAGATCACTCAGTTTTGATTCTCTTAAAAGTGCTTCATCTATTCAACTTTACTAAGGACATACTTTGTGACTAAGGAAACAATATTTTCAAAACATGAGATACCTGTAACGGTGTCAAGGTGACTCCATTAACTGAGTCAGAAGGTAAACGGGCACTCAGTGGATCATAGAGTACGTTTTGCCGCACTTCAGAAATTCTGCCATCCTTGAACGCGTCCAGAACCAAAGCCGCCAGTGGAGTTTCATACACTGAGGGAATGCATGTTGCACTAAATACAGAATTATATTAATTACTCTTGGGGCCAGGAGAATTCCTTTGGCATCATGAAAGGAAAAGCACACAACTCACAAAAGTTAATCTATTAGAATGTACTACAGTTAATAATGCAATAGTAACCACTGTTATTCTTTGGGTTCTGTGTAAATGATCAGAAAGTAAATGAAAACAAGAGGTGCAGATTTAACTCACAAAGGGGGAAAATGTACATTAACTGATTTTATTCACTCAAAATTTCAATAACATGATGCGTGTCAGCAGAAAGAGTTTACTAAAGAAGATGAAACCTGAGGGAACCAAGAGTGTTAAAAAAAAAACAGTTAAATACATTTTAGTGAATCCAGTTAGTTACATTCACCAGAATCTGTACTAATATTGAATTTTCAGTTCTACAAATATTTATGTAGGTGCATCCTTTAAACATGCAAGTTTTCCCACTGAAGTCAACGGGACTACTTAAGTACTTAGAAGTCAAGTATACACTCAAATATTTGTACAATTGGAGCCAAAACAAATAACAGTGCTCCTTGAAAGCATCCTCATTCATTCACTGCTGTGTTTAACTACTTCTTCCTTGGTATATTTAATTCTGAAGAATTTGACAGAGAGAAGTATTTTCCAAGACTGCAGAAGAAAATGTTTGGGGGGGTTTCCTGCTAGTATTTGTTCACTTCTTGTAAGCACTCAACACACAATGATTAATCTTTGCTCAAGACAGGCCCAGAACTGGAATGGCAAGTGTGTTTCAGGGCCCGGCTTGAGATGTATTTGCCAGGCCTGTACGAGAAATCACATGCAGCATCCTGCATAATACTGTTAAACTGAGCCAAGACTCTGTATCTTTCAACTTGGTGAACACTAAACACTTTCAGGAAAGCAAAAATGCTGCCAGGTAATGGTCATAATAACAGAACATAAATATATGGTAAACTATGCAAATATAACAAGAGATTAAAAAAAAAAAAACCCACACCACAAAACCAAAGTAAAAGGTACAAATTTCTACATTAGCTTTATTTTAAATAATGTTTTTGACCCAGCCTCTTTCCCCCACTTTACTCAGAATATAAATGCACAGGAACGTGAAATAACTTTGATGCGGGTACAAGTATCTTCAGTCTTAGAAAGCTACTCTCAGCTGTAACACTCTGAGCAGGAGAATTAAAGCTGCGATCCAATGCTATGCATGCTTGGAAGCCAAGTACAGTCACATGCTTTTATCCAATTTACTATCCAGATTTTTCTGCTTGCTATTTCAATTCAACCATTATATTAGAAGCTACCATCTGGAAAACTATTAGACCTAGTCACCAACACTTTCTGCCTCTGAAGTCCTGCAAATGACATTTACTTTTACTTTCAGGCCCTTCCCATTGCCAGATCAGTAGGAAGAAAGCTTCAGGAGTAGCATCACGAGGGACATCCTGGGGAGNAGCTTCAGGAGTAGCATCACGAGGGATGTCCTGGGGAGTGCAACAGGAACTGAACTGTGGGGCTCCCTAATTTGGAAGCTGCGGTGCTAGTTTCTCTCTGGCCCAAAGAATAAAACATATGGAAAGGGGAAAACCTTCATCAGGATGGAAAAAGTGCTCTGCAGAACCCCAAACTGACCACATGGGAAGTGAAAGTTCAAGTTCAGAACTTTGCAGCAAGAGAAGAGCCATCAATTTGGGTCAATCAAGCCATATATGTGTGCTCTAATTAGTGGTCCTATATAAGTATAAGGGAGGAGAAGGATCAACTGGCGTTGCTGTGCGGGGCGAATGATGTCGCTCCTACCATATGGGCCCCACAATGAGATGGACAAGGGAATGGCTTGTTTGTGAAGCTGGGATTTACATGTTGAGTAGTTTGATGCTGCCAAGCTGAGCTGGTGGATTTGTGCCTGAAAGGGCAGTCACATCCCCTACCTAATGACAATTTAAAGCCATTTTGGAACAGCTGAAGCAGTAATGTGCAGAACGAAACCCCAGATGGAGCGGTAAGCATTTCAGGCCACTGAAGCAGCAATGTTTCTCCAGCTCAGACACCTGTCATACTGGATGGCGTGTGAAAGATATGTGTTCTCTAACACATCAGCACTCAGTAGTTCAAATGAGCCAGGAAGAGGTTAGTATGAACAAAATCCTGTGCAAAGACTGTCTAGATTAACACTAACACTTCCACTTTTTTGCAAATACTACTTTGCAAAAGTGGCCAACAAACCACCTGTGAGTCACTGAGCAAAGGTTCATTCAAAAGAATTAAAATCCCGTTTATTCTGCCTTTCAAGGTCTTCTTCAGAAAATACAAAGGATAAAACCAAGACAGTTACCTTCCATCATGGGTACTCCTGTAAGCAGCTATGCACTGTACTTTAGGATCCACATATTCTGGAGAGAATTCTTCAGCTGATATAATACAAACCTTGTGCTGAAAAATAAGCACAAGGCACAATTAACAATTAATATCGTAAATAACAAGGCCAGTCCCGAATGGGAAGGATGAAGCTTAATTTTAGCACGGGGAGATTTGAGCCCAAAGCCATGTTCTGTCATGGACTTCCCACAAGATTTTGGATCCCTTTACCTGCCTGCACCTGAATGCCTCAGTGTTGAATAGCATGTTTCTGTCCTTCTCAGGGGAATGTTGGCTGTTCAAAGTTAAATAAATTAAAATGTAAGTATATGTATGGCAATGGGAATGACAGAAGACCAGCTTGTGGGGTCAGAAGCTAGGCAAGGAGCATACAGAGGTGGGAGGGAAAAGCGCTCATCTGTGGTATTAGAGACTTTTGGACCCTGAGGGAATTCCTAGACCTTCTGAAATGCAGGCACGAACACTTGCTCGCACAAAGTCCATAGGAGTGAGTTTAGGTGACACCAGGATTTCTCCCAATAGATCAAGAACTCATTTTAAAAGCCAACGAGACCTCATATGATTTTTGTCTTTTTTTTAAGTAAAACTAGACACAAGCAAATGAAGCTGTGGTTGTCCTGCTGTAGCCATGGTGGTAAGGACATAAGGGAAGGCTTGTGGGCAGACACAACTGTTTGCACTAATAAAATATGTTACCTGCACTTAAAAAATACATAAGCGCAGGTTACAAAACTTGTGCATGAACTACTGGAAAAGGAGATTAAAATGCCTGATAAGCAGTGAGATAGCTAGGACCATGTATTAACATAAATAAAAATTGCACAGGGAGAATTCATTAATGTGCAAAGTGATTCAGTTTAGAAGCAGGTCCTAAGGGAGCTCAGCTTGCATTTTAGCAATAGTGAGAAGAGATTAGAAACCCTTTACAAGCTAGAAGGCGGAGTGCTAAAAGTCTCTTTTCTTGGGCAGCAAACATTGTGCCTGTCCTGCATGTAATGACCCACAGGGCTCCCACCCATTGCAGCAAAACAAGGGCAGACTCTGAAGCTTCGAACTGCACTGTATGAGCAGCTAAAAAGTTAGTGCAAAACATGGTCTGGGTTTAGACAGCTCGTATGCATCAATGTGAGATAAAGACTATCAAGTTGTAAGAGCTGCTCTCAAAAGCTGACCTCAAGAACCCCAATTCCCCTTTATTTAGACCAGATTTCTGAACCCCCACGCTGGGGGTGGTTCCCCTTTGCCTCTCTGGTCTACATGACAGGGCATCACACAAGGGTCTTTAACTCCAGAGCTACTGCCATTGACTTCATGATTAGCGTCCATACACCACAAGCTCTTCTTTTCCCCCTTCTTCCTATCTTTTGCTAAGTGCAGTCTTTACATTTAACACGGGGAAATATTTCCTGTATCCCAGGAGAATATTGACATTTGTCTTGCAGCAAGCTATTCAGAGAATGAAAACTGGAATTTAGAAATAAAAATCCAGAGATTCTTAGCACAAGAGATGTCCACATGTGGAAATACAGACTAATAATATCAACGTCTTTTGGATATGGATCTTGTTAGCACAGCAATTACCGCAGAGAGCTAACAGACAATTTAAAAGGTATTTGTTCAGACTGAACACTGCCTCATGAGACGAAGAAAGCATTTATCAGTTGTTAATCCTAGTGGTTCTACGAAACTGCTCTATGTTTATAGCGGGATTTCAACTCTAGACTTTAACCAGCTGTGTAACTCACCTTGTGTTTCTGAAATGGAAAACAAAAACAACACAGAAGAAAATGCAGTGTCCAGAAAAATGTATTCCTGCTGTGGCCAAAAGAGGGCAGTGAAGGCTTTTTATTCAAAGTATTTAAACGTTACATGACTAATGAATGAATTTTGTAAAGGACCCAGGAAACTCCCACATGGGTTTTGAGGTTTTAAAAAAAGTGAAAGATAAGGAAAAAAAAAAAGATGGAGTATAAAAGCTACCAGAAGATTTTTCATTTAAAGTTTACATGTAGAAGAGAGAGGGGAACTGAAATAAAGCACTAGAGAGCTGGAAAAAACAACTTGCCAAGAAAGGAGAATTTCTGTTTATCTTTGAAACTGATCAAGTTTGCCTCAGTATTCTCTGAGGATATATAAAGAAACATCTTCAAGCATCTAATAGGTATCTTTTCACACATTACCCTACAGCATGTGAACATAGGGAGAAGAGTATCTCCTTTACCCACTCAGGGAGCAAGTATTACAAAAGGAAAAATAAAACGGAAACTTACCAGGAGAAAATTAATTGATGATGCCTTAAGATGTATCTTTGTATCTGCTAGAAGGTCATAGGCTGCAATGCGATTCCTGTCGTCAACTACAACGCTGCGACAAAGGAAACTGAGACAGAAAGCAGGATTAAAAATGAGCCTGCTGGCACTGCCGTGGTGTTCAGGCTATCACCTCACTCAGCTGCCTAGCTTTTGGCTAGCCTCACCGCTGGTGCCTAACCCTCCTGCTGGATCACAAGTAGCAACTACCTTTGGCCACCGGTGAACATGCAGTATCCTCCCGAGTGAGACAAAGGATGTACCACGTACACAATACTGCTCGTCCTTTGTGGGTGGACCTAGCCAGAGTCCAAACCTCCAGACCTCAGCTCAGGTCTCCATTTGAGCTACTGCTTTAAGTAGTTTGTGAACGGACACATACGCATACATGCTGTCTGCAGAGGTCTCCAAGCTGTGCAACATGGTGTGTAACTCATATTCTGTGCCTGGGCTGTGCTCCTTGAGGCGCCAGCACGCACCAGCTACTGCTTTCCACTACTGCCACGAGCCACCGATGGCGTGGATCAGCAGCTCTCACCCACACAGTGGCAGCTGGGCAAGTCTTGATTTTAGGAAGCTATTCTGTATGCTGAGATACTCCTCAAAACAAATGAAAAAATGTAGGTTTGCCTCTTAGTGACTACCTTTGATTGGCTGCGCATCTTTGGTAAAGACAAATACACACTAAGAAGAAAAGTATTGCTAAAACCTTTGAACTCTGCCTTGTTCAGGGAGTGTGACCCCTGCAATGTGCCAAAAGTAGCAGCAGTTCCCTTTTGCTAAAGAGAATTCATTTAAGCCTTTAATTTCTTTTCTTTCTTCTGCACTTCAGCTCAGCCCAGCCAGCCAGCATGCTATGGGTGAGAAGCTGTAACCACCATACAACTGCTTCTCTATTTGTCCTCTATGAACCAGAGAATGTGGAAGTTTCACTCTTGCTTAAAGCACAGCCCAGAAATAAGGTCCACTCAGGGCTAAGGATATTTAAGACTGGAGAAACATAGGTTCCTTATTTGTGATTTGCTGGAAGCTTGCAATGTTTTATTCTCTTATGATGTTTTATTGGGAACAATCAAGCTCAGAGATGTAAGAAGGCCTGGCACAATATATTCCTGATTCTGCAAGTTCTTTTCCGCATGTACCTCGGAGTGTCATTTCTTGATTTATTTTTTAACAGAAGAGACTCGTAGCTTCCTGCTTAGGAAAGATGACACAGCAACTTACTTGCAACGTGACCATCAGCTTTCATGCAGAATGGCCACAGAAGGGATTTACTGCACTGCTACATTAAAGTAGAAAGGGCTTTCTTTGTATTTTCATGAGCAAGTTCTTAGTGTATCGTATGAATAAACAAGTATGTGCAAAATTAGCCTATAAAATGTGTTTGGGAAAAAAGCCCCAATAAAATGGAAAATTTATAGCAAGTAGTTTGGGGCTCAAAGTGTTACATAACAGGCTAAAATAAGAGCTTTCCCCAGCAATCACCCGACAAGGTCACTGCTCCACAAGCTCTGCTCTGTGTCACAAACATGCTGACAAAAATGATTTTTCTTACTGCGCAATTTCATCCTGAGTGTCCCTAAGCTTCCAATCTGCCAAACACTTGGCTCATGGGAAAAACAGATGCAAGTCTGTAGTCCCCTGGCACTGGGGAGGCTCTCCCAAGGGCGCAAACATCTGCAGGATCGCAATCCTAATTTGAGCAATGAGCTGAAATGCTCAAGTGTTGAAGATAATCTCGCTCAGGACAGACAAAATCTCTTGCGCAGACACATCTGCAGTAACCTCAGTAGTCAACAAGGATAAAGAAGCATTCGGCTGAAGACCGTGCCTACAGCCTAGCAGCCAGAGGGTGGCTACACTCGGAATTTCAGACACCTTTATACTTCTGCTTCAGCAGTTCTTGTTAGAAACTGTGGGAATGCTCTTGTGAAACCGGCTGCTACATTTTTTATAGCCAAAGCCCTTGGACACGCTTTTAACTAAATAAAAACAGTGCAGGCATCTGCAGCCAACAGTGATGCTCTTCCACTGGACTCGGAGATTAAGAGTTTATAAGGATTTAGGAATGCATATAAAAAAGTAACCCTTTGTATAGGAAAACCATTCACTGTAGCAGTAGCAAAATTTAATAAGCTGATTGCAGAGAGAATTAAAAATCTGTACAATACCCACAGAAACATGTACTTGCTTTTAAATCACCCTAAAACTTGAACAATCTACATAGTAAAATGGATTCCAATATCTAAAAAGTATAATTATATCGCAAGTGCTTATTAAATCATGCAGTGATTACTTCAGAAGTTCTTACCTGTATTTACAACTGTATATTCTCACTCTGCCTTCAGTGACAGGTCCAGGGCTATGTATTATTACCTCGGCAGTGTATAACCGATCCTCTTCATTGGCATATTCAAAAATCAGAACGTAGCGACCCACTTGAGGAACATTTATGGTCATCTGGAAATTGACCTAGGTCAAGATCATTGAAAAAGAAAAAATCCATTAGATTTTTCACTCCCTTTCTTGCAGGTAGCTCCCTCTTCCTGCCCTGCAAGCCAACTGGTCTGCATTAGTCTAGGGCCAGTCCTGTGCTGTCTCAGGAAAAGACGTTCAGCAGAATGGAAGCAATGCTTATAAATATCACTTTGTCCGCTAGTAAGAGTCAACCAAGTTCAAGAAACAGCTGCCATTATAACTGTTCTAGGAAGGCTGTAAGATAAGCCTGCGAAATGAGTATATTCTTCTTCTTCTCNAGAAACAGCTGCCATTATAACTGTTCTAGGAAGGCTGTAAGATAAGCCTGCGAAATTAGTATATTCTTCTTCTTCTCCCCAGTTGAAAGTACCAGTGAGGAAACTTTCTGATACTAAAAATTGTCACCATCATCTCTAAGCTATCTTTAATAACAAATAAAAATTTACTCTATTTCTCCACTGAAAAACTCATTTCCAGGAATCGAATTCCTACCACAGTAGTGCTGTNCCATCATCTCTAAGCTATCTTTAATAACAAATAAAAATTTACTCTATTTCTCCACTGAAAAACTCATTTCCAGGAATTGAATTCCTACCACAGTAGTGCTGTATATTGATTCCCTACAAAGAATGAAAGCATCTTCTCCAGCAAACAGCCAATGCCGCTTTCTGAAGCATCAAGTTTTTCTTTTAGTTCACCTGCACAAATTGGTTAAAATACTCTTTGAAAGAAAATACTTTGGAGTAGTTGCATGGACAGTACTGTGGTTACAGAGGTTTTTGCTACAGTTAGCTATATGATTCTTTTCAAATTTAAACTGATTTTCTCAATATTTCCTTAGGCTACAAACACTTGAACTTGTAAATAATTCCATCAACAGCCTTCTTGACTTCACTGCAATTATTCATACCAGTAAAGTTTTGCACATGCAACAGTGATGAAGCACCAGGGCCTGTGGCATGTAAGCATTCTTGTTGCACTTGGTATTTTTCAAAGCAATATGCAAGCACAGAAATAGAGGACGTAATCATTTTACATGTAATTATCATATACTTGATAAAATACTTCATTTTTACCAAACACTCCTCTAGTATAATTCTTCATTTCACAAAGCAGGTTTTCTCTTTCAATGGACCTACAGCAGTGGCATAATTGCTTCTGCTTGTCCTTTAGTAAAGCAAATATTTTATGTAAGTGTAGCTATTTAAGAAACAAAAATAAGATGAATTCAGAATGACATTATGTACACCATTTCTGCTGACAAACCGTTATGCCATTTCTGCTGTAATTAAACACTATGCTGAAGACACCAGAAGGCCTAAAGCAGAGGGATTTTTATTTAATAAAATACTGTCAGTTTGCGATGTCCACTCTTGTCACAGTTACGAATCTGCCTACGCTGATCCATTTATACAGTTCTGTATAAAATGCAGAACATCACAGAGTCTGTTTCAGGGATCCTGAGCTGTAAATCTGCAATCGTTTTAGTCCGGTAGGTTTATAGTCAACAGTACAGATGGGACTGCAATTAGCAGGCAGGAATCTGACCTCTCTTCCACTGATATGGGACATCACTGGTTGATCAGGAGCTGGCTGTCGCACGGGTATTCTTCTGTATTCTCCCCCATGGCTGAAATACGCCGCCTCTGAACCAAGGACACAGGAAAATCGGCCCAGCGGCAAATGCTGATAGAGCAAGCAGCTTACCNAAAAAAAAAAAAAAACCAAACAAAACACAGGATTATTATTGTTTTCAAGTGCAGCAGGATAATAATAAAATAATCCAAGGCTGGTTTATTCTGTTTATACTGACTGCTCTGTTGAAACGCGTCCTGAATAGGTGCAGGGCTCTGTAACTTGCATCTGCAAGATGGATGCTTCGTAGTAATCACTAGGTAACAGCACCATATAATCCTAAGAACGAAGAATACAAAAAATACAAGAACATGCAGAAAATTACAAAAGGAACTTCCCTAGACTTTCACAATGTAGCAATGAACAAACCCAACCACATAAATAATTTTTATAGAGGATATCTGCATGATGTGGATTTTTTGTTGTTGTTGTTACATGGGCCACTAACATCAGAACGTGTCTCCCTAACTCTGCGTAAACTTTCCTAGAGATGGGACGAAGGCAGCTGCCCTGCGAGCAGGGAAACTCTGAAGCCACTTTCCCATCATGTGGTGTACGAGATGGTGCTCATAAAGGAGCCTCCCCACGGCTTGGTAACACACAGCCAGACGGGTGCAGTTTCCACCCATGAGTGCAACCCCCCCCCACACAACTCAGCTATGCCTGACTCCACAAGGGAGATTCGCATACTCCAGGTGACTTTATAAAAATCTTCCATGTAATCTGTTAAGCTGTCCTTCAAAAGCTGGTACATTTTTGCTCTCCCTCGCCCACTGAAAGTAACATATTAGAGCTTATTTATAAAAACTGTTATTGTGAGAACATGCTGGGCTAAAATCATTAATAAATTCCTTTTCAAAGGTATTAGTAAACAACCAAAAAAAAAAGCACAATAAGTACTGTCACTTTCAGCAAGAATTATGTTTGGAAGCTCTTTAGTAACAGTTTATGCGGTATTCCATAAATTTAACAGAGCCCCAGGCTTAATGACTAAAGACACCGGCTACTTGCTAACCCTATACATATGAATTTCAGTATGCTGTGCTTATGGTCACACGTGTTTAAGGTTTTTCATAGATGATCACCTCAAACAATTTGTCTTTTTATAGCAACTTTTGAGAACTGCTGACAGAAAATTTTTCAGTTTTTCAGTAAGTGAAAGAAGAGTAATGATGGGAGGATAAAAACATTTAGAAAATGACCTGCTAATCATGCAGCCCATCTTATAATACTTTTCTGAAGAATCTTTGTCAAGAAACTAAGGCCATAGTCATCTGGGGCCAAGCCAAGCTTTAGATACGACATCTGATATGTAGGAATTATGAACTTCTATGAGCATTTATGCTCAACCAATTGTGCTGTATGTTAATATTACTTTATCCTTTGAAGGTATAGATTCCGGATAGACTTTAAGTCTGTAAACGTAAGAAAAGTTAGAGCAGGTGGAAGTCAGAGAAGAAAAAAAATGAAATAAGAGGCAGAACTGTAAATTTTCGTAATGATATTCTGCTGCTGTACTCTTTTCACTCATGCTGAATTTCAATTGCTTGCAGAGTTCTTCCTGGCAAATAACTCCAGAGCAATACAATCATGACAGCCTTCAAGCACTTGTTTTCCTCAATTGTTTTCTTACCAAGAGGACTTCCTCTGCCATTATACTGACAGTCCACGTGCCTGGAACCAGTGAGAAAGGCTCCATGGAGCTTTTTCCTGGGATTGTGACAAAAGCTGGCTCCTTGCTGGGTGGGAAGACAAACTCTTTGCTCTGAGCAGCCCCTGCCAGCAAAGAAAAAAAAAATCAAGTAAAAAAATAAGGGACTGTGTAAAATGCCTCTACTTGCTTAGTGCGCTGGACTGATTTCATCCATTAAACTTGGCCTAACAGGAGCTGATCAATGCTTTTCTGCCAATATGTATTAACAGTGCATTCGATGATACACAGTAAGCTACAGAGCTGCGCAGTGGTTGTTGTCTTTGTTCTTATTAGTCTTGAGCAAATTGGTTCAGAGAAGCAGAGCTCTGTCCCTGTAACGGCCAGTTTTGCAATATTCTGAAATGCTCACTTCTTCACTTTCCCCTTCCATTATTTTCCATGCAACCTGCCTCTGCACTGACTCACAATAGGTTCAGCTGACACAAGGACTGTTCTCATGTGACTGCCAGCCCAATATTTCAGATACTTGAGGTTCTCAGTAGCATCTAAAACGTTTAGTTACAGATAGTAACTGAAGGTAGCTTCTGGGCAGAGATGGTATACAACAGAAACGTAGCTGCAGTATGCTTTATCAAAGAGAAGCCATGAGGATCATTGTTATGGATATTAAAAGTTTCCTCTTTGCAGCCCCTGGACCCAGACAAAAGCTGTTTCCCTGCCGCCCAGGTGATATAAGCCAGACCTGACCACAAACTGCTGCCACTGCTGTGTTACCTGCCAAGTCTTCAGTTTTGTCTCTTCCGAATTACTGAAAGGATCTACGACTAAGCCCCATTAGCTCCCATCAGTATGCTGGGGTTAGTCGTAATCAGAGATGATTCTGCATGTAGGCTTGGTGTGCCCCTACCATTCAATGGACATGGAGTACTTATCTTCTATCAGGGCCCAAAAGGCATCGCATGCTGTTGAGGTCTGTAATCCGACCTAACTTGGTAGATTGGATTCATCATTAAATAAATGTTATTCATGGAATGAAGGCAGAAGCCACCTTTAAACCCAAATATTAAAGGCAGCTAAACCAAAATAAGTGCTGTTATCCCTTCTTTAAAAGCTTCATAAAACACACAGTTCAGAGCTTCCAAGTGAAGAACTGAAAGTACCGAGTTTGGCAAACATTTGAAAAAAACAAATGTTGATTACAACTGTAAGCAGGGGTTTCATGCAAACACAGCCACATCAGTTACATGGCAAAATATATTAGGAAAAGCACAAAAGCACTGACACTGTTAAAAGTGATGCATTTTTAGCGACATTACAAATTTGACTTAGGTGCACCTTGAAAAGGCCCCTCTGATCTAACATTCATCTGATCTGTTGTGCCGTTGAGTTGCACCTACCTGTTTCAGGCCGAGATTGACAAGCAGATATGCGGCCAGATAATGTTTCACCTCCAGGGTTAATATATCTCAGGATAACGCGAAATAAGGAGAGGTTTGATTTTTCCACATTCAAAGTTATCCTCACTTCGTTCTGAAAAACGGAAGTTAATAAACAAAACCAGCCATAAAGTGCTGAATAGAGGAACAGTTAGAAGCCATGCAAGCACCATACTAAAGTCCTACAAGAAAAACACACATGCAGACAAGTATACACTGGAACGGCAATGCTGGTGTTTGACAGAGGAAGACAGGCAAGCCTAGTGAGAAAATTAATTCACTTACAAGTATAATTAGTGCCAAAATGCTTTCCCTCAGCAATTGAGATCTTCCCTTTAGGGCTTTTTGAGCCCAGGCTGACATAGCGGAGGACTAGGTGGAAGAGCTTAGGGGAAGCCACAGTGACAGGCACAACCACCTCTGGCTGGGAAAAAAGAAAGGGGAAAAGGAGGAAAGGAAAGTATATTATTTGTTACTAGCACCCAGAGAAAGAAAAACCATTTGGCAAAGACAAACTCCATAACAGAAAAGAAAGGCTCGGGCAGCTTACAAAAGAATATGGAACAAAACCTCCTGTGAAGTAAAACTCTTGTGGAATAACAGCTTATCCAGAAAGACACAGAATGGCTGAACTAACATGTGTGTTGACATTGCACCTTGAAACATGGACAGTATTTTACTGTTACCCTCCCCTCCCGTGCCATGAATGAGACATATGGTATCAAGGGCTGTCCATGCTCCTGGCTTCCTGAGGAACAGGTCAGAATCATCGATCCTAGTCTGAGATCACACACAATGCTCCACAGCATGCAGACATCTCAGACCGTCACTGAAACTTCTACTCCACCACCAGATCCCACAGTTTCTTAGACATGTGATGCCATGGCTGTCTTTGCCCTGGCGCTGAACCTCTGGAGCCACTCAGGGAGCCCGCAGGAGGCTGCATTCACACAGCCCCCACTATTTAGTTTGCAGAGCAACAGAATCAGCAGAGACATGTTCAAAGGTTGGTGGTGGATTAGGAAAAACTAGGATTGGTGCAATCTCAAAGGTCTGGCTTTCTTTTTTCATTCCTAAATCCTAAAGCCAGCCTCATAATCTAACTCCCAGTTCACCCATCACAGGCCACTCGCTGTCCCTTTCCAAGATGCTTGTGGTACAGTGACCTCCCCACCACTGTGGTCCATTCTGCTTCCCCCAAGGCACACAGGTTTTCTCAGGTCCATACATTTGAGAACAGAGCAGAAAGTCTCATTTTCTCTTATTGCAAAAAGCTACAATAAATGCAAGATTGCCAGTTCCCATATGCTGCTCAGTGTGTATTCCTCAACTCTGTCATCATCATCCCAGAGACCTCCACTTTCTTTGCAGAAATGCAAAGCAGAAGGCAAAGATAGACGTATGACAGATGGCAGGGCTGAGAGATCTACAGAGACTAGATAGCTAAAATCTAGGTGATTGCAGAAGCGCAGTGGACCAAAACAGAAAATGCAGACAAGCAGGGGAAGGTTTTACAAGTGTTGTTTTAAGTGGAGAAGGACGACTACTGAAGGATACTACACGGATAAGACAGGCACTGAGGGAACACTTGAAAAATAGATATGAACAAAAACATAAAAGGCAAAAGAAATAAAGAAACATGCTTCAGGGCATTTATCAAAATGGTTTCTAAGTTTTAATGGAAAATCTAGAAGACACATTGAAGAGTGAGAAAGAAGACATGTGAGGAATCAGAGAGGAAGAGATGTCAGTCCCTGGCTTCAAGCAAAGGCAGGGAGTGGGGAGAAATTATTCTTTAAGCTCTGCCACAAACTTGGGCAACTCTGGCCAGTGCTTTAAAATCCGAGCCCAGCTGGCAGCTCCTCAATCTATAATGAGACATCCATGTTGGCAGCATGACAGGACACCCGTCACCACCTTCACTGAGGTCACACACAGCTTATTTATTTCACCTCAAAATTTTTTAATTGTATTGAAATAGATTCTTTTCACAAAAAGTTGTTACATTAGCCTTTTGTATGGTAGATATGCTAACATTTTGTCTTCTACAAAATAAATGTCAGGAGGATTATTTCAGGATCCTGCAAGACACAGAAATGCTATGTCAAATTTAGGGAAGTTCCTTAAAATGAAGAATGTGAGATTACCTATCTCAGTTACGCAAGGATCTAACTAAGGAGGGCCTGGAGCTGGCAATTACTTACATGAGTGAAAAGCTTTATCCAGGTAAACAAAATAATGCACAATTTTAGCAAGATTAGAGCCTAAGCTTCTTTGCAAAATGCCACTGGATATGAAATACAAAAAGCATCTGAGTTAGAAAGCAGAAGTTAAGAAATCACAGCTGCTGGAGAGTTGCCTTCATTTGTGAATGTGGAGTAATCCTGAAGATCCAACGAATATGAGCTCTGGGTTAAACAAAAAAACAAACAAACAAAACCCCACAAAACCCAAGCCCAAAAGAACAGAGAGGAAAGAGTGGAAAATGAAGAACAGAAAGGAAATCACTGTGCTTGCAGAATGGTTATGTGCTTATATCTCAGTCTACAGTGATCCATTAGTCCTTGGACAACTTACGGAGGCTGGACACAACTATACTTGGGGACTAAAATAATCAAATGAGCACCGAAGTACTACAGATAACAGAGTGCTACTTTTAAGAAGAGTGAACATTTATTGCTCAAATCTAGTGTTGTAAAATCCTGGTTCATTTGCTCAGCAATCCAGTCATAAGTCAGACAGGTCCCTTCTCACACAATTAAACTGTGGTGACTTTCTTCCTGTGATTTACTTATTCCCTCTGCTGTTGTTTAGTTTATTTGTAGACTGTCACAAGATTAAAATAAATGTTGCTAATAAAATAAATAAATGCTCCTGATCACAGCTTGTTTTACTGAATCACACATTTTCCTGTTTGCTGTAACGTGAAGGTATCATTCCTAATAAAGTTGGCACCTTTCTCTTCCTCAGTCAATAAAAGTTGCAAGTGTAAGAAGGCTTCAGTGACAGTGCTGTGCTGGTAACTGAAAATCTTATGGACACAGACTGCCACCGAATTCTGTAATTCAAATTATTTAGCCAAGTATCAATCTTCTGCTGTTTCTCCTGTCCTTGGCATGACAAGAATTTCTGCACTTGGTATTATAGACTTTAAAGCTATTGGTTCTTTTCTATAAACCTACAGCAAAATCCACATTTCTCACAAAAAAAAAACCCTCAAAGAACATCTCTGAAGAACACATATTTGCACTAGCAATGACCAACTTACAATAATACCAACACTCACTAATCCAAACAGTAATACAGTGCCAAAGTTCAGATTAGAGAGATCCTGTAATTTCTTGTGGTTTCTCCATGACCTTGCACACACACAGCAGTAATGTAGAGACATACATACCATACACCTATGTTTTTACCCAAAAGCCTCAAGTGAGATAGCAGCTTACTTGTATAGAGGACATCCGGGCATATCCTCTCCAGCTGAAGCTAGGAAATTCCTGAGGATCATAGCCAAACCGAATTTCCCTTCCCTTGACTGTAGTACCATCTTCAATCTCAAACTTCATGTGGTGCAGATCAGGGAAAAAATAGTTTTTTTCAGGCCTTTCAAGGAAAAAAAACCCCAAACCAAAGAATTACCGGCTGCTGTATGGTCTACATCTAAGAGCATAAAGCAGTGAAGAAGAGCATAAAGCAGTGGAAGGGAGGTGACCCGCTGATGACTGAGGAGTCCTGATAGCAGCTAATAAATTCAAGACAGCTGATAAGATGGATGTAATGAAAATTCCTTTTCCAGAAGCTTTTACAGCTCTATGTTTTCCCATATAACTCCTGATAGATATATAGATACATACGCAATACTACTATAAAACAGGTATTGGTTATTTAAGGAAACAAGTTAAAAAATCTTATTAAAATAACAGAAGAAAGCTGCCCAGCAAAAATAATATGAGTAATTAATACAATTTACCAGGTTATTTATCAACAAAACTAGAATCTCATGTGAAAGGATAGCAAGGGACTGATGGGCAGTTTCAAAAAAACTATGCTGCAGCACGAGCTATCAGGAGCTACAGCCAGACTCACTCCTGACAGGTTGTCCCCACGACGTGCGCCCTGCACTGGCAGCCACCCGAGGGCTCGGCACACGCTGGGCTGAGGGATCCTCCAACATCACACCGGCAGCCTGTCAGGCAAAGAGCAAAAGCCAAATATCCCGTCAGAAAAAAAAGTGATAAAAGTTATCAGAAAACACACCTCGCTTCCACTAATTAAACACCATTAATGACTCGTTTCCTCCCTCCGGAGCCCTTCAGAGCCCCTTCCCCTCAGACTCTTTCAAACACGTTAACACACATGCATAAGCTGCAATTATTTCTGGTTTCCTGTGTTTGTGGTTGTTTTCTTTATTTCTCCTTGAAATGTGACGAACGCCACTTTTTAAAAAACTCACAAGTAATAAGCCATGCCACATTACTAAACGCAGGACTACAGTTCTGCAGAACAGCCATTCAAATGTTTCAAATATTTTGCTAATAAGTTAGAATTTCTAAAGTAATATCATGATGAGTAATTATAAAAAGAAAAAAAAAACCACAAAAAAGCCCCAAACCCAAAACCTAACTTACAAAAATTGTAAGACGTTAATTTTTCAGAGTCTGGTGCCCCAATATTTAATTTATCATACAAACATTGTACACAACAAGAACACGTGTGTTCATATAATTGCATATGCATATTTTTAACCAATACTGGACAACAATATTGAATGACTTGCTACAGGAGACAGGACTTGTGGCACAAGCTGAAGGACACCTCTAGTAACGAGGTATAATATATCACACTAAGGAACAAGTATGTCTAGGCTAAAAATTTCAAGCTGAATCGAAAGGTTGAAAGTTCCCAAACAGGTATCCACATCGTAGTGTAAAAGCCTCCTGTTAAGTAAGACATGCTAAGCGCCTGTAATCTCACTGAAATGAAGGATAATTAAAGTATTTGACACCTTTGTGAAACAAGATCCCTTTCATCTGCTCCTTGGTTTGCACATTAGGCGTGACAGCTTTGATACAGTAGCCATTATTTTTAACTTTGCACATATTAAATGATTGTTAGAAGTACTTCAATGCTTTAAAAATAAATCTCTTGCATTGACCCTGGACAGGTGCACACTGAAGCAAAAGAACACTGAAGTCAGTGAAAGTGCTTTCAATACTTTTAACAAACCTAAATCCACAGTGGGGGGACAAGGGGAGAAGGGAAACGCTGAAGTAGCCCTACATCCCTCAAACCACATGGCGGAGCAAGTATCCTTCAGGAGAAGGACCACTTTCTCCACATCACAGCTACATTTGGCTCTGTTTCAAAACACATCGAGCCCTGGGCTAAAGCAATACATGAATATACCTGCAAAAAAAAACCCAAAAAAATCAAACTAATATCTGTTGTAACATATTAAGTTTTCATTGCAGCAGCAGACCTTGGAAAACCACTAAGCGGAACAGAAAGCTGTGACTCCTGCAGGTAATGCTTGCAGGAAAACCAACCATCCCCTGCCCCACAACTCAGGAGAAGGAGTGAGAGAAGGAACGACTCTCGGTTATCTTATTTGATAAGACGCCAACAGCTTTAGCATCGCCTCCTGCAATCTTGCTGCGGGCTTTGACAGAGAAGCCTCAGGCAAGTGGTGGTAAATGAGGCACAAGGGAAGGCGAGGTGAAAGACAAGGAACCCCAAGAGGAACACCTTTCCTCACGTGAGCGAGCCATGGAACAGTAGGGAACCACAGTGGTAACATCTGCCTTGCTCCTTCTCCCTTTGGAAGGCAAAGGAGGATTTACTCGAGTTACAGGCAACTACAAGCAGTAGTGCAAAATGCTGTGCACGCGAGTGATTCAACAAATACATCCGCATTTTCACAATACAACCTACGGAATTCTAAAGACTTTTGTGCAACGTGATACTAGAGATGTGCTTTATTCATTTTACCTTGGCAGCCAAAATAATTCTTGTTTTTGAGAGCATAATAGCCAGCTTCACAAGTGCCACAGGAATCTCCACAAACATTAGATTTACAGTAACAATGCCCATTTTCCTGTGAAGAAAACAATTTCATCAAAAATGTTTCAGCACCTTTTTCAGAACTCTAATCTCTCATTACTTTGGATTCCCTCTAATTCTAAAGAGGAAAAACATTTTAATGAACAAAAGATATTATTGGGACATAACTTCTGTTATTTATCATCGTCAATGAACAGACTAGAAAATACATAAACTCACAGTGATGAAAAGTTTGCAGAACTTTTATACATCCCTAGGATGTACAAAATATATACATCCCTAGAATGTAGAAAACTTCTGTATAAAATTGTTTCTTTGCTGTATAAAACCAGCCACTTTATGTGCAAAAACAATAATCAGTGCTAAGACTTCTACCTTTCCAAATGTTACAACTTATCTTTACAAAAATCAATGTAATTAATGTCTTTCTTTTGATTTCACTTTACCTGCTGACATTCTCCGACTCCACTTAGTGTTCCACTCACATCACACTGGCATGCTGCACAGATGAAATAAAGACAATCTGCATTTCGTCTTTCCAAGATACTTTGCAGGAAAAAAACCCCACCACCCTGAATCTGCAATTTTGAGTCATAGTGCCACAAGGTGGATTTTACTCCAGAAGGTGCAGAATACCAGATGGATACTGGCACAAGGTGAGAAGAAAAAGCAAAGGAGAAAGAATGAGGCCTTCTGTGTATGTGCGATTTACTGGTGTGTTTTAAAGTGTTCTAACTTGTGTTTGACAAAAACAGTCTTGAATTTGGATTTACAACTGTTTTCTTTCTTAGAAACACTCAGACAACTGATGCAAAACCACGTCTTCCAGCCTGACTGGCACCTTCTATTCTGCAGTGCCACTTTGGGACCAGTTCAACTCTCCGTATGAAATATAAATGAAGCAAATATTGCGGGAAGGAGCTATGCTGACCTAGAGAAATGCTGGTGAAATCCAGCATTGACTCTATGACTGAAGGCAGAGAAGATGAATTACATGAGAGGTGCAGTAATTAATCTTTGAGGACGTGTTTAGAGTGTATAGTGTTTAGAGATTTAGAGTCAAAGATGTAATGATACTGGTATCGGCCCTAAGGCTACTCATATTGTCTAGGTGGCCATTATGGTGGAACTGGTTGGAAAGGAAATAGTTGGGGAGAAAAAGATCTTTAAAGATTTTTTTATCTTTACCCTTTTTAATCTTTATTATTATTATTATCTGCCTGAAAAACACACACTTGCTCCTAGCAAACATTGAAAATTGCAAACAGGTTGGTATTAAATAGACATAAACCATAACAGATTTGTCACACCCTGAGGCCATAAGAAGGCTTTACACCCCTCTACAGGCTAGGAGATTATAATAAATGAAAAAGCACCTTTTTTCTCAAAACAATAAGCCAAATTCTGGTTTCAGTGTTAAGGGCAGAAATCCTTTCTCACTCCAGTAAAACTGCCATAGGGCCGTATGAAGTACACATCATTGTAACTCAGAGCACACCTTGGTCCAGCAGCAGCAAATGCTCATGAAATTATGGTCTAATTTCTAAAAGTAACTGCTGGTATCATGGGTAATGCGGTGTTACAATTAAGTAGCGTGAAAAACATGCTGTTAAAAAGAGTTGTGAAAGTCACTGAGCACCAAAGATGTCAACAGCGAATAAAGATGACTTTCAGAAGAATTTATCACATTCCAAAAGCCAAAGAAATATGCCATGAAGCCATACCCGTACATCCCTCGGGGTTTTCTTTGGCCAGGTTCCAGTACAATGGTTTGCATTTACTACAGGTAGGACCTTCAACGTGCTGAAGACATTGACAATAGCCCTAATGACAGAAAGGAGTTAATATGGGTTCAACTATTTCATAAAAAACATACTGCTCTTTAGTACTAAGAAAAACCTAATATTATGAATAGCTCAGGCAGTTTATTGATTTTTTTACAGATGCCTGGAAACTGTGGCCGATTCAGACTTCTTAGATTTCTATGTCTCATACTATCAGCACAGGCTTGTTCCACCCTGCATATTTTTTCCATATCTGATTTATCCTAAATGTCCCAACAGATGTACTTTCCAATTCTTTTATAGCCTTATTAGAACTGCTCTAAAGTATTAACTGTTTGGCAAAAAGTTTAAAAACAAATTTCCTTAAAAATAATCATTAATTTTCATATTTACTCCTTCCTTTAGTGGTGGAAGACACATATAGATGTATTCATGAGCCTACATAGATACTTCTTTCACCTGTCAGACCTATCCTCTAGGTCTTCTTTGCTGCACATTTAGCAATGACTGTGATTTCTGGTAATATGCTACTAAAAATAACCGTCAGTGTATTAATAACAATAATAGTGGAATAGCAACAGTTACAAAGAGATAATATTTTTTTCGAGAACAATTTGATGCTGAAATGGCCCATTGCAACTCAGAACCAGAAGGTTTTTGACACATGCATAGGTATACATGCACATCTGCATGTATATATTGGTGTTCTAGCATACCAAGGTGACATAAACAGTATGCATATTCCACATATAAAAGATTTTAAAAAAAAAATACTTCACAGGTAATTGCAGTGGTACGATCAAAGACAAAACACAAAGTTTAACTCCACTCTTACTCTGCAAATAAGCTTGTGCAATTCTTCCACAGTCTAAGGGCAGTCTCTAGGGCTTGAGCAATGAAGTGAATGTGTTCAGCAAAGGCATATGAATTATTAACACGTGTTGTTAACTGGAATGGTAGAATACTTACAGAATGAGAACCAATGCTACCTGAAGGGTCACACTCACTGTTTACACCTGTATGAAATTAAAAAACAAACACATTGAAAGATCTTTTGAAAAGAGAGCTGTAGAATGTGGCAGTGCAGAAGTACAATGTAGCAGGTGTGAGTTTGAAAGGGCTTTATAATACTGTTACCTTGGAGGGACTCAAATACTTTAAACTTCAAGACCAGAAGGAGCCTTTAATAGTGATTTTTCAAATGTGTATTTAGCCTGGATTAGACTATTTGGCTTGGTATGCAAAGTAGTCGCTTGGAAAAATATAGCACTAACCTACAGAACCGAGAGATTTTTTCTTAAAGTTACTGTTCCATTATCTAAAAAACATTTTAATCTTATGGTTCACTTCATGAAATAACATACAGAATGACAAATAAGCTCATCTAATACGTGCTCCTGGTGTGTCCCTCCCTCCCTGTGCTTCAGGGGGTTTCTATAAAACTATGCATGCAGGCTGCCCTGGGAACCCTGCAATAAAAATGGAGGCAACCCGAATCAGAACGCGGGGTTTTCCCTCAGAAGCGTTACCTTCGCAGTAGGGGAAACTGTCAGCTGCAGAAAGGCATCTGTCGCACCGTCGCCCCGTGACGCCCGTTTGACACTCGCACTGCCCTGATGAGGGCTCACACGTGCCGTGCTGGGAACCATCGGGAGAGCACCGACAAGCTACGTAACAACAAACATAGGCAGGGGTGGGAGCGTTCACCCTGTAGGTACTGAGCAACACCTTTCCAAAACTTTAATACTGCATAGGTTTTGAATACTATTTGTCTAGAGCGTTCTTCATTTTTCTTTCCAATAAACAGCTCACAAGGTCCTCCCATAACTCACAGGGTCCTCACCCCTGCTTGGAACCTATGAGTTTGAGGTGACCTGTATCATCTTAACATTGTTTACTTCCTCTGTTCTTGACAGAAACAGGTAGGATTATCTGGAACTGTAACAAAACCTTCTTCCTCAACCTTTTTGTCCCATCCTAAGAGCAGGCTTGGTTTTGGCTTTCTACTTTCTTGATCTTCTTACAGTGCAGAAAGCACAGGGCAAATTCTGTAATTAGACCTCCACTTCAAAATATGATGGTGAAATATAGAATATAAAATTGTATGCCCATTACACCTTTAGATTTGAGGGCAGAGGAGGCCAGAAGCAAGCTTTGAAATACATGAAATAGTCTTATTGTTTCAGATTCCCACGTAAGGTCTCAGTTGTGCAATGATTTACACACACAGAATAAGTAAGAATAATGCCACAAAAAAGAACAATGTTGCTACAGCCCAGGGGACTAATCTTTGCTCAGATAGTGTCTAAGGGTGAAATGGTTAACGACAATTATTTTAGCAAAGTAGTAGCCAGTCTCCTAAAGAGAAAGAACAGACCTATCAGAGTATTTTTTTCTGTGGTTGTCGTGATTAGTAGTAGCAGAATTCTGAGCCTACATTCCTTCTTTAGCACTAATAATCTTTTGATTTCCAGGAAAGAGCAGTCCTGTTCATGATGATCAAATAGCTTGCTGACGTTAATGACAGAGCCTGCAGGTTTCCCTCTGCTTGATGTGAAAAACCTATACACACATTCTGGACCTGATCAACTGATCCACATGGGCAGGAAAAATTGGTGATGCAATGGAAGATTTGCAGAGTCAAGACCTTCTAGACTAGAATTTAGGGTGCAATGTCGGCACAGGTCAATAGCGCACACTGAAAATTTTACAGGACTGTGTATCAAATATTAGAAGCCCAAACCAGTTGAAACACAGCTTATGTTCTCTAAGTTGAGTGAGCCAGAACTCATAAAGGTACATGCCCGTTGCCCAGCCTAAGCTTTAGATTTCATATTTTGAAAGAGATATACAACTGTGCCAAGGCCAAACGCTGCCATGCTCACATTAATCCAACTAGCACAGGAACCGCGACGATGTGCCAGGGAGAACTACCAGAGCACGTGCCTGCCAGGAAGCCTGCCCACTGGCTGGATCTTTAGTGGTTTTGTTGCCAGCTTTGCATGGAACAAAACTATCAAAGCTACACCGGTAACTCCAGTAAAAGGAAGAAAAGCTTTTACTCACGCAAACAGCTGGGATAGCTGTAATAACCTGGAGCGCACTGGTCACATCTAAGTCCAGCGTAGTTACTATGGCACAGACACTGACCTCGAGGATCACATGTATTCTCCACTGAGCCAACGGCATCACAGTTACATTCTGCACAGAGGAAAAAAATAACTATCCTGACAAGATACATGTCTAAGCCAGCAGTTATTTAAACCAGAATTTGCCAAAAAAGTTACCTCTGAATGTAAAGCAATCATGAGGAAACCAGACAAATCATAATTTTACCACCAAAAATAATGTCTTGAAATAGATGTTTATACAGTAATTGCCTCCTCATCCATTGATAACCAGGTTCTTACTGCAATTCTATAATGTGCAGTTTAGAGATTTAGTTTGATGCCTTACAAAACATGTGTAAGGGACAGAAATCCTTCTTACAATGGAAGGAACATCACATGAGAGAAGTACTTAACATCTTTAAAAAAATAACCTCTGAGAAACAGCATCCACAAAGCTAGGCTAGGTCTAATGGCTAACAAGAAGCTTATTAGTAATGATTCATAGGCACAAGTTCATGATGCACAAAGAAATGATGCACAAGGTAAAAACTGCTGACTTCTTAATCCTACAAACTGGCAAGCAGTGCACTGCAGGAATCTGCATGTAATACACAAGGCACGCTGTCGGACTATAACAAAAACTATTGTCAGACTATAACAACAAACTTCTTGTGGAGTTGCCACTATTTTAGGCTAACAGCTCTATCACAGATAAGATGTGCTATTTTATTGAAACGATGCTGGACGTTACACAGGGTCACACTCTATAGGTACATGAATGGGAGCCCATCTGCGAATCCAAGCTGCCCCAGGTACAAGCCGAAGTGTTGCAGTTAATCACTTGGGTTTTATGACTGACAGAAATGGCTGACTGACAGAAATATAAAGCAAACACTGTCTTTCTGTTCCATGTTCATGGTTCCCCCTTTCGGTTCCTCTTTCTGCTGCAGCCAAGGACATCTGACTTTGCTGTGTTTACTTCAAAGATGCCTGGAAAGACGCAGGGCTTGCTAGGAAGTTAGTATAAGAGAAATACAAATAGTGAGGCTTCCAAAAACATCCCTTACACTACAGTCCAGCCCCAGCTGAACATTATATTGCATTTTCCCCTCATTTTAATAACACTGATTTGTTTAAAGGCTTTATTTTGATATTACTCCTATTGAGTAGAGCTTTTATTGAGTTCAATAAGGCAAGACCAGAGAGATCAGGTCTAGCTGCAGCAGCCAAAAAGTTATAGATCTACCTCCTTTCTGAAGATAACAACTCCAAACAGGAGTAGCAGGCTGAGCTGCTCACTTTCCACCACCCATGGCAAGTTTATTTTGAACCCATGGCATCTTATCTTAACAGAACAAGCTGTGAACTGCAGCATTTTTGAGTAATCCCACTGACTGGGTTTTTGACTATTTTTATCTGTCTTTTACAATTTGTTTTTTGCATGATCTTATAAGCTTTTATGTCTCTTTCAGCTTTTGGTGTTAAAAAGTTCAAATGCATTCAATACGGGTTTGATTTGCTTTAAGACTTCTACCTGATTCAGTTCTAAGAAAAATAAAATCGTTAGAGTGTTTTAAAACCACTGAACAGCATGTACCAATGCAGAATCCTGATTTTATGTTTTTCATTAGAAAATGTTAATCTACTCCAGACCATAAAACACAGTCATGTGGTATTTCTTTATTCCACCCATTGTGTTTGGTAACACAACATAATATATCTTTGCAAGGGCATAAAGGATTCTGCTTTCTATTTATAGGTCATAAACAAGTACGTAAGCCCAAAAGGAAGAGGACTGCTATAGCAAACAAACAAAAATAATGAGAGAGAAGAAAGTAAATCATAAAGTTCCACATAAATCTTGCTACGCTGTACAGGAAAGTGTATACCACAATTCAGCAATATCCTATATTCTTTCTCACTGTAAAATTCAGTAAGGATTAAGAGCCTTTCTCTCACTCATTGCAAAGGCAGACAAAACCTGGCATAGGACTAGATGGATTCCTCATACACACACAAAACCATAATGATATTCAAGGTTATACTTCATCAGTGCTGATCAATTTGCCTCTCTTGTAAAAGGCAGGCTAGTCCTTGGTGGCAGGCACACTGGTGAAACCCTGTGGAGATCATTCACGTTTCATGATTACGTGAACAGAGGTTGGCTCTGTGCCCATTGTACGATCTTAAAATGAGTGAGAAATCACTGTGAAGGGCAAAATGGGAGCTTCTCATTTTCAGGGTTACAGAACACAACACATTTTACAAGGTACCAAACAAAGACCCTCTGCTAAAGTAGATTAGTGCTTCACAGCGCTGCTATGCCAGTTCCTTAGCAGTCAAACATACTCTATTACTGTAGGTCTCCATGTGAAAACAGCTTTCAGATCCTTTGGTTATTAGTAGGACAGCTGTGCTGACTGAGGTTGTATCAAACTGTCTGACCATGAAAAAAAAAAGCCTGTGAGAAAACAGACTATATAATTCTCCCCTACTATGGAGACATGCCTGGAATTAGTGCTTGGAGAATAAGAACGTACGAGGATTTCACTGCAAGAGAACAAGAGTCCCTTTACTGCTGTGAACATTGCTTCAGCCATTGCAAAAACAGTACCTGAAAAGCACTGCAGTTTGCCCGTTCGGGGGCCTGTTCCATGCTGGACGTGGGATCGGCAGCCTTACCTTGACAGGCAGGGAAAGAGTGGTGGCCAGGCTGGCAGCTGTCACACTGAAGTCCAGCTACCCTGGAGCGACAAAGACACCTCCCGAGAAAATCGCAGACTTCGGGCTGGGTACCCGCCAAATTACATTCGCACACTGCAAACAACGAAAGACATTTCAGAGGCAGCCTCTGCGCAGGCTCTCTTACCTTTCTTTAAATAATAACAATAAAAAACAATACAAAAAAAGAAAAGAAAAAGCAACTCTCTGATGCTCAACAGGACCAAAATCTTCCCATCAGATTTATTTTGATTCGTAACAGCTTTTATTGATTGCCCACATCAGTAATAATTCAGCATCAAGGGAGACATTAATGAAAGGGCAAAAAAATCTGGCTCAAAGTAACTCCTGGGTTCAATATCAGGGTTGCTGCACTACACTTAGCTTGTCCCCACTCAGAGTTTTATTTATGGATGCCAAGTGGTATGCCAACCATTGAAAGTAGTTCCATCCTTTTTTAAGACTAAAATGAAACAATTTATGGTTTTGATTTACAATATCAGGTAGGAGAGGTTAATAAAATGCCTAAAAAGACAGTACAGAGATGGTTGGTAGAGTTTAAAGACAGTCAGTTTTCTAGTGTTGATTAGAAAGACAGCTTGGTGCAGCAAAGTGAGGTTGGAAACTCAAATTAAACACAAATATTTTTTTTAAAAAACAAGGATAAGTAACAGAAATGTTCCCAAAGGTATACTAAATTTCATCAATGACAGCAATCAAGGAAATAGGGGCATTTTTAGATAGAAATCTCCCCTTATCACATTTTTCTCCTTCTTTGACTTCTATGAGTTTTGGGAGAGTCCCTTATGAACACATCTCAGTGCCAAAAGAACTTCATCCTTCAGTATAAAACTTGGGTCTGTATTTTGGATACACTTGCCGAAAGGGATAGTTAGGCTTACCCTGGCAGAAGGGGTAATGAAAATACCCAGCTGCACAGGTATCACAGGAAAACCCTTGAAATCCAGTTCGACATCTGCACTGCCCGGTATTTCCATCACAGTCACCGCCCAGCACTCCTGCGCCGTGACACTGGCACGCTGAAGAGCACATTTGTAAAGAAAACATTTGCGGTGTTATGATCTTAAAGTTCCTATTTCACTTGGAAGCCGAATGCTGGCATTTACACCAGAGCACAGGCTCCAGGCATCAAAGAAACTACGGCACTTACGCAGACACTGGGGGCCAAAATACCCTGGTTTGCAGCCACCTTCTAGTTACAAGAGGGATGGAAAAAAAAGAAAGGAACAAAGTTAATGCATAAAATCACGCAACTCCTCGTACTTTTGCAGAGAAAAACAAATCAGTACTTAGCAATTATTACTCTTGAACCAACAAAACTATTTGTATGGTGCTTACACACAAATCTCATTTAAAAAAAAAAACAAACCAACATTAATTGTGCATAGTCTGCCAGCACAAATTTAGAACTTCTACAGACACAGAAGCTTCCACTTAGAGTCAGTTGCCTTTCTCATGCCTTCAGACTCAGACGCTACTCATTGAAAATGTAAACAGCCCAAGATCTGTTTTCTCCTTTTTATAATTCCTCATTTTATCTTTGGAGTTTTCTTTCTTCTTGCTTTTAAAAATATGTGAGAGAAGGGGATATGCAACACAGCATACCCAGAGGCCTACCAGGGCAATTATTCAATTATTTTGGATGCTGTACAAAGGAGATAAGTGGTACAGGAGACTGAGGCTTTGTGGGCTGTGATGGCAACAGCAGACGCTTCCAAGGAAAAAACTGGGACTCGTAAATACATATATGGATTTGTACTGGCTGCTTATATCTAAGTGCCTACTACATTCACAGAAGAAAACACTTTTTCATTTGCCAACATAAACTCCAGTTGTATTAAAGCTAATAGATATAAAGGGGAAGAACCTTGATTTTAGGATATGAAAAAGGTTTCAAAGTTTTCTGAAGTTATTAATCTTGAAGTGCATTACAAATATGTATCTGATTAAGCACTAGCTGTGATGATGCCTCCATTCTGCAGTATGATAATATTTACTAAAAAGTATCAGCCCACTGAAGGAATCATTATATGGATTTCAGGCAGCTTTGCAGTGGGCTAAATAAGAAATATGTAGCTCTCTGGGAAATCAAAGTCCTACACTGCCAAGGGCAATGTACAATTTGCCAGGTGGGAGAGGACAGTCCAGAAGCAGAGGCCAGTTAGCCTTAAGAGATTTACACCGCAAAGCAGCTGACAAGTTGTACATGTCAGCAAGCCTTGATGGATCTGTTCATAAGAGCCCCAAACAAGATGGTCAGCCCCTTCTGCAGATGTTTGCCGCGGGCTGGTCAAACTTATTTTGATCCATAACTCTTTCTGAAGCCAGCCTACTAAACTGTTCAATGTGAACATGACAATATGATGAACTTCTGGCAAGAACAAAGGCTCTCTGAAAGATGAATACCAACAGCAGCAAAATTACTACATAAATCTCCACGAAAGAGCCGGCACCACCAAAACAGTGAAAAATGGTGACACAGGGAAACACAGTGAAATGGAGGGGGGAAAAAAAACACCAAGAACTTGCCAATTATGTCACCAGCCATTGCATCTCTTGGATTTGGAGAAGTAAAAGGATATACAGGAATACCTTTAAAACAAAAGAAACAATGTGTATTTGAAACAGACACAGTTATTTCCTAAAAATCATGACAAACCATGAAGTGATCTGTCAATACAGAGAGCATGATATTCACATGACTCTAGTAACCAACTTCAGCTTAGTTTCCTTTCAGTTAGGAACAGGATAGGAAACATTTTACTTTTGTTCTCCAATTCAGGTACAAACATCCCTTCTCAAAACAAGTGTGAAAGGCCAGGCACCATTTGGAAATGCTACCAGGTTGCTTCCCTGCTCCCCACCCTTTCGTGCAGAAAGCTTTCTCATGCTAGATGGTGTTATGAGAGCTGCCGAGGGAGCTCCATATTTGTTTCACTCTCCCTGCTGCCAGCTGAAGGTCCATCTCCTGCAATGTGCCGTTACAACTGCCAGAATTTTTGACATGTACGTTACATCTTTTAAATTGGGAATCCTCCAGATCAGGAATGGGAAAGACATCCCAACAAACTTTCCTCCATTAAGATGGGATCCAAAGTTGATGTGCTACAAACATTGGTGGGACTTAGCTCAAGGTCTACCTGAGCTGAACTTAATTAAAAACATTTGATTACAAACAAGAGTATGAACAAGATGCGATAATCTAGAGTACAGAGAGGATTTATTCTATCACAGCCATTGAATTCAAACAACATTCCATTTTTTACACTGTTTTTTTCTTTTGTTTTGTATTGATGTCCATCTTCTTCCATTTTTATCATGGTACCTGTGTTTTAGTCAGACTTCAAATCTTGCCCCAGAACAACACCTGAGAACACGCTTCTCCTGAGGGCACAAAACTCTCCCTCCAATGCATTTTTAGAATCTGATCATGGAATCACAAGCTTTTATGCAGCAAGCACAATCCCGATGTTACTTTTTTCTCAGTTATTTTATATATAATTTGTTTATGGAGAAAGCATTTAATTTGCTGAATTCCCAACATTTAATTTTAGTCTCTTTATTTTAAAGTAAAAACCTAATTTTTAATTAATCAATAGCATTAGATGGCATTCTGTTACCATTTTCAATAAGCAGAAACACTCAACATTTGTGCCACATCATTTTTTCTAAAATGTTTATTCTCTCTGGATTTACAAATGCTTTTCCTTCAACCACTTCTTAAAAAATCTGAAACAAACTGGAACCCTTTCTTTGCCCACATATCTGCACCTAACTGCAGTCCAGCAAAAATAAGACAGCATGGCTGACAGCTTTATGCTCTGCCAGGAGGACCTTTCCAACATTTCCCAGGCACTATTTTAGAATTATTTTTAACTATTTTAGAACCCACCAACAGTCCACAAGCTTTGTTTATCAGAGATGCAAGTTCCAAATCCTAGGAGGTGCCAAGGAGAACACATAACCATTTTCTCCCCTCTCTCTCACTACAGTCACGTTCCATTTCCCAGCGCAAGTCATCTTTATACCTAAAGACCCTGAGACACATTTAAACAGTTTGTCCAGGGCTTTGGGTCTGGGGTTCATGACTTACTGAGAGATAGGCTGTAGCCTTGACGAAGGCGTCTTAAATGAACTCAGAATTGCGAGAATGCAGCGCAATCTATTTGATTTTCAAGTAACCATCATTTTGTAAAATAAACCAGACTCTCTTCAGTATTATGACAATTGATTTATCGGAATGTGTAAATACGTGAAGCTGAAATGACAGATGATCTAACCAAGTCAAGTGTCATGAAAACTGTTAATTCTTTAATTCACATTTAAAATACCGGAAAAGAGGCATTTTTATTTATATACTTACGGACACAAAATGGATAATCATAGAATCCATCAGCACAGCGTTCACAGTTTTCTCCCTGGAAATTCTGCTTACAGAAGCAGCGGCCAGACCCTTCCTCACAGCCCTCTGCACGCTCCGAGTTACAACTGCAGACTAAGTAAGTATCAGCAATTAGGAGCTTTTTGGGAAATAATTAATTTGCCTTTTACAGCAGTGCACAATGGCATTATAATAGTGTTTCATTTGCAGTTGTGAATGTCTCATTATTTAAAGAATTAAAATTTGCATTCTGTTACATATTTTCCAAGTACTCTGTATAACCAATCAATATTTGTGATATCCCTTAGAAGTAAGACCTATGTTATTTTCTCAGAGTGTTTTGGGTTTTTTTTAAATTCAGAAAACTGCATGTTACTCCACAGCACTGCAGCAACTATCTTTTCTGTGGCTTCTGCTCATATCTCTCCATGGTCTTGCCAAGCACCACGCTCCATCCACCTTCCCTTACACACCACGTGCAACATTAAGCCAGCATGTCACAGCTCTGTTGACTTCCCATTCATTTTAAAACCAAAACACAACAAACCGTAGTTTCCTCCTACCTGTCACAAGGCTGCTTCAGCCTGTAGGCAACTCAAATCTTATCTCTTACCTATAGTCAGTTCTTCTTTTTTAAATGTTATATTATCATAGAAGCATAGAATAATAGTACTGTCTAGGTTGGAAGGGACGTTCAGGATCATCAAGTCGAACCATCAACCTAACACTGCCAAAACCACCACTAAACCATGTCTCTAAGCACCACGACTACCCATCTTTTAAATACCTCCAGGGATAGAGACTCTACCACTTCCCTTGGCAGCCTGTTCCAATGCTTCACAACCCTTTTTGTGAAGAACTTTTCCTAATATCCAACCTAAACCTACCCTGGCATAACTTGAGGCCATTTCCTCTTGTCCTATCACTCGTTACTAGTGATTACTACTAATTACCCTATTGCATTATTTATTAGATGTTACGTTCAACACTGTGTAAAGTAGGAGTGGTGATCCTCGTGACCTTCTGAGCTACAGAATAAAATTTTGAAGTGACCAAGAGCCAAAGGGTATCTCATAGATACATCAAAGGGCTGAGAGAAGCAAAGTCATGAGGGCAGGAGATGAGTGTGGCTTCTTAGAGGTCATGGCACCTCACCGCGGGGTGTGCAGCAGCACCCTGAGCTTACATGATCCTGTCTCCTCAGCAGCCTTCTCTGCCTTACTTCCTCCTATTGTCCTGCTGGTGGTATGAAAATTTAGGCTCATGACACATAAGTTGAGAAGTGTCTAAGAGGATCTAAAGCAACACAGAAAGTCATTTGCTGTTGTTCTCCATCTTTTGGCCACTCTTTCTTTTTTCCTCCCCAAAAGATGCATCCCATGCTTTCATTGTAACAAAAAACCCCAAGCCACTACCAGAAGATAGTTAATAGAAAAGGACTCACGTATACAGCCATCAGGAGCTCTCACTGGAACACCATAAGGACGATAGTAACCTTTTGCACACTTTTCACAGTTAATACCAGCTGTGTTATGCTGTGCAAAATAAACCACAAGGAGAATATGAGATAAAAAGGGGAACTTGGAAGAATTAAGAAACAATAACATCCTTTACACTGTTTCTATATACAACTAAAATAGGATCAGCACAGGAAAAAATGGAATATGACTGCAATAAAGACAGCATTCATCATTTGCTGTTCTTTAACCACCTGTTCTCTACAGGTTTCTGAATCATAGTATTCTCACATAAAGCACCTGAATTTTATCTTTAAAGCATGATAAAAAAGAGCTATTTTAACAACAAAAAGGTAAATCTAGGAAAAAAACCTTTTCACTATCACACGATATTTATCTTTTTCTATACTACTTTCTTATCATAATGTATACATCATTCAGGCAACTGCATCATTAATTTTTCTTCATACTACATATTACTTTTTTGAATACCCTATGTCTAAGATCAGCAACATCAAAATAAACCAAAACCTGATCAGTCAGGTCAGCACAAAACAGATCTTCCATTAGAAAAGCATACCTCTCTATAAACATGTGGTTTAGGCACACAGAAAAAATATCATAAGTAACTTGAACCACAGCAAAAATATTTTAACCCCCTGTGAACACAGTCCTGAGTGTATTTCAAATTGTGCAGCAAAGCCCTCCCCTGTGGTGGGGATGGCATTCACCAGTTAAGCAAATCACAGTCATGAGGCATTCTGGTGTGTTCATAGTCTCATGAGCGGAGAACTGGAGCAGCATGTAATGGAGGGACTGGTGGGACAGTTCACGAGCAGGGCACCCAGGACACTGCTGGGGCTGCTGCTCGTCATTGGTGCTCTCAGTTTGCGCAGTAGTTTTGGGTTCTGCTTCCAGCTCTTCCAGGAGCCTCCTCTAGCGTCTTCAGATCTGAGCTACTGCTGGGAAAGGCTGATGCTAGATCAGGGAGTATGATGCTCATATCGCACAGCAGATGGAGATGCAGTGGTCATTGCAGCACTTAACATGGCAGGAGCACAGAGGGGCCCAGCATCTCTCTCAAAACTGTGTAGGGCTACTTGGAGATGGTGCAGTGATGGTCTCAACACATTGCAGGGCACATTCTTTGGAGAATGCTGGTGCTAATGCCCGTGACACATCAAAGGCCTCGCCCCAGACAGAGCTCCAGGAGATGGATGCCACTGTCCTGGTCTGGGGCTCCAGGGAGTGCCTGGGCTTCTCCCTGGGGCTGGAGCAGGTGATGAACCTGTGCAGACCTTGTGGGTAAGGATCAGAGGACAAAGCAGCACCTCTGATATTGCAGTAGGTGTCTGTTACAGACCACGTGAACAAGAAGGCAGATGAAGCCTTCTTTAGGCAGCTAGAGAAAGCCGTGGTACTTGTGGATGACCTTAACCACCTCAATATCTGCTGGAAGGACAATGCAGCTGGACACAAACAATCCAGGAGTTATTTCAAATGAATCAAAGAATTTCTGGATGTAGAGGTTCATGAACCAGTTAGGGGACATGCTCAGTTCAAACTGACACCCACTAACAAGGAAGAACATGTGAAGGTTGAGGGCAGCCTTGGCTGCAGTGAGCCTGAGACTGTGGATTTTAAGATCCTGAGACAAGTAAGCAAGACAAATAGCAGGATTACAGTCCTGGGCTTCAGAAAAGCAGATTTTGACTTGTTCAGGTATCTGCTTGACAAGATCCTGTGTGAAATTGCCCTGGAGGGGAAAGAGGACCAGGAGAGCTAGTTGATTCTCACGGATAGCCTCCTTAGCACAGTAACAGTTCTTTCCAATGTGGAGAAAGTCAAGTATGGCAGAAGGCCAGCACAGATAAATACAGAGCTCCTGATTGATCTCAAATTCAGAAAGAGAGTACACAGAAGGTAGAAGCAGGGACAGGCTACTTGGTGGCAATACAAAGACATTGCTTACACACGTAGGAGTGGAGTTAGAAAAGCCAAAGCTTAGCTGGAGTCAGAACTAGCAAGAGAAATGAAGTGCAAAAATAAAGGTTTCTAGGAGTATATCAGCAGCAAAAGAAAAGCTAATGGGAGTATGGTCCCATAGCTCAGTGAGGAAGGAGATCCAGTGAATCATTTTCGAAGCCATTTCCAAACACATGAAGGGCAGGAAGATGATTGGATGTATTCAACATAAATTTATCTAGGGCAAAGTACGCCCAATCAACCTCATTGTTCTCTGTGATAAGATGACTGGTGCTGTCAGAGCCACCAAGATGGCGAGGGACTGAAGCACATGACATCCAAGAAGAGGCTGAGACAGCTGGGTCTATTCAGCATTAAGAAGAGAAGGGAGAACTCATTGCTATCTACAGCTACCTGATCAGAGGACACAGAGGGGATGGAGCCAGACTCTTCTGAGAGGTGCACAGCAATAGGATGAGTGGCAACAAGCACAGATTGGAATATGGAAAATTCCAATTAGATATTAGGGAAAAAAAAAAATATCATGAAGGTGGTCAAACACTGAAACAGATTGCCATGAGTGGTTGTGGCATCTCCGTCCTTGGAGGTGTTCAAGGCTTGACCGAACAAGTCCCTGAGCAACCTGATCTAATTAGACCTGCTCTGAGTAGGGGGTTGGCCTATGTGATTCCCAGAGCTCCCTTGTTATCAGACTCTAAAGGAACTGAATTTGTCTTTGTATGCAACATTTCAATTCTATCACTTCAGGCATCCATTCCTAACACTTTTTTTCCCCTGACACAAACAGAAAAAGTAAATTAAAACCGATGTGTTTCATCCATGAAAAAAAAATTGCTATAATTAGATTTATGGTAAACTCATTTAATCTAGCATAACTTCCACAAAATTAGGTTACAAACAATTAATATCAGCCATATAACCAGTATTCATAGATTTAGGTCATTTTCGCTCTTTTCTATCCTGGAAGCAATATAAGACAAATGTTCTTTCATGAACAAAGAGCTGACTGGAAGGACCAACATGGTAAATCTTACCAGACTGTTTGAACAAAGTTCTACACAGAAATGTCATTTGGAAGACAAAGAACATTTCTTCTACTCATGCAAGTAAAAATACTCTCTTCTGACTGCCTTTTGGACAATATCTGATTATATTGTGGCAATAAGATGGAAAACATAGCCTACAAATTTTACTGGATATTTCCCTTCTTTGATGCTTAAATACAGCTATATTTTCAAATGCACAGCATGGTAATACATAAATCACGATACATAGGTTTTGTAGGAACATAGGCTTGATGATAATTTTCCCTCTGAATTACGCTCTGGTCAGCTGCTTATCATCGTACTTCAGATGATTTGACAACAAAAGGAAGACAGACTTTCAAATAAATATGGCTGTATTTAACCCTGAGATCACCGAACCAATGAATAATTTAGGTTGTAAGGGACCTCAGGAGGTCAGGTGGTTCAATCCCACTCAAAGCAGAGACAAGTCCAAGATTAGCTCAAGTTGATCAGAGCCTTGTATGATCTTTCCTGATAGTAATTAGCCAAAGTAGAACAAAAGTTACTCAGGATGACAGATATTAATGCTTTCTCTTTCCAAGAACATTTATTAATGACAGATACAGTGTTAAGTCTCTGACTCCCAAGTTTACATTTGCCTATTCAATCCAACCAAACCTCTAAGACAGTTAAGGGGCTGGAGCACATGGCATGTAAGGAACTGAGGGAATGGCTTTGGTTGGCTTGGAGAAAAAGTGTTCGAGGTGGGTAGTGGTGTCTAATGGCAGTTTTCCACTGTCTAAGAGGGGTTTACACAGAAGACAGAGCCAACTCTTCTCAGACATGTACAGTAAAAGGACAAAAGCCAACTGTCACAAGATGCAACTGGGGAAATTCCTACTGAACAGTAACAAAAATCTCTTTACTGTGAGAGTGATTAAGTGCTGTAAAAGATTACCCAGGGTCTGTGAAATCTCCATCCTTGGAAATTTTCAGAACTCAGCTGGACATTTCTTGCTGCAACCTGACGTAACTTTGCATCTAGCCTTGATTTGAGTCGAGCACTAATCTAGATGACTTCCAGTCGTCCCTTCTACAATTCTGTGCTTTTTCAATACCCGTAAGCTTCCTTCTTGTTAAATCCTACGCCCTCCTTTACTCCGGCTGATGAGGGAGAGCCCTCTGCATTTTGCTGCAGTAAGGAACCAGCTGGCCTGAGCTGGAATTTTATTTGGTTAATTTTACTTCCTTCTGTTAAGCAGGGAAATGGCAGAGTTTGTAATAACAGGAAAGAGAATTTTTTGTAGTTGATTTAATTGTTGCATTGTGTGTCTGTATTTGAATCACACAGGACAGACCATAAATACAATTTATGTGTGTCTTTCATACATTAACAAGCAATGTTGTACAGTGTAAATTATTTTCAGATACTTTTTTCCCTGCTTTGAGTACAAGAGTAACAACACCAGAGAAATGAAGCTATCTAGACTGCTCAGCCTAGACACAGTCCCACTTCAGTAGCCCTTCTTCAAATATCATTTATTTAAACTGACCAAATTGACCTTTTTACCTGGCAGTTAATGCAGACTCCTCCACCTTCATAACGCCCGTGGATGTTTAAGCTTTCTTGACGCTGATCAACATCAGCATCGTAGTAGCAATCAGTGGCATGTCCATGGCAATTGCAGGCTGAAAAAGTAATATTCCAAGTCATCTTTCACTGCAATGCTGGAATTCAGTAATGTATCAGAGGTGAGAAAGAAGCTTAGATATTTTTATGTATATGTACACTCAGGTAGTATATTGAAGTATGCTCAAATACACATATTTACCTATCAACAACTGGATTTTCATACCAGAAGCATGGTCAGATCATCTAGATATGAGGAAAACATGTGCTGCTAGGCTTACCAGAGGAGGCAACAGTTGTACCATCTCAAAACAATATATTTATGCATAAATGCAGAACTAGGAAGCTCCAGAAGAATGGTCTCAGCAGTTTTTTTAAATTATCAGGAACATGTTCAAATGTTTATTCTATTTTTCCATGTCTAAAAATACATCTGGGCTGACGCTGTGTACACTAAATCTTTATTTAAAATTAACAATTGTAGATAAGATATACACATTTAAATAAAAAGACCTACACCAAAGGACTCTTATACTCAGCCATAGGTACAGATACACCAACAAACCTAGCTATACCTTTAACCAGCCGCTGTCTTCTGAACAAGTATGTTTTAAGTACGAGTTCATTCTACTTCCTGACAATTGTGGATTCAAAAAGAAGTACGGTTTGAAGAACTATGGTATGAAGAACAATACTAACAACAACAACAATAATAATATATAATTATTCCCTAGAAAAGGATAGAATTAGGTGACTGAGATAACTTATTTCCCCAGTTTATGGTTGTTTACAGTCTCACCTATGATAAATTTTACTTTGGGTGGCATGCAGTTAGCTCCTTTCCTTTATTTTTCCCTTCTGTTAAGCCAAATAATGGTAACACCTGAACTCACAGTGGCTCTGAATCCATCTCTACGTACATGTTCTCCTATACTTGTAACTCCATCTAACAGATGTTAATATTGCAGTGCTCAGAAGAGATGGAGAGACAGATACCTGCAAGGTTTTGCTTGCAGGCACATCAGTCTGACATATGCCTTTTGGCCTTGTACGCAAATCAGCTGTCTTCACCAATCTACTTACATCAAGGTGGGAGACCTAAATCCCCAAAAACCTTTGCTGTTTTACCTTTGGCAAAAAGGCTTAGTGATAAAAATCCCAGAATCAGCCCAATGATCATGCCTTGCTTCCAGAAAAGAATTAACCTGAAAAATAGCCCCACACTTTGAATAGTTCCTCCAAATAAAGTTTGAGCAAAGGGTGACGGATTTACCCAGAAAAGAATTTATCTAATTTTCTAGAGATCACTTATGCGTATGTCATAATTTTCCCATCTTAGTTAAAATGAATCTCTTCTTGTTGGTCATGTAAAGCTCTGCCTGTCTTCAGTGAAATCTTCCAGAACTATAATATGAATCTGAGTAGGAACCAACCATAGTAGCAAGCAAACAGAATAAATCAAAGGGTAGGATCCCGGTTTTGCCATAAACTCATCTTATGTCCTTTTTTTTTTTTCTGAACTGATCTTCTTTCCTCACTGGAGAAGAACAACTGGAAATTTTTTGAAAGAACGTAGGAAACAAAAAAGGCTTCCCCAAGCATCAGGGGGCTAGGTGAGCTTTTAGTTACAGATGTTCCAGCACTTCAGAGAAACCTTCACAGGAAATTCCTGAAGTTTAGACTTTATAAAGCTATGACTTCATGTTTAGGGAAATCCTCCCTCCATCTGGACCAGGGGATAAGATACTCTGGAAGGTAATGGATTCTTGAAAGCACCTCAAAACAGAAGCTAAGGGCCCAGGCCCTACTTTCTTCACAAAGAGGGAAGCGTATGGGAAGTAATCCTTCCAAACTCTACTCCAAGTACCTGGTGCAACTGGGAGCACAACTCAGGGACAACGGATTCTCCGTGCCTTGCTACAGGATCATACAGACAAGAGAAGGGAAACTGGACCATTCTCTGTATCTCCTCTACGTCTTTATATCTGAACAGCTTTGGATGAGGAAGCCTTTTCCTAGAAACCACCAACAATGCAGCTGAGGTGGTGGCCTACCATCAGGTTCACTTATGGTCTGCTGACAGGAACCAGACAAGTAGAGACAGGGTTCCCTGGCCAGGTTTTGATAGCCTGTGAAGATCTTTGAGGTTTTTCGTTCATATAATTCTTCAAGAAAATAAAACATTGCACAAATGAGATGCTGGTTCAAGATACTAAGTCAGAAAAGGAAAGAAGAGAACATAAAAAAAAAATTAATGTATTTACAATGTAAATAAAAGCTCCTTGCCTCTAGGGCCAAACCGTCTGTGAGCTACAGCTCACAAGCACGTCTTCTAATAGCAACAGGAAATTATTTGCTCTGATTATAGTAATAGCATTTTCTCTCACAGGGGAATAGAAATCCCTTCTACCTCACCAAGCATCTTCTTACCACTTTGGGCCATTTGCTGACCAATACAGTACTGGGAAACTCATAGCAAAAGGTTGGACTTATCCCTATAAGCTCCCACCAACCTCTTTCAACCAATTTCTCACAAGAGACCTCAGGCTTCTGGGAAGCTTAATGAGGTTGCTTTAATTCCTTCACTACTGGCTGCCAGGAAAAGAGTTCTGCACCTGGCAAATGCTCTCAACAAATCACCTCAAACTGCTAGGAGCAATACATACTAAAAAGAGTATTTTTTTCAGAGGTAGTTAGAGACAAAGTTGTTTTGGCTCAGAATCTTGTAGATGATCTTCTGTAAAGTCATTCTTTAAAAAACATGACATTATTTATGCTCTTTGTCTACCTCTTTCCTGGCAGAAAATGTTTTCCTTTCAAAGAGGGGAATTTAAATATTTCAAGGTTTCAAATATTGTCCAAAAATTGTGTCCCAACATGCCTATCTCCTATCAAACATTTTAATCATCTTCCCCCCCACCCAACACTCAGTCTTAGTACTGCACCTTTGATTAAACAAGCCATCTCTTTATTCCTCAAACTAATTATATAGGTGCATCTCTTTGGCTTTCAAATAAGGTTCCCCTGTTAACAGTTTGTACCCACTGGCTACGCTACTCTCAGGAACGGCAGACGAGGAAAATAAATTAGGCCAGACACAAAGGAAACTGCAGGCTGCCAACACATTTGCTCAGAATAGGATGTGCACAGAGATGGGAACACTGTCTGTTCCACAGGCACCGCTTTCTGGCCAGAAGGATGCAAAACACCCCTGTGTGACAGTACGTACCCCTCCACCAAAAGCGGGTCTGTGTGGTCGTTTTCTTTAACAAAAGAATGAAACACAGGGAAGGTGGGAGAAAGGTCAATGGGCTTCTTCAGCTTGACTGCTCCATCTGTGGGGTTAAAGCACTCCAAACTCCCAACTACGAGCATGGAAAGGGGTGCAAGTGTGGAACTGCCAGGACTCCCCACCAGCAACGTCTTTGTGCCCCCTTACGTACGGTCAGTAAGGGGCGACCACCAGCAGGAGAATGGAGAGCAGCTCAAGCGCCTGTAAGCAATGGCAGCCTTGAGCAATCTCTCTGCCATCTGAACTGCAAGAGGCTGGGTGATGGGGAGGCAAATCTTGAAGTTCTACAAGGTTCCTATAGTCTCTGCTGTGCTAGTGGGGATCCACAGCCTGTCAACAGACAGCTATGACCGGGGAGGGATTTTGACTCAAGTTACTACAAAAAGGCTTCCACTTTTTTCATGTAACTNTCATTGTTTAATAAGAGAGAAGAACATAAATACTATTCACTGCATCATCTGTTCCTTTTTTTATCACCTGGAAGGTGATATCAACCTATGTCTTCCAAAAAGAACTAAAGGTTTCTAAAATATCATTCAATCTGCTGAGATTGGTAAGAATTTTCTCAGTAAAGATAAAAGGTGTTAAAACATGCAGTGTGCTAGTTATGCTCCATGAACACATGTGCTATGGCTAATTCCCACCCACTTGTCAATGTCCCTTTTAACCTAGC
>RSEF01000002.1:114064794-114076857 GCA_003993805.1 Himantopus leucocephalus | reverse complement strand
CTGAAAGGTCCCTTCCAACCTCAGCAATTCTATGATTCTATGAAACACATGGAAGTGTGGAGGGTTGGAGGCTTATCAGCAGAGGTTCTGCTTTTACTATTTGGAGTTGAAAGTGAGGTATTTAGGACAACATATCACAAAATGAAAGTAACATGTATGAATGGGCATAGGAAAGAGGTGGGAGAAGCAGAAGTACAGATACTGAGGGAAGTGAGATCAGAGCAGGAACAAAGACCTTCTTAAAGGGATACTGAAGAAGAACTGGAAGAAGACAGTGTCAAGAAAGCTAAGAAGAGCAAGACTTCAAAGATTTTTTTTCTGTACATTTTAAGAATAATACAAAATTAATACCAAAACACATTTTAAAGCCAATGAGATAGACCTATTAATGCAAACATAAGAAAAAAAAATTACTGAGCCATTCAAAAGGTTTTTAATTAAAGCTTTAAGAAAACACAACACATTGGCTACATCTTAAAGGACAGTATATGAGTAAGAAAGGATGTAGTTAGGGTATTTCCCTGATTAGAGCTGGCAGCTCAAGTCAGAATTAGCTGCTTGTATTGTGACTGAGGAATAAATGGAGCTTCCATGACCTGATACAAGTTTTAGAAACTTTTATCAGGCAGCTGCTACTTGATCGGCTGAAGCTGTGTAAATCTAGAGTTCACAAGCAGATTCACCTTACCGTGGTATGAGCCAAAATCAACTAAGTTCAAAGCATAGTCTTCTGTGGCATGATCCCAAATCAGCTTCCTGCACAAACTGAAATACTCAGAACCGTAGTTCTCCAATACAAAGTAGTGCAAGATTCTCTGTGATGTCAGCATCCCCATTTTTGAATATTGCAGGGACAATATTGCACCTTCCCCAGACCTAAAAGCCCCTTTTCTCCCCAGTGTGAGCCAAATCTGCAGAGCAGGGGTCGGTGCTGCTGCGGAGGCAGAGCTGTGCAGGGGGTTCACGGGAAAGGCTTTGTCTCACTGCTGGGGCAGTTCTGTAGGACCACAAAAGCTTTATGCAGTGGTTCTCATGCCCCAGTTTGTAGGACTTCTCGATGTTATTATAGAGGTTACGCAATTCCACACCAGAGTTCGGTCTAATTTCAGGGTCAGTGGTAATATAAAGTCTTCAATACTCAAGCACAATGAATGCAACAACTATTTTTCAGAAGCCCAGTTCAATGCAGCTTATGATAAATCTCCCACCACCTTGACAGTTTCTCCCTACAGGAGAAGAGCCTACAGGACACATTATATTTTACAGAATGACAGTTAAATTAACTGTAACTTCAGACACTTTTAAGAAATTACGTCAATCTTCTGTAAGTTAAGAACAATTGGTTTTAATAACAACAATTAACCAAAGCTGATTAATATTCCCAACAACAAATATTGTTTGTAAAGCTATGGACATAAAGGATCGCTATCAAATATAAAAATTAAACCCATAAGAAATACCTACCGTATAAAAGCAACTTAGAAGATTTGCCAAACTGCGAGGTTTTTTTACAAATGTTTACATGCTTTAATTGGCAGATAACATAAAAGCAGAAAGTCCTCCACAGGCCATACCACTTATCTTAAATTTATGGCTGACTTTCCCTCCTTCCCTAATAAAAGTACTAATTTGGACATTACATTCCACTGTGCGCCTTTAATTTACAACAGTGACTAATCATACTGCTACACAAAAACTATTCAACATAACAGTGCACAAGACTTCACTGAGCCTGTGCCTTTCAAGACTCTATTATTGCCACAAAAGCACAGTAAAGAAATGACACATAACTAAAAGCAACAATAAAATTTGTGGACTACGCTTTTTGAAGTGTAACATTTATTTTTCATCATATGGTATCATGTTATCCTGAACCTTCATCTTCTACTTCTGAAGACAGAGTTCAGAAAAATACCTGGGGGAGTATTACTGTAATACCTGCTGAGCATTAAGAAAGCCAAAGATGAGGGCACACCTGCTAAAATTAGGCAATCCAAAGAGTCAGGGAAAGGGCAATGAACTTCAGTCAGACCTGCTGGATTCAGAAGTTTAAAATATGTTGAAAACTACGTTGGGAAAATCAGGACCAATTAAAGGAATAAGTGAGACTTCATTTGATCCAAATATTTTAAACAAGTCAGGAATAGCCACAGTATAAGCAGGTATGTTAACAAGATGCAGAGACTGCCTCAGGGATCAACATTATAATTATTATTCAGAAGGACTGTGATTGATTAGAAAAGTAACTATAGTACAGAAAGGCAGCAAGGGAAGTAAAGCAGGGCTTTTGCTTTAAGGTTTTTGCTTTTTCTCATATTACAAAGTACAGAAAAATGAGCATTTTTCTAGCAGAAAGATTTCACATCCTGAAGGGATTTTGAAAGTCAAAATCACCCCCCACCCTTGTGAAATAGAAACAGCAGCAGGTGGGTGTTCTGTTCCAACCCCATGATAGTGAGCACTCAAACTTCTATCATGGTGCAACTATTCAATCAAATATTGTCATCAGACCACAGCAAAAGGCTCCACTGGGGCTCCGCTCTCAGTCTTAAAGATATAATGGCAGGAACGCAGCAAATGAAAAGCTTTTGACATTACGCTAATTTCTGCTTCCTCTAATTGTGAATATTTGATGACCAACTTACAACTCAGCCATCGCTTCCCTACACGCATCTGTACCTTACTCTTTGTCATGTTTTGCACATGCAAAAACCTTTCCATATTTTGTTTGCAGAAGAAGGTGCCTTGTGTCAAAATAAAGAACAGGACAACTACTCGGTGAGGAAAACTACAACCCTGCTCTCTTTTCAATATTACAGCCTGTGGTTCTGCAAGGTATTTAGGCACATACCTAACTTTAAGAACATTTATTTTTCCTTAAAAACTAAAACCTTCATTTCAGCTCGCTTGAGAGGGAATTGCACCCTGAAAATTTTTGTTTCTGTCAACTGTTGAAAAAGTCTCTATGACTAACACACAGTAAGCTCTTAATTTTTAGGACCTTGAAATAAGGTAAGGTGAATTGGGGTCTCAGTGCTTACCTGTTCAGTTTAGTAGACTTACTCTGTCACAGTATTTAATTTTTTTCTTCATTATTAGTATTGTGCACTATTGTATGAATTTGGGGTGTGAGAATACTCGGCAAAGTGTCAAAAGTGAATCTCAAGTTCAAACAAATTCTGAGATTAAGGTTTAACCGACTGAACACAGCTATGAGATAATGTCTGTGCAGTGAAAAAAAAAAAATTCACATGAATCCTACTAAACCTTCACCCATCCACCAACTAACATTATCCCTTCCTGATCACAAGACCTGAAGTCATTTTGACCTTTGTCTTGGGTTTCCCTCGTTTCCAAGTAAGGGAGTTTAGAGTCACCTTTCCAAGTGGTACCAGACTAAAGAGGAACACACAGTCTCCTGCTGAGAAATCCTTTAATAACTACAAGAATTTTAGCACATAGTGGTCAGTCTCCAAGGAGTCGCATGAGAAGAGGGTACGCCGTCCACATCCTTCCTCTGAAGGAAGGTGGTTTTTCACAAGTTTACTCAACACACAAAAGATAAGGTGTCTGTCAATAGGTCCTCCAAAGAAGCTAACAAGTACACTGTGGGAATAGAAGTTTTGGATGGAGCAACGTGCTACAGAAGTGGATGATGATGATGCACAAGTGTTGGTCACAAATATGCTGGACTACACCACCAGACGAATTACAGCCTGCAACCTAATTCTGCGTCTTGCAGAGACCACAGAGGATGTAAGCATCTCCGAAGATAAGGTCTGCTTTACTGGGAGGTGATTGCCTTCCCATGCCTATTCATAGCACGCTGCTCCGCATTTAGTGTCTCTACTCTGTATGCCCAGCCTGAAAGACACACTTCCCTACAGTTTGCTGGGAAAGAATGACTGAGCAACTCACTTTGCAGGAGCACAAGGTATCAGGGGATGCAACACCTCTCAACTGTACAGAGTAACAGAAAGAGCAACGCAACTCAGAAATGGGTCTGACCGCTGTGTGCTAGGCTAATGTGGACACTATGGCCTAAAAAGTCATCAGCTTCAACATAGCTCTCCCTTCTTTCGTGGTACAGTGGAGAAAAGCAGCCTAGAAAACAGGCATGCTATTAATTTAATTAATAGAAACGCAAATTCAAATATCACAGTAGTTTAGTTTAGCTATTGGTATTCTCCATCTTAAGTTGTCTGCACTGCTGGTATACTGGATCCAAAACCACTGAATTAAGATACCCTTCAAATGAGAACCATTCTGGTCACGTGAAGGACAGGAGCATTAAAACCCCATGTAGCAGAAGAGGTAAAGTGGTTTGCACCTGGATCCCCAACACTATGGCAGCTAAGTCTCACAGAAAAACTTTTCTACTTTGTTATTTCTCCCCATGCTGTCAACTAAATTGACAAAGCCTATTAAAAAAACCCTGTCCTATACAGTCAGTCAATAAACAGTTACTACTGTCCAAAATAGATATGCATATGTGTATTTTGCAGCCCCCAATATATATTTATAGCCATATATTTTCAGCTGGTATGAACTTGCACAGCATAACTAATTTCACTGGATCAGTGCCCAATTATGGCAGCTGAGAATCCATCCCTGTGACTTAAAATACAGACACAGAGGCTTTACTGTTAGCTACTTGCCTGTCGCCTGCAGAGGAAATACAGGTGTTCATGTTACTGTCATATTACTAATTCATATTACACTGGTTTTGCTGTCCCTTCCCTTTTAGACCATGTTATCATTATTTTTCTGTTTTAAGAAACTGTCTATCTTGAAGATCTTGCTGGATGACAGAGAAACCAGAAGAACCCCCGAGGCAAAAGCAGACTCCAAACGTTATCCTCAAAATATATGTATGGTGAGAGATCATGGAATACNGATATATGTATGGTGAGAGATCATGAAATACCTCTCTCTGTGGGGCCCATAGAAAAGGAGAACATGAAATGGAAGGCAGATCCCCGGTTTCAACTGACCAATATCCCTGGTGACCTCAGGTTAACAAATTACAGTATCTGTGCAAGAAAGCAAAAAGTCATTGAATCTCTGTTATGCTGGTGGCAAGAACCCACATCATCGAAATTCCCAAGGAAGATAACCACTTTAATAAAGTTAACTTGGTAAAAAAACACAGAACATTAAACCAGACAAAAAAAGGTGTGGTATTGGAAGTTGAAATCATCAGTTCAAACACCTCTCCCAACTGCAAAGCTTGTACATAAATGCAAGAAATGATCAAACCTCACCCAATAGCTCATGCACTTACCTGTCCCAGATCTAAAGTGACATTGACTTCGTTGTACTTCAAGCCCATAGAAAGAGGAGGACTTTGCCACCAGCGCTCCGTGCCATCAATTGCGTTGGTTACCGGGTGAGCTTTACTGGGATCAGCAGCATTGCAATAATCACAAAACTGTCCCTGAAACACAACAAATTAAAAAGATAATCTCAGTTGAAATCTTATGCATTGCAGACACATGCTGTTGTTAATTGAGATCGTGAACTAGAGTGATGACTAAAAATGGGCTTAAATTTTGTTTCTTTCTTTATATAGTGCCATTTTTAATGTATAAGGGATTCCCCTGGCAATTAAATTTCACACTTACACCCTGAAACATACTAAATTTTATGTTACAAACTAAAATTTCAGAAATTTCTTTAAGGAAACTACAATAAGTCTTTCTTTATTAATGAACTTATTGAAACTTTGGCAAAATTACCTATATTATGTCTGCAGGGGTGTCTGCAGGGGATTAATGAAACAAAGATTCTTAAAACTGGATTAAGACCAACACACAAATTATCATAAATGCTCCTAAAAGACCATGAAATACCCACATATGTACGTAGCCTGGTATTAATAAAACCATAATAAAAATACTCTGTCCGTTACTTGCCTGTAAGTTTGGTGTTACGATTTTATAATACTGCTTTCATTTTTTTCATGACATTATAATACATTCTGAATCAGAGACTTCTGAACAATACGTAGTCATGGAAAATGCAATGGATCCCATAGACTGTTCCCTTTAAGCCTCCCTTTAAAGAATCCCATTGTATCTTCATTTGCAGAAGTTACCACCCAATTTCCAGTCCACAACTAAAGCTACACTCTGGAGATGCCCTGATAATCTCTCTTTGATAGTCTCTAAAAGTCTTTGTACTCTTCTGCACAATAATGATGAATAAACTTCAGGAAACTTAATTGTCTCTTAATTTGGCATCCTGGCTTGCCCCATAAGTAGTATTTTTATCTTCAAGAAACTGCATTTTTACAGTCTACTAAGATTAGTGCTGAAGTGTTGCAATTAGTTATTAAGGGATATTTTTAGTGTCCCATTCACTTCTTACTCCAGTCACTGGGTGAAGATAATCAGTGAAAATGCTAAACTGTTCCAGGCACAGTTTTTGTAGAACCCCAAAAATGAAAATGACATTTTCATTGAATGGCAGTACCCTCTTAATGGTTACTTCAGTCGGCCAGTTGCTTAATCCATTCAGCCTGTGAGGTCCTGACACTGTTGGACCCATGTTTTAAATAAGGTAGTATGTGCACCGTTCTCCTTATCAACCAAGCATATTTTCATCAAAAAGATGTGACAAATCTTTTGTTGTTTCCACAACCCATGTTGCCTGGCACGAAGTATATTCCTACCTTTTAAGTATTAACAGAATCCCATATAACCGCCATTATTTTGTTGCTGCTGTCAGACTAACCAGTGTAAAGTAACTGGAGCAATCATACTTGTCCACTTTTAACAGCGGAATAACATTAGGGCTCTCACATTCTTGCTGGGTATAGTCTTGCAAGCTTGGTGATTTTAAGATGTTTATCTCTAGCAGAATTTGTTTAACATCTGCCATAGTTACTAATGGATTGGAAACTACTACATCATTCTCATGTGATACAAATACACCATCTTGTGCCTTTCAAGTACAAAAAGTAGATGTTCACTGAGTACTTCTGCATCATTAGTAAAAATTTCAGCATCTGCATCTAGTGATGGTTCCATCCTCATCCTACTCTTCCAGAAAGCCCAGGATATGACGTTGTTTCCAGAAGACATGGCTACCCTTGGCTGTTCTGATTCAGCACTGCAGGTGTCAACCTGGCTGAGGGTTAACTCTTGAGAATTCAAAGAGTTGTTGAGACTTACTAAATGCTCACGTACATAGGTTGGTTAACTATGTCTGGGGTCATGTTATAACACGATTCTCCTCCAGCTCTGTTAGAGAAGATGGTTTGGCTGATTTTCGTACAAACTTCAATATGCCAGGACACTGCTGTATTCAGATACCGTTTGCTGCAGCAGAGACCACATCAGCCCATGCTAGCTACAGGCAACATTGCCAGTTTCTGCGGTGACAACAGGGAACATTGCGTCACTATCTGCAAAATCAATACACTGAGAAATCAATCTATGCACAAACAACTGCAGTTGTCGCTGCTTCAGAGCATCTTCCCAGTTAAGATTTTCCTGACAAATGCATACTTGGAGTTCTGACATACATATTACAACAGTACAAGCTTCCCTAAATAGTTTCATAACGTGCATGAAACACGGTCTTTAGATCTAAATTCACGTCCACAATGATCAGGCTGGAAATACCCAGGAAACAGTTGCTGCTACAGCAGTTTCAGCGCTGATCTGGAAACAGCCTCAAAGAAAGGCTGAATGAACAGAAAACAATGAGTATTAAATGCAAGCATTACATTTATACACACATACGTGATTTCAGTATACCAGAGCACTTGATCTGAACTCAAGATACCATCTTTTTTCCTTTTGGGGCACATAATTCAAAGAATTTCATTGCAACAGCTGGAGTTTCAGTTATTTAAAATACATTCCAACAACCCTGCCAACAAGGCAGCAAAACAAAAAATGAAAGAAAATAAATTATTGGACAGAGCCGCGTTCCCTGCTTCCCACTGGCAGTATCTCAGGCACGCCACGATCAGCCTGTCTGCTACAGGACTTGTCTCCGTTCCAGGAGACTGGGCCTTGAGACTTTGTTTGATTTTGGCTGCAGTTCATCAGGCAGGCAGGTGCGCGTTTGCTGGTGACCTTGCTACCCTCCTTTCCCCTGGTTCTCCTGAGTGAAGGAGAAAACTGGAACTGCATTGCTGAAATATGCCGGTGTGGACCAGAGACACCCAGGGATGAAAATGTCTTGCCTGTAAGTTATAGAAAGCGACAACATACCTAGCAGTTCTGCGCCCACTGGCAGGGCAGGACAGGTATGCAGTTAAACTTTAATTCACACTCGCACACCGCTGCGAATAGACTGGCAGGCAAAGCCAGGCATGCCGTTCATCTATCAGTCGCTGAAATATATTAGACTGCAGTGCACCTCTTCACTCAACACTGTTCTTATTAAGTCATTGTCCTGCTTGCCAATGTGCTAACTAAGGGAAACATACTGCTTTCCACAGCGTATGTCCAGCGCTGCCTTACAAGCCTCGGTTGAGCTGCCCGTGACGGGACTGTCCACCCCATCGATCAGCTCTCGGAAGGGCTTTAAACAACCTCCAAATGCTCTTTCTGGATTTGCCGGGTACTACAGGCATCATTAAAAGACACATCACCAAATGACAAGCTGAACAAGAGAGCCCAATGGAAGAGCAGAGGAAACGAAGCTGGGGTTGCTCTTTTTGCCTTCTTTTCAGTGCTTGGGATAGCACTGGGAACAGAGCTGCCTGCTCCCTTCATCTGAACTAAGATCCTCCTTCACACCTTCTTTTTAATTTCCCTATTCTCCTAGAGCAACAGCCGCAATCCAGCCTTGCAGAGACTCCAAAAGTGAGTCACTCAAGTGCACAGCGTTGCTTTACCTTGAACTGGCCTGACATGGTGGCTATTACACCTATCACTTTATGTAAAAGCCGCATGACCTTCCCTCAGAATCTTAAGAAACAACACGTGAATACTTATGCTGATTTAAAATCCTTCTCTGTAAGCTCAGCTTCTGTAAGAGTTCAATGCACTTCTCTCCAATTTTCCACGAAAGAAGAGATTCTCTCAGTGTCTTCGAACTCGCGAGGTGGAGTGGCTTGATAATACATACATTGTGTTGTTATTGCATTTTCCGTGGCTGGATTTCCCTGGCCTTTTGAAAGACTTTCCAAACCCTTCTTGAACCACAACAACTACTGGTAAACCACAGAAGTATTCATGTTCTGTATCTCAATGCGGCTTTGTTAAAATTGGAGAGAGATGCTTCTGTATCCGTGCTTACACAAATGCTGCAAGAGGCACAACATGCTTCCTTGTGCCAGGGCTGACAGGGCTGACCTATCAGTAGTCCTTCTGGGAACTTGAATCAGGCATGAACCATAACTGCCCTCTAACATAAGACCTGTAAGGAAAATATTTAACAAGAGGAACTCCCCCTTTCCTAGCCTCTTCCTATACACTGCAAACCCTCATTTCCAGGTGGGTGTTAATATATAAAGGGAACAATTACAAAAACCATCAATGACAACGTGCATCACACGCCAGGCTTCGTTCCGCTTGCTTGACATGTTTATCTGATGTTTGCCTTGGCTGATTTTTGTTACACTGTGATTTCTGATATTCCAGGGCAGGTTAGTATGAGATTTGACTGCAGCCCCGTTGGCTATAGTGTGTTGCTGAGACGTTACTGATCTTGCTGTTCACCTGGTGGCACGGTTGTTTCAGGCAACTTTAAACATGGGTGTTGTGTTCAGTATGGAGAGATGGATGCCTAAACTTCAGAGCAGCGTCAGACACAGAGGACCAAGCAGTTTCCTGATCATCACAACCTTTTTTTGTAACCTTAGTTTAAGCATGCAATGCCTGTGATCCAGTTTTTTCTATTAGTAAAGTAAAACTGTGTATTACTCAGCCTGTAATCTCCAAAGCACTTTGAGCTTTTTATGATGGAGGGCACTACACAGATGTAAACAGATTTCATGGTGAGGCAGGGAGGCAAGTTCAGAGAGAAGTTCAGGGCAAAGCACGCTGCTGGCTGTGGCTGCCTAATGAACTGAGAGAGCAGGCTGCGTGATGGTGCATGCTCCCTCCTGGCACAGGACAGAGCGCATACGCTGCACCCTCTTAGTCCTCTCCCCCTCTCTTGAGCATCTGTCCCCATTAAAAAACGAGAAGAAAACTCTCATATCCATTGCAACCTCTTCTGACACCAGATATTAAGAGTTATTGCACTATTAAAACATACAAACACCTCATAAGACTTTGAAAACTAACCCTTCTTCCAAGATGCTAAAAATTTACTTGCATTCTTTCTGTATTGCCTGGAGTCAGAAAGTGGACCTTAAAGCTTTTGAAATCCCTTTCAAATTGCAGATTCATTCTGGCTCTCTTCTCCTCCCACCAAGACAGGATACAAATAAAATAACTTTGGAAGGTCTGAGGCTTTAGGAAAGTCCCCCCTCAAACAAAGTTCTGATCATACTGAACATCCGTTGCAGTACATCACAGAGTTTGGTGCATTTGTTACTCCTTCCTTACCCGCTAACAGACATGTTCATACAAGTTTCTACCAAAGGAAAAATACATTTCCATTAACCCTTTGCCAGGAGCTTTGCCATTTATTGTTGTCTTTCTTGTGACTGGCACAAGATGTGTGTAACAATCTCATGCTATGCTAGGAGGGAACAAACTTGAACATAGGAAGTTCCATCTTAACACGAGGAGGGACTTCTTTACTTTGAGGGTGGCAGAGCAGCACAGGCTGCCCAGAGAGGTGGTGGAGTCTCTGACTCTGGAGACATTCAAAACCTGCCTGGACGCCATCCTGTGCAACCTGCTCTAGGTGACCCTGCTCTGGCAGGGGGGTTGGATTAGATGATCTCCAGAGGTCCCTTCCAACCCTGACCATTCTGTGATCATCATCCTCACAGCCCTGTGTGCTTATACTCCCTGCCAGAGTCCCAAGGAATCTCTGGCTTCCTCCCACACGCCATGCCAGGCATAGACGATAAGCCTCACATTCAGTGCCTGTAAAATGCCACAAAGCCACCTGGCTAAAACCGGACTTCTCCCGCCGCCCCTGAGAAGATGCCCGCTCTCCAGTGAGGAGGTTACCGGTGCGGTGCGTCCCCCGTCCATCCCCCCTCCCCGCTCCCAAGCTCACTGCTTCACTGCCAGAAGCATCACGCTGCTCTCCGCGGGCCGTGGGGCCAAGCGCTGAGGCCACAAAACACCGCTTGGGTACTCCCTAAAGCCACCTGCAGGCGCCCGGCGGGACCAGCGGCTCCCGCATCCCCGGGAGCGGCCGCAGCACCGCGGGCACCGGGAGCGGCTGGGGCAGCGGAGCAGGAGGGGTGGCGGAGACGGGGGGGACGGGGGACAGAGGGGCCGGAGGAGGGGGGACACCCCTCCAGAAGGTGCCGGGACACCTGCGGGCAGAAGCCCCGCTGCCCGCCTCCACTCCTCCCAGCTCTTCCCCCCCGTGGGGTCCCGCTGGTCCACGCACGGCTCTGCCGCACCCACAGCCCCGCCGGGAGGACACCTTCCATTTAATGCGACCGCGCCCCCCGGGGTAACGCCAGCACCCCCGGAGGGGCCGGGACGCCCCAAAAGGACACACATACACGACAGGGAGCGGGCTGCCAGGGGAAGGGGGTCCCGGCGCCGCCACCCCTCTGCGGCCCCACACGCTTACCTGGATGGCGCGGCCCAGGGGGGCGGCGGCCGGGCCCCCCACCAGCTTGCAGTACAGCTCCGGCCGCCCGCCGCCGCCGCTCGCCACCTCCTCCCCGCAGGTGGCCGTGGCCGAGATGCTGGCTGCCGCCGCCAGGTTGAAGTAGGGCGGGTGGAGGCTGAGCCCCATCCCGGGGGAGCCGGGGGGGTCCGGCTGCGCGGGGCAGAGGGTGAGGAGCGGCGGGAGGAGGAGCAGCTCCCAGAGGAGCGGGGAGCCCGGCGCCGCGGCCATCCTGCGCCGGGCTCTGCCCTCGCCGCCCCCCCGCCTCCACCTCCCCAGGGCGGCCCTATAGCTGCGGTGGGCGGGCGGGCCGGGCTGGGGGCGGCGGGAGGAGGCGGGGGGGGGGGGGGGGGG
>RSEF01000002.1:114024162-114064755 GCA_003993805.1 Himantopus leucocephalus | reverse complement strand
GGGGGGGGGGGGGGGGGGGGGGGGGGGGGGGGGGGGGGGGGGGGGGGGGGGGGGGGGGGCTGCCCCGTACCCTTCCCGCGCCTCCCCGCCTGCCCTGTGCCGGCCGGGGCGGGGCGAGGCGAGAGGCAGCCCCGATGCGGAGCGGGACGGGGACGGGGACGGGGACGGGGACGGGGACGGGGACGGGGACGGGGACGGGGACGGGTCTCCGGGCCGGTGGGGGTTGCCCCAGGTGCGTGCCCAGCTCCGCCGGCGTGCCGAGAGGTGACACCCCACTGCCACCACACGGCTCCGCTGGAGCTTGCTGATCCTCCCCCCTCAGCAGTACGCGGGTTAATATTTTTAACGGACCGTGAAGAAATCTCGGCGCATCCATCCTCGTAAGCCGCGACCTGTCGCGTCACACACCGGCAGTAAAATTCAGGTTTCCCAGCTTTCTCCTCACGCAGGGCTGCCTCCACGTAAGGTATACCCTGCTTCGCCCTGCAGGTCCTTGGGAAGGCCGCCTGCGCAGCCCTGCTGCAGAAATCGCAGCTCCTTTTGCCATTTTCAGTGTTCTGAGGCTGCTGGAAACCGTGCAGCCCGGGCCACCCCGCTGCAATGCGCACCCAGCGCCCTCAGCTCCTTGTGGAATGGGTGTTCCTCCTCATCCACGGCAAAGACAATGAAGCTCCTGTCTTTTTTAAGGTATTTGGCACAGGATTTGGATGACACAGAAGCTGGGGGGGAATGTCAGGGAGGGAGAAGGAGGCCTAAGCAGCATGTCATCCGTATCAGGAGTTGCACTGCTTAATGGCATTGCTATCCAAAGTTTCATTCACATTTCCAAACCCACACGCACGCACACATCCAGTCTTCAGTTCTCTCAATAAAATTTTCCAGGTTCAGGCACAAAGATATGGCTAGATACACATACCTCTAATATTTTAATAGTGATTCATGTGAGTAGCAAAGTATTTCACAACTTTATGAGGGCTTTGCTGCATGCCACACAGCACTAGCGAGGGAGATCCCTGGTATCCTGTTTCAGGAAGCACCAGGCGCAAGCTATTGATTTTCGTCTGCAAGAAAGTATCACCACCCTTGGTTTTGTGCCACTATGGCTCTAGCACGCCATCAAGACATATCTGTAGGAGACAATTTCTGTGTCCTCCATAGTAAAAGCTGGCCTTCCTAAATGTAGCATGCTGCCAATTCATATATATCAGATTTGGCTTTTCTATCCATAAATGCTTTCAATTCCTATAGCAACTTAAAAATATTCCCCTTTTCCCACTCTGACATTGTGAAGGGAAATTATCTTATTGAACATGTCCATCACGTCACTTCCTACAACAGTTTGTACTTCATAAAAACTATGAGAGGTTTGAATACAAACACGCAACACCATCTTCAAATGTTCCATTAAAAAAAAAATGCCCTTACCTGATAGATATCCTCTGGTCTCTTCAACCTAAAATGATAGTGTTAAATCCTAAAACACTTGGAGTATATCAGTTTTTACAAATGGACATCTGGAAGTATCTGAGGTAAGTGGCCTTTAAGAGAGCAAGCAAGCTCTTACAAAGACCTGCCATCCATTAACTTGCTGAGCATCCTTGTCCTCTTTATTGTTAGAGGAGTTCAATCAAATTGAATAAAAGCTGAGCAGAGCATGTTCCTGATAGAAAAGAAACATTTGGGTACTTTAAGAGAAAACCAGTATAAAGTACAGTATTAAGAGGAAACAATGAAGATTACAATTATGAAGATTATAAAATCATCACGTACTCTTCCTGAATAGTCAGATTATCTCCAGGCTGGGCATTCAGTTAGCAATCTCTGATAGATGTGGCTTCTGTATATATATAACAAGCTGTGGAAGATTTTCTCCTTTTCAACCAAAAAAGAAACTTCGTGTCTTGTACAACATTTGCCGAAATTAGTTTACTCCAGTAACCCTGTACATTCCTACTCCAGTGGTGGGACTGTGGATTTTCACGACAAGGCATCTTTTGTTATGAATGCTTCAAATTCACATAACAGCAAAAGAAATTCCCTTTAGTTCGTCTGGACACCCTTCTTGCACAGAGCCCTGCCTGTACGTGTGTGGGGATTGTGAGCAGCACTTCTGCGTTTTGAGGTTTGAACTCTTCTTCTGCACCTCTGTCCCTGGTCTCCACAATCAACGCTTGAGAAGGGTTTTCTGAGAAGCATGAGCCCAGAATAAGAATAAACAGAAAACAAACCAGGTGATTGAAATACATTTGATGAGGCTTTAAAAAAAATCAGAGAATATACTGTGAAAGCATAGAAAATTAGTGTCTAAACTAAGAACTTGAGATGGAGAGCTAAATCCTGCGTCTACTAGAATCTGCTCCAAATTTTCTTTGACTGCACTTGTGTAGAGTAATACCTGACAAATTTTTCTGGCATAGTTTCGCAGATAGTTCAGGTAAGGAATGCAGCTTCAGGAGATCCTTTACAATCTCACTTTAAAGGGAAGATTCATGTGAGCTGTCTGGTAGGTTGCACAGCACAAAAGGCAGCCCTTGCTCACAAGAGATGTCCTTTCTCAAACAGGGAGTATCAGTGAATTTATTGGGAAGTATCACATGAGAAAACATGGCTTACGTGACCAATAACCTAATATTTTAGTAAAATAATTGCTTGTTCTTGGATCTGGTTTCCTAAAAGTTAAAAACAGGGATGCAACTTTGCAAATCATCAGAAAATTAGCATATCAGATAGAAAAAGAGGAGAAGAAATCCTCCTGTTCCCTCCCTCATAAAATTATGTGCATTTTGCTTAATGTATAGCTAGATTTAAAAAATTTTGTTGGCCTTCTGGGTGATTTAGATTGGATAGGTTTATATTAGATATTAGGAAAAAGTTTGTCACAGAAAGGGTTATCAAGCATTGGAACAGGCTGCCCAGGGAAGTGGTGGAGTTGCCATCCCACGAGGGATTTAAAAGGTGGGTAGACGTGGTGCTTAGGGACATGGTTTAGTGGTGGTTTTGGCAGTGTTAGGTTGATGGTTGGACTCGATGAGCTTAAGGATCCCTTCCAACCTAGACGATTCTATGATTCTATGATTTTTCTGTCCTTTTGTTAACCGCTTAAGCCAAACAAGCTTTTTTTATTCAGTGGGTTTTCTAGAAATGGAGACTAAAATGCCACCTTTTAGATTTTCTTGAAAAATCTCTAAAGGCACCTAAAGTTGTGGGTAGATTTTAGGAAAAATCTTGTGGCGACTTTTGCTTTTGAATTAAAGCAGTTGGAAAAAAAAATGTTGATAGCAGCATTCCCAACATGGGTACTCAATAACTTGGTTTCTATAAAAAGCCTAAGTGATCAAAAATTTTACGCCGAGACCCTGGAGCTATGTAAAGCCAGAGTGAATCTTGTGTGTGAGGAAGGAGCCAGGAGCAGGACTGTGGGTGTATATGTGGAGATGACAGAGTGGCCTGTCACTAGCAGATGGAAATTATCTAGCAGATTGGTCCTCCTGTTCCGACAGCATTGTGAAGGTTGCAGTAGGATTATGTGCAGGCACGAGTCTGGCCTGGCTTCTGCAGGGCTTTGGGACCACAGGAAGGATGGGTAGAGTAAGGAGAATAGAGGAGTGAGAAATATTCTTTTATTTAATGCAACTCTCCAAATTTATAAACTTTGTATCTCTTTTTTTTTTTTAATAAATTTTAAGACAAATCCAAAGCCAGCAGAAACCCACAAAAAAGCCCTTACTGACTTCATCACGCTTCAGCTTATCCTGTCTAAAGTAGAACTTCATCCTGTATAAAAGGTCAGTATCAATAATTCATGTTACGATACTTTAGCTTCCCCTCTTGACATCTTTTGTTGTAATTACAGGTTCCAGAAATACAGATAAGAATTTGTTAGCTGGCAGCTCTCAGGAATCAGCATTTATAAGCCAGTGGGCCTCCGCAGTAAACAGTCTTCTCCAGCTACCTGCCCCTTTTTCCTCCCAGTAAGTCCTCTCCTTTTTCCTTCACACTTTATAAGGTTTGCTTTCCTTGTTTCTTCCTCTCTGCAAGGAGTAGAATTTGCACTGACAGATGCCCAGTGCTTTGTTGAATAATGTAGGCAATTGAAAGTGTTTCTGAGTCTGTATTATTTTAACATAAACAGGTCACGTTACATTAGTGGCATTTACACTGATATCTTTATAGATCATTCTTTGTGTTCAATGCCTTCTATTTTAAAAGATGTTCACTTAAGAATGGATTTAAAATTTCAAGTCAAGAATGTTTGCTCCAAAATAGCCTTGCTGATGTAATTTCTCTGTTTCGTTCTCTTACTGATATGTGTAGTATAGCACATCTCATCTCACACTGCCATTTCATAATGGATTTTGGACTGGGCATATTCTGCTCATCAACCAGAAAACTGCAGTGAAAATGAGATTGTCAAAAAATAGTCTCAGCAAGTAATACTGGCGGTAATACTTAGCTCCTACTTGATATGACTTACCATGGGAATGGGAAGGTGGCACCAAGTACCTCAGAACTTAGACAGCAAACCTAGCACAGATGAGGACTTGTGAACTGTGCTACATGAGCTGCACAGCAGGTCAGCAGAAAATGTAGGAACAAAACCCAGGATTGCTGTGCAGGCACCACATTCCACACCGGGTGATGTGGGAATTTGCTCTTTCTTTGAGATAATAAGGAACCAATAACCAATATGCTACCGGGTAGCTGGGAAGTCTCTTAGATTAGACAGATCCAAGTGTCTATTTAGTGATTATTGAATATTAAATTGTGCATTTTGTGCCCCCATAAAAGTTTTTTATCTGGCATTATGTTGAGGCCAGTCCTACAGCTTTAGTCTGTGGAAGAGTCTTCCTGCAATGTACTGGAGCTCTCTGCGCTCTTTCAAAGTTACAATCAGTTGAGCACGTTTGTAGCCTACAGTGTAAATACACAACCAGAACATTTCAAACTCAGATAAAGCTCCCTACTTTTATCAAAGACAAAAGGCATTTATCACCTCCTGTCATAAATGCTTATGCATGGTGATTATTCAGTTCATGCCTATAAATAAACATTCATTTATTTTACTAATTAGTTTTCCTTTATTGCGGTACACCTGGGCTAAAATAAGGTTACTCACACTCTGGTTTAACAGCAAAATGGTGCAGTGTACATTATGTGCTGGCAAGTCCTATGTCTTCACTGCCTTTCATCAGGAAAGATGCATTCTGTTAAGAGCATTTTGGTCTCTGCTTTTCCAATGAAAGAATCTTTTTCATCTTGCAGAAATTTCTTGTACCACAGTATTTGAGGAACCTACCATATACCTTTGAAGAAGAGGAATTATCCTCTTTATAACTGAAATATTGAGGCCCATAGGAGCTAGGACCCAGGTCTAAAAATGCAGTTCTGTCAGCAGAAACAGCTTGGATGCCTACAGTTCCTAATGTAATCCAGAACCGAATTATTCAGAACTGCACTTTTGTTTTGTCCTGTTGTTTGTTTCCTTCTTTTCTTGTTTCTTTCAGCTGTTTCTATCTGGATGTGCACTCTAAGATGATGCCAACTTTCTTCATAGACCATCTTTTTCTGAATCTTCTTGTGCTGTACCTACTAGACCTTGTTCTCCATCCAATTGGAGCCTCCCTTATTGTCTGTCCTATCATCTCATGTGATTCAGGTATCTCAGCTGATGCTCTTTCAGCTTTTTCATGGCAGTTTGCTGTTTTGTGGCTTGCGTACTGTTGCAGGACTGTGTAACTGTGCTTGTTGCGTAGTAGTTTAATAGCTACCATTTTACTTAGCATCCCTCTACAGCCTAATATCAGGTCTGTCATTTCTTCTGCCAACCAGCAATCTCATATACTAAGATTTTCCTGCACATTCTGCTTCTTAAGTTTACTTGGCATATTCTTATCATAGAAAACTACTGTGAATTCCCTCACTTTCCAACAGGGCTCTCAAGGTAAATTGCAATATCTGCAGTCACATTCTTATCATAGCTCAACCCTGAAACATTAAACTCCTGTATAGACTTAAAATAGTACCATCGAATTTGGCTGGTTTTTCATGGTCTTTCTCAGTGAAGCATACCATATATTTTGGCTGACTTCAACCACCATCTTCTAAAGCGGCTCTTGGTTGTTCTAGATATTCCATCTTTATCTTTGCTCTGTCATGTAATAGGAAAAGTTAAGGAAAGGCTTTTCCTTAACCCTCTGCATCAGGCCAGTCATTACAGTTTTGAATAGAGATAGGCTAAGTTGTGATCCTTGGTGTAAGGGGGGAGTTGCTCACTGAACTGCCTCTCAGTACTGCTGCACTCTTCTCATGCGTGATGTCCAAATGCATGCCTTTGGCACACTGCACAACTAGTAACAAACTATGTTAGAGCCTTTTCCAAGTCCGTGACACGTTAAGTGCAATTTTTTATATCTTTTGATCTCTCTTGAAATGTTTTAGCTACAAACATCTTCCTAGTGTGCACTCGTGACTTGATGGGATTGTGGACAAAAAACTTAAAAATGGCGATGTGGTTGATGCAAGACTTGGCTTTGGTATTTCATACCCTTTTATTGCAGAGAAGTACTAAGCCAGAAGAGGAGGGAAGCTGAATGTTTGGTACCTTAAAACACCTTCCCCATTTAGGAGAAGGAAAATTTCCAAGCCAAAAACATGAGTCCTCGTCAGTAGCCAGTGTGTAGAAGTCATACCATTCCTTCCCAGTCATGATCTTTGTATGTTTACTTGCTGAGTGTACTAGGGACTAGGGCAACCCTGGAAGTGAGACACAACTTCTTTGCCATCCAGTTCCAAAGAATAAATCAAGAGGAACACACGGCACCTAAAGGTATAGCTAATTTAAGAATCCCTAAGAATCCCCACTTGACCATTCTCCACTATGTTGACTACAGATCCTGATGTATCTTCTTTTTTTTTACCTGAATAAACTTCCTAGTGGGCAACAGTGAAATCCATCCACTTTATTTTTTTGCTTCTTAATGGATTTCCTTTTTATTCTTGGTTTTCTGTACTTATAGAGTCGCTCGGGGACTTAAAGTTCAAGAATAAGAAAACAAGTCTTGGTCATACAATGCCTGATTCTTTGTGCAGAAGCACGTGCTCCTTTTGGTCAGTACCTGGTGACTTGTCAGTCAAACATGTGGGAAAAAATAAAATATCTATTCTTGTATTTTTCACATTGTATTTTTTATTTGCTGACATCGGTGCTATTGTTGCTGCTTTTGCCATCGTAATCAGGGAAAACAGCTACGCACAGACTCCCTGCCACAGTACACTGAGCAGCTCCTCATGGAAACCACTTCTTTGTAAATTGCTTTTCTTAACAGACTTTCAAACCATTGGTTAGATTAGATTGGCACCTGAATTTCACAGTTTTCTCTGCAAGGATTTTCTATGATATGATGTCTATTAATAAGGTAGTGCTTTTTCTGGGATCTGTTTCCAGCAAGGTTTTTGTACTTTTATGTAGTGCTGCTGTCGCAAATTTAGACACTGCCTCAGGTTTACTTGAACCTCAGCTCTAGGCTGACCATAGTCTCATCAGTTCTTAAGTTTTAACTAGAACCTTGTGTTTAAATGTGGCAGGAAACCAGACCTCCAGCACTATAAATTGAGGGGACTCCAGTGTTATATCCGTTTATTCCAGCCGAGGATCAGGTGACAAATGTAACTAAGAATTCAAACAGATACAGTTCAAGAACGTTAAGATTGACCTATTTTTAATTTTGGAACTTTGAAAATATAGTAAATTTAGAACAAATACCTTGTGAAAGTGCAGAAAATGTAATGAAAAATACCTTTGCTATGTTTTTTTTTGAGCACAATTACAGATTTCCATAACACACATAGAATACACTGTCTAAATTCTCTATGGGAAAGAGATTTATGTTTATAAGAGTTGTAATTCCTAAATCTCTATTTTTTTTTTGTTAATAACAATTAGTTTCAGCCATGTTAATTATCAGACACTTTGTTAGGAAATGTGGTAGTTGTAGCGTCTTAGCACTGCTGTAATATTATTTTGTGGTTTGGGCATTTTATCATACAGTTATACGCCACGTTCTTTAGCCAAGTTCTTTCTTTTCAATTAGTGGACTTATTTTTTGACCACCAGAGCAGAAGACAGAGCAATTGAACAGACTGAGCTGTAGCCAGTAACTCAAATAAATTTTTTACATGGCAATGTAAGGAGTTTCCATCTCGCATGTATAGAGATGACTCCTATCAAACTTGCTTACGCTCCGTCATCCTTCCTCTCAGCCCAAGGTCCTCAGCCCCTTCCTTTGAGGGCTTCCACTCTCTCCAAGTGAGAACAAAAACAACTTACCAGGTCGCTTTTACTGAGTGGGGTAAGCTCCTAGGGAGCCATCTCAGAGTGTCTGGACCTTGATAGTTGTGCTCTGCCATGGCTTCTGTTGTCCTCAGACAAGGCTTTTGGGACAGAGAAGAAATATCCAAACCCATACGGTTCTGCCATTCAGAATGTCTCCTGTGAACAAGATGGCAAGAATCTTACACTTCTGTGCTAAATATAGAGCAGTTTTGTGGGGTTTGTGCTGTGCTAATGAGGTGTGTCCCCCTTTAACAAATCTGTTTACTTAGGCTTAGGAGGATAACGAGAATTTGGCCCAATTTCTTATATTGAGTTTTTTTCTATATTTGTTAGTGAATATACAAAAAGCTTCCACTTACAAGAACAGGAGTCAATTATATACTGTGGAAAAAAAAACCAGAAAACCCTAGATAATATGTTTTTTTTCCTACTGCTAGTAGCATATGGGAGATATCATGCATTGTCCTCACACTCATGCAATACGTATGTTCTCGGACCCACATCACCTCCTACAGTAGAGTTGCATACAATAACATACATGCAATGCCCGGGGAAAATGGCCACAATGTGATTTTGTTTGAATATGCCTTTATATTTTGAGAGCTTCACTGCCCATCAAGTTTAGGTACTCTCTGCACCCAGACAGCAGTTTTCATCATCTGCACCAGTATCAGTCAGTAGGTGAGTGCCATGCGTGGAATTAGAAAGCCTGCAAACCCAAAGCACCTGAATGAAGGCTCACTGGCTTCTCTCTGGCTGAGCAGATGGCAAATAGGTAAACTGTCAACTTCAGACAGAGTCATAAAATCAACATATAGAGAGGATAAGCAGGGATGGGAAAGGAAATGATAGACAAAGAAAACATATAGTCACAATCTGTACGTGCTGCCTTAAAGCAATAAAACTTCAGGAGAGCAAAAGTCCAAGACTGGAAGGGGAAGGACAGAAAATTTTAAAGCATGGTGCACCTGTACAGGTGTTGAAGTTCAGCTGTTTGAAGGCTGAAAGGCATTTGGACTAAAGTGAAGATGCTGTGCTGGTGCTTATACTGGGCTGGAAATTGGTCTTAGGTGGTAGTTGTAGTCCTTTTGTTGACTTTCTTGACATAGCACTTAATCTCTGTGGCTAAAAGCATTAATTTGCTGGGAACAAATGCAAAAGAGGAAACAAAAGAGCAAATTCATTGAAACACTCATATGACAATTTGTGGAAATTATTCTGTACTAGTTACTCAAGTACAATGCTGACTTCTCTCTGATTCCTAGGTCACTAGCCCAGGCATCAGTTCGAAGGTCCACATGAAGGAAGCAAGTAACACTCGTGTGATCCGCAGCAGCTGGATGTCCTTACATGGGCTTATATCAGCAAATTTGATATGAAATTTGGTATCACAGGAGGCCTCAGCAAAAGGACCGTGCAGTGAAAAGAAAGATTCAAGGTAACAGCTCCCTGGAAGGATGAACGCATACAGTTATGAACATGTTGGGTAAGCTATTTCTATTATTAGATAAACTTTTCCTTTTTCAGGTCCAGTTTTATAAATTCTCTGTTCTGTTTTTTTAAAGGTTTATGGGATACATAAATATTTGGTACAGTTTTCCTGAGAAGTCTGCAGGGTTTGTTTCTAAAGTACTTTTTACTGTTTCTCTTATTATCACTATTCATTTCTAAGAGTATCTCCCAAAATAAAGAGCAAGTCAAAGTACATTCTTTACACACTAGTTTTAGTAAAATAGGCCTGTATTTTTGTAAATATTATAGAAACAAGAAACAGCCCATGTAGCTGGTTATGCTACAGTTTTGCAAGGAAAAGATTAACGTAAATGATAGGCCAGATGGAAAATCTTTTGGTTTATAGACTGCTTTATCAAAGTTATTGCTGATGATTTAAATACATTTTCTTGGACAAGAAAATCTTAAACTAACAGTGCATAATCCTAAGAAAATTTATTTGCAGGACATTTATGATTTCTATCTTTTAGTTAGGTAGATTAATTATGATCTTGTATTGTAAGAATCACAGAGTCATTTAGGTTAGAAAAGACCCTTAAGATCATCGAGTCAGCTAAGCTTTAGTTAAATTCTTTTAAAATTTTAGTATTTCACAAATTTCACCAGTACAGTCATAATGCAAACTTCAAGACCTCTCAGTTTAGTAAAAGTAGCAACTTTAGGTAATGCAAAAGGTACAATATATTTTAGAAGACTAATAACATGCTGGAAAGATCCCACCATTTCAGCATTAACTGAAGGAGTACTTGCTACAGTTGTGAAACTCGTTTTCATGATTTAAAGTCATGTCTTAAATGCCTGCTTTGCTTCTTTTATAATGAAATAAATGCATAAAGTGTTTAAAGATATACTGACTTGCTCTAAGTCCAAAAAGACAGACTGGCCATTCATTTCTTCCACTCTTCAGAGCATCATTCTCTGCACAGGCACCCGTCAGAGTCTGAACTCGGTATGAACATTGAGAGCTTCAGCCCTGAGCTCCATCACCTGTGTGAATGGAATAATTGGTAGTGCTTAATTCATCGCATGGGCCAGCCATTGGGAGGAACCTCTTTTTGCCAGCACTTCACAGACTTACTTTCTGGATTACTAAAATCTGCTCCCAGCTTTTAAACGGAAGCAGGCTGAGGACAGCGATGAAGGCAGAGCAGTCAAGTGTCATAGGAGAAGCTCTGATGGGAAGCTCTGCCTTTGAACGGACCTCATGAACACCGATCAGAATGGGTTGCTGTGTCCCGCAGAGGATTGTGTTACACAGCTTGAAGCAACTGGAACTGAAATTATTAAGCAAAGCAGACCTCTGCTGCAACTCTCAGAGCAAGGTAGAAATGGCACTTTTTTTTTTCCAAGGGCAGTGCTATTTAAGGGATAGGAACTTCTAGCTGTTACACTTTTCCGTGAGATGCTGGGAATTAAATGTACATATGTCCTACGCTAGGTACACAAGAGACCTTGCATTGCCTACTTATGGAGATAGAGTTAATGATGGATATCAGCAGAAGAGCTGTAATGTAAATTTGTGGTTTCTTGACAGTGCGCAACTTTCTTAAAGGTACACAGCATAGTATTTATTTCTCTGGCACAAAGAAGGACTCTAGTTAAGAAGCCTGAGCTATACTCACTGGAGACAACATGTAGAGAGCACTGTGCGGCTAGAGTTTGGCTTTGGGACTGAATGAGTGGTAATTTTCCAATATGTTACACTGAATAATATGCTGATGATATCTTTCAGAGGTTTATGTTTCAGCCAAATACAAACTCTAGTTCCGAATCTTCTATGAGCTTGCTATGTGATCTTGAAAAAAATCGCTCAGCTTCCCTTACCTAGGCATTGCCACCTGTATAACAGAGATACTGGTATGACTTTAAAAAAAAAATAAAAATCTTTACACAGAAAGTGCAGTATGCAAGTTGAGTTGAAAACTATAGAGTTCCTGGTAATAGTAAAATTGACAGCCACTCAATCTATTAGATAAATTTTCTCTTAATTTTGCAATATTCCATTTTCAAATTAAATTAGGCCCTACAACAAAGAAATCAACAAAACCAGGTAAGATTCCTTAAAGAATCACACATAAGTTCTTCCCAAAGCCTCAAATCCATCTCATAAAAGAGGGTGCACATATATTGGAAAGACATTACAGCATGAATTAACCTGATGAAGTCCTGTGAATTAAGTGTAGGAGTTGTCATTGTGTGGTAGGACTTTCTGATTTCAGTATCTCAAGAATCAGATCTTCCTGAAGTTATATCCTTGAAATCTTTGTCCATAGAGTACTAGCAAGAATAACATTTTGGCTTGAAATAAACAGCATCTTTTTTGTTCATAAATAGATGAAGTTAGGGGATTACATACCACTTCAGTAACAGGACTGTGAGGCTCCAAGTGTGTGCGTGTGCCTGTGCACTTTCACAGGGACACATTGATGGATGAGTACCGGTGTTTTTATGATTTAAGACTCCTTGTACACAAAAGTGAATGCTGGGAGTATAATATCAGCTCACCGAATCAATTTAGAAACCCCTCTCAGATCTGTCACTATTCCTCTTTTTAAGAGTAGTTGTCTAAAAATACATTGAAAGACAGTTGGAATAACAATAATATATTGCACTCAAATTAATATTCACCTCATCACGTCCTAGCATTTTGCGAACAAAAGTTATCTAATTACATAAGCAATAATCCATTTGAGACACGCAGCTGGTTTTATCTGTAGTTGTTCAAGTGTTTCACATGAGATGAGCAGTGCTATTCTCATTGAAAGAAGGAAGCACCCTAAGTGCCTGTGAAGGAGCCAAAAGGCATTAAAAAATTGCAACCAAGAAGCAGCTGAGGATTCCCTTTGGGCAAAAGAATACTCCCAGATGGTATAGTGTGCTGGTTTAGGAATGATTAATACTCCCAGGCAGAGGATGGGCATGCCCAGGCACTCCAGGGTGTATCGCTCCTGTTGCAGAGGTACAAGCTGATGACACAAGCTGTGCTCAGTCGATACAGCATGCTCGGAAAGTATCGCGTTTATTGTGCATGCTCTGTACCATGACTTTGCCTATGTGTAGCGCACCCTGAAAAGGTGGATTTTGCTGTGTCAGTGTAGAGGGCTGATGGAGCACACGTACATGAAGTCTACAGCAAATCACAGTGGGTAGGCTTAGGATTTCCCGATGTTTTGTGGCCATTTGTAGGTACTGCAGAACATCTGTAAGTCCTGGGCAAATGATGAGACACTAGGAAGTGTGTATAAGTTTTAACTGTAGTAATATTAATATTGCGTTTTTTCTGCATAGACTTATTTTTTTCTTTTTCTGCAATAACTATATCTTCTCTAGTAATGATTCTTGGATTAGACTGCTAAGATTCAGTTATACTAATTATAAATTCTTAATGTTATATATAGATGAGGTGTGTTTCCTCTTTGCCTATAAATAAGATTTTGAGTGTAACAATAGACAGAGATATACACCAAAAAATATAGTTTCTAAATGCTTTCCGGGATAAACTTTCAAAAAAGAACATACCATATATATGCATTTCTGTATTCAACAGTTCTGACAAATTATTGCACCTGAATATGAAAACAGCAAAATCACAGGAGACCATGTAAAACTGAAAATAGGTGCAGCTTCAGATTTTGTGGGCAAATTAAGAAAGGCACTTCAAAATTTGTCCCTTAACATCTAAAATAAACACAGACCCCCAAAGACTGTACTGTGTTAATCTCCTTTTTTGTTGTTCATCCAGAGACTTCTTTGTTTTTTCTTTGTCAGAAAGTGTAACATTTTGGCTGATGAATGCGAACAGGTTGGCATGTTATTCACAAAAGATTGAATAAATACAGGGATTTTCCAGGGGTGAGGCAGGGAGTGCGTACAGATTAGTAATATTTCCCTCTATCAGTGGGCAAGCATCACTGTGCAACTGGATCAGAGCGAGGATGACCCTTACCCACGCAATCTACTGAGTTTATTCAGTATGTTTAAGAAAAAATCAGAACGATCATTCATGTTTGTGTGATCTTCTCAGCAGTTAAGGTGAGGTTCACACCAGGCCATACATTCTGACATGAGCTTATGCTGTTAGCAGCTTTCATCTGCTTGCCTCCAGTTTGTCTTACTGTACGCAGAGATGAATATTGCCTCAGGACAAAAATCTGCAGAAAATCCTCCACTTGCAGATTTGTAGAATAAACTATTTGGATCTTAGCGCAAGTATTTTCTCTCAAAGCACACGCGTAATTTTCTCGTGAATGGGGTTTATGTGCGCACATCAAAAGAAGAAAATCCCTAAGGGCTCAGTTTAAACCAACAATAGCAAAGAAATTCAGGAATCTCCCACCAGAGCATGCCCTGTTTTGCCTACTTTATATCACGCAGACTTTGAATGAGATCTGCGGCAGCAAGGCAAAACAGGACATGCATTGGCTTTATGGTTCTTCATTTTTAAAGGCTTAAAATTAAGCCCTTAAGAACTTACTGTCTTCCTAAAGAGAGCGCATCACCCATGGGAGATAGCGTTGGTGACAGCGGGGTACGTGCAAGGTGAGGGGAACGCTCACCCCCATGTGCTTGTGTGGCTGCAGTGTGGGGATACTCACGACGACACCTTTTGCCAGTTTTTTCCTAGATATGAGGGCAAAAGGCTGTGAAACTCCAAAAAAAGGTGCCACGGAGGTGGCATTAGCTCTGTGAGGAGACCCGGGCTGGGGTGAGGGGTGCCTGGCTTTTTTTTTTCGCACCATTTCAGTGCTACTTCTGAGCAGCAGAGGCCCCATCTATAGGCCTGAACCAGCGGCCGAGCAGGGTGGGTCCCCACCCTGGGGTCCCGCTTCTCGGGATGCTGCTGCTGGAGCTGGGCGGGGGGGGGGTGCGGGTGACTACGGGGGAGCCGTGTCCACTGATGATGATGATTATTATTATAATTATTATATTATAATTATAATAATTATTATAATTATTAATTATATTATAATAAATAATAATAAATAAATAAATAAATAAATAAAAACCTGCTTTCTCCCCCACAAGCCTTTAAAGGGGAATAACAGCCAGAAGCTCATGAGCATAAATAAAGCCAAGGGGGAGGGAGGCGCCGGCTCCCCGCCGCGCCGCGCCCCGCCCCGGCCCCGCGCAGCCCCGCGGCGCGGAGGGGCGCGGATGGGCGCGGAGCGGCGCGGCGGAGGGGCGCGGAGGGAGGCGGGGCGCTGCGATGTGCAGGATGTCGTTCAAGGTGAGACGGGGAGAGGGGAGAGGGGAGGGGAGGATGCCCCCTTTGGTGCTCGCCGTGCACGCTCCGTCATATTCATGGATTATGGGGATCGATTTATTTTTTTTATTTTTTCTAATTTTAATTTTTTTAGGAAAAAAACGGGGGTGGTTTAGGGCGGAAGGAAAGAAAACAGAAGCGTCCTTCCCGGGGTACGGGGTGCCGCGGGAGTGTTACGGTGGCAGATGATGGGGCGGGGGTGGGGGGTGGGGGGGGCGCCTGCTTCCCACAGCTGACATCCCCAAAAAAGGCTGCATGGTTGGTATTACATAAACTGCAAGCCTCCATGCAGCTCGACGCCGGCTTTAGGGTGGCCGGGCTCAGCGCTGTGGGTTTTGGTGCAGTCAGGAGCCTCCTCTTCACTTTTTCCATCATCTCTGCTAGTGCTGGTTGTGTAAGAGTTAGGAGGCAGCGTTTATCCCTGCTTTTCCTTTCTGGCTGTGGCGGCCGCTGGAGCCAGGCTGGTTCGTTTCCCTTTTCTGGCTGTGATTCCTGTCACTTTTTGTGCTTCTTCCATCCGAACCCACACAAGAGCAGTAATTTTCCAAAGATCGCCTAAAATACATTTTTTAATCTGAGGATGGGATTAATAAAATCAATTGGCAAAGAGGGAAGCAAATGGCAATTTACTGATGCTAATGGATAATATTTATGCTAGATGTACATCTTCTCAGTTATTCACTTTCTGGATGCTGTCTGTGCTTGCCCTTCTCTTATTGATCACCAGCTCTGTGCCAGTCCTTTGCCGTGTTGCTTGTGTTGCATTGCTTTATTTGATGGATTATTCCCTGTACTTGCCTCTCATTCCTATCAAGGTGTTTCCCCCCGGGAGTGTTGGTGCTGCGGTGGCACCGTGGCGGTTCAATGGTGGTGGTGCAGCAGGTGGTTTCCACCTGCAGTTAAAGCCCTGCTGTGGCAGGGAGCAGAGTCTCTGCTCACAGTGCAGCTCAGCTTTACACTGGGTGGTGAAATCTCTGTGGTCATCCCCTTTTTGGTCCTGCACTGGTCTCATACCTGCTTTTTTCTTTTCTTAGTCTTAGTCTATTCTGTCCCTCCATTCTGTCTCTGTGAGTTTTTTCCTGCCTTCGTTTCTCACAAGCATCTACCCTAACAGATGCTAGCCCCGTGCTTCTGGTGGTGCCAGACTCTTCTTCTTGCTGCCTTCTCCTTTTTTTGGCCTCCTTGTTTTTTTACCTTGTCCTTTGGGTCTTACTTTGTGTTCTGTTCCTATCAGCTCCTTTTCCGTGCCCTATTTCTCACTTTCTATTCCCTCAAGTACTCCCATTCAAGGTAGCTCACTGCCTGCTCCCTCTCCCTCTGGAGGACTGCAGACCCCACCTCCCTCTGCTTTCTCTCTCTTTTCTGTGTCTTTTTGCTTGGCATTTTCTCTTTCTCTCAGAAGGCTGTGTACTTGGATTCCTACCGTCTCTGTTTGCCGCTGTCTGTTCACGTTTTCCATCTTATTATCCTACTTACCCATGAGGTACCATTTATCTTTCTTTCTCTCTGTCTATACACGTGAATATTCTCTTTTTCTACCAGCTCTTGCCTGTCTAAACTTACATTTATATCTTGAACAACCTCTCTTTTTTATCAGGATCCTTCAGGTAGGATGTATTGCTATCTCATAAAGTCCTCTCTCTTTCCTCCTAAGTCCCACTAAAATTTTCCATTGTGTCATGCTTGATCTTGATTTCCAGGTCTTTTTCTTAAAACTTGTTACTCAATTCCTCCTTTCCATTAGGACTGGTTTAGAAACTGAGAAAGAAAAGGAAATTTTCTTGTATTTTGACAGCACAAGGAACAAGCCGCTGGGCTAGTGTTCTCTTTCTCCTCTCTTTTCTTTCTCTTTGCCTATTGGCTCTTTTCTTTCATCTTCAAGATCACAGTTTAAGAACTGCAGTTTTCCTCCTCAGCTGTTGCCCCACTGTGACCTGCCTCTTCTCTGCAAACAGCAAGTCAAAGGTAGGGCAGGGAGCGGAAGCTGCTGATCGCAGCGCTTAAATTATACTTTTCCCCTCAATATTCCTAAGATGACACATACAGATACATTATCACATTTTATTTTTTCCGTATTCCTGCACAGAAATGGTCTTGTTGGATGTGTAATGTATATTTTCCTCTAGGCCATTTTTGAATAAGTATTTTTGCTTGATGTCAGTACAGCATGAATATAATGCCAGCTTTTCATCTTTGGGATCTCATAAAAGCATATAAACAATGGAAATGAATAGCACAGCCAGAGTTTGCTTTAGAGATCTTGATGAAGCGGAGGAATTTGTATCCCGAAAGTTGCTGATGCTGGAGCAAGTGACATAATGAAACATGTCATTTTCACCAAAGCTTTTAGCTAATCACTTTTTCAAATGTTTATTACGTTCTCCTTCCAGACTGTCAATGGTGAGGGTCAGTTGTTTATTTTAAGGAGTTTTTAGGACCAGACTAGCTTTATAATAATAATTACATAAAAATTGTATCCAGGTAATCTCTTGAAATTCAGCATTACCTCTCCCTAAGAAGTATCTGATGAGACAGGATTGTATTTGTAACTGAACAACAGCAGTCAAGGTTTATGTCTTATCCTGCAGTTTAAAACCCATTTATCGCTCAAAAATTATTCAGTGAATCAGATTATTAATCCCAAGGTAATGTCTTACATTTTGCCGGCTAGTGATGTCGGTACTGCAGATATCACCTGAAAGTGAAGAGCACAGAGGTATAGATCCTTGTTTTGAAAGCAGAAGAGAAATTGCCACATGGTAGTCCTTGAGGCTGTCCTTGTAGGGTGCCCAGATCATCGGAATGATTTTGCACATTCCATTCATCTTAGCAGGTAAAATAGCTCAGATTTGTGTTTGCTTTTTTTTATCTAATCACTACGTGGTTGATGGTCTGAGTGTGCTGTATACTCTTATACAAGGAATCCCCAGCAACACGGGGGCACGCGGGGAAGTACAAGTAGTGATAGCAGTCATTTCTAATTGGGTCAAAAACACCACGGGGAAAAACCTGATTTTGTGTCCTTGATGCACTGGAGAATTCTTCCATTCCTTGGGTCTGATCCAAAATACAAGGACAACTTTGCTGGAGAGCTACTGTAGGAATTTCAGGGGGGAAAAAAAGAGGTAGGAATTTATGACTCATAAGGCTAAAGACTTTGGACTTCTTCGTCCAGACCAGGGTAACGCTGGCAACTGAGTTCTCTTCTGTCCTCATGTAAATGGATGAAAGCAAGTAGAGAGTTCCTGAATATTGATTCTGGTTCCTGCCTACCTGATCGATAAAGGCATTGTCGTATGGTAGGCATAATAAAACGCAGTCACGTTGCTACTGTGTCCTCGTAGCGAAAACCAGGCTGGATGAAATAAATCTTTCCCTGTATGGATATATTGCCATACCCCAAAGCATTCTAAAACTTTAAGAGATAGAGTGAGACAATAAAAGGTAAGGAATTTGATTTCCCGTTCTGTTAGGCCGGAATATAATTTTTTTGCAATAGCTTTCCACTGAATATCGTAGTAATAAAGACAATCGGACAATATTCCTAACTACCAGCTCTATAAATAAATATCTGCCTCATAAATCAGAGCAAAAAGGGCAACATGGGCTACTCAGTGTTTAGGTCAATTGTTTGCTTTTACATAAAATTATAGTGATTGTAAGGGTAAAGATAGGAAAACACTACTGCATTGCCAGCAAGGAGGGTATAAACTGCTTGCTCTACTTTAATGGACATTATCTACAGATTCACGGGGGGAAATGTGTTAGCTGTAAAAGGAAGATCAGAATTTAGCCCGTTGTGCTTGCTAAATTTTTCAGACTCCTGCCCCTACGTGTGCGGGTACAAGAAATATCACTATCAGTTTATAGGAAGTGTCTTATAATTTATTGGATGGTTGAAACGCCTCTCGACTCAAAACAGCTGCCAATTTTCCAACCTATGGATATTAAAAATGCAACCCATGGAAAGTGCACAGTGCGACGGATCTGGGATAGATTCACACAGGACTGGTCTTGTGTCTGCTGGTTTCTGCGAGGTTTATTACCTGCATGTCAGCGAAGGAAGCAATTTACACTCTGCTCTATGTGTGCATTTTAAGTATCAACCGTAAACCCACTCAGTCCTGATTCTCTACCACATGACACATGCGCAGTGACATTTAGACATGGAGAAGTGTGTGTTGCATTTTCTGAAGCAGAATGATTGACATTTATATCCACTCTGCACCCTCTGTGGGTCATCCTGAAGGCAGGAATCACTGCAGAGCAAGGCCCCCGCATACTTTTGACACTGATTTGGTCTAAGATGACAATCAGTGAAACGATGAACTGTTGGTCGTTTTGGGTCTTATTAAAAAATTAGTGTCATGAGCCTGCTCTAGGATATGTACCATTGCCATCACAGCGTTATTTCCCCTCCGCGTTTCACCCGTCGCAGTGCGTACCTGTCAGAGCAGCATTTTGGCAGGTGCCTGCATGGATCAGATGGGGGAGGGGGGGGGCAGGAGCAAAGTCTGTGTCTTTTTCTACTATCCTCCTCCTATGCTGGGGCAGTGATAATTTCCTCCTACCCAGGAGAAGTCACACTGTGGCATCATTTCTAGGACTAAGAAAGCCTCAAAAGAGTGTTATATTACTACCAATTTGTTTAACAGTGGCCTGTGTTACGTAGATTTCAGAGTTTCCTAATTTTGCCTTACATATTGCCTTGCATACCTAGTAAATGGATCCCTAAGTCTATAGGCAGCAAGATTTTAGCCTTTTTTTTTCTAGCATCACCCCGGAGATAGCTCATGTGCCCGCGGTTACAGGGTGTTAATTCCAGGGAGGAGGCAGACCAAATAGTATGGGAGATGCACGAACAATACTTATCCTGTATTGGGACTTTATGTGCAGAAGAGAAGGAGACGGCAGAGAGCTAACCTGAAACCCAGGAGGATGTCCTGCAGCAGGACATGCCAGCAGGATGATTCAGCCTCTCTAACTGTGCCCAGCCCCACCACAGAAGCTGACAATACAGGTACCAGTTAGCGTGTTGTGTTCTGTGGTGTTTCCCTGTGGATCTGGACTAGCATCGTTGTCTCTCATTACGGAGCAAGCTAAGAAGCCACAGGCTGCCATGGACACAGGGAAGACCTGAAACAACATGAGGTAGCAGAGGGAGACTGATCTCTTTAATTGCGCAAAGAAATTAAATTAGCTTCCCTTCTATGCTCTGGTTTTGAAAAAGCAGCACACTAAGCTGAAACTTTTCTGGCTTGAATGCAGAATTTGCACGTGTGTGTTTGTCCAGTGCATCTTCCGAAGTATTTTGTTTCTCCTTCTTTTTTTTCTTTTTTTTTTCTCACCAGAAAGAAACACCACTCGCCAATGCTGCGTTTTGGGCTGCGAGAAAAGGCAACCTGGCTCTCCTCCAGCTGCTGCTGAACAGCGGGCGAGTAGATGTGGACTGCAAAGACAGCGTATGCGCACAATGCCCCCAGACCCACAGCACTGATTTCCATAGCGCGCTGCATCGAGGGTGTGGCAGGGATCTAACACGAGACGTTTGAGAGTCTTATGGCACTTAGGGGTGATTTAAAACCTTCTCTTGTCAGGAAGCAAGTTTGAAACTCAAGATAAAATAGCGTGATGATTTACATCAGTGGCAAGGGGTTAGGAATTTGCCAGCACTCAAAAATGTGTCTTACACAGTTATTTGTGGCGCTGACATTAAAAACACAGATCCTAGCACCTCAGGCTTCTCTTTGCAAGGAAATGTCATTGTAGTAATAGATCACAGTGAAGAGTCAACTCAACCGAGCCCAAGCGGCAATGATTCTGTCAGCTAGCAGAGCTCCTCATAATTAGTTTTCAAAAAAATAACCCTGGACCACAGTTTTCATTTAGACAATGTAAAAGTTTGCATTTGATGTGCAGCTGTTCCCACCCTGTGTGGCATGCGGCATCCTACACCCAGCGGTGCTGTCAGAAGAACTGCTGGCCTCCTAACTTCTTCCTCCCCCTCACCCCAGTATCTCCTGGACTTGGCACCAACATGAAGGCACAGTACAATCTCCAAGCAAAAAAGAGCCCAGACATATGACAGAAAGATTTCATGGGGATTTCCTTACTGTAATTGGCATGGGTTGAAATTAGTTTTGAGATTAGAAATGGGTTGAAAACATGGATAATGGGTATGTCTTGCTATTCTGCCTACAACATATGGAGAGACACTTGGTTGTATTAAGCTATGGCAAAGAGAGGGGAAAACCAAGGTTGAGAAGTTCCCAGGTTTGGTGCTGGGACTGACTTACTGAGAGTCATGTCTGTGTTGTATAGGATTAGCGCCACTTCCAGCCTGAAACATGAATCATAGGATCATAGATTCATAGAATGGTTTACGTTGGAAGAGACCTCAAAGATCATCTAGTTCCAACCCCCCTTCCATGGGCAGGAACACCTTCCCTAGACCAGGTTGCTCAAAGCCCCATCCAACCTGGCCTTGAACACCTCCAGGGACGGGGCATCCACAGCTTCTCTGGGCAACCTGTTCCAGTGCCTCACCACCCTCATAGTGAAAAATTTCTTCTTAATACCTAATCTAAATCTCCCCTCTTCCAGTTTGAAGCCATTCCCCCTCGTCCTATCACTACATGCCCTTGTAAAAAGTCCCTGAACCTGCTGCAGCTCCTCTCACTTTCAATACCTTCAAAGTGCAAGAGGTTTTCTAAGCCCATTGACTTTAACCTATCTTTTCATTTTTGCCCTGTAGGCAAGTATTTGTCCTGCAGTACTCCTGGAGCTGATGAGTGTCTGACAGGAAGGGAAGGATGTTCAGATGAGGGTGTGAAGTAAGCAGGACAGAGATCAATGTAAAGAAATAAGATCCACTGCTGCTCATTTTTCCTTAAAATAAGGCTAAACTTGATCAAAAATTTTTACAATACATTGTATAATATCCTGACTTATTAATTATATCAGGCATACACATTTTCTAGACTCAAATACTTTTGTACAGTTAAGGCTGCATGTGTCTTTTTTTGTAAGGTCACACATCCCTTCTTTAGATTGAACTGGTGTGTGTGAATGTTTTAGAAGGATGAATTTCATCCTTACACTTGTGGTTCCTGTATATTGCCCATACACTACATACATATAACCTAAATCTTATTTGGTTCACTGGACCAGTGACCATATAGGGTACCGGGGGAACTTGAACACATAGTTCTGGTATGGAAAGTTCTCTCATATAATGGGAGGAGTCACAGTGAGTTTGCTCTCATCATTTGGATAGGGAATTAGTATTAAATCACCCAGACCTTACCCCTGACTATGACTCACAATTAAGTGACTCAGCTAAGTCACTCAGCTCCTGTGTCTAAGGTTGCCTAAGGTTGTTCTGGAAATGATGCAAAGATCTTTGAGATTCTCTGATAAAATGCTCTGTATAAATGAAAACTATTGGTGTTATTTTTGTTGCACTTATTTTGGGACAATAAGGAGAAGTCATTGCACATACGCGTTGAATTGTCAGGCCTTAGGACTGCAGGCAGGTCTGAAATGTTTTTGCTTTAACACCTGCTAATTGCTTATTTCCAAAGTATTCTTGATAGTAAATTTTAAATTATAGCAGGTTTTTCAATGATCATAAGCTTCCTTCAGCTTTCAGAAGAGGTGCTGTCTCTTCTGGACAGCTGGAGGTGTCTGTTGAAAGTACTGACTTGTTTTTCCTTACTCCCAGCTTGGCACAACAGCTCTGATGGTGGCATCTTACTACGGCCACATAGATTGCGTACGGGAATTGGTGTTGCAAGGAGCAGATATCAATCTGCAGAGAGAGGTAGGAGAAGTTGTGCATTCAAGCAGGGAGTGATTAAGTGGCTGTTGGTTTATTAGAAATAATAAAAGAGTGTTGTCTGTTGCTTTTTGTCAACTGCTTATTTGTCGCTTGCTATGCAGTGCATGTATAAACAGGATCTGTTCTCCTGAGGACATCAAGGAATCAGATGTTTGGAGTTTATAATAGAAAATGAGATGCCAGGGATACGTTTGTAAACAATTCATCAAACATTTCCAGCACATCTGGTTGGTGAGGGTCAGTTAAATCTGAGATGTAATCCCCCAGGATTACACCATATATGCCTCTGCAATTTTACTTATTGGCACAGGAATTTATGGCTCTCTGGATGGGATAAATGATAAGGAAAAGTCCTTTACCTTTTGATTTGTAGAATCTGGTCATTAAAATAGAGTGGATGCCATTGCTAGCCTGGGGATTACTTTGACTCTGTATGCTTTGGAGTTTCTGCCTCTTAGTCTGAGCCAACTCATCTCTAACGATCACGCGTCTTAATCACCCATACCCTTCCCTGCATCTCTGCTTTGCATTCAAGGCATCTCTCACACTGTGACACGCTTGCTTGTGGAAGGGACGTCAGCAGCTGGGTTTGGGAAAGTGCCTTCCCCTCATACTCCACGCAAATGGTTGTAAGGAATGCCTGCAGCCCCTCTGGCCTGTGTGCTGGCTACACGGAGAGCAGAATGGCTCTGGGACAACAGCTGTACTGGTCCTAAAAGCAAAGCAGTTTAAGGTGGGCATGCAGTAACATGGGATGGCGGCAGGCAGTGCAGGACAGCAGTATGCTCGTTGCTTTAACAATACAAGCCAATGTTTCTCTCTTTCCTTGGTTACGTGGAACTGGAGCATTAATCTCATGCTGACATCTGCGAGTTACTGAGTCAGTGAATGCCATATTCGATGATATAAGTGTCTTTGCACTTACTGGCCTTAACTTGCTCTAACCATGATTGTAAGTGTCTTTCACTGGGGTCCTGTTCCAACAAAACACGCATTTAACATGTCCCTTCCCTTAGGTAAACATTGGTTGAAGAGCAGCAACAAAAGGAAAAGTTGAGAACAGTTTTATGGAACTGCTCTTGAGTATTGCTCAGGACATACTGTTTCAGGAAGCCAACCAAAAGAGAAACACTGAAATCCTCCAAAATCACTCTGTTGTAGAGAGGAAGCAAAACAGATGAAGTTGAAGCCCTAAAGACCAACAGCACTGTTCTGAAACTAAATCCACATACTCAAACCAGTGCTCTTGTACTCTGAAGCTGGGAAAGTGTGTCTGGGAGAGGGGGCTCTGAAATGGTCTCAGGGGGCATGTGCTAATGTAAAGGCTTTGGGCACTGGAGTGAATTTCATATGTACCTCCCCTTTCCTGCACCTTCTCCATGGTATGAGAGAGCCTCAAGTCAGGAAAGCCTGCTTGTCTGTCTTCCTTCCTTTCTTTCTTTCTTTCTCTTTCTTTCTTTCTTTCTTTCTTTCTTTCTTTCTTTCTTTCTTTCTTTCTTTCTTTCTTTCTTTCTTTCTTTCTCTCCTTCTCTCCTTCTCTCCTTCTTCCTTCCTTCCTTCTTTTCTTCCTTCCTTCTTTTCTTCCTTCCTTCCTTTCTTTCTTCCTTTCTTTCTTTCTTTCTTTTTTATTTCTTTCCTTTCTCTTCCTCTCTTTCTCTCTCTCTTTCTGTCTCTCTTTCTCCCTTCTTTCCCTTCCTTCCCTTCATTTTTCCTTTTGTCCACCCATTAAAATCTTACATACCCTTTTTTTGGTCCTGATTTACTCCCATGTTAATGACAGTATTTTGTACAACCAGTATAAAATACAGGGGTTCAGTTCTTCGGCGAGGTTAAGGGAAAGCAGGAGTTGCAGCACTGGTTATAGTTGCTTGAAGGCTGCTTGGCTGGATGCGGAGCTGCTGCTGCGAGAGACAAGGATGACTTATGCCAACAGCAGTCACATTTTGTCAGTGGAGAGTCAAGGCAGGTGGAGCTTTTTCATACCAAATAACCACCTCCCTGGTCTTTCCACACCCTGATCCAAATCCATCCCATGCTCCTATTTGTCTCAGGATGTAGCGGCAGGTAGAATAGAAATTGGTTTCAAACTGGCTGTTCCTCTGTTGTGCAAGACTGTTGTTTTCTCCCTCTGGGCTTGCTTTCCCTATCTGGTGACTGGGTAGAAGTGAGGGAATCCTTAGTCTATATTAGAAACTCTGTGCAGAAGCCCCTTGTGAAACTTGGATTTTGCTCAAATGTGTCATGCTGGACACATTTCTCAGTGCAATGGAAAGAAAAACTGATCTAAGATAGCTGGTGTCCTCTGGAGTCCTCAAAATCATGATGTCTTTTCAGCTGATATTCAACTGATTGTGCTCAATACTTTTTAATTTGAAATGTATATAATTCAGTCAAGTGTGTTATGTGTTTGGTTTTTAATCCATTTTTTCCTTACAGTCAGGTGCAACTTCTCTGTTCTTTGCTGCACAGCAAGGCCACAATGATGTAGTGAAGTTTCTCTTTGAATTTGGAGCCTCCACTGAATTTAAGAATAAAGTAAGATGATGGGTCTATTTTTGCATGCTGATACATTCTGACAATCAAGGTTGTTTTTTCCTATTCATATGAAACATGACATGGCAGCAGGAAGATGATAAAAGGATTTCCTCACTTGAACGTTTTCTGACTAATAGGAGTAATGCAACATATTGTCAAAATAGTAACTTGTGACTGGCTTTTAATACCTAAACTCAATGGCATAAGTTGATCAAAGATCAGTCCCTTGATAGTGATATCAGTCTTTCCTCTTAAGCCATCCTCCAATACAAGAACAAAGGGTCTTTTTGTAGACATTAGGTAGGATCCCGTTTTAGGTGTATATGTACTTCACTTGCATAGACTGAAATTTCGCCTGCATTGGGATGTCTCTGCATACCACCATAGGATATGTAAGAGTGTGACAGCTTCAGTCCTCCCTAAATTCCCATTTACTCAACTGTGACAAGATAAGATGCACCTCAGAGCTTTTGTTTCTTTGTCCAGGCAGGTTCTTTTTCAAAATCTTCTTAGAATAGCCAAAAGCACGGATGGCAGAGCCTGGGTCTGGTTCAGGGATCCAAATGCTTACAGCTTCGAGACTGGGCTTTGGTAACCCACTGAATTTTTAGACTGAGTGGGAAACCACCTTGTACTTTGTGCAGCAGCGTGTACCAGAGCAGAAGGCACTACTGAGAGTATACTGCCTTGGCAGTATGCATTTTCCATTGGCCTTCTAGTAGGTTTTTGTAACTGTTCCATTTTCTGATTTAATAATATAGTTTTCGTAGCTTGGAATTATTCCATCAAACCATTGTTCTGTTAACAGGCAGCTAAGATAACAGACTCCTCCATCCCCCCCAGACCCCAGAAACAATATAGTTGACAAAATACGCCTTTTCATGTCAGAGGTAGGGCATTTTCTGATTAAGGCACACAGCTGGGAGCAGCACTGGAAAATATATGGCTGATCGTGGCTGCTTTTAAAGGCCACTGCAAAATTAATCAATTTACAAAGAACGTTCTATTATAAATGAAGACATGGAATTGAAATAAGAAAACAAATTGAATGTATCCTAGGAAACAGAGACTTTAAAGCAAGGAAATGCAAAGCCCAACATCTTCTTTTTCATGTACCTCTCTGTAAATTGTAATTACTACATTTGTTACTCATATATGAGAGTGATGGAGAACTATCTTAATATAGGCATTCAATTCTTGTCACCCTTTGTATCATTAGAGTTGATATTCACTGCAGCAGGCAAAGCAAGCATGTTCTGAAACAGTGTAATGAAGTAATTAGTGATAATTGCTGATCTTGTAAAGAGAATGAATAGTACTATTGAAGGTTATTATATATAAAATACATATTATTCAATAATATTATTCTGCATTGTCTGACATCCCTAGAAGTATGCATCATAAAATGAAATATGTTCTCTTTTCTTACTCTTGAGACATGTTATAAGCGTGTGGGTTCTTAAAAGGGTTTGCCTGGGGACATGTTTTCTGAGCAATACTGCGGGTTGAATGGTATGTCAGAGGCTATTTTTCAGCAGGTAATGCCTGCAGCAGATCAGTTCCCCTACCTTGTAGCATTATTTCTGAGATCATAAACCACCACATAATTCCAAGCTACTTTCAGGTGATGATGACAGAGGTGAAGGAAGAGGTAGGCAAATAGACAGGGAAGTCTACACCGTATAGTGTGGTCTTATCGGGTGCTGCTATTCCAAGTGCTTTCATGGGAGACTGGCAGCTACTGTATGTGCTGCCACTGGGGAGGACAGACTGGGGGGGGGGCGGGGGGAAGGGTGTTAAGAAAAATGGTTTCAGATGAAGAATTGCAGAGGTGGCTGAGAGAACTGGCTCCTATCGGAGTTGGAAGCGTTGGCAGGGTAGGGAGCTACGTTGTCTCAGGAAAACAGAATATGAGCAAGAAATAAACCCAAGGCAGTGTGCCTTCTCTCAGCTGCACCACCGGCCTCCCACCTATCCCATCATGGCCCTCGGAGGGCCTCTGTGGTTGCTCACATGTCCCTGCTCCCACTTGCTACCCTCCTCAGAGTTTCCAAGAGGCTTGCCAGTACCAAAGATGCTGCTTCAGCTTTTTACTCGTCTCAGCTGAAGCCAAAAAGGAAAGAAGGAATCACGTGGCTGAAAGGGATTTTAAAACTCTGTCATTTACTTCTTTTTTTTCCATAACTCACCTGCGTTGCCAATGGTCTGTAAAACACTGGAGTGTCCAGCTACAGCGTGCTGGAGAAAAGGCTCTTGTGCTGGCAAAAAGGGAAGAAAGTGTAAGAGAAAGCCAGACAGAAGCTCAATGGGGGTGGGAGGGGACTGAGTTTTTCTCCTCCAAAGAAACCATGGACCTTCACACTGTTTGACAGTCCCACAGTTTGAGTGCTGTCTTACTGCATGGCCTTTTCACTGAAAAAGGTTTCTGGTCCCAACTTCCCTTTTCTTGCAGCAAGACCTGTCTCCATCAGAGCATTCAAATGAATCTCAATCTCTTCTTTTGAATGTATCCAACTTCATAGGAGACACAGTAGAGCAGGTCTTAGAGCCCACCTGTCTTCCTGATCAGGGTCTAAATTTTTGAGTCAGGGAGTTGTTACCCAGTTCTCTCTGGCCCTGTAAATATTTGATTCAGCTGGAACTGGGGACCACCAAATATTTTTTTTTTCTGATCCCTAGACTCTGATCAGGGTGATCTAGGAAACTTGGTCACTCTAGTCTGAAAGATTTAAATCATATATTTTGGAAATGTGTTATTCATTCCAAAAACATATCTGTGTAAACCTGTTTATTTGATTCAACCAACCACTTGGTCAGGATCCCCATTTTGAGACACTTGGACATACCCTGCGAGAAGTGCCTCCCTTCTTAAACCTCAAGCTGTGACATCTCCCAAGATGGGATCACACAGTTGTACTCCAAGCGCTGAGCCTCAGCTCCGCTGTGCTGACTGCGGTTAGCTTTGCAGGCCTGCCTTTTATTTGGGACCTGCCATTTGGTTCCCTCCAGAAATTACGTTAATAATCAAACAATCTTCTTAAAATAACAGGAGTGTGTTAAGAACACAAGAATTTTAGAAAACAAAAACCAAACTGTAAAGCAATAAACAAACTATTCCCATATACAGCTAACTGAGCGTGTCTGTTGAGCGTGTCTATTGACCTGCCATACAGGGAACCTCAGTATTTTTAAGCTTCCTAAGACTTGTCCTTCCCTGCCTCTCCGCAGAGGACCTCCAATCTGGATAGCACAGTTTCTCTCCTTAACTCACTAACCTTTCTCTCTCCATTTCCTTCAGTTCCCCGAGTCTTTAAAAATGTCTCTGTTTTTTGTTTGTAGCCCTTTGATCTGGTAACTCGTTAATCCAGCAAAATAACTTTCAGCTGGTTGGAGACAGGAAATCGGTTTCACGAAGCTATTAGCTTTTGCCATTGTCTTTTAAGTGTGTATAAGGTGTTTTTTTATCCAAGAACCATTGTGGTTGCTTTTGTGTTTTGTTCCAGAAGTTCCTGTTAAATTAGGGTAGTTTAATTTGACAGGGAAGTCTAATGACTCATTGTAGCTATAGAGTAACTTAATTCCACTGACCTGATTACACGCTGTATTTACTCAAATAATCCAGAATATGCAATTCTTAGATTGTCATATAACAGCTTCACATCTGTGACTTTGTTGACGCTCAGACCTTGTTTGCTTTTCAGTGTCGTAGGGAGGAAGGGTGAATCTGAAGTTTTGAGAGTAGCTATAGAGAGTCCCTGTGGGTTAGTTCAGTCATGTCAGAGCTTGAGCTTTCATGAGGTTATTATAGACATGAAATAGCGCCACAGATTAGTAAATTTGATTGGCACTTCCCATTGTAAAAGATCCATTTGGCCATTCAAGCTGTAACTTCTCCTGTGCATATCTGTCTGTGTGGAAAATTTCAGACAAAACTTTGGAGATGTTTCAGAGGACAAGGCTGAGGGAAAACACAATCTCTTGCTCATGTTATTAAAACAGCTCTAGAAATCATTTATCTGAAATACTTTAGATAGCTTATCTTGTGGAGGAGGGGCTTGAGATTGGGAGAAGGCAGGGAAGGAGAAAGAAGACCTCTGGTGTGGATGATTTGGGGTGTGCGTCATCCTTACACAGTGGCATGGTGCCATCCCAGGCAGAAGATAAAAGCTTCCTCTCCATATCAGTGTCAGAAGTAATGGTAATTTTTGAGCGGGGCACAGTGCATTTAACAAGATGGCAAGACCCATGTTTGCTATCTCAGTTGTTTCAGCTAGCTTGGAGTCAATTGTCAATGACACTGAGGTGTTTCCCTTCTCAGACGGCTCCCACGGGAGTGTCTCTACATGCAGGATTTGATGCATGTGACTAGGTCTCCCTTTAGTGGTGGTGTGCAGGAACTATATCTGCCTGGGATTGCTCCTACCTGCAGGGATCACCTCTTCAGAAGAAGTAATGGGGCTTTCACTGGTGGTCACGGGTTTGGTCTGATGCACACTTCCACAGTTAACTAGCATGCTTTAAAATGCGTCCTCCCTATTCTTCTTCAGGCCAGCAATTGACAGGTGAGAGGCAGGACATGACAGGGCATGAGGTTCTGTCCAAAGAAGAGTAGATGATCAGCAGGCTTTGGAGCAGGGGAAAGGTGTGCTGTTCTTCAATATGTGGAAAGGTTTCGCAGGGATGGGGGATTTGGCTGTAAAGGGGAAAGACATGGAGGAGCTTGGAGTTGTGAAGGGAACAAAGCTCCTAGTGGGAAGGCAGAAGACGAGGAACAAAAAGTAGAATTTTCTTGGTTCCTGTCTCTTGCTAAAAAAGCCTCAGGAGAAAAATGTTTATAGTGACAGAGCCAAGTTTAAAGATTTATGGGGCAAGACTTGGTACTAAAATTACAAAAGATTCAGTAGCTAGTCACTACAGAACTGCTGTGTGCCAAATTCTGAAAAGCCTTAAAATTTGCTTATGTTTTATGGTGATGTTTAATCCAGCACCTGCCCTTTCACCTGACTGTACCCATTCTTTGCTTTTTCACAGGATGGAGGTACTGCTCTTCTAGCTGCTTGTCAGTACGGGCATGCAAAAGTAGTGGACACTCTGTTGAAGCACGGTGCCAACATTCACGATCAACTTTATGTGAGTTATTTGACACAGATAATATTGACAACACTGGTGGTGGAACAAATGTGCTGTTTGTTGGACAACAGCAGATACTCTGGCACTGGCACAGAGGAGCATTTGCCAAATGTTGCGGTTTTGTAGTACTCTGCTCTTCTAAGATGTGAATTTTGTTAACTGTCTGTGTTTCATGATCCTGGGAGAAAGAGCACAAAATCTGAAAAGATGATTTTGCTGCCTTTCGGTTTGTTATCTGCATGAAGGATATGTACCAAATCTGGAGCAGATTTGTGCTATCCATTACCCTTGAAGAAAAGGCCATGTCATGTTCTACCATGATTTGCATTGCAGACAGACAAGTGAACAGCTATAAAGCCACTGACATACTCGACAATCAGTTCATCGGTTTTCTGCCAGAAAAAGTAGTAAAAGTTATGTTAGTAAAAGTTATGTTGTCTTTAAAATATTTTTAAAAAATATCAGTTAAAATTATGTCATTTGGTGTTTGTGCGTGTCTACCATGTCAGTGCTTTGGGAAAAGAATGGTTAAAATGGCTGAACTGGTGTTGTTTAGCTAACTTTTCAGAAAGCTGGATTGAGCCAGTGAAGCACTGGATTTAATTTACTCCAACAGAGACACAAATAAGTTGAGCTTCTCAGCATCCAACAGAAAGGAGTGGCAGATTTTCCCTCCACTTCCCATCACTCTTTCCTACCCCAGAGAACTCAAGACTGACAAAAAGGAAGTTGTTCCCCAGGGATATATGATTTTTTTCAGCCATTTCCATGAAGTTTGGACCTGGAGGATGTTGTCACACTCAGCTCCCGTGAGCGTGGGTGGGAACCGAGGGCTGGTGACCACAGAAGCCACCAACATGCTAGGGGCTGTGCGTTGGTCGCACAGGGTGTCCCCACCTCTGTGCTGCCCTCACCTCGCATTTATGTTTAAATGATGTTTGAGAAGGGTGTCCCACCCTTGCTGCTGCGCAAATAGCGATTGCCTTTCTCATCTGAGGGCAGTGATTCATACCTCTGCATGGTAATCCCAGGGGTTACCACTTGGTTTAAAAATAGCCATGCTGCCACACCTGCAGACACTTACCTAGAAGTGAAGGCAGTCAAATAACTTCCTTGTTGTCTCTCCTGGAAATGAGCGATATTTGCGATTGGAATTAGAAATGTATTTTTATTGTGCACAGCCATTGGGCAAAACCAGTCAGAAACAGCTGCTTAACAAAATAAGGACACAATCTCTTGAAAAAGAGCATTAGACTGGCCCCTTTTGTGGGACATCGCCAAGCTGCATTTGCAAAGTGGTATCTGGCTGGCAGTTTCACTGGCAGGCGGCCAAATGAGAGGGATTTTGAGCGTGCATTTAGGTCGTCCTCCCAAAGCCATCAAGAGATGTTTTAATCTTAAATTGACTCACATGAAGGGTAGAGGAGGAGACGAGAGAACACCCTGACTAAACAGTATTTCTTGCAGAAATATTTTATAGCCTTAAAACAGTTTTCTCATTACAGCATCAATCCAAATCAAGTATGAAAAACCTAATAATTTTTCAAATGGTTGGATGACAGGGAAACCAAGATTCTCCGTCTTGATTGACGCTATAATGAAGAGTTCTTTTACTACTGCACAACCTCGTTTACTTTCTAAATGGAAGTGTTCTCGCTATACCTTCTCTGGAGGAAGCCTGCAAAGGACCTGATACCATCCCCCTATTTCACGTACTCACATAGCAACCAGAGAAAACAGCCCCCCAGAGGGCCCAGGGGGATGCATTTGTAGTGCTAGCAGACACCTCTCTTGTTTACCAGGACCTTTGTCTCGAAATCAAGGTCAAACATTTTAAATTCCGTCCCTGGGACACTATATTCAGCTAATGCTTCACTAGCCCTGTGCTGAGTTTTGCACGAAGAGGAGTAGCTAAGCAGTATCTCTTTGCAGACAACAGCATTCTGTCCCAACACAGTGATACGCCAACAAGGCCAACAACAGGCTTCCACTAAAATGCCCTGTATTTTGTGATAAGCGTATGCGTAAATTGGTTAGAAGATGTGTACTTGTACATCTGAGATGCAGCGAGGGGATTTATTCGTGTCTCTATTTAAACTAAAAGAGTTTTACCTCTTGGGAAAACTTGCCCTAGCATGTTCTGTGCTGAGCGCTGTGGATATAGGGTGGATAAACACCCTTCCTCAGTGCGGATTTCCATTTCCAGTTGGCTGGATGGATTCAAATGATGTTTGAAAATTTTTCGTCAAAAAAAAATTAATGAAATACGACTTCTAAATTTTTTTCCTAAGGAGAAGCTTCTGTAAAGCCAAATGCTGAAGAACATCTGCACAGGAGAGACATGTTGAGGAAAAAAAATAATCCCATATTTGTTCATTTCTTTCATGAGCTTTTTGCAGGAAAATGCTGGTTTGTGATAGGGCTGTGAGATACTCTGTCTGGCATGTGTTACTTCACATGATTATATTACAGTTCGAGACTTTTCTGCAAGATGTGTCAGGGCAGTGCCATGGTAGTTACTGGGGCAGTCCAGTACTTAATCCTTCAGCCTAAAGGGCAGACTTCAGTGGTGGAACCTCCAGTTCTGCAAAGTACTTGAACATGTTTTCAGCTCGTGTGGCTATGTAGCAGAACACTTCTGCATGAACATATAAAAGCTAAATGAACCTAAATAAATACATTTTTCTATATAGGAATGGATTTCTTGTTATGTGGTTCAATGCTTTGATGAACTAGACTCAGGATTCAAGACCTGGGATTTAACGCTCGGTTTGGTATATGATGGGAGCCAGTACTTGTGCATGCTGAATGAAAAATGTTAGCATAGTTTGTTATGAACTAGACTTCGGATTTTGGTAATTATTTCTTGAGCTTGGCTATATATATGCTTTTGCACTGCATAACGGCTTAAGAAGAACTTGATTCAGTTTGGTTTTTTAATGGAAAAAAAGGCATCATTTCAACACAGCGTAAGCTGGATGTATTTGTTCTTAGGATGGAGCTTCTGCAATTTTCCTGGCAGCACAAGGAGGCTATTTGGATGTCATCCGACTGCTGCTTTCTTCAGGAGCAAAGGTTAACCAGCCACGGCAGGTGAGCTCAACACTTCAGGGAAGTGCTGGAGTCTAATTACTAAATTTTACAGTTATGAAAATTAACACTGGATTAGACAGATTTCCTAGGTGTTAAACTAACTGAGGGATGTGTAAGCATACATGATGTACACAGACATATGTAAAACCTCTCTTGGTTTCCTAAAAAGGATTTCTTAATTGCATAGCTGTTTCTTGACTCTAAAATCAGTGCTTAAACAGCACATTTAGGTGCTGCTTTGCATAGCCAGGTGTGGGAGTTGCAAAGCTGGCTTTACTCCCGGCCCTTAGAAATGTCTGGGTAGAGACAGGGCTTCCCAGGAATCTTTGCCTGCTTTGAGAGAGCCTCCCCTGTGGTCTGCTGAAACCCTGCAGGCAAGGTAGCTGTCCTGGGTCTTCAGTGCACATTTTAAATTGATGGGCTAAGGTCTTGTCCTTGCAGTCAGTCATGTGTGGCTGCCAGGTGGCTGCGATCACTGACTGCAGCAAGTAAAAAACTCAGCACGCAGGAGCAAATGAATGTGAAAACTCTAACGACGGCAGACAACGTGGCATGTGACAGGTTTTGTCAGGTATTTTGTGTATTTCCTTTCGTCTACCCCAAAAAAACTGCCAAATCATAGCCTGGCAGCAGAGATTGATCCATATGACTTCTGCTGCATCTGTAGGTCTGCATAGCCTCCCTGCTACTCCTGTGGTGTAAGGAAACTGGATTAGCGTTTTATGTGCTGAAACTAAAGTAATTTTCCTGCTGCCTCTTCCCCCCCGCCTGTCTCCAGCACCAGAGCTGTGCTGGCAGCTACTCCCTGGACTGATGCTTTAGTTGCTCCTAGGCTACCTCCACACTGTCTCCCAAGATCAAGATTAAGAAATGTTGTTAAAAGCTGTTAATTAATGCAGTCTAAAAGATCAGTGTAAAAGGATTGACCAAGGTATGCATTAATACCTATTGAGTGGGCCAAAATAAAGTTGAGGAGCCCTAGATTTAGCTCCACCGTGTTGCCATAAAAACTGCATTCTGCTAACCATAATTATAATGCCCCAGCTAATTCTTTCTGACAATATTTTTTTAGCTTCCTAATCCAATTTCTACAACACAATGTTTCACGAGGCATTTTTAAATCTTAGCTGAGGCAAAGACTTGACTCTGTGTGAATGTTCCTCCTGGCGCTGTTTCATCTCCGGCAGGATGGGCTTACTTTGCTTCAGGGTACCTCCGATCCCTGCTAAGATTATGCCTGGATAAGTCCGTGGCATTTGTATTTGGGCCCACTGTAATCTGAAACATTTCCTTAACAAATGGAACATTTTTACTGTTTAATTAGTAAAGTAATGGTTGGGTGGACTTCAGTCTCTTTCTCACTAACAAACAAATTTGTACTTTGTTCGAAGGTGGCAGGCTGGTCATGAGGAATGTAGCTCTAGATGGGGCAGTTTTGATGTCAGATGACTCTTACTGTCACTTACAAACTACATTGCGCTCACTGCTGTAGGAAACTTTTCTAAGCAATGTAACATCGAATACAGAGCTGCAGAGTGCCAGGTGTGAGTTCATGCTTCTTCCTCATGGTGTCCAGGTTTTCCTCTCTACCTTGTGAATTTGGGGGTTTAATTCATGCGCCTGAGCGTGTGCATTGCCTCCTATGCCTTCTCCTGCTGCTGTAGCGGGTACCAGTTCTCCTTTGGTCTTGTGCCCCATCTCCCAGTCCCACAGGGATGCTCCTGACACCATAGAGCATCTTGGATGGTGCTGGCTGTCTGTGTGCAGGCCCTCCAGCTCAGATCTCACAAGACCGAATAGTGAAGATTCCTGGCGAGTTTCTTCCCTGGCAATGACATTTCCCTTGGATTTTAGCCGCCTTCTATTCTTTCTGACATTTTGGAGCTGGGCAGGAATTCTTTTGTCATCTTTTTGTCTAGACGGAGCTGGGGGCACTGTCTGAAGCCTGGTGAGGGAGATGTTTCTTTGCTTCTCCAACTCAAAAACAAAGCAAGAAGATTATTTGCCAATGAATTTTACACTCTGTTTTGGCAGCCTGTGTCCCAGCAGGCTTTAGTCTGACTGGCTAAGCCGATTCAAAATACTCTGAAAATTAATGTTGTTTTCTTAACACATGATAGGCAATTACACATATATGTAAGACAGTAAACCTATATAGAGTGTAGACTTCAGACAAGCAAGCAATTTGTTATTAGCAAGAATTTAGCTGGTGTAGTGGTGCGAGTGGACTGATGGGCAGAACAGTGGAGATGATGCCGAGTAGCCTGAGAGTAGGGGCTCTATGGCCCCGGAAATCCTTACTGGGAATTCGAGGGGTATTTCACCTCCCACCCTAATCTGGCCCTTTCTAAAACTCCCAAGCCACAAGCAAACATTGAGGTTCAAAGCTGCAAAGCAAAAGTCATTAGTTAACAGGTAAGAGAAAGAGCATCAGAAATTTTGGTCAGAGTATGTTTGGAACTGCTGGCTGCGGGCTAAAATGAGATGTAGTCCTTATATACTAGCTTGTAATCAAATACAGAAATAAGCAAAGCTTAAAAACATACGGCACATTTAATGTTGTTCTAGGAACACGATGGTCTGCAGGCTGCTGAGTGGGCAGAGGGACAAGGAAAGGAAAGTAGTTTTTGAACTGCATCTTCCCCTATTCTCACTTTCTTCCTGACTCACCTCCAAGCCTTACTATCTTTTTACACAGGAATTCTTATGTGGCCTCTTAGTACAATGTCATATCTCTTTTGCACCATACACCAACATGAAAATGAACATAAATCTCACCTACTCCATATAAATATTATATGTGTTTGCATAAACCTGCATGTTAGATGCTGTTTGCTTAAGAGAGAGAACCTGACAATAGTCAATGTGAGCCCACCATCAGCTTCTTCATCTTTCTTCTCTTCAAGCTAAGTCCTCCAAGACAGTCGCTCTTTCTCATAATGTATTTTTGCCTCTAGCCTGTAACTGAGATACTGAGTCTAACAGCAGTACTATTAAGGACAGTTAATGGTAACAGTGATGTTACCCAACACCTGCATTTCCCTCTGCTCCTTTGCATTTATACCTGAAAATAAGAGTTGTTCTTACAAACTTCACTGTGAGTAAAAGAAAGCTGCTGTGTTCCCAGTGCGGTGCCTGTGCTTGTATTTCTTGTGTAAATAGATGCATGGATTTGCATAGCATTGGTTCTTCATGCAAATTAAATTGCATAGGCTGCTCTCAGATATTTTCCAAGTTTTACAGGCTTTTTCAGTGCCCCTATTGCTATTTTCTAGAGCCCTCTGGTGGGAGGAGATTAGAAAAACTACAAAGTGTCAGCTTACTGGTAGGGAAAACACCAGAAATTGGAGAGGGACAGTTTTTGCCATCATGCTAACATCACATATGCTGTACACAAGAGAGCCTTTGTTATTTTTGAATCACAAAGAACACTCATTGTATTAAGAGGATATGAGGTCAGTCACTATTTTCAATGAGTTAATTTATAGAGAAATGATACAAGAGTGGGTAAAGATCCTGTTCCTCACCATTTGAGAAGACAGAAGATGTCAGGATGTGCATTTGCTCTTCCTCAGAATCAGAAAAAGGGAAGCCCAGAATATTATATCAAAGGAAGAAATAACTTTTCTGTTTCTTCCAATGGATTAAGTCACTAGCCCATAGAAAGCAGAGAACTGGTTCAACAATAGTTTTTTTTGGATTGCATGAGAAAGTCATATGAATCTTCTCAGTTGGCACTCAGGAGAGGGATTGCTTCTTTGATCAAGGTGGAAACATCTTATTTAAAGTAAAAAGTTTTCTTCTGAAACTTCTCATTAAGGCTCTTTTGGAAGCCCCAGTATATTTTGTCTTCCTTTTTCCTGCCAAATCTTCAGGCTGCTGAGGGTGGCGAGGGGAACTGGCAAGCACTGAAGGCAGAAGCAAGCACCCCGCTACGTAAGGGCTCACTTTGATGTTAAAGTCCATAGAGGCAAAGCCTTTTGTGAAAGGCCCACGAGAATCAGTTTGGCACCACTTAACTGCTGGAGTCCTCCTGTAGTCTGGAGAATCAGGCCATTTAGAAGCAAAAGGAGAAAAAGACACAAAACTAAATTCTAATTGTGGCGAGAAATACTTTAAGTGCTTCAACTCACCTTTGCCTTTGGGATGGAAATCCATCACTGATTATACTGAATGTGCATTTTATTTTCTGAGGTTTTCTGCTCAAACAATGATTGGATAGGACAATTTTTCCAAGTCAGATTGTTTCACACTGGATTCCTTGATAATTGCCTTGTTTTCTAGCCGAGTTCTTGAAGATAAAATTTGTGACATACTTTTACTATCACTGTAAGGCAAGATGGTTTTACCAGATTCCCTGAGGGTGGATAATGTAACTTAACATTGAAAGTTGGTGATCATCTTGCATTGCTCCTTAGCTTCTCTAAACAACTTCCGCTCCACATGTACAGAGACCCAGCTGCAGAATCTGTCCATGCGTGCTGAGATTTACCTGTATCTTCTGTCACATCTAGCCACCTACAGTTCAAAGTACACAGGATACCTTTGGCCTTTACATTTCAAACTTCCCTATGTATTTTAGACACGACTGGTAAGCCAAAGAGGGCTTTAACTGTTTGCACAGAAAAGCACATTTCAGGCCAACTATGCAAGAGAAAGCAGCTAAGGGTGGCTCTGCTCCACAACTGGAACAGTTCTGACTTGATACACAAATCTCCCATGTGCTTTTGGAAGCGACTCTGCGTATGTCTATCTGCGATGCAAGACTTTAATGAGAAATTGAAGTACGTCCATTCCATTAGGCAGACTTGGGCGGTAAAATACCAGGGAGCACAGAATCTCGAAGTGAAACCTTTAGCAGTCTTATTTTGTTTGCAGGATGGGACAGCTCCCTTGTGGATTGCATCGCAGATGGGTCACAGCGAAGTGGTGCGAGTAATGCTGCTCCGGGGAGCTGAGCGAGACGCTGCACGGGACGTGAGTAGCATTTCTTCCTGCACTCTGTCTGCAGCTTAACACCTCCTAGGTTTTTTTGAGGCTGCAAGGCTGCCTGAATGGAGGCCTGGTGTCACCAGAGTCCAGGTTCTAAAGTCCCACCGTAGACTCGCATTTTCCTGTTGTGTCTGGGACAGCTTCCTGGAGGGACCTTCTGGAATAAGGGAATGGAAATGTCCATATAAATGAGAGACAAAGATGATATATGGTGTCACGGGTTCACTATACCCTCAAGTTTTCACCTGCCAGAGGAACGATTCTCCCAGATGCCCTAAAACCAGCAGCATATGCGGAGGTGTCTCCTCAAAGACGATGAGCAGAGAAGACCCTCCTCTCAGAGGTGTGGGGGAGAGCTGGTGTTTCCCTCCAGCTGAGGGGAGTGAAGGTAAAGCATTGGTAACGACTGAACTGGCCTTCCTCTCTGTTTTAAAGGATGGTACAACCGCTTTACTGAAGGCTGCCATTAAAGGGTACAACAATGTGATAGAAGAGCTACTGAAATTCTCTCCCACGCTTGGCCTGCTGAAGGTTAGTAGTGAAACACACAGATTTTTAGGCAGAAACTCAAGAAGACAAAGGGTCTGATGAAAGACCTGACGTTTATGACTATGCCAGTGGAAGTCAATAACAAGCTTGATCCCAAAAAAGTGAACAGAAAAATGAAATTATGGCCTTTAATGCCACACACAAATTAATCTTTTCAAACGAAACTGTGAATTTTATTTTTGGAGTGAGGAAGCACATTGTGTCGTAGAAGGAATTCTGCTTTTTGTCATCTGATTTTATTTCTACAGTAAATAGATTGCTCTCGATGGTGCCATAGCATTATACTGTGCCCTCTATAGCATTTAGTCAGCAAAATGGTTTGCCAAGAGATTTGTTGTGAGCAGATTCTCTACTTGATTTTGTTTTCCTCTGAATTCAGAAAGTGACTTGAAAAATAACAGATATTTGGAAGATGCTTTTTAATAGCTTATCTAATTTTATATGCCTATAAATCACATACTTTGATAGCCTCTGTGCATGCAACTAACTGGCAATTTTGGTGTACTTGAAAATCCAGGTGGCATTAACTTAGTTGTTAATTACAAGCATGAAATAGCTTCCACAGTTATTTGAGCTGTCAGTTTGCAGCCACAAACAAAAGGCCAGCCATAAAAAAATCACCACTCAGCTGTCTGACATTGAGGTCATTAATCATCAGAGAAAAAAGATAAAATGCACAGATGGTTTCCATTACTGCTTATGCTTCTATTTCACTTGCTAATGGCTGATTTTGCCAGGCAGAAGCATGTGCTGTGTTCATTCCACCTCTAATCTATTGACAAGGGTAATTTTTAAAAGGAAATACTGCTGTGGTAAAGTGAACTTGACTCTCTTTTTTATTAAAGCGTTTAAAATCACCTCCTTCATAGCCCACTAGCCTGCCAGCACCCTGTCTAAATCCGACCCTATACCTTTGATAACCCAGCCTCTTCCATTTTATTTCTTTCTTGTTCGTAGGCTTGTTCTTTGCAAATATTTGTGTTTCACTGCCTTTTGATTTCTTCCCGTGCACGGTACAAGTATCTTCATTGGTATTTTCTAGAATGGGACCTCTGCTCTCCATGCAGCTGTCCTGAGCGGCAACGCAAGGACAGTGGCACTGCTTCTTGAAGCTGGAGCAGACCCGTGCCTGAGGAACAAGGTACGTCCCGGCACGCTGTCCCGGCTGAGGAGCAGGTGGGGAGCACCAAGCAGTGGAGCCATGCATGCCACATGGGTGGTGGCAGTCCATGTTTCTGCATTGGTCCGTGGTTGCCTCTTGATCCTCTCCTGAAGCACCACCGTTCGGTCCATTCATTTCTGCATACAAGCATCTATCAGGGTGCTAGGCAGCACCACTGGTGGTGC
>RSEF01000002.1:113974453-114016601 GCA_003993805.1 Himantopus leucocephalus | reverse complement strand
TTCTCAGGCAGGCACAGTGACAGCACAAGAGGCAACGCACTCAAGCTGGAACATGGGAAAATCTCTTTAGATAGAGGAAAAAAACACTTTCTTGTAAGTGTGGCCGAGCAGTGGAACAGTTTGTCCAAGGAGGCTGTGCAATCTGTTCAAAATACAACCGGACAATTCCCTGAGCCACCTGATCTAACCGCATTCTGCTTTCAGTAGAAAGTTGGACTGCGTGACCCTCCAGAGGTCCCCGGCCAGCACGTTAGCCCGTGAAGCTATGACGCCAACACCAGCCCGCATTTTTGTCAGCAGATGGCAATATCAGCTAAATGACATGTTTTCTTCCAGCGGCGCAATGTGCTCTGCCCGGCCGGCCGCCAAGGCGGGCAGAGCGGCGGGGAAACCAGAGAGGGGCGGCGAGCCCCCACAGGGAACGCCTCGCACCCCGCCTTCGGCGCGCCTCCTGCCAGCCGCGTCCCGAACAAACAAGCGAACGGGTCACAAACAAACAAACAAAGAGCTCCCAAACCTACAGAGGGGCAGAGTGCAATCGGCGCTCCCAAAACTGCTGACTGCGGGACCGGTCAGGCCACCCCCACGTCAGCCGCCCAGCGGCTCCGCCGGCCGCCTCCACCAGCGCCCACAGCCCCGGCACGGCCATTTTCTACCCGGCGGCCGGGCCTGCCTTGCTTGGGGGTCCTATTTAACGGCAGCTGCACGGGACTGCGAGGCGAACGCTTGCAAGTCGTGAATTAGTAACTTGGAAGCCAAATTAAGGCGCCTCTGCCAGAGCCGGGATTTTTAAAGCGACTTCGACATTTATAAGATACAGGATTAACACTCCCGCGCCCATCACACAGCCCCTGACCGGCTGCCGCCGCAGCCTCGGCGGGGTTTTCCGTTCCGAAGAGCCACAGCTTCGCCCTGACACCAGGCCCAGCTCCCCGCCGCCCACCCCGGCCAGGCAGCCCCGTCGCCGCCGCCGCCCCGTGAGGCGCGGCCCGCCCGTGGCGTGAGGCGCGGCCCCGCCCCGCCGCCGGGGGGAGGCGGTGCCCAAGGGCGGGGCGGCGGTTGGTTGGCGGTTGGTTGGCGGTTGGCGGCGGCGCGTGGGCGCGGCACACTCCCCCCCTCTCCTCCCCCATCCCCCGCCACTCCTCGAAGGGGCCGGCGGTGGAACCGGCAGCACCGCCCGGCCTGGCGGCAGCGGGGCCCTTCCGGACCTGCGCGGGCGCGGCTGCCCGCCTCCTTCGCCTCCTCTTCACCGCCTCTCGGTGACTGCGGCCGAGACCCCTGCCGGCTCCCCGCGCCCCTGCCTGCGCCGCCATGGGGAGCCTGCAAGGCAGCCCCGGGCGGGGCGGCCTCGGCCTGCTCGTCCTCCTCTTCCTTCTGCTTCTGTCGCCTGTGCGGGTGAGTCCCTCCCGGGGGAGGCCGGGCCCCCTGGCACCATCGGGAGGAGAGGGAGGGAGCGGCGGGTGCTCGCAGTGGGTGAACGGGATCCCCCCCCCGGTGTTGCTTCAGGGCGTTGGGGGAGCCGCGGTGGCTCCCCGCGCTGCCTGGAGTCGGGGGTCTCCCGGGCGGGAAAACGGGCTGAGGGAGGCGACTGTCCCGTCAGCCGCCAGCTGCGAGTTAGGCCGGTGGGCTCGGTGCGGCGCGGAGCTGAAGCGTGGTACCGGCCCCTCTGTCCCCCTCCTTGTCTCCCCCGTGGGGGTTCTCCCTCCCCTATTCCCTCAGTCCGCGACTCGGTGGCGGGCGGGACGGGCGCGGTGACACAGCAGGCCCGCCTGCCGGCACCTGCGGCGTGAAAGCGGGCGTGCTCGGGCTTAGCAAACTTCCAACTTGTGCCCCAGTCGGTCCTAGCGCCCCGCTGTTACCGCAGGCAGCGGCAGCAGCTGCCCGGCGTGCCGCGATCCTGTGGTGTGTCCTGGTTATGCAATGCCCGGTGCATGTGAGTAGCCATCCAGTCACATGTTGGTGCAGAGGCTTGCATGTGTCCTCAGTGTCTGCTTCTGTTTGCTCAAGAATGTTTCTTATGCTAGGTGACAGCTTCCTGAAAGTAATAGGCTGTGTGTAGCAAGAGCTGCTATTTATTGATGCGCCAGTATTAAGACTACGCGTTTCCTTAAAATTAAGGACTAGAATAAGTTGGTCATCTTGATACTTTAGGAAAAAATAAGTGTAAAACCTTAGCTCCTCTCTTCTCAGTCACCTTTTGTTTATGCTGTAGTGCAAGATAGGAGTGAGATACTCCACATTCCTCTGGAGAAACAAGGAGTGTTTTGTAAGCCTTAGTGGCTTGTTGGTTTTTTTTCCTCTCTAATCAACTTGAAAACATACTTTCTATGTCCAGTTTTATGCTTAACTCTTTTTACACTCACAAGTTTGTCATCCTGTGTGTGTGCTGAGGTTCTCCTGTTCTCCTATCCTCTTCAAACAACCTTTAAAGAGTTTGAACAGAAATCTAGGAATTTGTCTATTATCACTGGAGAAGCTGATTGTTTAGTAATGACTCATGATGTCCAGGTGGGTAAGTAATGGACTCCACACCTTATCAAGACTCCTCTATAATGATCTTGGAGGGAGATACCATCTTGTAGCAATGAGGTGTGTTCTAGGCTGGTAAGGAAATTACAAGACGCTTCCCTTTAGGTGACAGAAAGATACTGAGCTAGAGGAGCTTGAAACAAGTTCCCCTAAGATATAGGGGATCATTGTAGAGGATGTGGGTTTGTGGTCCACAAGAAGTAAACATTGCAAAATAACTTTAACCATGCAGGTTTCAGTTTTGTAAAAAGGCAAAACTTGATTATTTTTTTTTTTTTGCCATTGACTCTTATTTACAGCCTAACACTCCACAAAGTGGACCTTGATATCTTTCAAGTTGGTCCTTCAGTTAAACTGGTTGCGGAAGAGAAGCATTGTAAAGTTGAACCTGTTTTCTCCCTCAAGTATACTGGCAGTCTAATGTTTTCATGCTTTTGGTTATGGTGTGTATAAACCAAAATGCCATATGTCATGTTTCTTCTTTTTACAGAAGTCAGTGGACTAGAGTGGCATTTCAGTTTGCAGTCCTTCCGTTATGTACACTTGCACAGTGAACTTGAAGTGTTCAGCCTGTAGAGGATGCATCTTTCACTCTGAACAGTGCGTGGCACAAAATTCGGGCCAGCTAGCCTGTTACTAGTTGATAATTAGCTACCCATTAATGCCATCCAAGAACTACATTGAAAATCTTGGCTCCTTTAGTCTCGTTTCTAAATGTCAACTTACAGGAGGATGAAGTCTTGAAACTGTTCTTGTTCTTTTATGAATGTCCTAATGTACTAGGTGCCATCTTGTGTGCAGCTGTTTCAGTTGATCCCTGTATAATTATACTAAAACACAGGCTGTCAAATTAATGGCTAAGCATGATTGGACACGGGTTTCCTATCAGCAACTGGGATCCCAAGCTGTAGGATATATTTGAGTTTCTGAAGTCCTGTGGTAAGATGTTAATGGCAGGTGCTGCTCCATTTTAAACTTGCCAAGTGGCCTTCAGTGCGATGTTACCTGACCTTGGGCATGAAGTTCTGAAATACCTGTGTGGAGCAACTTGCTTGGCAGGTATGACAAGTGTGGCTTCACAACAAGACAGTAACCGCTTTACTTAAGCTACTTCCTGGAAAATCAGGAGTGACTTGTTCATAGTCTTTCTGGATGGAAAGTGAGGGTGCTGCCTTAGAAGGGGAGAGATGACTGAAGGGGATGGCTGGTAGAACTGAATAGTACTTTGCTGGGTAGTAGACAAAACTATCTAAGTGTTGTGCAGTATTATTACTCTTCCCCTGCAGGGCATCAGAGGTATTTCGGTGCAGATGGCCTTAGTTGCAGACAGCTGCTAGTCAGAGGCCCTGTGCTTTCTGATCATGCATGCAGTAAGTGTGTCTTTTCACAATAAATCATTGTCAGCTAACACCAGCTTGCTCCCACAGATACTGAACTATTACCATTATTGCAACTTTCTCTTCCTACTTGACCTAGACTTTCCTGTGACATGTGAAGTGTGCTTGGATAACTCCAGAACTGGGGCTTTCTTTGCCTGACCAGGAGTAGCTAATGATTTTTCTGGCTGAAAGGTAACAGTCCATTACCTATGACCAAAGGAACAAGAGGAGCTTGGCAGACAAAGCTTGTCTCTGAATTGGCTGCCTCTGAACAAGTTACTGAAAGAGACAAAGTAAGAGTAAGAATTAAACCTGTAAAGTTTCCTTTAGTCTGTGGGCATCCTCTCATAGGCTGTGAGGTAATATGGAACTTCTGGGGCAGATCTGCAAACTTGACCTGGTCACCTGTTTTCATAAACCAGTCTTGCCATTTATTAAGAGTAAAGTGGTATTTTTTTCGCTAGAACTCAATTTCTCAACCTAGTGGGCAATATCAGCTTTTAAGTGTGAGGTGGACTGGATATTAAGGGAGGTGGACTGGATGTTAAAGGAGTGGGGAGGGAGGGTATGCTGTTTCCTGGAATCTTTCTTCTTGCCCTGCATGATCCCAGATGTACCGTCCTAGATGAAGGAAGGGGAAACAGCTGTATCTGATGCTGTTGCCTTTTGCATAGATTAGTAATCTTAATTTGGAGAGCCAAACAATGTTCACTTGTCATCTGGTATTTGCAAGACTACAAGTAGTTGCTGTTTCTGTATACAACATCGTCATTGTTCTTTGCTTAACAGACATCATCATCATTGTTCTTTGTCTGCTTAACATTGTTGGTGATGGCTAATGTTGCTGGAAGCATTGAAGATTATTGATCTGTTTCAACATGCAGTTGAAGAAACTTGGAACTGAAGTAAACGTGTTTATGATCTGTTGGAACACTAGTTTTATTACAAACAAATTATAATGCCTGGGAACCAGAAAGCTGTAACAGAACCTTTGTAGAATGCTAATAGTCATGAAATGTCCATACTTGCTTGTGTGCAAGTTCTTTATTAGGGCTCTTGGAGCTCTGACCTGAGGTGAGATTTCTCTTCAAACAAAACACATCTACCAGAAGTAGGAATACACTTTTTTGAATGCTGGGGATGTACTGAAAGCTAATGTTTGTGTACTGCCCGGTGGTTTCTATGCTGTGCTGGGGGTAGGACGGAACAACCTTAATCTAAGGTTACGTTGCTATTGCTTTGTAAAGTACTTAGGAAAGTCTCATTCTAAAATATGGAACATTTAGTAATGTAACTTTAAAAAAAAAAAACAAAACAAAACCCAACCCTGTGTAAGTCTTATGGAGTATCTTGCTTTGTTTAGAAGGCAGTTGGGTTCAATACAGCATTTTTCTGTTAATTTTGGGGCTAGGAGGGCTTTTGCCCATTTAAGAAAGGTGATTGCTCACACAAATCTTAAGTGACTCAAAAGTCTGACTCTGCAAGCAGTTAACTGTGACCTATTTACAACCACATTGACTCATCCCTATCTCTTCCTAGCAGTGTAGGAATGTTCTTCTGAGAGAATGGAAAGAGCAAAGTACTTGTCTTATTCTGTAACTTAATCTAGCTTTTACTAGAGGGTTTTGAGGGGAAGAACTTCAAGCTAGATCTTATCAGTGGTGATGGAGTAGTTACTTAGTTACTTGTAGTATCCCTGAATACTGTCTGAACCATAGGAGACCAGCCCTCTCAGGTATTTTGTGGCTGACTTGGTGATGAGCATGCTATTGACTTGTTAATGTCTGAGAGCTATGTTGGTGACTTTAGGCTGTTGACTTCAAGTGACCTGGTGTTTTTTTAGGCTTATTGACTTCGTTCTACCACTGTAAATCAAGGATCACCAAAGCTTATGGATTCAGAGAAAAAAAAAAAATCAGACTCTTACAAGTGAGAATCTGCTAGGTTATGGCATAAATCTTAGATTGCCTCTGAAATTGAATTCTTGGTGTTAATACTGAAAGAGTATTCAAATTTGCAGTTCTAGGTCTAAGTGCTCTTCTAGTGGTTAAAAGTAACTGACCTGTTCAGCTTTTATAAACAGGCTGAAAGCTTGAATAATAAACATGTTGTTTTTCCATTGTAGGTTTTGTTGATGTGGAACTTCAGTAATATGGTTATAAATTCTTTATTCAAATGACTAGTGTAAACTAACACTAGTCCAAAACACCTCATCTTGCTGCTTGTGTGTTTAGCTGAACGGTTTTTTGGTGCATGACCAAGTGTCATGTGCAAGTAAGTTGCTTTATGTTCTCCCCCGAAAACAATGTCAAAAAGCCTTGTAGGTGAACTTACAAAATAAAATACAAGCTGCATTATGTCTATATCTGTGTAGTTATAACCAAGGAAGTGTTACCTTGAAATACAGATAACATTTTAAAAACAATAGAACTATCAGTCAGACTGACATAGCTGAAATTTACTGTAAGCTTTTCTATGTAAGAAGAGCCCTGATAAGTGGTTTGGTTTTGTGTTGATTTTTTTTTCTTTTTTTTGTAACTAGTAAAACAAAGGTTTACAAAGTTTTTGTAAACTAGCATTAGTAGTTTTACCACACTTCCCACTCTGGAAGAAGCTATGTATTTCTGAAAACAGTAGGTTGATAATTTTGTGGGGTTTAAAAATTGAGAAGTGTTAGATAACAAGACTTAACGAAGCATAGAAAATGTTTTTTTTGAAAGTGTTCATAGAAAGTATGATTACAAACCATTTTAGACTAAACATGGAAGCCAGCCTGATATCAAATAAATACCTAATTCTGTTCTCATGGGCAGTAGTAAGCAGCTTGAAATTCTTTGCTGTTTTGCAAGAATAGCAGTGAATCTGTGCTGTCTCTTGAAGAGATGATTAATCCACTTCTAACACTGGTATATAGAAACATGAAACCATCTTCTTTCCCCACTAGTAGATTGTTTGCTATTAAAACTGGGGTACACAGGTGTGAGGAAGCAGAGGTGGAGATAGCAACTTCTAAATTTGCATCAAGGAATTGTTGACTTCTTAGATTAATTTGATGCATGACAAAAACTACAATGTAGTTTCTGTAAATAGTCTCCAAGTTATGAGAATTTAACTTTTTGGCTTATGCTGGTGTTAAACATTCAGTGTTTACAAGTGCGATCTTTGGGGTGCTTTCCAACTTGCATGTAAGAATGTGGTGATACTTAGTGATCTGGATGAGTGGTACTTAAAGTGACTTTTGGACCTGGCTTATAGTGAGTAAATTTGAATCGGGCCATGTTGCCTAGGTTAAGCTAAAGGAAAAATAATTCTAACAGGGTCGGGTNCTAAAGGAAAAATAATTCTAACAGGGTCGGGTAAATTGGTGATGGTTATTGTCCCTGATTTAAAAAAAAAAAAACCACAAAACAAAAAAACCCCACAAAACCAAAACGAACCCACAAAACCAAACAAATCACCAATTTCTGATGTACTTATTAAAGAACTGTCAGTGTTGTTCAGCACAAAAATGGATGTTATGGAGGCATTGTAATTCTGGATAGCTCTTAGGTGTGAGAATACAGCCTTTCAGGGGCCTCTCTGGTCAGTAAACAATATTATTCATGGTCAAGCACAAAGCGCAGCAGTCTGTCCTTGCAGTGTAAGCATATGGTGTTTCTACAAATGCTAGGTCAAGGTTGTTCAGGAGATGAAAATAGGTCAGTTATCTCTCACACTGTACCATGAAAACTTCTGACCAGAGCTGGCAGAAGTGTAGTAAATGTTTGTGCAGTCTGCTTTCCACTTGCAGCCCAGGTGCACAGGAAAACCTTGGAGCTGTCCTAAAGCTTTTGCTGTAAATAACTTTTGTTATTGCAAGTGTTAATTTTCAGAATAAATATTTTGGTTTAGCACTTCAGATGTCTCAGTGTCAATACCAGCCTTGCAAGGTGCCATTGTCCTCTTTCAATTTCCTTTCTTTATTTTACGCACGTAATAACTGATCTCTGAATTTTTCATTAGTCCCTTAAATCGAAACATCTTTAAAATGAGACTTGAAGCTTTTTTCTTTTTACTTAGCACTGTAAGCCTGTTTAAATGTTGCATGCTTAGGCTTGAAAGTGGTGATGGAGAGCGTCCTTTGAGAATGACAATACATGGCATTCTATGGCAAGGGCAGAGCTGTGATGTTCTGCTTCAGAATCCTCTTTATGCTGCTACTTCCTCATTCTGTCACTGTAAGTGATTGAGTTTGCAAGGAATAAAAGGTGGCAGGAGGAACTGAAATATTGCATATAAGCAATACACTTCTCTTCATGTACACTGACTCGTGCACTAAAGTGACAGTTCAACCCACTAATCATATGCTTTGTTTTGCGTGAACAAATCATTTTCTGCATCGCCTTATATTTGGAGATGCTTTTCAAGTATTGATTTGGGTTTTTCTTAAGTAAATCTTAACTATAGTTGGTGTGCTTCCTGTTTCTAGGCTAGGCAAGGAAGGGTGGGGTGCTGAGCTGGACATCAATGGTGATGTGCACAGTGTCATGTGCACATGTGCTTTTGTTAACGGGTGTTTTATGCAGTATATGCTGATGTTTAAATTAGCAGGAAGTTATTTAATCTGGATTGTAAATGACTTTTGGAATGGTAGCACATATACTCTACAGTAGCTGAGGAATTTGGCAACTGTTCCTTGCATTTAATCAGTTATCTTGTGTTGATTAGGTACTTCCACAACTGTGTGTCTGGTATGGGGAATGTGGAGTTGCTTCTGGAGACAAGAGATACAACTGCGCCTATGATGGACCACCAATAGCGCTACCAGAGGATGGCTATGACTTAATGCAGGTAAGCTTCATTTGGAGGTCTGCTGCTAAAATATAGCTCTCTGACATTTTAGAGTTCTGTCTTGAGTTCTGTTGGACCTGCACTATGACCTTAAGCTTTCTCATCCTAACTTGATGAGAAAGTGAACAGATTATCTCTGATTTCTCAGGTATAGCTTGTAGCCCCAACTGAGAAGGTAGTATACCTCAGTTTCTGTTCAGAGATATGAGAAGTCTCCAGCACATGATTACAGGCTTTCACAAACATAACCTTAAATATGATTGCTTCACTTTCCTGCATATTTTCCTTACTGATTTGAGCACTCTTTAGTCAGACTGGTTTTTTGGGACTCTTCCAAACTACGATACATTCTGCAGTTATGCACTTCTGATCTCTAAAGGACAAGACTAAACTATGTTTTCCATCAAATGGTCATTCCTGATCTCTTCCTTAAATAGGAAGGCAGTAACTGACACTTATTCAAATGGAGCAAACTTGGACAAAGTTCTCTTCTTAGCTGTGCCCAATGTGAGACCATATTTCTATATTTGGGCTTTAGCTGTCAAGGTGGACAAAACCAAAGTCAAAATAGAGTTTGTGGATTTGATGCACCACATAGAATGATATTGCCAGCCTTGCCTTCTGGCAGATGATAGTTCAAAGCTTTGAAGTGTGAAATAGCTATAGAGTTAAACAATGGTTTGGCTAGTGGAAGGTGTGACTTAAATATGTAGGTGAGCTAAGTACTGTTTCTGAAGACTTAATATACAGTTCTTGTATGTTACTATCAGTTATACTTGTATTAAATGCATTTGTCTCGTCGATAAACTGAACATGAAATAGCTCTGCCAGGTAATCCATGATTTTGTGGTTAGTGGCTTGCCTTCTGAGACTTTAGAATCTGATACTATCCAGAAGGTATACTAGAGGATAAGCTCCAGGAATACATTCAACTTGGATAAACATGTGTTGTCCTCTTACTAATAGACTCTCAAATACCATTATCATTCTATATATAGACCCTGGTGACTAAAGATCATCTGAAGGAGCTTTTAAAAAGGAAGTGATGAGTTGAATAAAAGAAGTGATTCTTCTCCCTATTTTCTAAAGAATCTCATTGGCTGGACTGATTTTTTTTTTTTTTCCTGTGCATCTCCCAGAGCAACAGCTACTGTATTCTGAAATATGCTGTAGCAGAATCCATAACTCTAGGTTCTGAAGTCTTAAGCATGCTTTTTCCTTCCTCAGCCCCTAATCTCAATACTCTTTTTATTTAAGGAACTCTGTCCAGGTTTATTCTTCGGCAATGTTAGCACTTGCTGTGATGTTAGTCAGCTTCAGACTTTGAAAAACAACTTGCAGCTGCCTCTGCAGTTTCTCTCCAGGTATGCTAATGAATGGAAAAACTAGAGCTTTGTAACATAATAAGAAAGCACATTCAGACTCTTCTGTTGAAGTAGACTGTAGAAAACTTGATAGTTTCAGTTAAATGCTTATTGGAGCAAGCTCTTGGAGAGACTTTCTCATCCATATCAGGCTTTAATTTCATGAAACAACTACTTGTGGTCTGGATTGAGTTGGTAGAATAAACGTTACCTTTGTTTGTCTCAAGCTACTGTATTTGTAATGAAGGCTTCGGAAGAGGGGGACATAAAGTAGTGTTCGGTTTTCTTGTTCTAACAGAAGTCTTCCTGCTAACAGCAGTTGAGTTTTCCTTCAAATTCTAGTCAAAGTCTAGTTCAAATTCTAGTCAAATTCCACTTGTATCTGCTATTTGAGGTAGGCAATTTTGCTAGTGAATTATGTTGATGCTACTGACGAATAATAAGCAATTTTAAGCGCAAGCTAATTAAAAACTTGCAGAATTTAAATATTTTTTCTGTCACTCTGAGAAGAATGTGTATGCTTGCTGTGTAGGTCAAATCAAATATGCCTTGCATCTTTACCTCTTTACCTCTTAATCTGATTGCTGTTCATTGACTTCCCTACCCAGATGTCCATCATGTTTTTACAACTTGATAAATCTGTTCTGTGAACTGACTTGCAGTCCCTATCAGTCTGACTTTTTGAATGTTACAAGCACCATACCTTATTATGATCCGGTTTTAAAAGAGAACAAAAGTAGCATTACAGAGCTGCAGTACTTTATTGGAGAACGCTTTGCAAATGGTGAGTAAACAGCATGTTAATTTACCTAGGCTTTTGTCCAGGTAACAAGACCAATGCTTTCTCGGGAAGAACTGGGAGGGGGAAACATCTCTTTGACTGTCTTTTGAAGTTTGAGGCATCAAATAGGTACCAGTAGGTCCCCCTTGAAATTGCTGGAATACTAACTTCTGCTTGGGTAGGTGACATTACACTGACACTGTTATTAACAGTGGTTTTGAAGATTCAGCTGAGACTGGACAGTTGTACAAATGATTGATTGCTGATAACTTGGACTTGAACTTCAGAAAAACAAAGGCGTTGCCAAATACCAAATGTCCAAAACTACTTGATATTGAAATTGTCTGGCAAGTATGATAGTAAAGTTTGTATGCAGTGCACTACAATGGTTCTCTAAGAGGCACTCCCTCCTCTTGAAATGGACTGTTTTAGTCCTTTGTCAAATCCAAAGATTATTTTTTTTTTCTAAGAAAAAATAAGTTTGGTTGTATTTTGGTTTTATAGCAAGCTTGAAGCATTAATTCAGTCTTTGTACACTTTATGCAGTAACCTTTAATCAAGTTGAGACACTTGGTAGCTACTTCTGACCTGTAGGCCATATGTATCTTAAATATTTGTCATAACTTTCCCTGAAAGGAACTTTATATTAAATTTATTATACTCACTCAAACAGTAAAGTAGGTTCTAGCGTAATGCAGATTAAGGTGGCCTACTTGGAGTAAGATAGCTGTAACAAAGCATTGCAACCTTGAATACTGTAAATGCAACTGAAAGGTTTATTTTGCTATCTTAAGATGTTGCCTCTTGAATGCTGTAATCATGTTCTTTGAACTCGGTGAGTCTTTAATTATTGGAAATACTTGGAATGCTCACTCAAATAATAACATTGGTTTAATGACTCTTCTGTCTTCGTGCACTCTTCCTAGCAATGTATAATGCCTGCAAAGATGTGGAGGCTCCATCAAGTAATGTTAAAGCACTGGGGCTGCTGTGTGGGAAGGATGTCAAGGACTGCAATGCGACCAACTGGATTGAGTACATGTTTAGTAAAGACAATGGACAAACTCCTTTCAGCATTATTCCTATCTTTTCAGGTAAGAAATTGAATAGTCCTTTCCTTTGAAGCCTCTGTCAAAGGCTGTGTGCTATAGCTAGCATACTGATTTGTTAAACAGCTGCCCAGCAATGAATGTCTGCAGTTAGAGGCTTTCAAAGCAATGTAAGATAAACTGATTATCCTTTTACATTTCTGCTTGGAAGTCATCCTCTGCTTGCTTTGTATGCAGCTTCTTGCTGTATGGATATCTCAAACTTATTAAGGGAGGGGCTGAGCTTAGGCAACTGGATAGCTTGTATTCCTTGGCAGTACCCTGATTCTTTAGGATTTCTTTGTAAGGAAATTGTTACACGTTTCACAATCTGAACAGATGAAGGGGATGACAAATCATTGCTGGGATGACAGAAGTATGTGCTTATTAGTTTAACAGACTGAAGTGTTCTAAAACATGACCAGTCATTTAGTTAGTTAGTAGACAACTGTAGGTAGTCGGTACCTGCTATGGAGAAGGCAGCAGCTTCTTCAGCTGTAAGACCAAGCAAAGCTGTTCTGTAGAGGCTAGGGGCTTCCATATAAAGGGTTAACCCATTTAACTGGGAAGTTTTTGTTGTGAAGGTCTGAATTTTTACCAGGTAGTAAACTGGCTCTGCGACTTGTGATTTGTCATAGATGTTCCTGTCCATGGAATGAATCCTATGAACAACGCTACCAAAGGCTGTAATGAGTCTATGGATGATTCGACAGGACCATGCAGCTGTCAGGACTGTGCAATTGTTTGTGGTCCAAAACCTCAACCGCCTCCATTGCCTGCTCCTTGGCTTTTGTTTGGTTTGGATGCTATGTATGTCATCATGTGGATCTCCTACATGGGATTTCTACTTATATTTTTTGCACTAGTTTTTGGAGTCTGGTGTTACAGGTAAAGCATTCAAAAATGCTCAGCTCTGAAAGTCAGTTGCCTTTTTCCTGAAAACTTCCTTTGCCCAGGACAGAATGCTTATGTCTCTACTTCTCCACCCAGCCAAAAGTCATGTTGTGTGGCAGATGCTTATACTTACAGGGAGTGTCCTAACACCTAAAACCATGTGGTAGAAAGTGAGTGCAGAAGTTGGTTTAGTTGATGTGCAACTCTACTGTCATCTGTGGCTACAAGATCAAATGCACAAATCAACAACTTTCATAAGCAAGAACTTGAGAGTATGCAAAAGTCTGGGGAAATGCATAATCTGCTTCATCTGATTGACATTAAGCCTTTGTAGTAAAGTCTTAGTTCAACTGTGTCTGTTCTTGGATGGTATGCATTAAGATACCAGAGCACTGCCTTCCAGGAGTGAATTGCCTTCATGCTCAAATGTCAAACTTCTGGAAGCTGTGCGGTTTTACAATACTTAAGATGGGTCAGTATGCTAACGAACTTAATATCTTGGAGAACCCATATGACTAAAAATGCAGTCCTGTTCTCTTCCTCAAATCACTTGTTCCTTCAGTTTTAATCGGAATGAGCTGGAAAGTTCCAGTAATGGAGAGGCCTGTTTTACCACATGCAGTGTTTCATCAAAGTCTCCGTTACTTCTGGCTGTTGCTAAACACTTTTTTGCACATGTAACACACCATACTTTGTCAGGAGATGTGGCTGAGAGGGAAAGAATCACTAAAAGTTTGACTTAATGGGATTGTAGGAACTCAATGCAGCATCAGTGCGAGAGAGCAAGATCTAGCGTTGGCAGCAACATGGAATCATAACATAGTTTTCCTTCAGACTAATACTTGTAACAAAACAATCACTGCCCTGTTGCAAAATTAAGTCATGAATACTTTTCCTTGGTCTCCTGTTTTGAAAAAACTAAATAGAAGCCAAGCTTCTATTTAATTAATGGCATTTTGTAAAGTAAGGGGCAGCAAGCCAGCTTCTTTGCACTATGTGATACTCACTAGTAAAGTGCACAAGTAACTGAAGCTGTAAATGCATTGGTGTGGGTGTGCTAGCAATCCGGAGCAGTGGAAACCTATTAGTAATTCTTAATAGCATTTTCTAGAGGCTTCCACTATCTAATATCATTAAGTACGCTGGTACCTTTCAGTGCAACTTTAATGTTGTTAAATTATGGACAGGAATCTGAAATTGCTGTATAATAAGAACTAAATCTGTGTGGAAAAGGGTAGTGGGTACAACAAACTTTTGACATGCTCAGCAGCCTCATCTTACTGGGCAATATGCATAGCAAACTACATGAAATGGTAAGGGTATTTCAGCTGTCTGGTTCATAGCCCAAAACATCCTGCCATAATTGGAGGTCTGATTAGATTACCATGAGGAGGCTATTGAACTTATCTCCTGCTCTGGGTATCGGGAATGAGTATAAGCAACATAGGTCTATCATAAGTGTTCTGTGCTATAACTTGCTTGTCTTCAGGACAGGAACAAAGTACCTTACTTTCTTTTTTTTTTAATCACTTCACCCTTTCTTCACGTTAAGTAGGTGTAACTTAAGAAGTTTGACTAATGAAGTAAAATATTTCTAATGTAGACATGTCTTGCAAATGTTTATCACTCTAAGTTATGACCAATTTAAATAGATTCTCTGTGCTGTTAATACTGCTGATCTTCTAAGTATGCATAAAGAACGTATGCTTGATCCAAGCTGGAAAAGTTTATTAAGACAGCCAACATAACTGTAAGTTGTTCCAAAGAATCATAAAGCTGGAGATTGCTGTTCTTGAGTGGATAGGTATAGGGTGAACATGGTGTCTATAGATCTTGGAGGAGTCAAATAGCAAACTTATTACTAGCGTTGGACTCTATTCCTACTGTACGAACCGCAAAAGATACCCTTTTTGGGGAAGCAGGGTAACATAGCTTTTTGTCTTGCAGGAGGCGGCACTTTGTCTCAGAGTACACACCAATTGACAGCAATGTAGCCTTTTCTGTGAATTCCCATCGTGACAATGGTATGTCTTGGATAAGAGCAATAGATTTATCAGAAACTCAGCTTAAGTGCATCCCCTTCCTGTGGATGGGGTCTGGAATTTTAGCTTTGTTAGGCTATGTAATCCATTCTTACGGGGTTTTATTTCAGTCTTTTGGCTAGTATCTCTCTTCTTTTAGAGCAGTACTTAACTGTATTTTGCTGGATGCTGAAAGCCCTGGTTTCACAGTTTATGGGTCTAGCTATGCTAATAGGAAGTTCTGGAGTGCTTTGTAGCTGGGGGCAAAGGGGGCAACAATGCTAAAATCAATTTGACCAATGTTCTGACCCATCCATGTATCCATTTAAAGCATGCCATGAAAGAACTGTAGTTTAACTTGTGTAGTAGCTGAGGTAGCTCATTTTAATGCTTATGTGTCTTTTAGCTGCTTCCTGCCTTTATTTGCATTAGAAGGGGCAGCATTAGGTACAAGCTGGTTTCTACCTCCTTGCCTTCAATCAAGGATTGGTCCCTGGGTCTGACTGTCAGTGTAAACATAGCTTGTGGTGCTTACTACAAACAGAGCTAGAATAAAATTTCGTCTTTCCCAGTGGACTTCAAGAAAATGCTGCTTAACTGATTTATCCAACATTTACTGTTTACTTCTTGCTCTTACAGGGAAAATTACCTGTGGTGAAAGGCTTGGTGAAAGGTTTGAAAATGGCCTAAGGATGACATTCACATCATGGGGGGCTTTCTGTGTCAGAAATCCACGTCCTGTTATCCTTTTCTCTGTGGTCTTCATTGCAATGTGCTGCTCAGGCTTTGTGTATGTTAAAGCAACTACAAACCCTGTAGATCTCTGGTCAGCTCCAAGCAGCCAAGCTCGCAAGGAGAAGGAATACTTTGACACACACTTTGGGCCTTTCTTTCGTACTGAACAACTTATTATTCAAGCGCCAAACAGTCTTCCAGACACGTATATGCCCTACCCATCGGGAGCAGATGTACCTTTTGGGCCTCCACTTAGAAAAGAGATTCTCCATCAGGTAATTACAACTTCCCAAGAGAAAAGACATAAACACATCTAACAGGTGCAGTCATATGGAGTTGGCTTCCATCTGTAATGCCATGCATCCATCAAAACAGTCACTAGATATTCATATTAAAAATCGTAGTCTTACCATTAAAGCTTTTTGCTGAAAACCTTGTCTTTCGACCTCTTCTGTTAGAGGTAGACTTGCAAGCTAAGTCCCAGTAAGTATTCCTAGTGTGAACACAGAAATAATGAGCTTTAGTCACATGCTTCTGTTGCTGTGTGCCACTGCTGTTGCAAACTTACAGGGATATAGCATGCGCTGAAGTCCTGTCTTGCAAGGGAAATGCTTTCATGTGCTGCTCTTAAGCTATGGNTTTTTTTCTTTTTTTTTCTTTTTTTTTTTTTTTTCAAGGTGCTGGATTTGCAGGATGCTATTGTCAACATAACTGCTTCTTTTGACAATGAGACTGTAATGCTGAAAGACATTTGCCTGGCTCCTCTTGCTCCCTACAACAACAACTGCACTATACTGAGTGTACTCAACTACTTTCAGAACAGTCATTCTGTACTAGATCACGCTATTGGGGATGAGTTCTTTGTCTATGCTGACTACCACACTCACTTCTTATACTGTGTTCGGTAAGCAGTATGATTACATGTTTTTCCAGGCCAACTAGGTCTTTGTCTTGCTGGCAAACAAAACTAGCTAGTTTTTGCTGCCCCCTTGAATCTTTTCTTACTCCTTTTTAAGCTCACAATACTATGTGGAACTGCAGGTTAGTACAGATTGCTTCTATTTCTTTGTCTTGGTACTTCAGCAGGAGTTGCATTTTAATCAGTTTTCAGGTTAAGCATGGTTTGGTGCAGGCACTGGCTCTGTTTCTTCTTAACCATGTTTCAAACACTTTGAGAAATAGAATTCTGATGCAGAAGATGGTTTCTAAGCTTTCACTTCAGTTTACAGTTCAGTTTGGTAGAAGCCAAGTCTTGTCTTGGAAGCTATAAGGAAGACACCTTTAAAACTGTATTTAAATGCAAAACAAACATAGCACAAGGGCAATGTCTGGCTAGCAGTCTCATCTCATTTCTGTCTTGATAGTCAGTTATAACACAACTGCTTTTTACGCTTTTGTCCTGTGGTGCTGTCCCTATGTCAAGCAGAAGCTAACAATTATTGCTGGTGATCTCTTTAGGGCTCCAGCATCACTGAATGACACAAGCTTTCTTCACGATCCCTGCTTAGGAACATTTGGTGGACCTGTATTTCCATGGCTGGTGTTGGGGGGATATGATGGTAGGTGGCCAAACAGTGTTGCAGTTTAAGTCTTGAAAGTACATACTTGTGTGCTGCCTTTGGCACCAAAGGTGCATTCTCATTCAACACATGTTTAAATGCACTTCAGACAAGCTGCAGTTTTGTTAAACTTTAAGTAAGGATATTTTCAATAACTTTTGAGTAGATCAGTGCTAAGATTGAAGGTAGACTGCTTGCATTTGACACTTCCAGAGTAGTCTATTGGTGGAACATACTTGTCTTGTTGAGAAGTATGCAAGTGTTCAGTCTACTTTGGACTTGCTAAAGGATCTTTAGTTTTTGGAGACTAGATAAAGATATGAAGTATCTCAAGTTGACGTGCTGGAATACACATATGTTTTGCTTTTGATTTAAAATAAAAGTTTTGTTACTGATCTGACAAAGCAGTTAAGAATATATTAAGATATTGGCTAGGGAAACCCTTTCATAATTATTCTGAAGCCAGAATTTTGTTGAAGCAATTTGTCCAATTAAACATAACTTGATAAATACATCAAACACAAATGTACTAAAACAGCCCTTGAAGGCAAGCACTTGATTAAACTGTAGATTTTTGTACTTGCTTTGAGTAAAACCTAAGTATGCAAGAGGCACCATGTTTAAGAAACTACGTCCTGTTATCTCGCTAGATAAAGTCATAAGCACTGGTTATATGGTAGCCTATTGTCTAACCATGCAACAATTGAATGTTGGGGTGCCATGAATGTGGTAAATAATGAATGGTTACTTTTTGAATACAATCTGGAGTGCTTATCAACTTCCATTCTTAGTGCAGTAATGTGTCTTCTTATTTCAGCAAGTTTTTTGAGGACTCAATGTTCTTAAACAGATTGCATTTTACAGAGTTGTGGGGATAGGTGTGCTTTGGACATTATTAATTTTAAACTTAATTGTACCTGCCTGTACTGGAATGTAAGCTTCATTTTGTAATGCCTAATAATTTTTTTTCCTACTCTATAGATGATAACTATAATAATGCTACAGCTCTTGTTATTACTTTTCCTGTCAACAACTACTACAATGACTCAAGAAAGCTAATGAAAGCCTTGGCATGGGAAAAAGAGTAAGTAGGCTTCCTGTATTCTGAAATGCATACATTACTTAAAGCAACCTTTAAATGTAGATACATAAAAACCACCTGTACTGCACTGACAGTTTCTCAGTGTAACTCCAGGAATGTTTTGAGAAGCAGCAAAGCCTGTTAATGACAGGCTATACTGGTCATAAGACTTTCACTTTATCTGGCATACTTCACTTGCTTTGAGGAGATAGGTTCTGGTCTTGTTAGTGACCATCTAGTCCAGTAGTACTTGCTGATAAATAACTTTAGAAAAGATTTTATATATTTCACTTTGGCTAAAATTACACAGGTAGAGTCTCCAATCCACTGGACTGCTACCACCAGTGGAAAGGTCCAGCATTATCCTGTAATTCTTAAACTATAACTTTTACAAAGGTCTTCCATATGAGGATCTAAAGCTTTCACCCCCTTCACCATCTTGAAGAGCTGATGTTGGCTTACACAGGCCAACTGCTCTGGCTAACAGTTCAGATGAAAACTACTAGAAAGTCTGAGACTAAGTACAGGTATGACTGGTGTCTACTTGTGTCACAAGCACCTCGCTTCAGTTAGGGGAACTGAAATAAGGGCAAATAAATTGTTCGAATACTGTAAGCAAGCTGCAGTCATTTTGTGTGTACTTTTAGGCCTAGCTTTGAGGGAAAACTGCACTTGTGTTTTGAAGTAGCTTGCTTATGCAAAGTGTCTTGTTGTCCTCAGACTCTGGAGAGAACATGGAACGTATTTCAGCACAGTGTATTTCTAGTGCTTGGAGTAGAGTTCTAGGGATGTGTAGTCAGCATCCTGCTTTTAAAAATGAGGAATGTCCCACAAAGTACCATTTGGCCACAGTGCACTCTTGTACCACACAGATGACTTAAATTTGCCTTCAGCTGACTTCCAAGTATTTCTAATACAAGATGTTTTATCCTTTAAAGTGTGACTGACTCTTTTTTTTTTCTTTTAGGTTTATTAACTTTTTGAAGAACTATGATAATCCAAACTTAACTATATCATTTTCTGCGGAACGGAGTATTGAAGATGAAATCAATCGTGAAAGCGAGAGTGATATTGGCACTGTGTTGATAAGCTATATTGTAATGTTTGTGTACATCTCCATAGCTTTGGGACGTATCCAGAGCTGTGGAAGACTGCTGGTATGTGTATATTTCTCATTGCTGTAAACACTGAAGCTACAGCTTGCTGACTAGTTTTTCTTGGCTTTAAGTGACCGAAATATTTTTCGCAAACTGCTTACATTCAGTCTTATATTTAAAACATTGAGTTGTCCTTGGGCAGGAGCTAGGGGGAACATTCTTGTCATATTCGACAATTCTTGAGTCATGGCCTCAACTAAGTCTATTTTCACTTGAGATATGCAGTTAACTTAAGCTTTAAAGCTTGTAGCCTCAAGTTTGTTTTTTCTAATATCTGGATCTTCAAAAGAACCAGAAAAGTAAACTTTCTACTAACTACACTAAATATAAGAATATGGTTTTTACCTTTGCTATAATCTGTCCTGTGTGATGATGCTGGTTTGGTTGACAATCATTACAACTTTTTTAGGTGGATTCAAAAATATCCCTGGGCATTGCAGGCATCCTGATTGTACTGAGTTCGGTGGCATGTTCTATAGGCATTTTCAGCTACTTTGGAATCCCACTGACACTGATTGTGATAGAAGTAATTCCCTTCTTGGTGCTGGCTATTGGGGTGGACAATATTTTCATTATAGTCCAGACACTTCAGGTATGTATTCTTTCATACAGACTCTCTTAAATGGGCCTGTTATCTTTGAAGGCTGTTAACTTGGCACAGAAAGTCTTCAGCATTCCAGTACTCAGCCCAGTCTGAGGAGCTCTGGAGTCTCTCAGGGTATCTAGTGGTCTTGAAGAGAGCCAAGATTATATGTGCACTGATCCTCCACAAAAAAATTAAAACATCTACTTTTTCTTACTGCTGGCTGATATCAAGCTCTGGTCCACATACTAATGATGTACAAATGAATAATATTTTTAACATCCTTCTCTGTTAGTTGTAGAACCTGACTACTTTGATCACTTGTAATTCTAGTGTATTGTGAGCAGTAATCATGGACTAAACTACATGCTTCAGACCAGGGACTTCTGACATTAAGTCTTGGTGGGTAATTGGCTTTGTAATTTGACAGGCTCAATAACCCAGTGAAACTGGCACTGCCTCTGGCAAGTGTGTGGTTTTGGCTGAAGCACTGAACTTACTTCTGTATTTTAACTTAAAGTTTGAAGCAAGGCAACAGGGGATGCTCATGCTGCTTTTTGTATTAGAGAATCTCTGCTTTTTTAAATCTAACTCATGTTAAGGCAGTGAAAATGATAAAAGATAGATTTAGATGATTAAAAGTTGGTGGTTTCTTTAAGCCACATGAAAGCACTTCCTAAAGTACATGGTTCCTAATTATAATAAATTATTACCTTAAAACAGAGAGATGAACGCCTCCAGGGAGAAACTCTAGATAAACAGATTGGTAGAGTCTTGGGAGATGTGGCACCCAGTATGTTTCTCTCATCTCTTTCGGAGACTGTGGCATTCTTTCTTGGTAAGACTTCTTTAATATTTGATGATAAGGGCTTATCATAGCTGCATGTTGCAAGAATAAATGCAAAACTAAAATATAAAAACAAAGGAAGAATTTGTAGAGTAAGTTTAGATTTGTTGTTCATTGCTGTAACAAGTTTAACTTGACCTCTGCTGAGGATAGGCATTGTAGTACTTTAAGAGACTGGCACAGTTAAAAAGATGTAATTCTCAATCTGTCAAGCTATTCAGCTTGAAAGACTGGAGTTTTTCACTGATTCGTAGTGACTGACAAGACCAAATTTGACTTTAGTAATGTATCAAATGTCAGGGTGTACTAAGTCCTATATTGTAATCAGTCATCTTGCCACTGCTTGGAAAAATGCCCCTATGACAGATTATGTTTGAGATTGACTCTTACAGTACGTGTTAGAGGCATATCTTATGTTGTTACCCTTCAGGTATGAATTGGCCTGCTTTCCTAATGAACTTATTTACTCAGAGTGTAATTTGCCATTGGTTCAACTTGCATTCAGTGGCTTAATATTGAAGCAAGATCTTGCTTGACAGCACTCCTTAACTACCCTCTTACTTAGCAGCCTGCACAAGACTAGTAACTTTAGGATTGAGAAACGTCTTAAGGCTGTGCAAAGTGACAAGCTTTAATGCTGTCAAACAGGTCAAAGACGGCAGTTATAGCCAGGCTTATATCAGCTGTTTTCTTTACTCTGAAGAGAAAGGGTCTTTGTCCTGCTATAAGGCTAGCACTTAAATTGGATATCTGTTTAGAAAATGCTCATGCATTTCTAAGAGAAGGGAGCTTGCTTAACAAACTGGGTCACTTCCTTCAGGGACACTGTCTACGATGCCAGCGGTTCGCACATTCTCCCTTTTTGCTGGAATGGCTGTGCTCATAGACTTTATTCTTCAAGTCACTTGCTTTGTAAGTCTCCTGGGCTTGGATATTAAGCGTCAAGAGGTGAGTATAAATGCACATGTAACTACAGTGTAATAGGGATGGCATCTTCTGCAGAACTGTATACATCTGGCATTTAATCTATTTTCAGAGGAATAGACTGGATATTCTGTGCTGCATCAAAAGCAATGAAGAAATGAGTGGAGTTCAGCGTTCGGAGAGCATCTTATTTCTGTTCTTCAAAAATCTGTATTCTCCATATCTGCTTATGGACTGGATGAGACCAATAGTGGTATGTACACTCTGTTTAAAGTAAGGAGTAACCTAAACTTGAGCAAGTGTGTAGTGAGCCTGAAGATCTAAATACTGCAGAAAAATCTTCAACACAATGAAATAAATAAAGCTTTTAGTATTTTAGCTTTCAGTGTTAGTATTGCAATAAGCTTTTGTAACTGCAAGAATATTTCTAGTAAGTAGAGGCTTGATCTTGAATTGTCCAAAACCCAGATTTAAGAGTTGCTTTACTGACAATCAAATCAGTTCAGGCGTATGTCAAAAATCATCACATGTTGGCTCCTATACTGCATTAATCTAGAGTGTTGTTGCCGAATCTGTGATTGGGTTTGAGGTTACTGTGCTTATTTACAGAAGGCATTTTGCATATCTTTCACTGCTGCCTTCTAAGTATAAATTTTCCCTTTTGGCTCAAAAGGGAACTTTGAGTAGCTAGGTCTTAGGTTGTACTACACCTGTGTAGCATACTTAAACTAGAGCCTCTTTGCATGGTTCCTTATAACTTAACAAATTACTTGTATTGCTTGTTTCTGCACAGTTCCACTTCCATGAATTTGCTTTTTTTTGCAGATAGCAGTCTTTGTGGGTGTTCTGTCATTCAGTACCGCAGTTATGCACAATGTAGAGATTGGACTGGATCAGTCGCTCTCAATGCCAGATGTAAGTCTTAAGATCATGTCGCTCTTCAGCAATTTGTGGCTGAACTGAAACCTTGATACCTTGTTGTACTACTTCAATATTACGTAATAGTAACTCAAAACTTTCCCTTTAAGGACTCCTATGTAATGGATTATTTCAGCCAGCTCAGCAAGTACCTGCATGCAGGTCCTCCTGTCTACTTCGTCCTAGAAGAAGGGCACAACTACACCTCTTTGGAAGGGCAGAACATGGTGTGTGGTGGAATGGGATGTAATAATGATTCACTTGTCCAGCAAGTCTTCAATGCTGCAGAAATTGGTAGCTAGTAAGTTTTTCATGCTTTTTTTTCTGCATAATCAAATGGAAGAGATGTAGCTGACTGGTGTGTCCTTTTAATTTAGCTCAGGCTCAGCTGGTGCTATTGTACTTGCTTTATACTGTGGTTTGGGGGGAGGGAAGGGAAGAGAAGAAGCTGTGGCAAACTCGTAGAATGAGGTTAAAACCTGTCTGGGCTGGTGGGATATATTGATTTACTTGGGTTTGGAAAAGGGGCTTGATCCTTCAAGGAACCTGGGAGTGGTAGGAAGAAAAACTCATGAAAACCTCTCAGTATGATTAAGCTCTCGTAGAAAATGACTTGCGTGCTCAGCTTCTAAACTTGGTGGATAAACTAGCCTAGCCTAGCAAGGCTAAGTAGGAATTGTATTTGGAGTTTGGTACCTAACAACTGAAGAAAGTCTCTTCCTAATTCTTTCTGCTGTAGTTCAAGTGGTTTTACTTTAGCCTAACTGAAGGAGAAGCCTTGCTTGAAAACTGAGGCAACAGTATCTAGAATAAGATGGGACATAGAGTGGACAGGGGAATGGAAAGCTGAGCTTGGCAGTGGAACTTGAATGCAAGGAAGAAGCTCCTGCTGTTTGTTAGCTGCAGTGTTACGAGTGAGACTGGCACCTGGATGGGGTACTGGAGCAGGGGACTATATGGAGAGCTAAGTAGCTTGGGCCAGAATGAGTTGACATGGTGTAAGTCAGCACTGGAGAGATCAAGGGATGTGTTCTGGGCTGAAACATAAAATTACTGATGATGGATATGTTACATTATTTTATTAGCACAAGGATAGGCTATGCCCCATCATCCTGGATTGATGACTACTTTGACTGGGTGAAGCCACAGTCATCCTGTTGCAGAGTCTACAATACCACTGGACAGTTTTGCAATGCTTCAGGTATTAGCATCCATCTTGTTGCTAGGGGACTAGCTTGGTTTATAAGTTTCACAGCCAAAACACTTTATCATGGTGTGAGTCAGGTGAATAGCTTTTCTTACTGTGAGCAGGCACCGCTTGAGTTGCCCTCTAATTTGTTTGAACTGCTGTTTGAGTGAACTTCAATATGCTACTGGAATGCTGCAGGTTGAAGATGGCTTAGCTAGACAGCAAATGTAATGAGTATTCAAAAAAAAAAAACTTGTTATAAAAATTTTGATCCTTCTGCTAGTTTCATTGGAGCACACAAACTTAGTGCTCTATTTTTGTTCGAATTCTTCAGTTTGGTATCATTCTCATTGGGTCTAATGTAGATAGTTCACAAGTGACTGAGTTCTCTGGTAGCCCTTGCCTAAGTAGTAATAAATAAAAACAAAGGGCTACAAATTTTATACAGAATTTCAGAGCTGATCAGTTATTTCATCACTGAAAATGTTTTTTATGGAGTTGTATCCTGCAGTGTCGCAAGTCAGAAGTTATTAGTGTTACAACAAAGAATGCTTGAACCTGTAGCTGACCTTCTTCCTGTATTTTTTTCAGTCACCGATCCATCCTGCACTCGTTGTCGACCACTGACTCAAGAAGGCAAGCAGAGGCCACAGGGCAAAGACTTCATGACATTTTTGCCAATGTTCCTATCGGACAACCCTAATCCTAAATGTGGCAAAGGGTAAGAGCCGTATTCTGTATATCTTGCTTAGAACAGTGCGTCAAAGACACTTGCTGTGGAAGTGTGACTTATGTCTGCAAGGGTGGATATCTAATGTCCTTCTAAAAGGCATACAAACATTGACATCTCACCTGTTCTATAGTACTTTCTGAAACAAAAACGGGAAAACAAATGCATCATCAACTAAATGGAACAGCAGTTTTCCCCTGTACAAAGAGGAACAACTTCTATAGTCAGTCTGTTCTAGTATATCCTGTGCGATCTTGAAATGTATTGTGCTTAGAGGCTCTTGTCAGTTTTGGAAGCTGTTAGAAATAAGATTATGAGTTATAAAAGCTAATAAATTTGAATGGTACTCACTGACATTGACATCTAAAATGTTACTATGTTTATGTAGAGGACATGCTGCATATAACTCTGCTGTCAACTTTATAAACAACAAATCTGAGGTTGGAGCTACTTATTTTATGACTTACCATACTGTACTGAAAACGTCATCTGATTTTATTGATGCTATGAAGAAAGCTCGGATGATAGCAGATAACATTACTGAAACCATGGGCATCAAAGAGAAGAACTACCGGGTGTTTCCTTACAGGTATGCTTAGGTCTTTCTTGCCTTAGTGACAAATACTCAACTTGAACTGAGAAAAGGTACTGGTTAATAACATCTTAGAGACTTGAGTTTTGTCTAACAGGAAGTAATATAGAGACTCCGGTGAAACTACAAAAATACAACTTGCATCCACAGCGCTAACTTCACTTTACTGTGGTTGATAAGTAACTTAAATCAAGAAACCTGTCCTTTACCGCAAAGGTAGCTCTGGCTTCAGCTTGGGCACTTCCTAGCTTTCACAGTAGGGTTTAATAGTTCTAGCGTAAGCAGATATGTCAAGCTGGGTTGTTGCAAGCGGTGATGTGAATATATTGACTTCAAACTTATTTAAACTTAAAGCAAAGACGGCAGTGATGTTAAGTACTACTTGTTTAATCCTTGCATAACTAATATTAACTAAAGACTCTGTATAAGAGTACCACAGTGCAATTAAGTTGGAATTGGCATCTGTACATCTGATAGATTAATCTTTCTGCTTCAAAGAATCCTGTCCATCCTTGTGGTCTCACTGCATAATGAATCAGTTCAGACCCTCTGCAGTAGTTCCTGCAGATACCACAATCAGCCTGAGGAGTTACCTTCTGGCAACTACTGCAGCTGCTTATGTTGAAGTGTCGGAATTACCCTGGCATCCAGATACAACCTTTATTTGAAGTATTAGTGAAGAGTTGTCATATAACAGCCAGTGTTCCACGGGAGTTGTTCCACTGATGCTAGGAAGCCAGTTCCTGTTGGTGACTCCTATAAGGAGAGAACTACTTTTATCCTTAGGACAGAAGCTAATCTAATATTAGCATGTAACAAGGAAGATGGCTAACTACAACTTCTGTTCTTTCCACAGTGTGTTTTATGTCTTCTATGAGCAATACTTGACAATTGTGCATGATGCTATCTTTAACCTCTGCATCTCCTTGGGATCGATATTTTTGGTGACAACTGTGCTGCTTGGTTTTGAAGTATGGGCTGCTGTTATAGTTTCAGTTACTATTGCTATGATAATCATCAACATGTTTGGAGTGATGTGGCTCTGGGGCATCAGCTTGAATGCAGTTTCATTAGTAAATCTCGTCATGGTAAGTTAACAAGACATCCCTCTGCTTTGGTTACCAAGTCTTGAACAGTTCTGTGTCTTATGTGTATATTCATGATGCCAAATAGTATTTTCTATTAAACTTTGACAGGCATTTGAACAGTAGTGAAACTATCTTAATATGTCTAGATGGTGTGTAGAAAACGGGTTTATTCTGACAACTAGTCCTAGAACTGATAAGATACAGCAATTGAACTGTAAGCTATACTGCATCTGGTGGTGGTCTCTTCTGTTCTGCAGCAATGGTTGTATTGCTACTATATAGTCTAGGTGCTGATGCACATCAAGAGAGGTTCTTCACACCTAAGGTAAAGACACATAGGTTAGTGCTATGGCTTCTGCTGTATTTGTGATCCACAGAGTAGGTCTGTGACTTGCTAGCACCAGTATTGTTCCTGCATAAATGGAAACCACTTGGGCAGAGAGTGCCTTGGTGAAACACTCCAGAACTTAATAACTAATAGCTGAGTACTGGAGCTCTGGCTTACCTTACTCTCTAGAGATTTACTGCAGATCTGAGAAACTTGTGAGAGTGTAAACTGTTGTCCCATGTTACAACTAGGCATATGTTCATGTAATTCTACCTGCTAGATAAGTCTAAGATTTGTCAACTGTTCAATCAATGTTGTAAATGACTACTTAAACAGTTTGTTTTTAAGATTCAGCTGAGTTTAACACTTTAGTTTAATCTTTATGGTATCAGATCAGCATGTATACTCAGTGTTACTCTAAAGCAATGTTATTGTAGCTAGTGTCTGTATGTAAACCGATTTTAGTGTTCACAACATGGACTGTATTAAAGCCAGCTTTCATCAACATCAAGAAACTTTTGTCCTCTGAAACATTCTTATGTTCTGATTTCTATTTAATCAGATTAATTGTCCATTAGTAATGACTGGTGGTAAAATGCCACACAGTACCTGTAACAGCCTCTAGTAACCATGTAATGCTGAGCTTGTAGTTTCCAGTGACACTTTAACCCTGGGAACTGAACACAGCTGCTAGAACCTCTCTAGCCTGTCTATGGTTCTGAGTAGAGACCTTACAGGAAAATATCATTAAGATGACCACTTTGGTATGTTTCTTTTTCTCTCTCTAGAGTTGTGGTATTGCTGTGGAATTCTGCAGTCATGTGGCAAGAGCGTTCACTGTTAGTACTAAGGGCAGCAGAGTAGAGCGTGCAGAAGAAGCTCTGTCTCACATGGGCAGTTCAGTAAGTATCTACTGTATGGTGGGGGAATTGAGTAGCCAAGCTATAACTTTACAGACTATGCCAGTATCCTTAAGCCATAAGGATGGCTTTGCCTTTTCTTTTGGAATACTCGATTAAAACTCTTAGAGGTCAGCCTAGGCTTCTACTAGTAATAAGGGTGATCAAGATTCAAGTTTTAGTCTGATGTTACTGCTACCTAACAGTAGAGAACAGAGCTAAAAGCCTTAGCTGAACTAGTAGTTTGGATTAACCTTGAATTGTCCCATTAAAGTTTAAGTGCTTCTCTCTTCCAAATACTTAGGTGCTTAGGAAAGGTTGTTCTGAATACAGGATGCAATTGAAGGTTTGGGAACACAAGCAGGGCTCAGCATTTAGGCAGTACTGTCATGTCACTTAGACGAAGATAAGCACCCTGGGTGGGGTTGGAATAGACTGTTCTGGTGATACATGTACTGGACACAGATAAGGAATTTCACTGGAATGTGAGTTACTTTGGTAATGGCTTTCCTCTGTATCTGCATGAAGTAAAAATAAAGTCAGGTGGCTGTACAGTTAAGAGTGCATTTTTGATCATACTGAGCCTGGCCTGTGGTGTCAGGTTCCAGTGGGACCAAGAAGTTGAACAAGACCTCCTGAGCAGGTCTTGGATTTGGTTCTAAGGACTAACAGGTAAGAAGGTATATTGCATATAGGAGCCTCAAATTACATAAGATTTTTAGCAAATGTTAAATACTTAAAGGAAATGGATTACATAAAGCCCTACTTGCCACTTAAACCCACTTTTTTATTGACAGGTTTTCAGTGGTATCACACTGACCAAATTTGGAGGAATTGTAGTACTGGCTTTTTCCAAATCGCAGATCTTCAAGATATTCTACTTCAGGATGTATCTAGCTATGGTTCTACTAGGAGCAACACATGGGCTAGTATTTCTTCCAGTTCTGCTTAGTTACATAGGTAAGATGTGACAGTCTGCTCTAATACACAGTTCAAACAAAAATAGCTAGCTACCTGTGGGTGCTTTCCCTCCATTAAATAGGAAGGGTTGCAAGGGTAAAAAACAGTACTTGAATGTGCCTCTGTCATTCAAGTAGCTGGTCTGTTGGAAAGCAAGGGTTGACCGGTGGCAGTGCAAGCTCACCATTACGGGCATGCTGAACTGAAGCAACCACAGCCTGCCCCATGTGATTGCACTGTGCTGTTCTCCATGGAGGTGGCTGCCTAGGCCCATGCAGCCCAACAGACAGCAGCATGATTAATGTCTCTAAACCGGGGGACAGGATGGTGGGTGGAAGCAACAAACCTGCTGTGGGACAGTGTTCCTGCATCTCGCTTTGCAGTACAGATGGTCCAAACACTGTCCTCTTGAATTTGGAAAATCACGTCTATGGTGTAGTTCTTAAAAGCAGACTTTAACTGAGCCTTAATTAAGGGGGTTAAGACTGATGGGGATTCACCTACTGCCCTACTATTCACCTACTTGCTTCTGCTGACAGCTATTAACAGCTGAGCAGAAGCATGTTTCTGAAGTCTCCTTGATGTTAAGCTGGACTTAGACAACCAAGATCATGCAGGCTTCTTGATGACAGACTGATCTGCTGTAACGTTGAGACTTCAGAATAACTCTGTTTTCTCTCACTCAGGCCCATCAGTAAATAAAGCTAAAACTCGCGCTGCACAAGAGAGGACCAGAGGTACAGAACGGGAGAGACTCCTCTACTTCTAGTTTTTAACAGTGTTCAGTGGACTCCATGAACTGTGGCTTAGGCCCAACTCTTCTTAAGAACTGAAGTGCAGCCATGTTCAATGACTATCACACTGTAACCACCACTGACTTGACTCTTGCACAGATTCAACTAGAAGATACCAGCTGCAGCTTTGGACATAGCTTTAAACTCAGGAAAGGCTACGTGTGGCTCATGTAACAGTATTACTAAAAGTAGATGTGCTAACAAGACTACTAAAACACTTCTGTTTTCAAGAGGTTCCATCTTTTTCTTCTAGAAACCTAAACCAGCTGTATTGCAAGTTGAATAGCTTTTTTGTCAATGAAACCGAGGTGACATGTGTACGAGACTGGACTGCTAAACTACTGACACTAATTTTAAATGCAGCTCAATGCAATTTTTGTCTCTATTTTTAGGGGGAAGCCATCACAAGTTGTAATATTTTTAGTACTATTTGCCAAAATGTCTTGTATATACTTTATTATAAAATAGCAATTTTGTAGTTCAAAAATCTACTTAAATGCAATAAATTAAGTTTATACATTTCAGTGGAAGAGTCTTTCAGAATGTTGTGGGCTTCATGAGAGCTTGTTCTCCAAAAACTTGTTTGAAGAAGGCGACGTGTTCTTCACAGTGCTCACCTAAGGCAGGGCAAAATAAAAGTTAACTTTAAAACTCAGAAACTGAGAAGCAACATTGTGTAGTTTCACTTAACTCAAAACCTTATCTTTAATGCCTTTGAGTAAAGGAGTTTAACAACTTGAAAGCACTAGAATACTGAGGTATCTGTAGTCCTGTGACAAGTATTCTTGTGGTGAGGCATATGTCTGATCTAGTTCCTATATCTAATCAGATTTATATCCATGAGAGTTTTTTACTGTGAAGACAGAAGATCTTGGAGTGGGATTCTGTGCCTGTAGACTACTTGGTTAAGAACACGTTGCTGGAGCAAGCAGTTAAGCTAGTGTGGTTTTTTTTAAAGTGAGAGAAACTGTAGTATAAAACAGGCCTGGAATTTTTGTAATCCATGGAAACAGACAACTGAACTCAAAGGTTTCTTGACCCAGTTCTTGGCTTCAGGAGAAAGCACTAATTGGAGATAATGGCTTTGCTAAACTAATCAGTGGAAGGAACTGCAAACCAAACAAGTTAGTTTAATCTGCAAGTTCCTGTTTGGCTCAGTCTCTCTGTTCCTGGGTGCAGTATAAAAGGAGTAAGACAAGTTAACTTTAGAACTATACTTAAAGGAAGTCTGAAATACAGGCTGGAATGCACCAAGAGTTTTATCTTATAATACAGACTCAGCTGGAGTGGAAGTGAAACAAGTCTTAGTTCTGTTTGCGTGACTGAGTATCTTGGTCTAACTGCTTATTGCTTACCTGGTGTGAAACTAGGGTTTCCTCGTAACCGCTGATTTCTTTGTTCAAAGAATCTGAATATAGTATAGAAAAGCATGTCATCTTCTGCTTGTTTTGCTGCGTCGAGGAATTTGCGGGCTGAAATGCTGTCGTGTCCTCCAATGCCCCTGATGAATCTCAAGGCAGCCAAAACTTGGTGTTTGGACAACAGAACCTCCACTATTTCATCATTTGCTGTGGAAAGTCTCTGTGAAGTCAACCACAGCTGTAAGACTATGCTTCTAACAAATGACTGAGATGCTAGCTAGTCACTTCAAGCTCGGTCAGGTAAGCTGTTTGACAAGTCTAACCCACATGTGACATGGAGTTACTATAGTCTGAAATGCTTACTTTTAACATGTCCAGAGAGAGCTGATGTGCAGGAGGATAAATGCTTTCCAGGGACAGTAACAGACAAGCCTAGGGCAAAAGTAGAAATAGCCTTAAAATTCTGAAGACTTCCCACCTCCATCACTAGCTTATTGAAGCAATTTGTCTTACGTACCAAAGGCTTTGAGTCACTGAGCACGTGGTACTGCAGAAACTGATGGAGCATGTAGAACAAGTTGTGTTGAACAAGGGTTTTGATGACCAGCTCATACAAGTAGTGCTGTGAATGCAGGAAGACAACCATCAAAGGTATGTCTCAATACCAGTTTTTACAAACTAGAAGGTAGTACTGTATAGGACTTAGACATGTGACCAAGACTGGTCTGAAACTCCACGTAATTCCATGGAGTGAGGTGATACACTTGGCATGTAAATACTTTACCTGAACTGCAATCTGGAACTGGTTAAGAGAGCGAATGTATTCCATCAAGACTGCTATAGTGAACTTATGAGGTGCTTCCTGGACAAGAAAAAAGTGTTAGGTGGCACTTGCATAGCTTCCCCTGTTAATGACAAGCCTGTAAAAACGGGCATCAAAACACCCTAATCCTGACAATAAAGCCTTCTGCAGGCTATTTCAAGCAGTCAACTTAAGTTTGCTGCTCTGAGACTGCTGCCAAACTAGCACTTAAAATTAACTTACCTTCTTCTCTGTAAATACAGATAAAACATGTGTGTACATGTCAGACTGGTCAATAACTGCTTGAGTGCGGACTGGACGTTTCAGGAGTGGATTACTTCTACTCAGGCCTGCTTCTACCACCTACAAGAAGAAAGCCTTTTTAAAAGAAAACTGTAGTGCTGTAGTACAGTTTTAGTCAGTCTCATCTGTACAGAGACTGTTTTCCACTGGGAACATAATTATAAACATGTTCTGTTACTCAGCAAGCTAACACCTGTGGTCACGTTATTCTAGATGCATTCTGTTCAGTGTGGGCTTTAGTATTGAATCTAAAACTGTTTTTAAAAGTTTTATGAATATAGCTGCTATTAGATGCCTCAAAGCCAGATGACTCAAACTTACTATGATGACACAGGCACTCTTCTTAGAAGGATTTTCAGTATGTAGCTGTACTGTGTGAGTTAGTGCTTGAACTTGGTACTTTAACAGAAGTAATTCTGAGATGCATCAGGGCCGCATATATTGTGCGGTGGTGTGCTGTGCTGTAAAATCAGTGGTTTGGAAACTATTTTGATAGTTATGGGTTCCAAGCTGCTTTTTGAGCTTCTGCCTTCTTTCTGCTTTCAAGCACTGGGGTATGTTATTTGTCATGCTGGAGATGAGCTATGCATCTGCCACAACAGAGCGCTAAGTGGTGGTCTACTGTGCAAGGTGCACTAAGACCCCCTTCTGTGGGCCTGAGGCAGCCAGGACCTTGGGGTAGGCCTGGATCTCCTAAGTAGGAAAGAGCAGGTATTCTGCCTTCACCATGACACAACCTGAAATGCAAATAGCATCATCCTGTCTTTGTAAGCTGCTGTAGCTAACATGGTTTACCATAGTATAGCTTTGCTCAGCTTCCAGGTACTTCTTATATTCATGATTCAGTTTGTCAAAAACAGTTGCAATCACAGACAGTGATCCCCTTTCTGGCTCACTGAGCACTGGAAAGATAAAAAGAAAAAAGAACTATGAGGAGAAATAACCAGGGGCTTAATGTTGCCTTATTCAAAAGGTAACGTCTAATCAAAACTTGATTCTAAACTTCAGATGGTATTTAAACTAAATGGGGGAAGTGGGGGAGTTGAATTGTTTCATGTGGTTAAGTAATTCCTTTAGAATGGTGACTGAGGGTAGTCTAGGCAAATGACGTTTTACAGTCCAGTTAACTTGTGTGAGCATTTATAAATAAGCAGTATTGTACTGTCAAGACACAGACAAAACACATGAACTTACTTTGAGAGCATACAGATAAGATAACCATTTTGCATTCTTTCCTTTGGAGAAGGAAATCCATTAGTTTTCCTTTATCTAGCAAGAGGTTAACTACAGGTTCAAGTTTGATTTGAAGACTCCAGAGGTAACCTTGATTTAAAGGAGTAAAACAAAAAGTAAATTGCCTTATATAGTATAGCCTAGACATCCAACTTTTCCACCTTAAATGACAACACATCTCAATTAGGATTTATTTGCCTTCCTCAGTCTACATGTTAGAGCAGCATTACCCCTGAAAAGTTGTAGTAAAGATACAGTCATCCTCAGTTATCACTACCAAGAGTAGTCATCTTACAAGTACATCTGCTTAGGCACTTTAAGTTGCTTTGTGCACTGAAGGTATCACCTAGCCCCCTTTGACACTGTGTCGAGTCAAACAGCTCACCACTTACCTTCACTTGCACTGATGATAATATCAGGTTGAAAGACAATCCAAGAAGAAGAATCTAAATGTTAAAGTTGTAACATCTGTATTAACATTGATTCTAAACCGTTGCTACTAAATTCACATTACTGTACTGAAGCAGATCCCATTAACACACTTTCATTTACTGTCACTTTTTCTTGTAAGGTCTTGAACCATATTCTTGGAATTATATCTTCAATTTAATGGTGTACTATTCAGTAATTTCATACATGCATCTCAAATGACCACAAAATGTGGTATTGTGTTATACTAGATTTTCATATTTAGAACTATGAAAACATTACAGTCTCTTACAAAGCATACTATTTTGTCTTGTAGTAAGTATGCATAATCAGCTAAAGCTGGACTTAATGGGTTGGTGCAACAAATGCTAGCTTCTTCCATGCTTGTACATAGAATGAGGCTCCAGTAAGACTCTTGCGCTTTTAGAGTATTGAAAGGATACAGAGTTTACATGGAACAGGAGACTGACTTGTCACAGAAGCTGGACCTGTAGAAAAATTAACATCAGGTGAAGAATAGGTAGTACTCTGGCAGCTCTCCTACACTAACAAAATAGTCTTACACTGAAAAGGCAAGTATGGATTGTAACATGTCAAGCAGTCCTACAGCTCACAGGCAAAAGATAGACCCATTTGTGTAGCCAGATCACCTACAAAGGAAGTCTCACACTGTGAGAAGGCAAATTCTTCAAAGTGTGTTTGTTTTGTTTTTTCAGGCAAGTGAAATCATGCATGCAGAAGTATTCCATCTCCAGTACTATAATTCTAAATACATAGACTCCATTTGCTGTATTTATATGTAATCACTTCAGTTTCTTTAAAAGCAAGACTGGTTTGTACTTTCTGATCCTAACCTGTGTTTCATGTAAACCTCCACCTGCAGATTTATCAGTCGTAGTTGCTATTAGTGACTTCAAAAATCAGATGTTAAAGGGCTTTTAAGGTACAATCGTTCCTATAGAAGCATCTTTCTCTTCTATAAAGAGAACCACATTGCTTTGCCATATGCTAGCAGAACTATGCTCAGACTATTTCTAGCTACCTCCAGCTTGAGGGTAATTACCTGCTACACTCCTAGGACAGGAGCGCAGAAAGATAATCCAAGAAGATGACTAAGTGTTGAAGTCCTAACATTGATCTTAGCATTGCTTCTAAACTGGTCCAAAACTTCATTCTAAGCTTGGATTGACTTTCAGCATCTTTATGTGACTTAGGAAGTTAAATAGTAATGACTTAAGCCAGAAAAGCATGAAGTGCTTTTGTGTACACACACAAGCTTTTCTAGTTGTGGCCAAAAAAATAAAGACAACCACAACTTCGGAGGGTAAAAGCAAAGTACTATGGGAAGTATGCACCTTAAACAGCAACTCTTAATTTTCTGTAGTAGGCACAAGTTTGGAACACAAGTTTATGCTCAATTCCTTCTTTCCTCACTCACCCGAATATGTATAATAGAATGTTAGTAACTAGCATCCTAAAAAGTGAAGCACTCTCGTATACCAGCTGTTGCATTTGGATAATCTTGGTAACAGTGTGAGAATATTTATCATGGAGTAGTTCTACCTGCTACAGGTATTTGATACGGTTGTATTGAGCGCGGCGGAAGTACAAACTGATGGATGGTAGTAGACCCATCAAATTCTCCTTTTAGCTTGATGTCAAATATAACTGAAGTCTGCAATTGAGAAGAGGAAATTAGTATTCACAAATGTGAATTACCCATTTACATGTATTCAGGCTGCTTTTCATATTTCCATCTTGTGTTCTCCATTAGAATTGTGGAATGGTTTGGGGTGGAAAGGATGTGTGTCTTGTTCAGCTCAGGTCACTAATGCTTCTAGCCAGTACGGACAACTTTCTTAGCCTTGCACAGCGGTAGTTAGCTTCAATTTCAGTGCTAATGAAACATGACTTCAGTTATTGGTATCTATCCTATTCAGTCTGATTTTGTTTTCTGTGTTTATATAGTCATGTTTACAGCCTGACCAAAACATAGCTGGAGAATAAGAGCTCTGGTTTAAATACTAATGTGTAGAATTAACATAATTATAACTGAAACATCAACTAATCATCCTAATGAGATAACATGCTCCAGTTCTTGAAGCTGCCTAAGAGAAGATAATACAAGAAGCCAAAGCCTTTCCACAAGTTAAGAGCAAAGTACCATTTTAGCTTTACCACTGATCAAGCCTTGCTACTGAGACTACAGACAAACAAGTTTTACCTACGCTACTGTATGCCTAAGATCATTTGTGTTCATAGAAGTTTCTGTAGATCCAGGCTTCAAACTAAAGAAGCATAAGTTTGTGTCACAGAAACATAACATTTAAATGTGCGTGATAGAAGTTTCTGGGATGAATAATTTAGTATCCAATTTAGCTCTTTGTATAATGCCTTAAAAGCCTACACAGCGCAGCAGCAAAGTATCATAGGAAACTAACAAGAAGAAAAAAAAAAAGTGTATCAAAAACGGGCATTAACAACAGCCCTGATTAAATGTTAGCGCAACAAGGTAAAAGGATAATTTTGAATCTCTTATACCCTTATGGTTCTGTTCCTGCAAATACTCTGGCTTTTGGAAAAGCTAAGCATATGCAAATATATTTTTTAGAGCTAACAGGCATCATTATTAAAATCTGCCCAGAACTTTTAAAAATTAAGGCACAACATAATATAAATAAATCACACCTCAGTATCCTGATGATGTACTACCACCAAGTTATCCACAACATTCAGTGCAAACTTTCCAGTTCTGTTCAGCTTTAAAATATGTGTCTTCTTACAGGAGCCCTCTCTACAGAAAGAGAGATGAGAAGAACTGGTCAGTAAGCCTGTTTAAATGAGAAAAGCAGATGTCTTACACACATGTGAATTGCCACTAATGTTCTTCATTCTGTTCTTACCTTGGTAAGTGATAGAGGACTACTTCTGCTCCTGTACTATTGGAAGTCCTTGAGTGATGCCTCAAATAGAGAACATAAAGCTGCCCGTATCTAATGAGACAACAGGATTAAAGCATTAGTTTCAAGTAAGAGCTCTACCAGTCTGTTACAGCCACACATTTTATCCTAAAAGAACAGATGTGAGATTACCTAAATCAACTCATCAATTAATTAAAAGTGAAAGACTAAAACAACACTCGATAACTGAAAATGCACGGCCTACACTCATGCAAGTTAGGCATTTAACAACAACTCTGCTTAATTTTTGAACTGATGTGTTGGTATTCTCAAAATTTCTGTACTAATCAAGAACAACTTCATGTAAGAATTCTCAGTTAGCTTCCCCCTCCTGCCTTGCCCCAAGGGACTTGTTTAGATGCTTTCTTCAAGGCAGGAACTGAAGCACTTTAAAGCAGCAGCACTGCTAAAGCAAGAAACAAGTGCAACCATGTTAATGTTCTTGTCTTTTCTTAGCATCCCCAAACTGTCATATTTTTCCAAGAAAAGCTTGATTTGTTAGATACATACATTGTAGCCATAGCAATATCTCTTTCAGAAAGGCTGAGCTTGGAGGACTTGGGTGCTGCAGGTAATTCGATTTCAAATTTTGATAGTTTTGACATTGTTCCACTCTGTTAAACAGCAAAAAAACCCAAAGAAATCCGTTGTTAAGACTTGAAACGGAAAGGTCGCAAGTAACCTTTAGTCAAATGCTGCACCAATAGCACCCCCATGAGGTGAAGAATAGTGAGAGCCGAAAAGGGAAAAAAAAAAAAAAAAGGGTTTGACACTTTTTTCCTTCTGTGATCATAAACACATACTTCTGGTATTATAATTTTAGCAGCTTTATCATCTTGATTCTATAACACCAGCTTCAGCTAGCAAAACACTTCAATTTTAATTAAGTCAAGACAAGTTTGTATGCAGATCCCATTTCCAATTCATTTGGAGATCTCAAACAGCAGTTCTCTTAACTTCCTTTCTCTCTTTCATGTGCTCCAACTCTTAAATAACTGCTTACTGGGACAGGGAAAATATCAGTACCTCCTACCAGTCACAATCTCCTTTTGTTCCTGCTAATTCCAGAACCTGCCTTATGCTCAGACCATATTACTGCTCCTGCCCACGGTTTCCTCTCTCCTCTTCCTCTTTTCCCATCGAATTTATATTTAAGCAAATTTTCAGAGTTTCCAAAGCTTCTACTGAAATTCACTTCCCATTCTCATTAACTCATTCTTGAGTGTGAAGTGTGAACACTACAGAAATATATCATTTGCTCTATTTTCAAAGACTATTTTAGTACAGTACCTTTCTCAGGAAATCTTTAAAGTTTACTTTCTGAACACAAAAAATTATTTAGCTTCAAGCTACAACTTGACACAAAAGGTCATGCTTCCTCCTCCTTAACATAAGTGCTTAAAAAGAAAGCCGTGAAGGCTAGTAAGTTCCACCTAGCCACCCTGTCATTTCAGTATCCAGTACAGACCCTACACAAGATCAAACCAGGAAACCCATTTGAATAAGCTTCTTTTTAATCTCTTCCCTTAGACTACCAGAGAAATGTTCCTAATCCTTTGAAAGAAGCAAGATGGACTCTGTATTCTTTTCCTCATTTTTTAAATCATCTTACTGCATGACTAACTTAAAACAGATTCTAGTTTTTACTACACACTTTTTCCAAGCCAAAATGAAAAATATTTTCCTAGTAACGTTAAGTAGTATTCTTCTGTGTGGACATCATGAGAAACAAATACTGTAAACAAAGCACTCTCATGCTTGGGACAATAGTTGTTTCTTCAGCACTACCTTTTTTATCTCTTTTTCAAATTCATCGACTCACATTTGGGAGGTTGTAGTTATAATCACAAGTGAAAGGCCCTTAATTTTTCTATATTAATACACTACAGAGTGCAAATGCCCATAGTAAAATTAAATAATACATACACTTATTTAAGTGAAAAAAAGATCTCTTGAAAGCTATTTAAGTTGTCAAATATTGGGTCACTAATATTTTTTTTTCCTTTCTCGAGGTCTACTGTCCAACATTAGCTGGACACACCTCTTTCCAAAGAGGACACATGAAAGAGCAAATTACTTAATTTTAAGCCATCACCTAGGAGCTACCTTACAGATTTTTGCTTTGTCCTTTGCTTATTGTCATATAAGGATAAGAACTCATGCACCTCTTGGAAGAAATCCAGGAAAAGCAATGGAATATTTGAGCGAAGAAGCAGCCTGAAAAAACAGAAGCACACAAAACGAAAAGTTTGGAACATATCCCTTTACCTTGAAATAGAATGGCTGCAGAACATTGCCAAGGACAGTGGTCGACAGAAGAATAACAGAGCTCTCAGGACAATACATGTACCAGTTGACATTAATACTCTGATTCTTCAGTAGTTTTAAACTTCGTTTCTCTGGTAATACCTGGAAACACAGAATATTAGCATTATATTACCATCAGGATTCACACAGCATAAATGGTACTACACAGTAGCTAGGAATGTTAAGTGAGAAACAGTTAAGTGTAAGTGCTAGACTTAAAAACCATGAAACCTGACAATTACAGCTTAGGCCCCAATTTATTCTAGCTAAGGAAATGCAGATCAAATCCTCCTCAAATTCTAACGAGCTGAAAAGTGCTGACTCTTCCCCTTCATCCAGGTCTGGGTGTAAGTTCTGTCCATAATGGAGAAAACACCTAGCTTGATGCAACTAGTGAAGTTTTATTAAAAAGTTATTACAATATCTTTACTGCTTTCACTCCCCAGGTTCCTTAGCCTTTTAAGAACTAAGACAGTATATAAATTTATTCTGTTTATTTTAAGGGCTTAAATAACGTCTCTTCAAAAACACACTTACTTTATTTGGTCCTTTTACCTGCAGGGTTGACATTCATAATCCTTTTAGGCGCCAAATATATTTTTCTCCCTGAATCAGCAGGAAATATGCTGCTTTTTCAGTTACTTTCTTTAGTACTAGCTATTAGTAACGCCATGTCTTAGCTCCAGGAGTGGAATTATTGAAAAGTGCACAGCTTTGGAGGAAGTTTATAATATCGCTCATCATGAATGTCAGCAAGGGCTTTCATTAATTAGATTCCTCAAAAACATATGCAAAGGTAATTACACATAACACAGAGGAACTCAGGCAAAGAGATCAACATAGGAGGAAGCTGCCAATTTGCAGAAGGATATCACTATCTTAGTAAATTATTTGTACTTTACTGCATTTTAGGCATGCACACATCCTCCCCAATGGTGATTTGTTTTGCGTGAAGTGATATTTCACATTAGATTTAGATACTCAGTTCCATACAAGCCAAGAGCATCTATTAATCTAGCGTTCTCAAGGCTTAATTCAGTACTCCTTTATAGAGTCTTTGTTAGCTGTGCTAAATAACCTGTTAGTGTTAAGTTCCCCCTGCCCCAAAAAGTATTCCTCTCAAAGAAAAATAATTATAGTCTGCAAACAAAACAGCAGAATTTCTTTTTTTTAGCAGTGCTTTCTCAATCAGAGAGCTAGAAGAAAGGAATTCAAAGATACAGACACAAATTTACATTTTCAAATCTCTAGATACGTCTATCCTACAGGAGGAGTTATTTGTATTACCTGATAGAATTCAATTCCTTGATCTGTGATGAAGACTATTTCTGTAGAACTTGTCCAGCAGAATCCTAGAATATTGGCATTCTTTGTCTTTTAACAAACAAGCAAACAAACACTCTTTTACTTGGAAAAATTAACTATTCAGATAAACTAATATTACTAAATGAAGAATGCGAGACCAAAGGCAATTTAGTTATCCAATCACTGGAGTTAATACTTTTGGCCAACTAGACACCCAGCACGCATCAGCTACTTCTGTAAAGACTTCCAAAACTAGGTATGATCACAACTTCTGTGTCACCCAAACTTTTGGTAGAATGTAAGATTTACAAGTTTATTACACAGCCAAATTTTCTTTTTGCCCTAAATACAACCAAGTTCTTCTGGTTCAAATCATACCACTAATTCAACCAATTCCTGACATGAAAAGCAGGTTCCTTCTGTTGACAGAAATTAAGAACTAAGTGGAAGTATTTGCCATGACTCCACTCAGAACACTAACATAAACAGTTTGGTAGAATGCTTTACTCAAACACCTAATGCTAAATAATGAAGCAGAGAATACTTCAGCTTTAAAGTCTACAGGAATAAAGGGATCCGTGCAAATCAGATGTTTAAAAATTTACTTTAGCATTTTATTACCCCAAAATGTAATTTATCTTAGTTAAAAGTTGGAAAAGTACCAAACAATGACAATGTACTTGTTTCTGGTAAAATAATCATAAAAAAATTAGAAGGGCTGTTTAAAAATACCAAACATAGTATGCAAACTAGTAATAGCTTACTATCATTGATCAGTGAAATTAGGGTTAAACACCCACATTAACATATCTGGCATTAGTATAATTACTGACTACTGTTTCTGTATGATCAGCACTCTGTCTCTTGTCCTTCTCAAACCTTGACATTTGTTGCCTCCACAGCATTTCTAGTCCTTTCTAGGAAAGAATTAAAGTGACTGGACCAGGAAGTTCTTTATGGTATTGTTAAAACCTGTTAATTTACTTCAGTTCAGATAGGTAGTAGTGACTACGTATCTCATTTACTTCATGTTAGTGTTTTGGAAGGTATCTCAATTAGTTCTCTTGTAGAGGCCACCAGAGTAACTAACATTAGAGTTTTACTTAAGCATATAAGCTTGGGAGACTTAACTCACCTTACATTCCTGTGTATATTCTACCTGAGGGCTATCTGGAATAAAATTCAAAAAATCCTGCAAAAACACCCATGAAGTGTATTAGCAATTACAAAGCACAGACAAGACATGTACATAGATAGAAGAGAATAGATATTAGTTTATCAAATTATTTTGGATGAGATAACATAGAAGAAAAACTTGACTTACTATATTCCACTTCACCCCTCCCAGGGAATTCTTCATAGAAGTTGCCCCCCTCCCCCTTTTCTTAAATGATGACACTAGCAAGGAGACAACAATGTTGCCTGTTCAGCCTCTCAGGATGATAGAGGAATTTTCACTACAGCTGCTGTTAGCCACCAGACCTCTTGAACATTTGTCTCAGAGGCTTCTACTCAGGTACTGTAAGTAGGAGGTTTCCAGCTCCAGTTCCCTATCTGCAGGGTGTAGTTTTCTTACCACACTCTTCAAAGTTCTCTGCACAGCCAGTATCTTGTTCCCCAAGGAAAACTTGATGCACTTCACTTCTCCTTTGTCTTCCATCCTGTACAGAAAGAAAAAGAAGTTATGGAAATATCACCTAAAAGTTTCTTACAGAACTCTGTAATACACCATCAAAAAGACAATGACAGAAGAAAAAAGTGTAATGCAAATGCTTTCGAATACAACTTATGAATGTTGCCTAACAAGTACAGGATTCAAAATTCAGACAGGAAGATAATGGCAGTTCACTCTTCAGAAGTTCTGAACACATCCGTTACAGAAACATGGCTAAGGTCACACAAATTAGCACCTGAAGTTGCTACAAATGCTCAGCTCTGTTGGCCTATGATGTGGAATCGGAAGACTGGGACTATTCAAACCAGTCTTCTCAGTTCTGCCCCAGTGAGTCTGAAGTTCTGTGACACTCACTGACATCCCACAATCAGCTCCTTTACTTCCAGAACTACTGCTAATTGATGCAAGCCTACTCACTTCTCCATTAGGACGCATCGTCTAGAAGAATTTCTGATGTTAAAGAGAGAGTGAGGCTGTTTTCACACCATTTAAAAAAAAAATAA
>RSEF01000002.1:113910603-113964358 GCA_003993805.1 Himantopus leucocephalus | reverse complement strand
ATGATCTTTAAGGTCCTTTCCAACCCAAACCATTCTATGATTTCTGCCCAAAGGCCAGCCACCCGTCCGTCACTGAGGAGATAGCTCTCTTCTCCCACTGGCCTCATTTTTCTCAGTGTGCAATGTGTTCACCTTTCCATGACGTGTATGTTTCAACAACGCCATATTTAAGACAGTAAAGGGGTGACATTGTGTTACTTAAATGAATGAAATGTTAGTTACAGAGCCAGAAGTTATGCTGCTTTGAAAGCATCAGTGATGCTGAATGTATTTTATTATTTAGTATCTAGCGATCACTGAATGCACAGTCATTTCCAAAAGATTTAAGTGGAACAATAATACAAAGCATCCAAGGAAAAATCCTGAAATATTCAAATATTATAGTAGTGGTGCAACAAATATTAACTTTAATGGACCCTTTGACAGCTTAATTAACCTGCAAATTAAGGACAAGAAGTCTGTTTCCCACTGTGCTGCTTAATTGCCCGTTTGTAATGCTGAAATGTCTATGCAGAAGGAGTAGGCTGAAGATGGCTACATTGTGAATAAAATTACATAGTTTAAACATAGTTTGAAGTAGCTTGTTCACTCTGGGAGGAGGAAATAGAGTAACTACTCCTTGCTGTCCTATTTATTAGGGAGCGTGTCTGTGTTTCTGGTGCAGATTTCTGAAAGAAAAGATGTTTTCAGAGCATCTAGGGTATGGATTTCCAGAGGGAGAGTTAGAGAAAAGCAGCATTTTGGAGGTGAAAATGAAATCTCTTCTCGGCATTGGCCACTGGTGTCTGTGCCAAGGTACAGTTGCCATTAAGGATGCTCAGAAGTAGACTGAAGTCCAGATGTGAAGCAAAGTTTGTAAGGAGAGATAATACACTTGATTTGGCAGACTGCTAGGAGCAGCAATTAGTTAAACAGAAAGGGGCTAGAAGAGTTGCCAGATTATGTTGTGCATTGGAAGAGGTACTTAACTGTAGGAAAGGCTTAACTATACTTGAGAGGAAGTTGGAAGGACTTTGACATAGGGCCTCCATTTGCAAACCTGAATGTAGGTTTTAATGTACAAATAACCAGAATATAGATCTTTCAGTTTTTGCAGGTGGTATGTAAATGCAAGTGGGGGTACAGACATGTGCAGGTATATTGACGTGATTTAAAACCTGTGTGGCAGTTCAGACAAATGTATGTGTAACATGCCCCTTTGTGAACCAGTACGCTTTGTCTCTGTATATTGATGCCAGCTTCTTAGGAACACCCAAAAACCACCTAAAACCTGGACCTTACAATGTGCTCAGCAGAGTTTCCGCTCTGTTGAAAGTTTTCGCTTCTCTTTTTGCCGTTGATAACTTTGGCTGGCTCCTGGATGGCTTCAGTCATAGAATCATAGAATGGTTTAGGTTGGAAGAGACCTTAAATATCATAGAGTTCCAACCTCCCTGCCATGGGCAGGGGCACCTTCCACTAGACCAGGTTGCTCAAAGCCCCATCCAACCTGGCCTTGAACACTTCTAGGGATGGGGCCTCTAAAACTTCTCTGGGCAACCTGTTCCAGTACCTCACCACTCTCATAGTGAAAATTTTTTTCCTAATATATAGTCTAAATTTACCCTCTTTCAGTTTGAAGCCGTTACCCCTTGTCCTATCGCTACATGCCCCTGTAAAAAGTCCCTCTCCAGCCTTCTTGTAGGCGCCCTTCAGATACTGGAAGGCCGCTATAAGGTCTCCCCAGAGCCTTCTCTTCTCCAGGCTGAACAACCCCAACTCTCTCAGCCTGTCTTCATAGGAGAGGTTTTTCAGCCCTCGGATCATCTTTGTGGCCCTCCTCTGGACCTGCTCCAACAGGTCCGTGTCCTTCTTATGTTGGGGGCCGAGAGCTGGACACAGTACTCCAGGTGGGGTCTCACCAGAGTGGACTAGAGGAGCAGAATCACCTCCCTTGCCCTGCCGGCCACGCTTCTTTGGATGCAGCCCAGGATACGGTCATTCTTCTCCTTTGCAGAAATAGTATTTATATACTTCATTACAGGAAGTTGTTAGATTCTGATATACACATCAAAAGGCATATGTATTTCTGCCTCATATTTGCTTATGTGTATATATATATATAGTGGGAAAAGACACTAGCATCCCTACATGCAGACCCTGACAAAGCATGCTAAAGCAATGATTCAAAGGCTTTGCTTTTTTCCCCCCCATATATTACATCTCCAATGGGCTTTATGGACTGCATAATATTTTACACAAAGTGGTGTGTGAACAGAATGTTAGGTCTGTAAGATGAATTAATCATCAGCAGACAATTATGTAGAGATTATTGGTCTTGATTCTGCTAAAGATTGCCTCTGTGGTGTGATACGATTTTAATTGACAAGTGCTTATGTCTTTTTGTTCCTGTCAATTCTTTTTTCGTTCAGTGTGATGCATGGAGTGTGCTCAGAAAGTGATAGAGCAGTTCAGAAGGTAGCCTTCTCTCCGTCGTTCAGTGTGTCTGCTCCACACCTCATGTACTTCAGTGTCTGCTAACTTCCACAGTGACTGGGGCAGCATCCAGTGGTTCTAGCGTGGGAAGAGAAATTACTGAAAAAGTTTTTGTCATTTTATTTGTCTTTATTTTGGTAAAAACTCTCTGTGTTTTGTTGCTCTTGTGATTGTTTGTTAATGTTATAATGCTGTAGGTGTTTGATGTCCATTAATTTGGTATTTGTTTTCCAGTATGTCCTGTCTGTCCTGAAATTTACCTACCCTACCCTTTTTCAAGGGTAAGTACTGTTTTAAGAATACAACTGTTTGAAAAATGACTTTTATCAGTAAATGTCTTGCTGTTCCACGCTGAAGCTAACTTTAGTACCCTTTGTCATTACTGGTTTTTGCTGTCTAGAGAACATACTTAATGAAGCCTTAGTAAAGCATTCGTAATGTGTCTTGGTTAATTTTTAAACATCGTGATGGTGACATAATTAAGATATATAGACTCCATCATTTCTCATTTTTCTGAAAGTCTTAGAAAAGTAGCAATTATAGTACTGACTGCCTTCTTTGGAGATGGCAGTCATGGATAATGTGCAGTTGTGGTGTATTTTTTTTCTCTATGCTAATGAAAACCAACCTTAAACCCATGTTTAGGCATACACAAATACCTTGTTGCTTATTTTCATGCTTAGCTGTTGTTGTAACTCTGCATCACAAGTCACTATCATATCTTAATGACCGTAATGAGAAATTTAATGTTTTGTCAAATATCCATATATACCACCAGTGCTGTTAATAATTTGTCAGACATTTAGTGAAAATCTGGCCTCTTAGAGTCAAGACTTCTCCCATTTGTTGTTTTGAGATAATGGGAAAGTCTGCAGACACGGGATATCTTTCATTCCTTTACTGCTGCTTAGCATGGCTTACATTTTTGCCTGATGTGCAGCTCCAGGACTGCAATCAACTCTAAGAATAATTGCCTTGGGAATCTCCATTTTCTTTGAGTGTACTCAGCTCTATTAAATATGCAATGAATGCTTTCTTCAGTTCTGACACGTGCACACACACACACAAATTGTCTCTTGGACAATCTTTTATCATATGGGGAAAGGGTTTTGGATAATGTATGTAAAATACAAGCATGGTAAATCAACAGAAAAAAAGCATATTTCAATGGCAAGCAACTGCCTTATGGCATCTGTGTTTCCACAGTTACTTCCTTTTTCTATTTTTTGGAAGTGCATCTCAGCATCTTATTTTTCCATAAGTTCTGGCTTTTAAAGGTGGCCTTTCCTTGAAAATTAAGTGGCTCAGATGTGCTTTCATTTCGAGTTATGACAGATGAGCAAAGGAGAAGGGTGTTATTCTCAGTTCATGCTGTTATTGTTTGTTGTCACTGGTTTTGTTCCCTATATAATCTAAGACTAAATTGCATTGTGCTAAGGATGTGGAACTATTACTAACTTCAACTTCTCTCATATGCTGCTCATTTTAAAAAGGTGAAGTGAGCTGTGGTAGTAGCATTGAATAATCATCATACCCATGTGGACAGTGAGCTTGCTCTTCTCTGACATTGTCCAACTGTATGTAATACTGCCTAGAGTGAACATTTTTTTATTTGTGTATGTGTGAGAGAGATTTAAAATAATTGCTTAAATGCATTGCAATGAATGGGAATAATAAATAAAATCACCTCTGTACCCATTACAGATGTACCACAGTGATTTAACACTGTATTACAGTATCTCTGTCTGAACTATGCTAGGTGTTAGAGGATTTTCATCAAAGAAACATGAAACATGTCTCTGAAAACAACTAGCTGAAGGAAGAAAGAAGCTAGTAACTTATTTTAAAGCTTAAAAAAATTCAGTGTGCATAACTACTAATTTTAAGTTATCTGCAAGCATTTCTAAGATTTCACCTACTATTTCCATAATAGACTAAGGAAGGCCTTTATGGTAGGGTAAGTCATTAGATAGATAAGTCAATGCAGAATATATGTAATTGTTATATACCTTTTCAATGAGAAGAATGGAGTTTTGTGGTTTGTATGCAAGGTTATCTGGCTGTAAAAATGTTTTCTCTAGAGCCTCTGAATCAGAGGCTCACGCAGCATAATGATGTTACTGTTGATGACACTTCACTTGGTGCTTGCTGCACAAGATGCAGGGTGGGGGGGAAAAGCAGTTTAAGTTGAGGGAGTTTGTAATTTAAGCCCAGCATGAATAACCATGGGAAGTCATAGAGCTAATGTTTGAAACTGCTAGGACTACACATGTCATCGTTGGGGCTTAATACTTCAGCTGAAATGAGTTTTTTAAATCCTGAACTCATGTTTATTTGTCCTAAAAATAACATTTTATGTATGAAAAGGTATTCACCTCTTGTCACAAACCATGCCTCACTTGCATCTTCAGATCATCATGGTTGCAACATCACTATTATTATTGTAAACCTTGTGTGGGAAGAGATGATACAATGGGGATTCAGTAACATAACTAAGATAATTGTGGTAGATGGTAATTTACAAAACATTTGAAACAGGATCTGGAAGAACCAGCATATTAGAAAATTTGGAGGAAATGAAGGCCCACAAAAATGAAATTTTCAAAGGGGAATAGTGGCATCCCTGGTAACCTGGAGAAAGGGTAGATAACTAGTCATGGGTGAGCTGTGAGAAATTCTGTGGATTCTAAGGTCCTGCTCCACGTAGTTAAAAAGGACAAACAATTCAGAGGTGCTGTTTTGTTTCTATTTTAGGTGGCAGACATTAGTGGGTGGTCTTCTGCTTCATGTCTCCTGGAAGCTGGGCTGGGTGGAGATAAACTTGTGTTCAAGGTACCGTGGGTTTTTCAGTATCTGCTAAATACTTATTTTCTGTAGCTGGGTTACAACATAGTTAAGTTGGTTGTGGAAGTTCCTAACTTGCTAAAATATAAGTCAGTGTGTGTGTGTGTTTGTATGTGTTCTGCTTCACAGGTGTAGGAGAGATCTTGTGTTTTAGTCTAATGATTGTTCAATGACACACATTTCAACTGATTACTAATATAAAGTGGATTCAATTCAACCTTGGCAAGACGATCAAAAAAGCTAGCTGTTATTGAAAACTATACGGATACCTTATCCAACCGTCTGTCCACATCTCTTCCCTGGATTATTTTACAGTATTAGAAGAGAAACCTTGTAATATTAGTTAAGAGCATTGACACATGCTTTCCCAAAACCTCAGTGCAGTGAAGTCCACAAATGTGATCTGCCTTTTTTTCTAAGAAGGGTGTCCCATAAATGGGAATCATTCACCCTTGCCTAACTCTAGCATTTATAGCTGCCCAGCAAGAGCAGCCATTGCAGTACAGGATTGATATAATAATCAAACGCCAAATTAGAAGGTCCTTTGTCAACAAAGATCATCTGCTTGAACTGAGCGTGATGGCAGGTCAGTAGAGTTGTCCAGCATAGTGTACTCTGCTCAGGTGGATCCATTCTGTGGTATGGAATGTGGCGTATCTTTTTTATTTTGCAAAATGTTATAATTTAGAAGATGTATGCCCACAGCATTTGGTGAATCTCCATCGCCTGGAAATATTCAACATTTTACTGGACAATAACCTGAGTAATGTGACTTGTCTCTGAAGCTGGAGGAGATTGGACTAGATGATTGCCAGAGTTCCATTCTTATGTAACTTTTTTTCAGTGATTCTGTATTAGCAAGTGACAACTGATGAATTTTCTGTTTGGATTTCAAACAGTTGGCTTGCAAAACTGAATCTCCTTACTTGGAATGAAATCCTGCATGTGTGTCAGAAGAACCAGGCTAAGTTCTGTTTTCACGTCTGTGCAAATGACTACATCACCACTGAAACTTAAGTGAAGTTGTAAACGGAAACAGAATTTAACTTCCTATCTTTTATCTGCAGTGTAGGCAAAACAAGGATATTGGTGTAAAAGCTGTCAGTGATAGAGGTAAAGGGAGAATTAAGGTCCAAACTTTGCTTTAGTGGCAGTAACTGATACATATATTATTATCAAATGTATATTGCTTATGCAGATTTTGTCTTCACAGAACAGTCTAAAGGACAAAGAAATACAGCCAGCAGTAATATCCTTTTTAGTTCAATATTTTGTTACTAGATGGTTACTTTTGCTTTAAATCGTGAAATTAAAGAAGTTGAATCTTTTTTCCAGCTTGGAAAAGGTATTTTCGTTTTTTCAAAATTTGGAAGACATTAAAGAAAATACTGGGCAAGAACTGTTTTCTGCTGTTGAAGCGGCTGTTTTTATCCAAGAAAAGTTTTGGTGAAAACTTAGCTCATGTTTTGACAATTGAGACTTCAGACCACTAGATGTCAGCATACTACAGGAAAACTGATTAAAATACATCTTGTGAAACCTCTTTGTCTGTTTAGCTAATACAGAATGCCCATTCTAGAATAGACTGAACGAAATGACCAGAATTAATTGACATGTTTTGGCTATATTTCAGACAACTACTTAAGCGTGAGTTTAAATCTGTCTGTCTTCAGAAGAATTAGGCACGTGCTTTAATGCTTTGCTGAACTGCACTTGTAGCATATATCTCCTGTATTTAAAAAAACACAAACAAACAAACAAAAAAACCAAAAAACAAACCACAACCAGAATGTCCAGAAAACCAACCAAACCAAAAACTCCCCAACAAACAAACATAATGTCTCAAAGCTTCTGCCTACTGCTTCCTTTCAAGCTCCTTTCCCCTCAAAAGGTGACATCATTTCCCCCTTCTCTTACAGAATATTGGTCTCTGAATCTATCTGTTTTTTTATATTTTTGGTGCATATGTAGGATACTTAAGAACATCATGTCCAGTCCCCAGTCTTGTCATGCTTCAAATAATAAACTGCTACCCATTTGTTTGTTTATTTCCACAAAGTCTCAGTATTTCTGTCATGTGAACTGATCTCATGTGCTTTCTGAGCCGATTTAGGTTATCCCAAAGTGTCTCAGCAGAATTATTTTATTACCTAGAGATCATCTCCCTTTGTCTAAAGTCAGGAATACTAGCTTCACAATAAAGACCAAATAAGAACATATTACTTAGAGAGTAGTTTCTCTTAGGTTTTGTGGATAGCCTGCTTTTCATCTGCTTCCCCCTCGCCCCAGTACTCCCGACTGTAAGGGACTTTACCACCATCATCGTTGCTTCTAAAGGGCAAATGGTGACTCTCTGCAGAACTTGTATCTGAAGCGAGGACTCTGTGGAGTGCACAGAAATACGTGTAGCATCTGCATAATGCTTCCAGTGCTGTGATCTGCCACCCAGCTTCTGCCTAACCCTCGTGGGCATATGAGTCCTATGTGTTGGCATTTCTTGTAGGGCTGAATTTTCCCCACAGCTAAGCAGCAGCTCACAGCCTTGCTTAAACCAAAGCTCCAAAGTGTGATTTAGGGGAAGCTATCCGTTGTCTTTAGTGGGCTTTGGATCTAGTCCTACAACCACAAGCTCGTCACTGAGCTTTCCTGTTTTGCATGTACATCTCTGTATTGCCAACATAAGAAGTTACTAATTGGTTTACATACAAGACAGATTGTTGGTGCTGACACGTTACATCAAACATCCATGCATTCTTTTTCAGTCCTGAAATTCCCACTTGGCAGCGTAAAATTCTATGCTTACATCACGGAAAAAGCATCTGAAGTCCTTTTCCATTGCACTTTGCGGTATTGCTTTGGAGATGAAGATATATTTGGGATTCCTGGAATTTGGTGGTGGGGAACATGAAAGAGCGTTATGTTCTAAATGAAAATTCAGTTTTCATCATGTCTTCCTTTCATCTTCCCAGCCCTCCTTTCTTTTCTTCCCTCCCCCTTTCTTCCATTTGTTGCAGTTCCAGTAGGGTGGGGGTATTTTTGTTGGTGTCTGATGTGAACTTGTTGGTAATGAGGTGTGACAGTTTTACATCCTGGTCTTGGTGAAGTTCCAGTTGAAGTCAATAACCTTAAAAGGAACAGTGTTTTTATAAAAAATGATGGTGACTACCCCCAAAACCAGAGCAAATATTTATGCCAGTGAAAGGATCTAAAGATTACTCTATTTTTGTTATCTGGGGGTTTTGATCAAGTATAGAAAATTATATATTAAAAACAAAAGAGGAAACATGATATTCCAGGGTTTTTTTCCTTTTCTGTGTTTATATGAATCTTCTGGCATGTTCTGTCTTCATTCAGCCTGTTCTGCTTTCACCATTTTGTGGTCTATTTTTCTTGTGTTCCATGAAGTATGGTAGTATAGCAGTACCTATAATTACGTTTTAATTCTTACGTGCTAGTTGGAAGTGTAATCAAAAATAAGGAACTAGAAGCAGTTTGGTTTCCTTTTGAGAACCAGCATTATTCACGAGCATTTTCTTGACTTTAGTTGAAAGCTTGGGAAGAGTGAATGGGGGTAGCATTGTCTTCAGTCCTGGAAAGCCTTTGGATCACTTTAGATCCTTTCCTCCCTTGCTCAAAATCTTACATTATTCTCTCTTAAATTTACCACCTACCTGATCCCTTTCTCCACTTAAGTACCAAGATCAAAAAAGGAAAAGTGCAAATTCTGAAGCCCCTTCTCAGAACTGAAACCTGACCCTACTGCAATAACCATGGCTAAAAAATGTATCAGATCAATCTGTGATGACTTCATTCCTCCATTAGTTGTCAAACTGCCTCTAGGAGTTTGGCTTAGTCGAAGGAGTATCATTAGGAAATCTCAAGAGACAGGCTCCCACAGAGACAATCTGATCTTTAGGAAGAATCTCTTTGTAAATCTGGTTGAGAAATGAATGTGTGGGTGGGCAAGTGTATTTGTACGTAGTGAAAATGTGTGCTGTCTGTGCAAGTACACCGTTTTATGCCTTCATTTGTCATTTTTTCTTCCTTTTACAGCGCATCAAGGAAATTAGTTGAAATTTCTCTCCCTTAGAACGAATAGGAGTAACTGCCATGAAACAAACAATTTTGCAGGGAGAGGAGCCAGGGAAAGAGTAAAAGAAAGAAAATATATTTGCAGAGACCTCCTATCTGGGATTAGATGAAGTGATTAATTTCTGTCTCAGACTTCTTTATTACATGGGAAGACTACTGAACAATCAGACAATGAATTTAAGATGCACACCTTTGAAATATATATATACATAGATACATATTATTATATTCCTTGCAAGCAACCGTTGCTGACTGTATGTAAACAGAATGTGGTAAAGTAATGGGATTTTAATTGTTTTCACAGGTCTGAAATCCTGTCATGGCTTCCTGCTTCAGTACTGTTTGTTGGCATCATTTATGCTGGCTCTAGGGCACTATCTAGATTGGTAAGAAATGCACACAAGTAGAAGTCAGTTCTCTATTGCCTCTATGAGCAAAGAACATTCCCTTCATGCAAGGTGTTTAATGCTGTTCCTGGGTTGGGGGGAAAGGAGGGAGGAGGGGTTTAAATAATACATACATTGTTAATGGTGCTAGAGCAGCAGTCGAGTCCTATGAAGTGTAGAGCTGTTTCAAAAAGCACTTCCACGACAGTCCAAAGCACTCGGCATCTCTCCAGAGTACTCAGCGTTTTGCAGAACAGATCCTCAGTGGTCTGAATTGTGCAAGTAGGGAAGAAGTTGAAGAAGTTACTAGCTCTAACTTTGCAAAAGGGGGAATGGGGCTGTGGGATCTGTGGGAAATCCTTCCAGGCAAAGGATGAAGACCATTTCAGTGAGAGGCTTTTGATGCTTTACAGGATTTGAAAAAATAAATTGAAGGTTGGAAAGAGATGATGGGAAGGGTTAGGTTAATCATTTTTATGATCCATTTGAATCACAATAACCTACCAAATGTTTAGAGGATATCAAATCTTCTTTAACTGAAGTTGAATGCTTTTTACTTAAATGATAGTCTTTTGTAAAAAAAAAAAAAAAAAAGCGGTGACATGAATTTTTAAAAAACAGCAATGTTTTACTGCTGTTATGCACTTTGCGAGGCCAGATTCTGCACTAGTTACCTTCTGCGTTCTGTCAATGCGTCTTAATCTAACTCCAGAGCCAGCTCGCTCCTGCCAGCTCCTAAACCCCAAGAAGAATCAAAAGGGAATTTTTGACAAGATTCTACTTGTAGTGATCCCTTGAACATCCCAGTGGAGAGGTAGGGCAGAAAAGGACAGGAGGTCTCTGTCCTCACAAACAAGGCTGGGGGCCTCATCTCGGACACAAGTGACCTTTGGAAAGCACAGGCATGTGCTCAGAAGCCCCATGCCTCCAGATTAGCTCTGTCCCCGGGGGATTGTATTTATTTCCTCTTGGTTCCTTGTCAAAGCAAGTTCCATTGGGCTTCCCTGGTGTAAACTGAGCAAAGATCTCTAAGGAGAGCCCTGCCTGGAAACAGCAATAAAGCCTTGGCAGCAGCATCTTTTCTGTCTGCTCACCTGGGAGGTGGAGGAGGTATGAATCACAGCCGCTTTGCTATTTCTTCTCACTTCCTAGCCATCCTGTAAGTTACCTTGTTTCCTTCCTGTCCCTGCTCTGGTCATTCAAGAGTGAGATGCACTGGAGTGTCAGAGGGGCTGTGAATGGTTTTGATTTGTATCCCAAAGTATCTCCCATTTGTGAATGGCTTTTTGTTGTACATGAATGGGGGATTTAGAGGCCTAATTCTGTGGCCGTTTTAGGAGGAAAGACAAAAAGATAAGTAGTCTTAGGCCATAGTTAGAATGTAATGCCTTGTACTGGGGCTAAATTCAATCCTACATAGAAGCTTTACTTACAATAACTTTGCATACAACAATTTTATGACACAGTGAGAAGGAAAATGAACTGTCCCAAACTCGTACCTGAATTGACTCACCTCAGCAGTGTATTTGAATTAAGTGGGTTTATTCCTAAAGCAGAAATTCCATGCACTTTTTTGATCAAAGCCAAGGAGACCCACTTTCAAACACTCCTGTATACTGGCAGGGCTACAATCTTAATATCTGTTTGTGCCTCTCCCTAGAGGTGCTGGCAGTCTCCCCTGCCCAGGAGTTCGGGGCTGGAACTGGAGGAGGGCTGCTTAGCTCCGGACTGTGATGCATTAACAAAAGTATGCAGAGCTGCGAGGGGAGGTTTGTACAGAGTCTATTCACTCTGCCTGCCCAACCATTAAACCTTTCTTTTCGTAAGCATTAGGCCCACTCACAAATTTAAGAAATGCTCACATCAAAGACAGTAGACATATGGAGAAGGTTAACTGGGCTAGGCAAACTGGAGCCATTGTTGGCTCCAAAACATATTTGGAAGAGCCAAAAGTAGGGGGGAGGAAAGAAGAACCCAATAAATTGGCTTCACAAAAGGAAGAATGTAAATTCTGCTGTCAACTTTCCTTGTGTATGGTTATTTCTTGTATTTCCCATTATTGTGTCAGGCTCAGGATGCTTATGTTAGATACTTTTGGTTTTATATTCTCAGTTGTCCAGCAACAGGGTTGAGAATTGGTTTTCAGAATTGGTGAAGCTGGGGCTGACAACTTCATGCCAGTTGTGTTTGCATGATTTTCATTCCTTGCTAATTTAGAGGTGTTAAAACTTATCTTGGTGTAACTGTTGTGTTTATGGATCCACCCAAGTTGTCATTATGACTTTAAATGTTTAATTAACGATGTTTATCTAGCTTTATGGGGATGAAAGGAAAAATCCAGAAAATACAGATTTCTGAATACAAAGTCAAATTTGAGAGCTATTTGCTGCTTATATCACCTGATACTTAAATGGCATGGACATCACTGAGAAATTAACTCATTCTCTATTTGTGTGATTTAAGTACTATATACAAGTGGGGAAATACTGCTTCCTAAAACTGCCTTAGTCTTTAGATTATCTTAATCAGAGCAGAGAATTGCTTCCGTTTCAGCTGTCTGAGAGCCCATGGATCTGATTTGGAGGAAATATTATGAACCACTAATTGTGGTTGGGTTTGCCTGGGGCAACGAGTGTTTGATTCATTATTGTTATCATTGGGGTTTGTTTCTTAATGATTTCATGTTGGGAAGGTGTCCAGATACCTCAGTGGGTATAATTTCAACATCACTTGTGTATGAACTATTACATTTCTACCCTAATTTCGGGCAGCTCTTCCTAGGAGTAACTGAAAGCAATCACCTAACATCATCTTGCCCATAATTCTGTTGCTAGGAGTCATGCTGTATTCTTAGTACCAGTAGACAGAGATGGGAAAACTAATGAGAGCTGTTTACTGTGGAGGCTGCAGATATTTAAAGAGAGGCAAAACTAGAGGCAGAAACCTGGACCAAATTTCACTGGGGTAGCTGTGTAAAAACACACCAACTGAGCACTTGGAAGTGGGAGACGAAGCAAGCAGGGTCTGCATTTAAAGATGCCTGTGCCATGTAATAGTGATTGGAATGGGTCTAAGTGCTTTTTGGGAAATGTGGCATGGGTTTACAGCTTAAAAAACAAAACAAAACCCAATACCGTGAACATATGGGACGACTGTCCCTCAAAGGAGTGCACCTTTCTATATGACTGTTCTGGGTTGAATTGGGCATTTTTTTTCTCTCCCAATGGCAGCCAATCCCGGTGTTCCTCACCGTGCACAATGCGGCAGAAGTTATAACCTGTGGGTTCCAGAAGTTTGTGCAGAAAGAGGTAATTGATCTGTTAATTGATACATTCAAGGTAACTCCTGTGATATAATTGCCCTATAACAAGATACCTAATTTCTTTTAATAGGGACATTAGTGCTTTTATAGTCTCACTGTGATAGCTAGTCATTAATGAGACACAGAGAGCTTTGCTGTTGACAAGCATCTATATTGATGTTTTCTTTTGCCCTTTAGTTGATGAAACACTGCAAATATGTATCAATAATTTGATCTGCATTTTTAAGACTGGCTTGATCCTGCTTGTTTTTGCCTTTGAAAATTAGTGTCGCCTCTGTCATGTCCCACATAAGAATCTCATTGTTTGAGCTGAGAGGGAGGAGGACTGGGACCTCAGATCTAACCAGTATAATGTATCTAGTATTTGATGTATTGTATGATTATGATAGATCACATCTCCACATGAAACACTGGAAATACAGTGCATTTTTGGATTTGTCTTGAATGCTTGAGAATCTGTCCCAAGACCTATTAAAGTCAGGAGAATAATTCATGTTCCCTTTAGTAAGAGCTGGGTTTGTTTCTCACAACCTGCATTGGAGATCCTTCTTTGTAGGCTATGAAATGCTTTTCTAGTTGACCAGAGAGCTCCTATGTGAGGGAACACTGGGAAATCATTCATCACAGAGTTGTTTCTACAGTGGCCTCTGGCTAGCTGTGGAAGGGATCTTCCATTCATTACCTCTGCTGTTTATCTAGAAGATGAATAAATGACCCATGTTTGCTACTCCTAACAAACTGAAGAGGTCACTGCGGTTATGCCTAAGGGACATAGCAGTGTGTACCATGGCATGTCACTGTGGCATTGTCCTCTGATTAGTGTCCCTGTCAAAGTGTTTCATATTTTCTTTCTAGCTCACATGTTTGTGTCTCCTCTCTTGGAAGACAAAAGCACTATGGACAAGGATAATGCAAACACAGGTCTTGCTGGGAATTTTCTGGAGAATAATTTTGGACCAAAGGATTGGGAAACTCTCATGAGTTTAGACCAAGACTGATTTGGTTGGGTGGTACCTAAGTAATTAAGAATACTCAATATTTGACTACATGCAATACATAGGGTATAGGTCAATTAAATTTGAGGACCAGGTATAAAGTTCATGTCTGGTTTTAGGTTTACCTGCTGATAAGTAATCTGAAAATATAAATCAGGTTGAAGTAGCCTAATCTGTAGTCTAGGTTCTTTTTTTTCAAATTAAATTTGCTGAGCAGTGCTCAAACATAATGGGCTGTTGAATGTTGCTTACTGGATTTTTAATGTGTCATCACTTTCCTAGTTTTGGAAGGAGAAAGCGCTATTTCACCATTTTTATATTTTAATTCTTTTAATCATACTTTCTTTTTTTACAGCAGACCTCTCATCTGAAAGTCTGTAGGTAAGCTTTTAAAACTGCTCAGATTCTGATTCAGACTTGTTTCGGCTCCAGCTTCTGTATTTGCTTCAGATAATGGCACACCAAAACAATGAAGAATGTAAGGCACATTCACGTGGGCGGTGAGCCTAAATTGCAACATAGGAGTAATTAAATATTTTAATTTTTTTTTTAACAATTGCCTAAACAGATACTTTTTTTTTCTCCTTATAAAAATAAAAAAATCCAGAAGGCCAGTCTTCCTGAATAACTAAGCTGTGCTTTTAAGTATGTTTTTGGAAAGGAGATCGAAATCAGGTTTGAAGTTCCAGCAGGTAATCTTAAACAGTAAGAGAAAGATAATTAATGTGATAGAAAATAGCTAAAAATGCCTTTCCTGAGAAATAAAAGGTGACTGATATCCAGTTCTGCTAGAATCATTTATACTAAGCTACAACCTACCAACCTTCCTTGGCCCTAGGCTTCAAAAAGGAGGCAGAAAGGGACAAACAGCAGTCAGCCAGTCATGCATTAAAAGTTTCATTCTTCCCCGCCCCCATCCCCTTGAAGAATGTGTATTTGCTGTCCTCCACATTCTGTAATCTTTTAGCTGTACTTAGCATGGATAATGTTGGGTTATTATCTAGGGTACTTACAGGCACCATCTTCCTTATTTCTTCCTGTTGTTTCTATTATCTTACTTACTGTGGCCTTGTTTTCACCACTGGCTTATTGTCAAGGATACCAGTTTTTTTTATCTTCTTTATTCTGTCTTTTCCTATGCCCCTGGAGAGCAGGAAAATAAGCTGCAAAAGCAAATGTTTGTTGTTATCAATAGTGACAGCCCACAGAAATTTCAATTCAGTGTATTCAGTGTAGCCTGTAGAAATACTGACTCAGCCACAGGTTAAGAATTTATTTAGTCCAAGTCAGTAGACAAGGGAAGGACTTGTGCTGTCCTTAAGCCATTTCTAGCATAATACCACTCAGTCCCACTTTGCTTTGTGCTCTGGAGTTACAACATAATGGAGTCAACCTCTGCTGGAATTGTTGTAATAGGCAATTCACCTCAATGAAAGAACTTTTTGGTAGCCATTCACATCCAGAAATTGGTTGATTTTGGCTTTCTGAAGCAGCCTAGGGAAGCCACATGGCAAGTGAAGAATGATACTCCCTACCAAAAAACTTCTTTTCATCACTGCTGAGATGTTTTGTGCTGCTTCTCTTCTCATACACCTTTGCTGTGTAAGAGTTATGAAGGATGCATGATGTAAAACTTAATTTTGGTGGCAGAAATTACTTCTTAAATATAGAATAAAAAATAAACAAATGAAATGTCACTGTAAAATTGAGTGGAATTGCCTATACTTTGCTGAGAGTACAAATCCAGGTTACAAGCTTTTGGTCTTGTTTTTATTTTTTTCTCTCCTCCACAGTGTGCTGTTCCTTCTGGTAGCAGCAGTGTGCCTTCCTTTATGTGACACACAGGTGAGCTCTGCTTTGTAAAGCAGCTCTAGTTAGACCTTGATGTTTGACATCTTGTTAGCATGAGAGGGCTGCAGCTTTCACTTGTAAGGTAGGGTGGGATTCCTACGAAGGAACTGTAAATGTTACCTATTGCTATGTTGTAGTCTTGCTGGTTTTAACACGTTTGCATCATGGTAAAACCTCTGAGCGGGGTGGACATACAGCACATCAGTGAAGCTGGTGGCTGGGGAAAACACGGTTTAACTTCTTGTAGGGCTTAGAGCAAATCACTTAGGTTTGTGTTAATTGCATGTATTTTCAGGAGGTTCCTAAATTAGCTTTGTAATTGCTCTACATGCTTTCTGTAGCTACTGGAGAAAGAAAGGAGGTACCTCCAAAGAGCGCTCAGTCCAGCAAAAATCTATTTCTTGGAGGTGCTTTTCTCTTTTGGACACTTAGGAAGACTGCTTCCTTGTCTTAGATACTTTAGTTAATATCTGCAGTCAGGTGGGATGAATCTGAGAACTTGTCTGGATGCATCTGATCGAATGTAGCCATCAGAAGTGTTGCACCTGCACTGGCTCCCTTCATAGTCCATGGTGCAGAGCAGGAGTTTCTGGTGTATAAGTCATCTCTCCTGAAAGCAGACATCTAAAATATGCCAGGTGAATTCCTCTCAAAAGTGTTTATTTTTCTCCATTGATTGTGAAGAAAGCCTGCCTTGCTCAGAGACAGATGTCTGTTTAAAACACTCTTTTGGATACTCTGTGGTTAGTTGGAGCCTTGGGGAGAGCGACTCCTTAGCTGCTGCAGGGGCTGAGAGGGGAAAAGAGATGAGACAAACACCTTAGTGATGTTCCTCTGATCCTCTCACCCCTCCCTGACTGCCAATATAAGACTAAACAGACTGTGGTCCATACGCTCCGATAGTTTAAANTCTCACCAAAAGCAGCTGAGAGCCCGCGTAACTGCCATATGCCAGGTCTCTAAGTGGGACAGGAAAAACTTCAGTCTTCTTTAGTCGTCTTCTCTTTCTTTGTAGCATAGCTCCCACTCACTGTACTTGCTGTGTGAAGCTAACTGCAGGGAAATAACAATACGTGTGTTTACATGAATGTGCTTTTATTTACGTAGATGTTCTTTATTGCAGTTTGATCCAAATGGTTACTTATGGGCTGTAATTCACTTGATCTGTGTTGGTAAGTCATTTTCTTTTGGAAAAAAAAGAATTAGGAAGAGTAAATGTGTTGGAGAAATCAGCTTTATTATGAAATTACTGATACTTAAGGTTCTTGATGGAAGCAACACTTGGAAAGAATGAAGCAGCTCAGTAAATACAAGAAAGTGCATTCCTTTTATAGCTTTTACGTTGGAAACAACAACAGAATAAACTAGATATTTCAGTCAGTTAACAGTGGATGAGAAAATGCACGTACAATTTTAATCAGCATGGGAGTTTTTGATGATTGCCTACTAAGAGACACTCCTTTCTGAGGGGAGAAGAAACATGAAAAAAACAGGCAATAACTTGTAGTTGGAGCTTTATTGCGCACACTGATTTTATTTAAAAACTAACAAAAAAATTCTACAATATCATGGAATATGCTCCCAAAGGAAAGATGTTGAAATGTTGCGGGGTTTTATGCAATCGTATGCATTTTTTTAAAAAAAATTAACAATGAGTTGCATAACCTGTCAGGTTTTCTTTTGTCTTTTTCATTGATTTGGATAAATCATAATTCTTCCCTGAAAAGGTAGAAACAGTCAGACCCAGAAAACCTGAAGAAAAGAAAAGAAGTAATTTTTAACTAGGAGATTTGTGTCTTTTGGAGTATTAGGCTGGATAATAAGGGACTTGTATTTGGTTCTTAGCTGGCTCATAGACTTAGTGAGTGACTCATTCATATGTTAAGTCTTGTCTGCAAATTAGGGATGATTCCTTCTTTATTTTGTCTATTCATACTGTAAAAGTTTCAGGGCAGAGGTAATGTGTTTACATGTATTTGTGTCTAGGGAGGTCTAGAGATCCCATTCTAAAATGTTGTTAACATACAGATAAGAAATAGTATTTTTCTTTTCCTTTAGGAAATGTTATATGGCAAACATTTGCTCATTTAGATAAAACAAAAAGCTAAGGATTTTTCACTTCAAATACTTGTTTGCTGTAAGGAGTGATGTTACTGCTTTCTCAAAGCCAAGAGGTCTCATTTGTAAAGCAGTGCTAGGCCACGGAGGTGGAAAACTGTTTAGAGAGTCTTCAGGAGGCCTCTTCTGTGTGCTTGAAATGTGTAGGAAGTGCCAACATAATGTTTATGCTCAGAATATAGCTTCTTTCCATTTCTCTTGTTTTTGAGAGAAAGTTGTTGATATGACTGTTGGGGTCTTTTTGTGTAATTAAATTTCCTATCAACTGACATAGAATAAAGATGCTACAAGAAAGGGCAAAGAGATGAACTAATTTATTGCACAGTTAATCAAGGCAGAGCATTAGAGAAAGGACATGTGTTCTACCCTTCAGCTTGTCTAACGGAGGCAGAATTGAGGACATCTATTACATAGTGTTCTGCTGGATTTGCTTTTCATGTTCTGGTTTTCCTTGTGAATCAAAAAACCCAAACAACAAAGCCTTGAAGAAAGGGTCTGAAAAAACAGAGCCTGAAGCTGTATTGTTCCTTCCTTGAGTGCTTAAAGCTTTTCCCAGAATAGAAATGGGAGCTAACCAAGAGGTGGGTAGGTCAAGAATGTAAAGAACCTGGAGACCCTAAAGGTGAGAGAGCTCTAAACAGGAAGGTGGCTCAGAGCCAATAGCTGTAGGGGTCTACATAGATGAACACATCACAGAAGTTACCCAGAAAATGGGGTGGGCTGAAGAACCCATTCTGCGACACTTTTCTGTATGTAGTGACACATAGGGGTACACACACACACACACTCCCATGTAGCCATGAGCTAGGAGTTGTCTCCTCTTTAGCAGGACTAGCAGAAACACATAGCGTGACAGTACTCTGAGATGATAACACTATGAAAACCATAAATTTGAAGTGATAGGTTCATTTTACTCATGGTTTACACTTTGTGCCATGTTGCTAAACTGTAATTCAGAGGGGTTTCACGTCTGCCGGTACCACAGCGAAACAAGCCGTTGTTTGTCAGAATGATTGCATGTTATGGCAATTACACATGTCATTTCAATTACAGGGGCTTACAAAGTATTTCACAAGTTATGGAAACCTAGCTCTTTAAGGTAATGTGTTTTCATATTCTTTTAAAAAGAAAGAGATTGCTATCAAAGAGGGTTAGAGACACATCTGTGTAGCAGTCAGGTAAACTGTAGGGATCTCTGCATTATCAGTGTGAGCTGGGCGACTTGGTTAATCATTAATGACTTCTCTTGCAAGAGGAGCCTTATTTATTGTTGATAACAACAGGATGTGGTTATTGATAGTTATACTGGAAACTTGAACACTGAATTAGTTTTAAACAGTGTGTTATCAAAAGATGATGACTTAGTCCTGGAAAAAGAACCCCTAATTACTGGCACAGGCATTAAGAGAAAATGTTAGTTTGTGTCAGTCTTGAAAGCTGCATGGTTTGAATCTGTCAGTATCTCCCTTTGCGACACAGTCTCGTAAGTGTTGAGCAGCTGGTGACTTGCCACAGGACTGGAATGGCTGAGTACCTTAAAAACCTTGAAACCTTGCACTAATCATGTGTGTGTGAGAACTCCAGCCAGGCAATAGCTGTTTTGAAAGCAGGTGGCATTACATGTTCACAGTGTCTATAATCTGCAGTTGTCTGTGTGGATGGAGATGGATATGTTGCCACTGCATATTATTTATATGTGCATAATATGTGCCTGTATAGAATATGGATAAGTTATTTATTTCAAAACCATTTTCCATCTCTGTTTAAAGGATCTAAATTTTAGTCAGTCTCACTTTGTCTTCACTTTAAGTGAGACTCCCACTGACAAAGTAACAACAGAAATAATGTACAAATAATGTGTAAATTAGTATGCTGATTAATATCTTGATGATATTATAATATGAATAGTTTATGGTTATAATGCATATAATTATAATAGAATGTTAGTATTACCTAATTATAACATTGTGTCATATATTATATAATATTAATATTATGTAATATTACAGTGTTATAATACTGCTTAATATACTGATCTCTTATACCAAATGAACTCCATTACTAAAAGAACAAACACCTTTTTTTCTTTCCCTCCTCTCCCAGTGATCTGGAGCAACAGTACATCAACTATGTATTCAGGTAAAATGAATAAGCCTTTGATACACCATAGCTGGTTTTATGTGGTATATGTTTTCATTTTCAATCGTGGCTTGTTTAGGAAACTTATAGCTACTGCTACTTAAATGTATTTATTTAGCAGGACATTCATTGGAAGAACAGTGCTAAGCTGAATGGCTTAGCAGCTGAATTTTTTTGGCTCTGGTTATAGGTGGACATGCCAATATACACCTGGGGAGGTAACGAGGTGTTAATTATGAATTTTTTAATCACCATGTGCAGAAGTGATCTATCATTTCCAGAAATAATATTTACAGAGTAACTCCCTGGCAATACCCCACTTCAGAAAATAAAACTTGTACAAAATTGCCAGAAGGGGAGGTAGTGATTACAACAGTATGACGTGCAATGAACATGAGCTTTAAGTGATTGTTCAGAGTGCCGTTAGTGGGATTGAGTAATTGAGACTTTCAATTGTTTTTCTGATTTGGAGATATAAAAGTGGCTTGTTATTTTGTAGTTAGTGAAAGAGTCTGAGTCACTGACCAGACTCCCCTGCGTTTTTTTATTTAAAAAAAAAAAGTTAGTCCTTTCCTCAAAGAGCCATATAAGCCAGAACATTCAGTGTGCGTGGCTTCCGCTAGATTTTTATGAGGCTTTATTTGAAGTGAGTCATAAAGAAACTTTACTAGATCCTACTCCATCCATAATCACATCCTATATATGTTGACCTCTTTTCTTGGAATGGTACCTAAAGTTGTATGGGAACACTATGGACTACGGATACTAAATTCTAAGAAAGGATGGTCAAAAGGAATGAGAGAGAGAGCAGAAGTTAGGAATAATCTTAACAAAAGTGAAGTTGTGCTTGTCCATTTGATTAGATGGATGTGTGCTCTTGTTTGACCACATTAAAGATCGTTGGTAGGAAGTCATCAGGGACACCAGTGTAGGACAGTTACTTCACTTCAATTCCCATTTATTTTGTGAGCATCATCAACATAGTAATANTTCCCATTTATTTTGTGAGCATCATCAACATGGTAATACTGTGTATCTCCTTCTGTCTTAGTTAAATCACATCTCCTTTTTCCATAAATAAGTAATGCAGACCTCTGATTTTGCGTTGGTATGGTTCCAGTGTCTATTCACCAGCGTCCCATGCGTTGACNACTGTGTATCTCCTTCTGTCTTAGTTAAATCACATCTCCTTTTTTCATAAATAAGTAATGCAGACCTCTGATTTTGCATTGGTATGATTCCGGTGTCTATTCACCAGTGTCCCATGCGTTGATAATATCTGAATATCAGTTTGCTTGAAGTAAGCTCTTGTTTAAGTTGGTTGTTGTTTTCTATCTACTATGAAGTGCAAAGCAAATCAGTTTTACTTAGAGAAGGTAGTTGTGTTTATTGAAAGTGTTCTGAAGTATTAGTCATGGAACTTGCAAATCTGCTGCTGTGTGCAGAAATAACCCATGAAGTCTTGGATAAGCTGTAGCTATTTGTCTGTGTTGAAGGGACAATTATGAAACAAGCAGTAAAATCAATTGATTTTTCATTTGGCACCCACCTCACCATGGCTCTCAGTTGTCATTTAAGTTGGAAACTGAATCTGGGCCTGAACCTTTAAATTCAGATTTTGGCTGAAGGTCTTAATTTTGCAGTTTTGATTGAAAAGTCAGGGCTGGGTTCCTGCTGTGTTAGTTGATGATATCCTTTGAAGTCTGTGAAGTTGTGTCCAGTAGAGAACAGGAGTTCCACATTACATGAAAAGTGTGATTATTGATTTAGAGGCTTTTGAAAGGAAGAAACTTCTTGCTAAGGAACTGTGAGGTACAGTGGTATGTATTTTAAAACTGTTCTTTTTTTTTTAAAAAAAAAAACCAACCACAAAAAAACAATGGAATTCTGAAAATGTGTTAGAGAAGCTTGCAGTCCATAGCATTTGGACCTCATCTTGTCTAGGGAAAACAAACAGTACCATTGGCAATGGGATAAGTGACATCTGATTTTTGTTTTGTCATGATAGTGGATGACGTTTGAAAGGGTGTGAAATTTGGCAGAAGTGCTCTCCTTGTTTGTGACCTCCATGATGTGCCGCTGCCGTGAAAGTCCTCCAGTGTCTAATGGGGCTGAAATCTTTCTGCTGCAGAAGGCACTGGCAAGGTGTATCTCTTTGTGAGACCTCTGCGCATGTAGTTACCTTGCAGATGACTGCCACTTCCTTAATTTGGATGAAGCTGGTCAGCATGTTTGAGAGCTGTGTAGACCTATGTATGTATGTACGTGTACTCCCAAGCTTTATTGCACAAGCTTAATTTCTGTGGAAAACCATCAAAAGTATCTTTAAATTACACTGAGTAGAGGGCATTTTACTCTGAACATTCTGTAAATGAGTGCAAACTCCTCACGGGCAGTTCTGGGTCAGAATTACTGTAAATGTGCGCTTATCTCTGTCAGAGGGTGCCCAGCGCTAAATTTTGTGATTTAGCAGGCGTTAAGGTATATGCTGCTTCCTCTACTAAGGGCTTCTCGAGGACTGTGTCAGCCATGACAGGATCCTGGCTCCACCTCCAGAGCAGGACAGTCTAACATGTACCGATGGTCTTGTCTGTACAAGCATGATTCTATGATTTATGAAGGAACTTGCTAGTGTGGTATCAGTGCGACTTTCTCCTCTTAGCACTATTATCAATAGGCCTTTATAGCTCCTTATTTGTAACCTAGATCAGACAGCTGACATGCGGCTGTGCAGGGAAAAGAAAGCAGCTCTGTGGGCACAGCCAGATAGTGTTTAGAATCATAGAATCATTTAGGTTGGAAAAGACCCTTGAGATCATTGAGTCCAACTGTTAACCTAACACTGCCAAGTCCACCACTGAACCACGTCCCTAAGCACCACGTCTATACGTCTTTTAAATACCTCCAGGGATGGTGACTCAACCACTTCCCTGGGGCAGCCTGTTCCAGTGCTTGATAACCCTTTTGGTGAAGAAATTGTTTCCTAATATATAGGAAAATACATAGGTTTTTTTACAATAGAGGCTGTTCAAAGCATTTCTGTTCAGTATGAAAGTACAGTTGTACTCTGAGTGTAGAGACTGCCTGGACAGAGCAGATTAAAAGTTCTGCCCCAAGCTACTGGATCTTAGAATGTACCTGTATGTTATATTAAAATATATATATATTTAGATTAAAAAGAAACATTAACTGTATTGGCTCTGTTGGACACTTCCAGAGGTACAACTGAAATTAGCAAAATCTCCTGACATACGCTGTCCCTACATGCCATGCACTGTTTCTTGTTTTAAAATCTGGAACAATTTGGGAGGGGAGAATGTGTTAAGCAAAAGTACATGAACGGGAACTTTCCAGAACCAAACAGATCTGAAGAAATATTTGCTGATGTTGAAAGTGTGGTGTTCTTCTCACTTTGTCACTTACAGCATGATTATTCAATGGCTTTTAAAAAAGGAGCCAGACCAGGAACAAGTGTAGGAGGGAAAGCGGAGCTGTGCTATGCAGAGACGGGAGGGGTGATGTTGCTTCTTAGTGCCCAACCCCATCCTGTTCGTCCATCTCCCTTGTGTTTAAGCATGTGGGGCAGGGAGGCGGAGGAATAGAAGAGCACAAATGTACTTCCAAGAACCTCCCTCTTATCCTTCAGTCTTGTTCCCACCACCTTCTTTTTACTGCAGTGCTGTATTTCCCTGCACTCTGACTTCTGCTTTAGTGTTCTACTTCCTAGTGATTTTCCCAGTAATACTGCATTTTCTTTTATTCCTTTCCAGTATCCCACTTTTTATCAAGGAGGGAGCCAGATTTCTGCCCCCCCCCCCTCCCCGGCTAGCTGGCAAGGGGTAGCATGAGGGGGAAGGTAATAATGTCTACCTGGCATGTTGAGGGATACATAATGTGTCTTAGAAGTGGGTCACGGCTCATCTTGGGCTTTCTCCTATGCTGAGGCAGGTAGAGATACGTTACTTCTTGTGGAGAACCTGGAAGAAAGTTTCAGTACATCCCAATATCTGTCACTGGCTGATGTTTGTTCGCAAAGGCATACCAGATCGCCGAGCAGTCCCTGGTGAGGAGAAAACCAGACTTGCAGCGTGAGAGTTGCAAACGGTGAATAAATGTCACTGACAAAGGTGTGAGGTAAAGGCTCTACCCTGTGCAGCTGAACTACATCTAGCTTCTGAAAGAGCTGCTAATCTGTCACTCTTGTGAATTAAAAAAACTGCAGTAGATTTTCTGCAATAGAGAAGGGCAGCTTTGCAGGCATGAATTGCTGTTCTTGCTCACAAAAACTCTTTTTAGCCAGAAAGAAAACCAAGGGTGACCCAGCCCTCAGTATTGAGTACAGGGGAAAAAGAGAGGAGGAGAGAAATCCGGCACAGGGATTTTGGGTTTGCTGCAGCCTGATGCCCAGTCTGTCCCGCTGGAAGCCTCTGAATCCCTAATCTGGTTTTACAGCATCATCGTGTCTTTTCTACCGATGTTCTGTTCAGAGCAGAGTTACAGTACAGCTTTAATGCCATCTAACCCATGTGCCATCTAACCCAGGTTGAACCTGCCCCACGCTTTGCAAAGAAGGTTTTGTTTTCCTTCTATGTTTTCTTTGGATCAAGGCCTAGGATGTCTGGTAGGTTTATCAATTCCTCTTGGTTGCAGAAGGAAGTTTCTCTCTGATCATTTCCCAATCTCGCTGTTTCTTTGTTTAAAAATTAATAATGCAAAAAGCAAAAGTGGAGAAACACGGCTTAGTCATAATTCTCATCACTGTTGATACAGTTTCACTTGCCCTGCCAGTCTCCTGTTTTCTCTGTTATTCATTCAAAAGCAATAGGCCTTTGCTTCCTTTTCTCTCTTTACCAGGAAACTGAGGAATTGGGCTTGTTTATTGTGAATTCCTCTTGGTGTCCCGTGCGGGGAGAGCCTGCATGTATGGGGAGGAGGGGTGGGGGGGAATTGCCTACTGTAAGTGATGTGCTTTGCCTTGTTTAGTATCTTTGTGACAACCACATCTTTTAAAAACATGTATAAATATTGACAATGTGAACATACTGTACCAGCTGATGCCTGTCAAAGACATTGTATAAGACATTAAGCCTAAAATACCTGCCTGCCTGTCACTCATGGACTGTTTCCTCCTTCAGCCCGTGTTCTTCCATGGCTGATTTCAGTGACAAGCTTCCCCACCGAGGCTTCCCTGGCCATGGGATTTCCATGTTCTTTGCAGTTCCTTTTGCAACCGCTATCTCTGCAAATGATGCTGGGATTCCCCAAAGCATGCCTAGGGCAGGCCACCAAGTGCAGTAGCCTGGTGGCTCACGTAGAGAACTGGGACCAGCTGAGAATGAGCAGGCTTGGACATGGTAGCTGTGTTAACGCTGGAAACAGGAATTGGCCTGGTATAAGCACCACGCTGATGAAACTGTACTGCTGCAGGTACTGCAGGTAGCTCATTTACAGCGAGTTCAGTTTTCTAGCCATAACCTTGTGTGTTGGGAACCACTTCCAGCTCTTTCTCTGCCTTAACTTCATTGTGCAGGCATCCATTCCTCTGCTGGCTGGGTTGCCACTTTACTGCTGTTACTGGGCCTAGTGAACTCTAAGAATCCCTGGTAATTAGCCAGGAGAAATAGCTTTAGCATTCATAACATTAACGAATGTCTTTTCATCTTTGTAAGTGCAATGCTTGGTGCTTATCAAGAAGAAACCTCTCCTGATACTCTTTTCTCCTTCTGCCTCTTGTCCTTTGTGTTTGTCACAGACATATGTTGTTGGCAATTGGAGGAAGCTGTAGCTCTGCTTTGGAAACATGAATGCTTCTCCTATCTTACAGTGCCCCAGAATATATTTCTGTAGACTTCTAACCTTGGAAACAACATGGAGTGAAAAAACTTGGAATAAATCAGAAATTTACCAGAACAATCAGTAGCACTGAAAAAGGCTCTGTACAGCCTATACCGCATACTCAGAGGATGAAGTCTTTGTAGGACCTCAGAAATCTGAAGTGATGCTCTAGGGAAAGAACTGGTCACAGCTGACTTTCCTGTTCACTTGTATCTTCCGGATAAGTGTGCATCATTTGGGCTGGTATTTGGTTTTATTTTTATGCATTTTTTTTAAACTTGTTTAACTGCAGTGTTTGTCCTTTCTCTGACTGACATTTTGGGCATGAATGTGCAGTGCATGCACAATCAGATGCATAAGACTCTATATTGACTCTTAGATGCAATATATGCACGTCCGTATAAAGCAGACATTGGTACGCACACAGCTGAAATTAATCCTCAGACAGAGAGACACTTAAGTCTAGACACAGGTACAGTTCTCTATAGATTCTGTCTCAGTGGTGTCACCAGCTGGCTGAACAGCAGGTCTGTTGAAAAGGACTTGGGGGTAACAGTGAATGCTGAGATCTGTATGAGGCAGTAGTGCATGCTCATGGCAAATTAAGGCAAACCATGTGTTGGGCTACATTAGGAGAGTAGCCGTTGGATCGAGAGAAGTTATTATGAGCATTGCTGAGGTGGCAGCTGGAATACTCTATTCAGTTTTGGGCCTCCCAGTTCAAGAAAGATACCAAGATATTGGAGATCTAGCAGAGGGCTACTGACATTGTTAGGGACTTCAAGCACATGGCCTACTGCAAGGAGAGTTTGAAGGAGCTAGTCTTGTTGAGACTGGCAAAGTGGATACCAAAGTGCAACCTGAAAACTACCTACACCTTCTTGAAAGGGAGTTGCAAAGACAACAGAGCCAAACTCCTCTAAGGAGCAGCAGATGGTATAACATTGAACAACAGCCATAAATTGCAGCTTTGGTGGTTTAAAGATGGGACATCAGGAAAATCTTCCTTGCTTGGAGGGTAAGGTGGCCCTGGGACAAGTTAGCCAGAGAGGTGTGGAATCTCCAGGCTGGGAGGTTTTTGAGACCTGGCTTTTTGAGACAGTGCCACAGAGGACATGATCAAATATTGGTGATAGCCCTGCTTCAGGTGAGAGTTTGTATTTGGTGACCCTGGAGATTCCTTCCCAACCAACTTTTTTTATTAAATTGATACTTATGCCTCAGTTATTCTACTTAACTGGAATAAGTTTCACCGTGAAAAAACAAACACAAAGCTGTCAATTTATAATGTTCAGGCCATGTAATAAATCCTGTAGTATACAATTAATCTTTTTTTATTTTTTAGTGTGGTGCTGTTGGCCTCTGCATCCCATCCAGCAGGTAAAGTGGATTAAGTTGTTCCTTTCTTAATTTTCCATATTGCCTTTCATTACCATGCATATTTTTAGAGGCCAAACCCTATAGGATTTTAGCCCTGGTATTCAAAAGGAATATGACCAATAATATGATATCATGTAGGAAGAGGAGAGGAGGGTATATTACACTGTGTAATTTGTGTGATATTTACTAACACCTTTCTTAGCTGCCCTTTGCAAAGAAGCAGCATAGTACAGACAACAAAGAACACCTTTTGAGGTCATGCATAGTAAAGAACTAGGATTCCCTAGGAGAATATGTCCTTTTCAGAGCATTGTCCCAGCAGTCCATATAGAACTGTTTCCTTCTCTGCATTTCCCTCAATGCTATGCAGAGATTTCATTTTGTTGCTTTCATAAAATGTATTCCATCACTTGAGCCCGTGGCAGGATTTGAAGTACCGAAAATTCAAAGGCTAAAAATGGAGAAATTGAATGTTTGATGGTGGGTAACATTCCTGTCATACTGGTGTTTAAATAGTTAGAAGGATAAAGATGATCATCTGTTGCTTTCACTAGACTTTTGCTCCGTCAGAAAAACAAAGGAAGAAGCATTTAAATAAACATAAATTCTGCCTTTTGCCTGGTAGTGCATATTGTGTATATAGTATTCCCCCACCAGGACAGACAGACATGTTAAGCAAAACAGTCCTGCATTTCAAAAAGCGAAAGATGGCGCTTCCTTTGAATCTGTAGAGCCAAGAACAACCAGGGCCCGGGTTCCTGGAAATGCAAGTACTCGAGAGCTCTGCTTGGATCTGGGAGAACTTTGTTAAACCTCTCAACTTGCTCTGTATGACAGAGTTCAAATGCCAGAGGGGGAAGCAGCCAACATATGTCTGTGTTTCCTGTTGCTTCAGTAGGAACTATCACGAGCTGTGTAATAAAAGAAGTGGGTATGTGCATGTCTATCCACTGGCAACAGTTGCTTAAGCAGGATCTTCTGTATACTAGCAAAGAATACTCTTACACATCCCTTTCCCCTTTTTCAACCAAAGGCAGGACCTGGCTAGAAGCAAGGTCAGAGAGAAATCATTAAACACATTAGAAATGTGGAAAGCATCATAAATGAAAAGTCAGCCAGCTGTAAAGGCTCAAAGGAATGTTAAACTAGTAATGTTCATATAATTGCCGTTCCCCTGCTTGTAACAGTGGATAATTTTCTTCCCCTGTGTTCCACTGAGTATATTGCTTTGTCCCTCAGGTGATCTCTTCAGTGCCTTGGACTTTCCATTCCTGTACTTCTACAGGTTTCATAGCAGCTGCTGTGCCAGGTAACCTCTCTATAACAGGACACATGAATGTTTTTGAAATAAGAGATCCTGTTGACTTCCAACCTTGACTCTCAGTTAAAAATTTTGGAGCGTGCAAAACCTTAGTTATACTAGTTTCTGCTGGAATAAGCCAGTAAGACTGCAGAGAGTATGTTTCTGTCATATCTGTGGGTACGCATTTGAAGGCCTGAGATTCAAATATGCTGGAAGTATACATGTTTATTTGAGTGAGTGCATTCTGATCAGGAGAGTTCCTACTCACCAGTAAAATAATTTTTACCTAATGTAGCAAAGCTTTGATAAATAGCATCTCTCAAATGCTTCTCAAGTCAGATTAGCCCTTGTAAAACTTGCTGTTTGCAGTGATTACAAAGTATTAGTCTTCAGCAGTCTATGGGTGTACATGGATTTATTTGTCTGTACATCTTGTTATTTGGCAGAATGCTTTTTTTGGGTAAAAGGGAAAAGCTTTAACAAGCATTCCTTTATTTTGAATAGCAAAAGTTCACTGCCCAGTAGTGTAATTCTCACAGGACAATGTAAGTATGTTTTCTATAGGTCTTAATTATCTCAAAAAAATTTATTCCTGTCTTTCCCTCCTGTCTTTTGCCAAACGGAAGTATTTTCTTTTAGAGGGGAAAAAAATGCTTTCATGCTAACTGATGGGAAAAATATTTCCTGATTGTTAGGGATTTTCTTAATTGTATCCATAATTTCCATTAAAAGGGGATATTAAAAATGGTTGTTAAATAATTTCCCTATGTATGTATTTTTTTGGTATGAAAGCATCTTTTTTCAAGGGTGGACTATCCGCACTACAAGTAACTTGCAATTAGGTATTAATGAATAAGTTGTTCCATGGTAGGTAGGTGAAATCTATTTCTTCTTGAAGGCAAGGTCTAACTGGAGGCACTAATGGATATCTGTCTAGCCCAGATATTCTTCTCTTCACTTCATCAGAATTTTACCACTGTTGTAGCCTCCCGCTTCTGTTTCTATTGCCCCAGCTTCAGTACATATATAGTAGACAGCACTGTACACTACAGCAAGTGGAACGGAATAGTTAGATGGAGAAACAAGCATCTCAGTTGCTTTCCTACATCTTGTAATCTAGTGTCTTTGTAGACATAAAGGATTTGAAGGAAAACCTCCACAATATAAAGTAAGGGTAACTGATGCAGCTAAATCTACTACCTGTGCAGAATGTCTGAAGCATTAATAGTAAGGTGCAAAGTGCTCCATTTATTTAATGGAAGAAATCAGTGTTAATTGTAACATCAATATTTCAGGTATTACAATGAGCTGCTTCACTTTTTGTCTCTGAATTACACTAACCAGCTTCAAATCACTTTGACTAAAAGCCCTTCTCAGCAGGGCAAAAGATGTGGAACAAACTTAAGCCAGCTGCAGGACTTCCAAAAGTTTGTGCAATGTTGCTTCATTGAGCTCACTGATTTCTCAGAGTGGAATGCTCTACTGTTCAGCACTTCTCTGCAACAGGGAGCTGAGTTTGGACCTGTCTTTTATCACGAAAGCAGCACCTGCTTTCTTGGCTCCAGGCACAGCGGATAGTCCTTTGGGGTCTCATGGTATGGCTCAGTGTAAAACCCTAGTACCTCCTCCTCCTGGGCAGTTATCTAACCCTACTGTTCGGTGTGTCAAAAACACCTGTACTGACATGTGGCTGAGATGCAACTTTGCTGCGTGTACTGAGCAGGGAACAGAACTTGGCTGAGGTGCTGGAGCCCAGCATGGAACTTCTCACCTGGGGAGCTACCATCTTCCACCCTTCCTGCTATTGCAGAGAGGGCACCAACTGCATTGCATCAGTATCCAGAAGAGCACACCTTCTTTGAATACCGAGGCAGTTTTTGCCACTCCACCTGTGTGCTGTGTTGATCCTATCTCCTTTCCCATGCAGCTTCCCACAGTACTTTGTAATCCGTTATGCCTCTCAACCAGCCACACAGTCCATTTTGAAGTCCTTTTCTATTCCCTGCTTGCTGGTTTACGCTATTTCACTGGTTCACAACCAGTGGGTTGTAAGTATGTCACAAATGAAACAAAATCCAGAGCCAAAGCTTGTAAGCTCTGTGAGGTCCAGTGAGATGTGGAGCAGAGTTTCCTTAAGAGTAGTCTTGGCTACAGGAGCACTGGGGACTACTGTCCTATATGACTTGAGAATCAAAATTCACTTAATTGTCAGCAGAGAGCTTTGGAGTGTTCTGTTCCCAGCACCACTGAGTCATCTGTCTATTTGGTATACAGTAGAGATGTATTTGACTTCCTGATTAGAATTTAGGCTTCATGAAGTTTAAACAGCTTGAAAGCTTCAGGCAGAAACTTTCCAGTGGTTATTTTTTCAGTTCAAGGCTCTGTGGAGGTTGAAGTGAGTTAGCTGCTAAACATGTGTGGCTCCTGTTGAAATTAGCATTGCCTTTATTCAGAGCCATTTCAGTGCCTGAAGTTAATATTTCGCCTCATGTTTCCAATAATCTCTACTTTTCTGATTATGCAAGTGCATTAGAGACCATGCATAAGAGTGTCAGACTTACTTTACTCAGACTCTAGTCACTGACTGAACAAAACCTGAGATGTACTGGACATAGTGTAAGCTCTTTGTCCACCAGCTTTCTTACTCCAAATGGGATTAACACTGCTTGAAGGGTGACTGTTCAGTTCTGCATTAGGAAAACCAAGATGCCTGTAAGAGGTTGCTTAGCTGAAATTAAGAGACTTTATTAACAAACTTCCCCCATCCCTTGCAGTGGACTGTTGGGATTCTTTCTGATGTTGCACACGGTGAAGCTAAAAAGCAGCACAACCTCAGGGCAATATGCAGCGTGGAGTTTCCTTGCAAAGGTAAGAGAAAGACTGTCACAGGAACACAGTGGATCTGTGCTTCTCCCAGGAGAGCTGAGGAATTTCTGCATCTCTCTAGTTTCCCTTGCTATTCCTATTTGACGCTCCTGTCTGTGCAACCTGCACGTAGAGTTGAGACAATAAATATCAGGTGCATAATAAGCCAGGATCATTAGCTGAGGTGAAATACTGTATATATAGACTGAGTTTAATGGAGCTGGGCTGATTACTGCAGCTAAGAATTTGGCCTACTGAATCCCAGTAATACAAATCTATACTTTCCAAAGGTATTTTGGAGAAGAATACTCCTTCTGAGAGTCTGTGCACTAGCCATTGTTTCCAGTGTGTCTTCCCAGAGCCAAGAGTTAAAACTAGCTCCCTGAGGGTCAGTGCCAGAACTCCCACTGCTGTTCTTGCAGTGGGGAGTGGTGGATGTCATTTGCCTTGACAGTAACAAAGCTTTTGACAGTATCTCCAACAATGTTCTTGTATCCAAATTAGACTTACAGTCTGGATGGGCAGACAATTAGATGGGTAAAAAAATGGTTTCAGGCTCAGAAGGTAGAGGTTGATGATTTCTGCTGTAACCAGAGGCTTGTGACAACTGGAGTAGTGCAGGGGTCCGTTCTGGGCCCCATGCTGTTTAACATCTTTATTGAAGAATCAGAGGTGATAGAGTGCACTGACACTTGCAAAGGACACTGAACTGGGAGGAGCAGTCAATAACGCTGAAGGACAGGGTTGCCTTCCAGAGGGACCTGGACAGGCTGGAGGAATGGCCTCACAGAAATCTTACAAAATTCAGCAAGGACAGTTGTGATGCCCTGCACATGAGAAGGAAGAGCCCCTGGCAATAATACAGGGGACACTGAATGGCTTAGAAGCAGCTCTGCGGAAAAGGACCTGGGGACTTTGGTAGAGAGCACGCTCAACATGAGCCAGCAGTGTGCCCTGGCAGCTAAGAAGGCCAAAAGTATCCTGGGTTGTACTAACAGTACCACAAGCAATAAATTCATGGAAGTGATCATGCCCCTCTACTCAGCACTTGTTAGACCACATCTGGAATAGGGAGCCTTGTTTTAGGCACCTCAGTACAAGAAAGACATTGATAAACTGGAGCAAGTTCAGCAGAGGGCTGCCAAGAAAGTCAGGGGGCTGGAGCACTTGCCTTCTGAGGAGCGGCTGCCGGACCAGGCTTGTTCAGCCTGGAAGAGAGACAGCTTTGGAAGCACCTAACAAACAGCAGCCACCCGGTAGCTATGCAGAAATTATCGAGACAGATCCAGGCTTTTCACAGTGGTGCATGGTGGGGGGAGTGTGAGGTGGAAGATAACAAGCGTAAGTTGAAACAAGAGGTTCAGATTGGGTATAAGGAAAAACTTTTTCACTGTGAGGACAAGTCAGGCAGGGGTACAGGTTGCCCAGGGAGGCTGTGCCGTCTCCATCTTTGGAGGTTTTCAAGACTCAACTGGACAAAACCCTTAGCAACCTGGTCTGACCTCTTGAGGTCCATTCCTACTGGACTTATCCTATGATCTGCAGATCTAGGATCTGGCTGTACTTGATTTAAGTTATTAACAGCTTATTTGTTAAATTATCAGTGTAAATGCAGTCAGAAGAGCTTGTCAGGCACTTTTTCCCTGGTTAGATTTTGCTTTGTTTCATCATTCTCAGCTAGGTCATCTGAAAACCACAACCTTCCTACGTGGTTTGTGATCACAGCTTTCCTACTACAGTGAATGAAGCTGTTACCTTAAAAAAAACCAACAAACCTAGACTTGCATAATATGCTTGTTTAGAAACTGTAGTCAAATAAGTCTTTAGTTTTTCTGGGGATAACAAGCGGGGAGTGATATGGCTTGTTTTGTGCTTTGCAAGCTGTTCCACACTATACAAGTCACATAGAGTTTCTCACCAGCTTGAATTTCTTCCAAACATTCTGACTGTGCAGATTTTAGTACCTTAGCTTTCTTCTTGCTCCTTAGTAAGTCAACTAATCTAAAGCTTGTTCTTACTTTTTTTTTTTATTTTTTTTTTTAACATTCTGGGTTGGAGATGGCAATAGCTGGCTCTGCTAGTAGGTATTGTGAATAAGGAGAAATGGTTCTACATGTGGTATTTATGACGTATCTGGAAAAAAATGCAGGCAAAGATGTGTTGTGAAATATATATTTTAAGCACATTTGGGTCCTTCCCAGATGAAGTGGATCAGAGCCACAAAGTCTGGACTGGATCAAAGCTTTCCTGAAGTTCAAGAGTTTCTAGATTTGTGGGGTTTTGGCCAACTCTAGACATAAATTAGACAAAGTTTGTTCTAGCCACTGTTGTCAATGAAATTACGTGCCTGTATAACAACTGAAGATTTGTCCCTGTGTCACTGTGATAATTTAATCTGTTCTTCAGCCTTGAAAGTCTGTCTGTGTACATGCACGGTTTAATTATCTTGCTTAGGAAGGTTTTTGTAACAGCAAATTAGTCCTTTTCCTGTTGTAGCTTTAACCCAGTGCTCAAATTATATGCCTTGCATTCAAACAGGGGAATAAGTAATAAGGACACGAGATCTGTCTGGAGCACTAATAATTTTATCAAAACTAGCAGTTTCCCTAATATCTTTCACTAGTGTTTTAAAGCTTACTATAAGAATGGACTCTGTCATGCCCATCTGAAGCAGCACTGAGGAACTGCTGCTCCAAGTGCTAAAATGCAGCTGATTTCAGGGTAGAAGTCAGTGAATGCTTGAAAAATTCACAAACACTATACATCAGTGTTAGAACAGGGATACAAAGAAACTGCAGAGACAGACATGGACAGGCAGAAAGCAAGAACTGAACTGGAGCTTGCCTACAAGGGTAGGGGCTGATCTACCAGCTCTTGCAAAATTCTTGCAAGGTATCTTGTAGCTATAAGGAACCATAAATCTACATATGGGGTAGCTGAGAAGAGTCTTATCTATCTGATCACTAATGCTACTTCCTGCAGGTGTTTGGAAGAGTTAAAACTACATACTGATCTGTACTGATCCAGCCCAACATTGCCTGGGTATGAGAACTGTCTCAATCACATCTTAAGTCATCAGACATGCAGAAAAGCAGTATTTAACTAGTACTGTAAAAATCTGTTTAAATCCAAGTGTGTGACTCCCTTTAAAAAGAAAAAAAAAGGAAGGAAGTTAATGTGGATAAAGAATAAAGATAGAAAGTGTTTGAATCTGGACTTGCAGAATGAGATACAGTGAAAAAAAACCAACAACAGCTTTGCGTTCTCACATGAGCATTTTTCTTGGATTGAGTAGTGCCCCAGATCATCCTCTTAATCTCTCAGACTGACTGGAGTTTTCACCAGCAGTTGGAAAGGAGCAGCATTTGAGGCCAGAATATGTTTATCTTGCAAATGAGCCAAGAAAGGAGAATGCTGTAGTCCTCAGACAGCAGTGCAGGCCTCTAGGGAGGTGCAGAGAATCAGAAAATCTGTTTTCCATTCGGATGCTTTGTACCTATGTGACTGATGAGCTGGGGCTGAGATCGTTGCCACCACTTCATTTCTTGTTAAGTGCCGATAGACCAATAAACTAACCGTGAGATCTGATTTGGCCTGCTTTGCTGATTCAAAGAGACATTCTTTGTGAAGCCCACATATTTGGCCTCCCTGCCCTCTAGTTTTTCATTCACTTAAAAACTGGAGCTGGGTCATAACTTGTTTTTATGGCACTTACTTTGGCTGCGGTGATTTAATCATTGCATGAGGTTTTAAAATTCTTCCCTGTAATGATTTCTGACAGCTTTCGTGTCAAAGTATTGCTTTGTGACGAAACACAGGTTTCATCTCTATGTATAGCCCTGTGTGATATTTATAATGACAAATGCTCTCTGCACTTTTGCTGTGAAAGCAAATAGTGTGTGTGTTAGTCATATCTGTATAGATTTGTGAGAAATGCCAAAAAATGCTAAAGTGGTCTGTAAAACAACAACAAAAAATGCTTTTAAGAAGCCTAAGAAATATGGAATGCTTTGTCATAGCCTTGCACAGATTTGATCCCCAGAAGAGCAAGGATTTGAAGCTATACTGAGATTTCTTGTTTTAATTTGAAAGCTATGCTAGTATCATGGGTCATGTACTGGAAAGAAAAACTGGAGATGCTCATATATACAGACAGAAGCATCTGGTGAGAACGCTAATGAGCTCTAACAGTGCTGTCAGTGAGTTTGTTTAGATTAAGGCTGCCAATCTATATCTGGTGATGAAACCTGTTAGTGTCTCCAAAAATTAAGCAGCAGAAATAGTTTAAAACATGAATAGAAGGGGAAAATGGTATTACAAAACATTTCTTCAGCAAGATACTGGTTACTCAGTTCATACTCCTGTGTCATGTTTAGTGTCATCACAATAAATTTGTAGTAGTGAATTCAGCATGTTTCCGATAGGAACCTATTGGGAGAGCTTGTTATAAAGAGGAAGAATAAATGGGAAGATCAGTGGAAAGTGGATTTTGGATTCTCTCTTTTTTCATCCCTCCGCTGAAGAAATGAAGTTGGATAACTGAAATCAAGTTGCTTTGAATTTTACACTGGTTTTCTTATGCATTGGTTGGAAGAAAGTTTAGATTAATCTGACCAGGAGTATGCAGCTCTTTTCTATATGGCCATCCCATGCACCATTATGTAATCGCTAGTGTATCTGAATAGTGTTGGAGGCTCCCTGATACAGATGAGCATCCCCTGACAGCTGTTTTGGTTCCTTGTTTGTTACCTTTAGAAGTGTTTGCCCCAGGTCACCCTGTATTTAATGCTGGCTGCCAGACATTGCGAAAGTACTTTTGCAGGAGCGTCTGAAAGAGTATCTTATTCATGGGTCTTATTTACCTAACTGTAGCCCACTGTACTTATACCCCAGCAGTTTTAGTCCTTCCCCAAAATATATAACAGCTATTCAAAATGCCTCCTGCAGTCCTTGCTTTTATGTTTTGTGTCTGTGTATCTGCTTCTTTGGTCCCCATGGTGTCTTGAAGAGAATGGATAGATCAGATCCATCTTCATGTCAGAGAAAAAAAATGATGATATCCCTCTTAAAGACTGGAAAAGTACTGATGTTTTTTATTAAAGCAGAAATTCTCTTTTTCCTGCGTCTTATAAAATGGAGAGGCCACAACTGCAAGTCTTCTGGGGCTCCTAGCCTGGTTATGCTCATTGCACCTCTCTTCACAGATAGCGTTTCACATGAGAATTTTATCTGCTTTAATTCCAGGGGCAAACCAACCAAGAGAAATAAAAGGAACTCATGTTTTTTCCACATTTTTGCAGTCTTAGAGCCTCTGCTAAGGACTATGCTTCTATTTGTATATTTCTTAATTCCTCTCTTCTTGATGCTTAGCATGCAAGTGCTATAAAATATTCTGGTCCAGAATGTCAGGTCCGTCCTTCTGCTGAGGGCTGTTTACTTGCGGAAGTAGGTGCCACTTTAAGAGAGTCCTGCCATTGGCACCTTCTGAAGCAAATGGCTCTCGTTGTTCATCTCTGCCCTTAATGGGACAGGGTTCTAGATTAAATAAACTGTTTAAAAATTTTACATGTATAACATAACCAGAACAGGAATGTGTTTGGTTATCCAGAACTTGCCCACTTGGTTATACTGTAGACTGAAGTAGTCTCCTCTTTGCATGCTGCTGTGCTCAGACAAAAATGACAGTGAGATTCTTGGCTGAAAATCACATTGCTTTCTTGGCTTGGACCTCATAAAGCTTTATGCAAAAATGTCATAAACTCCCACTGGTGTTCCATAAGCACAGTGCATTTTCATTGGGCAAAGATCCTGCACTGCGTGCAAGGCTGTCTCAAGATCTGCCCAACCTGGAAAAACTGTGCAGCTGCAAGCCAAAGCCCTGGGAGACAGGGAGAATTGTGTGCTAGACCTGGCCGGACTCTGCTGGTAGGTACTGTTCATGGCGCCAGTGTGGTCTGAAGTGCATCTCTAAAAGAGGGAGTGTCCATGAACGTAAAGCTTTCAAGTATGCCAAGAAGGGGTTCATAAAAGAAAAAGTCAGCTTCTTCCATCTATGCACCTTGTGTACTCTTATGCGTGTGGATATGCACATACATATGCATAAAGATAATTAAAAATGGCGAAAATCCATAGTGGTTTGTGGTTGGTCCTCCCTGTATGTCGTATGTACATTTATTCTTGACAGATATATTTGATTCCTGTGAATCACCATAGGGACTAAGCAAATACCTTGGAAAAGAAAAAGTGTTTCCCTGCTGACCTTAACGAGCAGATAAGGCAATCAGTGTGCTCTTAACTGCATCTTAAGGGTCTATAAAAAAGACCAGTTGCTGAAACCTTTAAAGTATAGGTTTTTGGGTAGTTTCCATGGAGACAGCTTGATAGTTACGTTGTAGCATCCAACACTAATTACACCATATAATTGTTGGGAAGACATCAGTCTCCATAACAACTCCTTCGTGTGCTACATGACCACTAAGCTAAGTGGCACAGTCTCCCAGGGGCACTAATGCAACTTAAGGAAGCTGTCTTGTAAGAATAGCTGAGACTTGGAGATTCTGAATCTCCAGGTAATGGAAAATTTTAATATGTATACTAAGAGGTGTTGTATAGGGCTGCAGTGGTGTATCCATTGAAAAAGGCAGCTACACAGCTTTTGGGCAGGACATGGTCACACAAGTAAGTACCTGAAGTTATGTGTTGCAACTTAGGGGTAGTATCGCAGCACAATTTTCATCTGTGCTTGATACAATAAATCCAGTCTCAGCAGACATTAACTGATAGATTGAGCCCTAAGAGATGCTCTGAATCAGTTTGTTTCCTTTTATCCATCATGATACCTGTTTGAAGTGCGTCATGTACATTTGGTGTTGTCATTCTCTTGAACATAAAGCTAACTGCAGAACCACTGGCTTGGAGCGTGTCTTTGGAAGGTATTTTTTCACCCCTACCCTTGACAAACCGTCTCTATATACTTGACAGTAGAAAATGGCAATTTAAAAGTAGATTTTGTCAAATCTAACAGAATGTTGAATTGCAGAGGATGCAGGTTCATTGGTTGCTCTGCATAACAGATTCCTAGTCTTTCATGTTTTTCTTTGGTCTCCTAGAGTTACTTACATATGTAGAGCTGAGGCTGGGAGATGAATCATAAGTGTGACAAAGAGAAGACAAAAGAATGAGGACTATTTTGGAAATCATTTCCGTTGCTAATGTACTGATGTAAATGCCAAAATCATATGGGAGAACTGTGCAGTATGTAACATACAAATGTAGAATGTTTCAAAGCTAACTAAGGCTAGGCTTCCAAAAATGAGCAAAAATAGCCATATTCTCCTCCCGTGCGGGTTCCCTGTTCTTTTCAGGATCACTAGCTGCTTTTTTGATTCTTAAAAACCTTCATGGGTGAAATGTCCCCGGACTGCCTGACAAATCTTGAGCCTGATCATTGACGTCTCCGATAGGCACTTGGTGTCACACTCCATGTTGCTTTCTTCAGAAACTTCTCATGTTAGTGAGCTCCTGCTGTCTGAAACAGGGCTCCCTGTCTTTCTCTTCCTCTCCCTCCCTTACTCAGAACCAGTCTTTGCAAAATCTCAAGTGTGTTCATTTCTCAATCCCATCTGTACACCTGTTTAAGGATTAGATTTTGACTTTCAACAAAAGTCGGCAAACAGCCATAGGGCTCTGGGGGAGGCAGACTGAAATATGTGCTGCTCAGGGAAATCACATAGCCTTCAAACAATCTTAGGAGATGATGGTGAGCTGTTGTCGCCCTATCCACAGCTAGCACAGAGAGGAAGAGGGCAGAGTGCAGCTTTCTCTCCATGCATGTTGCTGTGGATGGTTGTCCTAAGTGGGCAGAAAGGAATGGGTCTTCTTGCAGAGCCTTCCCCACCCTTTCTGAAGGAATGGGAGGCCAAAGACTATAGTCAACTATAGTGACTTCTGTCACTGTCTTCCCATGCATGGGACACGCAGGGATCACTGAGGCCCGCAGGGCTAAGTGTGTAACTTTGTGACATTGCTTATAAAAGGCATTGCTCAAAATGGTTTAGCTGTGTTAGTATTTTAAAAAACATTGTCTCAAGTATGACATTTTTTAAGGTTTCTGATTGAATATTGTGACCTTTTGTAACAGTGAATGGTTAGAAAGCCCTGCAAAGACTTTTGTTTTTGAATGGAAAAATAAAACCTTAAAGAATACCAATTCTTTCTTGCAGTCCTTAGCATAATAATAATAATAAGAGCATGTTGACTTCTTTCCATTACATCATTACTAAAACAGCATAAACACACCAGAGAATGGCAGTGCAGAGACTGTGTCTCTGTTATTATTGTTGGGCTGTACAGAAAGGGGTCAGCAGGGAGATTTAGTTATCTGGTCTGGGAATTGTTTGTTTATGAATTAGGTTTTCCCAAAGGAGTTGTGAGATGGGAAATACAATAGGAAATGGACTTTATACATGCACAGAAATACCAAAACTGTAAGTGTCATGTGGGAGAGAGGTTGATGGAAACTTGCTATTTTTGCTAACAGATTTAAAAAAAATGCTTGATTACGCATCCCGAAGTTTCCTCTGCTATTTTTGATACTAGTGATATCCTCCACAGAGTTCTGAGTTAGTCATGACAGAAAAATGTTTTACTTCCGATAATGTTGACAAGGAACATAAGCACTTCAGGTATTTCTATAGATTTTAACAATGGAAAAATGCATTATATTGCTTTTCACTAAAATATTGCCCTTAAGCTAGGTGTCCTCATTGGTTCTGACAATATCCTTGAACCCTTTCAGCAACATTTGTGCTTTCCATGTGTAAGTAAAGCAGAACGTGTAGGATCTGTTCTCTGATAGCAGTGATACTGGGGGCAAGAAGAGCTTTGAAGATGCACTCAAAAGCCACACAGGTCTTGAACTGACAATGGCCTCAACCTGCAGTGTTCAGCCTGAGACCTTCAGGCAATCTAGCATGGAAAGAGCAGTCGCTGAGAATGTGTGAAGCATCCTACCCAGCACCCCCCTCTTCAGTAAGGTACTCAGATATGATCAGTCTTTGCACAATGGACCAGTCCCCAGCTGGGTCATGTGAGCCAGATGTAGAGGTGGTTTCAGAGTGCACAGCTGGGTCGATGTTCACCAAACTGATATCTATGTGGAAAAGTTCACTGTTGGCTCCCCAGGTTGCTCAGGGGGTATTTTCTGCTGTCAATCCTTCTGGTCTGCTTTGTGAAGGTATTATCTGGTATAGAGCAACACCTGAGCACGTGGCTTTGGACTGAGTGTCCAGCTGACTTTTGAAATGCATGGAAATATGTTGATGTAGCCCATAACCTGTCTGCCTTTGGCCCCATTTTTTTTTTGCCGTAGTCTCCTCACTGTTGAAGTTCTCTTTCAAAAGTCATGGTCCTTTGAACTATGTTCTCTTGCAGTTTGAGAGTGAACAAACTGACAGGGGTTGAAAGATCAGCGTGGTTAATTTGGACTTTGCTAAGAATTATGAAACAGTGCACATGAAGTAGCTAAATGCTCAAGAATTATCGCAGCCACTAAGCGGTCTGTTCTTAAAAATATTGTCTTCCACCACAGTGCCAACGTATTCTGCCTCCAGGAAACTCAAGTCAATTTTCCTTTTCTACATGGACCCCAGCTGCCAGCAACTTTACACTCTGCCTGCTGGAACCAGCTTTTTTTTTCCTCCTGGATGCCAGCTGAGCCATTGCTGAGCCACTGCTGTGGGAGGTCATGGTCCGCCTGTGCAGAGTTTGAAATTGCCTCCTCCTCTCCCGCCTTCAGTCAGAGGTCATGATGTCCTGATACTGCAAGGCAGTTATAGTAACAGTTCCTGCCTGGTCTGGCTACTGGCCCACCCACTGGCATCTAGCACTTGGGAGGAAGATAGACATAGGCAGATGCTGAGCTCAGTCCTTCCCCAGGAGCCAACTCCTTTTGTGCCAGATGTACATAGCAAACTCTCGGTTTGCCTGTTCAATACGCAGCCTAAGTGTGACAATGAAAAGCATGGTCGTCTTATCCGGGTTATCAGCCTTCTCTGTGTCTTTGTGGTAATCCTTTGTGGTAATGGGGATCTCATAAGGGTTAGATGAGGTGAAGAATAACTTGGAATGCCAAAAGGCTAGCTCTTGTTGAACTTAACATAAGTTGAAGTGTATTTTATTGCGGTATTTTACAGCGGCAGAGTGTTAGAACAGCTGGCTGCTCCCCAAAACTGAAAAGCAATACTTTTCAGATCAGATAGAAAACATAATTCTTTAACACAGTATACTATATTAGTTACCAGTAAAATTCAGGGCATCAAGCAGAAGATAATGCTGAGACAATTGACTGAATAAAAGTAGAGAGAGGTGTGTATTTTTTACAGGTTCAGATCTGCTCAAAAGGTTTCAGTGACAGGGTCGCTAGTAATTTCAGCAGAAGCAGACATTATTTGTAAATCTTTCTAGGACAGAAGTGGAAAGATTAATAAACTGCATGCCATGGTATGCAAGTTTTGTATCAGCTAAAGGTCAAGATGCAAATCCCTCCTTTTCTCTGATGTGCACATCAACTGCAGACTTGCTGCATTAGGGGAGGGTCATAAATTCTCCTGAATTCTCTGCCATCAAGCAATACTCGATTAAGCAAACCCTTGGCCCACTCCAGTTGGTGTCCATGATCCTAATAGGTCGAACACTTCACTGCTGTTGTTGCTGTTCCAGTGCTTACTCCATTACACGAATATTTAATAATTCATAAAATAAGAACAAGACGATGAATCACATTGCCCTGTCAGCTTCTGAGCTCAGAGGTTTCAGGGAGAGACTAAATGGCAGGAGCAGTTTAAGGCCTTCGCAGTAATGGGGCAGCATACAAGGAAAAGAGACTACTCGACAGGCTGAAATGACAGAGGAAAAGTACAGTTAAGCGTTACAATGCATGAAGCATTTACAGGAGACAGGAGGCATTTGGTATAACCTGGAAATGCAGTTATATTTCAGCTTTTGGTCAATTATATGTGCATCAACAGTCAATCTTGTAACAGCAAGAAGGGGCAAAGCACTTTTTGGCAGAGTCAAAGAAAATCAAAGTTATTTGGCCTAAAGAAGCCTTCTTGTATTCCTCATTAAATGACTTTTGTTGTCCTTGCTTGACAAAGCTTCAGCTGCATGGATTGTGCCTCTCATTTGCAGAACTGACCTGAACAGATGCTGTTAGTCCGGTGCATGTACACACACCTGTTTGAGTCGTGATTGATAGTCTTTCCATATCAGCAAAGCATGCTTTGGGGAGAACATACATGAATTGTGCAGGGTTTTCCCTTTGTGTCCTTAATATAGAAACGGAACACTGAGAGTAATAACGGTATCTGGATTACGTTTTCAGTGGTCACATTTAAGAGAAATATTTAAATATGAACAGAGGGACTGTTAAAATTGAGCTCTGTACTATAATCACTTTATAGGGTAGTAGCACTTCACCAGCTATCTCATTAGTCATAGGAAGGGGAAATACATTTTGGCCATTATCTCCAGTAGTGGAGGGCAAATGCTTCATGTTTTCGATTTCTCTTTATTATAACAGAAAGTCTGATGTTTGTGTTTGAGTGAAGGTAGGGTGGAGGGGCTACCTGATGTTCAAAAAGAAATAGCTACCATAATTTTCAACCCAACATAGTATTTTACAAGGGTCGAAGAGTTTTGGTTTTCTTTTAAAGTCTCAGGATGTCTTTCACTTTTTGTAGGAAAGCAAAGTGAGTTATGATGTGCTTCTAATAGTTCAGTCTTATCTCATCAGTGATGTATGTTTATATATTTCTATGCTATATATAGTATGTGTTTATATATGAATGCATATATAGATATATGTTTATACGTTGGTGGACATAGGCCTTTCTGAAAAGAAAGGTCTTGTCTTGTTCATGTCTGATCATTGTACATATGACTATGATACGCTGTTTCTCACAAGAGGAGAATTTTCTTACACGAATGCTATTAATTACACGTAGTAACCCACATACCCTTCTTTACTTTCTGTACTTAACTATTGTAAGGGGTCTCTGCAACATAAAATAATTGCTGTAGCTTTCTCTGTGGTGGCCCTTGTAAGGTTTAAAAAAATAAAGACACAGTGCAGAACCAAGGAAATTAAGATATTACCAAGAATCAGAAAAACTGTCCATTAGCTATAAATTAAATCTTTGTATGGCTGAGAACTGTAAGACAGGTACCATGTACCTTAAAGAGGTGAAGGCAGAGGGCTCTCTAGAAGTGACTCAGAGGCAAGAAACAGAAGGGTTTTTTTGAGCCCTTTCTGCATTGTAGGATGGTGCTGGGCATACAGCTGGCTTCCAGCATGACCTAGTAACCACAGCTTCAATATCCCCTAATGGCTCATTTTCTCCTGCAGCCAAACTGCTAATGCGATCCATACGGTGCAAGAACAATAGCTTGGTCACCCCTTTGTCTGATGAGGAACAAAAGAATAATGGAGTTAGATAACAATTCGGCAGTTCTTTTGGCATTCACATGATGCTCAGGATTAAAAAAAATAGTTACTGTAGCACATTAATCTGAAAGGATTATACATTAATCCTTGACAATGTATTAATCTGATAAAACAGGATGCTGAATGACTTTAAGGAAGATGATACAACCACCTTTTGCTTCAGTCTTGCACTTGCAGGATCAGTGTCTTGGTTGTATTGGTCATCATATCCTGGAAACAAAAAGAACATTCAAAAAACAGCACTGAGAAAAATCTTCATAAACGCAATAGAAAGTAGAGGACGGATACCTAATTCTCTAAATACTGGAACTTTATATGAATATCTAGGCATAAAAATGCAGAGAGTTGTCTGCCCTTTAAAAGCATATGAGGGATAATTAAGAAATCTGCTTTCTTACAGCAATTGAAAAGCTAATATATAGAATTACTCCTCTGTGATACAGAGATTATTGTTTTGGGTATTGGTAAGGTAAAAAAAAAGACGGCTTAAAAATATCTGATGATTTTGCTAGAGGTAAACATTTATACTGGTTTGGTTCTGAAAACATTTTAGAGGGCAGGTTGTTGATTGTGTTTGTCATTTGATCTACCCTCCCTCTCTTTTTTAGTGTGTTTTATGTTTTAAATGCAACATAGATGATTTCAAGCTGGGTCAGAAGTTAATTGCTATGAAAACCAGATAGGTTCATTTACACTAAAACTAAGTTTTATCATTATCTTTATGCATTTGACTGCCAGGGCATGTTTAAGCACTGGCTGCTTTTGAGTCACAAGACACGGAACTAATTGTGTTCTTAAAGAACCCCTGAAATTTACCATTATTGTTTCAATACTGCTTTAAAAAAAAAAAAAAAAAAGAAAAAGAAAATATAAGGAAAGAGCAGAAGGGAGTGACCAAAACCTCCTTTGAGAAAATTGTGCTTCGGGGAAGCTAGAGATCTGTGCAGGCATTCAGGCAAATATGAAATAAAAGATCTCAAAGAATTTTACAGCAGCTGGTAAAACTTCTGTGTGGCTGGATCAAAGCTGCGTGGATCATGAAGTTACTGTCACCGTTGTCATGGTGCCACTGTTACCATGGTGCCAGCATCACTTCTCATATAAGCAACAATGCTGCCCAGGCCCATGCACCTCTTGATCAAGGGTGTCAGGGAGGGTTAAACGGTTTTCTTCCTTCAGGAGAGCTGAGCAGAGTCCGCCTATGAGCATTGTGCACCTACATATGCTGTAATGCCTGAACTCATTGCACTGTCTACTGAATTCATAGACTGACAGTCTCCAGTTAAGTCTGTCAGGAAACAAAAACCCTTAGGGCATGTCTGCACTTTGGTCAGGCTGTGAGGGTGATGCAGTAGACATGCTCAAGTTAGCTTTCAACTAATGAGCAGAATTGAGAGCAAAACCTGTTTTGCTTTCCCCCTTTCTCCAATGTATTTCACTTTGGATTGTTTCTTTTCCTTGTTTGGGCTGCTCAGCTTTTCAGGCAGGATCACGGCATTGCTGTTTCCTTTGGGAACAGCCATTATTTTGGTGATTCAAGGCTAAAGCTTCATTACTTTTCCTTGGGAAAAGCTGTGTCTCTGCCTAAAATCCTTCCCTGACAGTGGATTTATTAGTACTGCTCCTTCAGGGGGCTGCGCTGTCACCTGGAGCCGTTAGGTGAAGCAGCATGTTTTGTATTTCCTTTTAATGGTTAAAAACAGGCCTTCAGAACAAAGTTGAAAGCTCTCACGGGTCCTTTCAATGTGTTGATTAATACAACTGAATCAATATTTAGGGGAAGGAGACTTTACAGGAGAGTTGGTTGGAGGAATTTTGCCCCCATTTGCTATATCTCTTTTAACCAGAGATTGTCTTTGGCACTTTAGAGTTGATTTAAAGGAGCCTTCGAGCTTCTAGAAATGATCCAGATTGCACGGAAAGCCTTTTCATTGCAATAGGCAATATGTTTGAAAGCTTCCAGGGAAGTCTTTATTTCCATGATAGATCATCCCCAAAGCTGACCTGAAATTAAACAGTTAATGCAGTATTAAGTCAGGTACTGTGCAGGACTGGGAATATCTTCTGTGCGCAGTATCTGCAGCTGTTAATGGTGTTTTATTTTGACTGATGACTCTGGGAGGAAAATAGTATATTCATTTTTTTCCCATGTCTTCTTTGTGTTTGATTTTTTCCTGCTGCCCTATTCACGAGCAGTCCGGTTGTACTTGACTTTAGTAGTGACTTTGACTCTAGTCCTCTTTCTTGCGAGGAAGAATGTGTACTGTGTTTGTCATCTTCAGCAGGGATTTTTGCTGCCCACTTATAGCAGGTTTCCAATGCCCATACCAGCCTTCTACAATCAATGTGCTTACTGGTGGTCATTGGTGCTTCTCATTGTTCATTGCTGACTTTCTGCAGTTTGTGAAACTTCACATTCAGCACCTGCTCTATGAAGATGTCTTCCCAAGTCTGCATTATTTCGAAAAAGCTTGTCATTATACACTGGACCACTTCAGTCAGGGTTTAGACAGGGGAGATCCAGGTCCCTCGGTCTGTTCTTCCATGTATTTGGCTGTCACAGTCAATGCGTTCTTCATCTGTTTCAGTAGCTGCTGGATCTCTCTGAATCAAAGTATTTGTGCTAAGGTGCAGAGAAGTTACCCATCTGGCAATGTTTGGTTGCCTTAACTTTGGGTGTAGCAAAGCAGAAGAGAGCTAGATAGAAATGGCTTGTAGTCCAACTGAGACGAAAAATGTATGTAAACAAGGAGGAATGGTGTTAATAGCTCAGAAAAATCATGCGAATTAATGAATACAGAAGATGTCATTAAAAGATTAACTGTTCCTTTCTTCCTCTTCTGAAGACTTTTCTTTCATTTGTGCTAGATCTCCATACCTGACATAGCATTTTATATTTGTGTGCACACATGTACTTATGCTTACTCCCAAGTAGATTACACAAATGAGATGTAATTGAAATTTGGGAAATTATTTCAGTGGCTCTTCCTCAAGAAACAGAAGGGTATATGTTGTTACTGATGTTTGCCTGCTATAATTTTTGCCTTTTTGGTAGTACTGGATTTCAGTTTCCAGTGGCACTAACAGTGGTCCATTTCCCTGGCGATTTTTGATGATTATCTTAGCAGCTGGTTAAAACATGCAGAAGAGGGACAAAACAAATATTATGTCTATAAAAAGCTTGACATTGCTTTAATTCCACCAGTAGAATGAAAACAAAGGTTATGTACATCAGAAGCTTTTTCCTGATGTTTTGAGAAGATGACCTGATGATAAATAGAATGATTTATTTGGAACAGTGAGTGAACTTGATGAGCCGTTTCAAAACACTGTCTTTGGAAAAAATATGCATTTTTTGAAAGGACAGAGGTTTTGGCAGTTTGGGGAAGTGAGGTTACAAGGATTGGCTCTGTGTACACAAACTAAGGAAAACTTTTGTAAAGTATTCTGTGTTCACTTACAGAAAGAACTATGACATTTAACTTTCTTGCAGTTTAACAGTGAATCAGAGGAAACATACTTTTTATATGGTATGTGCAAGTATAGTTGTAATATTAACAAATCATGGTCATGCCTGGACTAAATCCCCCATATCTTTCCATTCCAGATAGGAAGATTAAATCAGAATCTAAATTTTGAAAATGTCCTCATCCTTGTTCTTGGCTGTATAAACAACATGTTCTTGAACACCTCAGAAATGCTAGATACTCAAAATCTGCAGCCAGCTTTTGCAGCTTGAAAATCTTTCTCTAAAGTAATTGTAAAGTCAGAGATGGAAAGGACCAACAATAGCTTGGTCAAGAATGACACATTTGTCTAGCCAGTACTGGCTGGTTTGAACTGAGCAAGAATTGACACCATAGAGGCTGTGGTACAACCACAGCTGGTTGGTGAAGGCAAGGCAGCAAAGAACGCAGAGTCCTCGCATTTCTGTATCTCCCAGGATCCAAGTTTCTGCTTTGTCAGGGACCGGGAACACTTAGGAATGCCATTACTATCTCCTGTCTTCAAGTCATATGTCAGACTTACCAGAATTTTCTGATGTTATGCGGTCAAGAAATAGATCTAATAGGGAAGCTGGCTCAGCAGTGATCTTGCCTGTTCTTAAGGTCCTCCAGCAAAGAATTCTCCAAACATTCTTTATTTTTTAGTTTATTATCTATAAAACTAAATTAATTTCTAATTCCAAATTAATTTCTGCTTTTTTTTCTTATTTTTTAAAACAACTTTTATGAAACAAATTTTGCCTTCTCTTCTGAACATTTTTCCTTGTCTGACCATAATGTGATTAGGAGAAAGGAGGGGATCATTCATGTCAAGAGTTGTGTAGTGGTCTGTCTATCAGAGGTCCTTGGGAACTCTTTAAAGCTAGTGGAAATAGTGCCTCCCTCCACTCATGAATCACTAAAGCAAATTTACAAATGCAGATGCATGAGAACACATTCTTTCCTATTCTTCCTTTTGCCTGCGCAAGGGTGATTTTACGTGCTGGATTTTCCCTACTGTGCAACAAGTTCTTCCACACATTAGAATATTTCTGCTATATGAATCTTAGTCTGTTACCCAGCATTTCAATGATGCCATTGTCGTTCTTGTTGCCAGTAATTCAGCCTGAGAAGGAGCAAACTCTGGACCTGTGGAATCGACTCCCTTCTTCTCTTTGGATCCTGAAATTGAGCACTGTGCTGTCCTTCAGAGCAGCTTGTTAAACGTAAATGATGATGTAAGCAGCATGCGGGATGTTGTATGGCATCCGGGCTTGTCTTTCGTTCCCAGAATGATGGGAATGCCTGAAATTTTCACCCTTTTTTGTGGGGAACTGAGTCTGGGAATCTCTTCTAACCAAGAAGAAATTTGAAACCTCTGACTGTTCCATTTCTTGTGGGTTAATACTGTGGAGCCCCACATCCCTCTGCTTTGCCAGGCTGTGGTGTACCAGTACCCAAAGCTCAGCCTTTCAGACAGGCATTTCACCACTAAGGAAACACAGACTTTTTCCCTCCTAAGTGATTCCTCATGATTCTTCCTTAAAGCTTCACCATAGTTGATGCCTTACTGACTTCTGAGGAGTTACCTTTGATGGCTGTGATTTCTCTGATGCACAAACCCTGAAGCTTTCGCCTGTCCATTAGGTACAATGAGTTCAGCTTCAGCTGTTTCTGTTCCCGTGTTTATGATGAGCACGTCTTTCCTATAACTGAATCTCCTCGAAATATGTCACTTCTAGAGAGCTAGAATAGAGCTAGAACTGTTTTTGATTGAGATAACAAACACAGTCTGGAATGCCAAGATTTTAGTTTATTTATAAAATTATTTGTAAATAACTCAGTAATTCGAACTATAGAGATAGTTGAGATCAAGGCAAATAGGTGTTAATAAAGTGTTCCTTTAAATGGGTCTTGTTTCCACGGTACAGTGTGGTGACACATTAAATTTAGAGTGGCTATTTTAAGAAACAATCTTTTTTGCTTTTTTTTTTTTTGTGCATGGACGTGTTTGAAATAATTTCTCAGGAAAGACTTCATCACACATGGAAATGTTTTGTTAAATGATGCTACACTTGGATTTTTTTCCTAATCACTGAAAGCTGTGTCAGAATTTTGTAGAAATGTTCAGGGTATGAGTGTTTTTAAAAATAGCTTTTGCAGTCGTGCCTAGTCACAATTCCTTTAAGTGAGTAAGTAGGCAGAGTCCATCGAGCTATTCCTGTTTCTGAAATTGTTGGGGTTCAACCAGCCAGTCTGTATCTCTTGGTAGAAATAGTGATAGTCTGTCAGAATCTTGGGGACCTTTGTTCAAAATATGCTGGTTATAGCTAATTAAAATTTTCTTTTCCATCTCCTAGCTTTAAAGATTCAGCACCAAAATATATTTGGAAATCATTTACTTCAGATTGTCCTTTTAATTGCTTTCTTTTGTCTTGCAAGCTCATTCCTTTTCCTAGGGCATCTGAATGCCTAGGAGGACAACTGTGACGTTAAAGTGAAGAAAGAGAGATTACTGCACTTAGTGTGTTGTGGTTTTGGTTTTTTTTTTAAAGGACACTCAGAACATCAATGTAGGTGGGTTTTTTTAAAACTAAATGTGCACTTAAAGTATGTGCACTTGAAACACTTCAGAAGATGCTGAAATGGACTTGAAGGAAAATTAGCTCCTGAACTATGTCTCTAGACTTTAGATTCTTCCCCTGGAACAAATTATATGGTTAACTTCCCTGAAAACTTGTTTTTCATTTTTGAATGTGTTCTTCTTTTAGATAAACAATCAAAGGTGGATGTTTTAGCAATGTGTTTTTCTTTTGTTTTGTTTTGTTTTTTTTTCTTACACACGCGTACTTCATGTGCTCTTCCAACCCACATTTTGTTTCTCTTTGGCACTGAGACACTCTTACATAATTTTTCAAAAATATAACAGTGTTCTGCTGTAATAGTCCAAAAGGCTACAGCCTGCATTTTTGCAGAGGTTTGGGATGATCGCAGTAGAATGGTGTATTGTTTTTGATAAGGCCTGGTTTTGGAGGGTTCTTAAATGCCTTTTTCTCTGCTGTTGGCCTCTTGTCAAGTTCTAATAAACAGGACTCTACAAGGGAGTGGGTGACACAACTTTAACTTGTGTCGCTTCTTAAATACAGCATTTCAGTTTCTTTCAGGAGAACAGCTTAAAGAAAAGAATGCTCTGTGGATACCACAGCTACCATCCTTCATTAGTTCCTGTTTACATAGTTGGTAATGAATATTGTATATTTTAATGTAATAAACTAGTATTAGCCAAAGATAAACTCAGTACAGTTAATTCTGCAATCATTCACACTGATGTAAATGAGAAATTGTTCCTTGTAGGTCACTGCGGCTGCTGCAAGGTGTGTAAGGGGAGAATCCAGCCTGCTAGAACAAGATAAGGCTGTATTTGTATATATGGAGTAGGTGTCAGCTCCCTCTGGCTGCAAATGACTATGAGACAGGCCAAGGTGTGACCTGAATGTAGACAGTTGCAGTATCATCTTCTTGAGTTTTGAAGAATAACTCTCAGTTTGTGACTTGTCCTTCTCCTCTGTCAGTCTCTTTTGGGTGCATCTATTTAGTCTTATATTTGCTTGTATGTATACATACAAGGCTGTAGGGGTAGAGCTGTTACGTATTTTTGATTTTCCCCTGGAGTGGGAACTCACTTTTTCTGTTAGCTTTGAGCTTTAGAGTATTGCCCATGTTGTACGCTACTGTCGTAGGCAGTGTGCAAATACTTAAGTCAGATGAATGAATAGTTCGTGTCAGGAGGTATGTCTGTGGTTGTACTGATGACAGCAATTTGATTGCTGTGCAGGAACGGAGTGGATCAAGTCCATCTGCTGCCTTATTCCCTCTGCAAGTTGCCTATGCTATAGGCAAATGGAGAACAGTCAGGGTGTGATTTATGATCGTGTCTAGGAAGAAAAAAGCCATCTCCTGCATGCCTGTATCTCCCTAAAGTAGAGAACATCCCCAAACAGGCCAGAGGAGGCACTCTATAGCCCCCGTGGAGCACCCCTGCTCCTGTGTGGTGCTTACTGCCATTGCGTCGTCTCACTGCCAGCTTTAGATTATTGTCCCTCTTAGAGCAGGGCTGGAGAAGTGATGTACAACCATCTCTTCATCATCCACTGCTGCTCGTGATCCTGCACTGATTACACTCCGTAACAAATGTAGTGGGTATTGATTAACAAACTGTTAATGCAAGGTCTGGTGCACAGAGTCTACTCTAAAATGGCATTTGCTTCCCTACTGCACATGTAGTAGTGTTTTAACAAGTAATAGATTATGGAATGAAGTTTCTGCTCTCTCCCCTGGGAGTCAACTAGACAAACAACGATTAGGAAATCTTAGCTGATAATTGTTTAAATGTTTTGTTTCTTAATTTCATCTTTTTCCTTGGGCAATTTTGTACTATTCTAAATAGTTCCTTTCATTCCTCAGCGCTTGTGTTTCCCAAGTATTTGTAAATCACTACCGAGTCTTGCTTTCCCACAGGCATTGCTTATCCTAACTGTTGACTGAAAATCAATCCTTCCATCTAATGACTCTGTCACTGTTCTCTGAACTCTTTCCATTTTACATTATCCATCTGGCAACAAAATGTCCAAAACTGCGCACAGGGCTGCAGATGTGGTAGCTCCGTAGCTGTTGAGGCAGGGATCTGTTACAAACCATTGTATGTCAGGATTTAGCTGTTTCTGGGATCAGGACTGTGAAAATATAAAGTCATTTGCCCCCAGCTTCTCTGCCCAGGACACCTCGGTGTAATGAGACGTTTGTAACATTAACCTACTGAAGTTGCATTGCTTTTGTTTACCCCATACCCTATTCCTTTTTGGGGCTTTTCTACATCCACAAACACATTTCCAGCTCTCATTCTCCTCAGAAATATAAGCCTTTTCAAGCCCGGGATCTGACTGCTCTCCCCAGTCTACTGTCGGCAAATAAATGCTAGCAGGTTTCCAGGCCAGGCCAGCTGGGATGTGCGATAAGGGACCCTCTGCTCTGGTTCCCTGCCCTGCCTCTGCTGTGTTCCAGGTTCTGTAGGAGTTAAAATTGAACTGCGATGCGTGACTGTCGTACTATTTTCTCCATTGGTATCCCAGCCTAATGAGCAGCATGTTTTGCATGTGCTTGTGCAATACCCCGCAGTCAGGTTCCTGCCCCAAGCTGCCTGCACAGCTCTTCTGTCCCTCACTGTTGATCTTTTTCTGCCGTTTCTGGCCTGTCTCCCACTGTCCAGAGGGGAAAGGAGGTGCCTGTATGTGGTCTCTGTAGTTGCATAGCCGGGGGAGATTGGGCTGGAGTGGAAGGTCCACGTTTAGCGATGTCTCACTGTGTAGCACAGACTCATTGGGTTTCTCCTGCCCATTGACAATCTATTTTAGGTACTGCATCTAATGGTTAAGAAAACAAAGAAAAAAAAGAAAAGAAAAAAATGTGACTGCACACGCTGAAATTGAATTTCAACAAAAGTATTTCAGTTTTCATTTGTGATATCACAAGTTCACACTGTGGTGGTTTTTTTTCCTTTCAATTTAACAGGTTATCACTGCTAGCTTATCACCGTTCTTCTTTGTCATGACTGCCAATGTACTAACAATTTCTTGGTAAGTGCCTACGTGAGCTTTTTTCTTAACAGTAAAAATGAATTTCCACACAGTGCTTCATGTGGAAATACTTTTTAAATGTCAAGTTCTGTTAGTGCCAGTAATATTTTGCATGTAAGGAGAACCAGGTGTGCAATGATGGATGCAGTACAGTAATACAAATAGAAGAGTGTTTCTTCTGCCTATGTGGGAGGATATGGACATTTTGGACATTAAGCCTCACCACAATTCACTCAACATGTTTTACAGCCAGACAAATGGATGCAACAGGCAAATAAATGACCCATTCAAAGTCACGCTATAAATTAGTGGCCGAATTGGAAATAAAACACAGGAGTCATGGTTTGGTGACAGCATCTTTTTAACCAATAGAGTGCATTCAGGTTTCCCTAACACAGCGTGTACTATGAATGCATAAAATGAAGACAGTAGAAAAATAATGATAATAAACTTTTTCCAAAGCTGTATCTGGATTTCATAACATGTGGCCACACATTATGAATCACCTAACCTGATTTTTTTAGGTA
>RSEF01000002.1:113854240-113910503 GCA_003993805.1 Himantopus leucocephalus | reverse complement strand
TTTTTTTTAGCTCTCGGAATACATTTATGTGGCCAATGCGTGTAAGAGGCTGAACTAATATCAATGCACCTAAACCACTCCTAGTCTAGACCATTAACTTGCCATTCCTCACCATGTTTTACATGTGTTTGTGCAGGTCTATCATGTGCGTGCTAGAGGTAGGCTTTTATAATATGTATGTATTCACTGACATGTATACTAAATAATCATGTGTACCTTTGTTAATGTGAGCACATGGGCCCGTATAGTTGCACACAGACTACATGCCCTATATGCACTGAAAGTAATATAAATGATGAACACATCTGTATCTTTAAAAGAAACTTTGCTTTAGCCCTTGGGCCACTGTTCCACTTTTGATTGTCGTAATTCAAAAATAGAACCATTGTATTTATTTATTTATTTATTTATTTGAGTTCTGTTATTGCTTGTGCATCAGCAGTGCCTTGGCTATCAGCAAAGCTCTGGAAATAGTCTGTTGGATGATAGCAGCTGCAAAGCACTCATGAGATCATTAATCACTGAGTTTTTTAATGTTGCTCCAGTGTTGTCATGGACAATATCGTATGTTAATTTCTGAGTGATGGGCAAATGCAGTTAGCTGTCAGCCCACAATAAACAGAAGTCAGAAGATTTGCCAGATGGTACATTGAAGGTAAATCGAGGGTTGGCATTTAGCCATGGTTTTTGCACTGCTTCATCATGAAGTTATAATAATGGTTTCTATTGGCCTAGTAATCTGGTATAGATTAGATTGCATGGGCACGTGAGTACCTGAGATTTCAAATGCTTCAGAAAGGAAGTCTTTGTCTCTGATGTAGGACATAAGATATTAAACAACAGTTTAGATACAGGCACCTTTTTACAGAACAGGGCTGTACAGTTTACTAATTTTTGTACAGAACTCACAGTATAATTTTTTAGAATGCTACAGCAGATAGGGTTTTTTTTTCAAGTCTCCATTGAAAACGTGGTAGAAAACAACTCATCTATAGAAATGAAAAAAAAAAATTGAGTAATTTCTAAGACTCTGTTAGGTTTAGTTCTTCCTGTATTCAGTGGAGTTTTTTTCCTTAGGATAAAGAAGAATAATACAGTATCCACCCTTAGCTTCTGAAGGAATTAATGCAGAGGGTAGTTTATAACTGGAGCTGAAATCCATAAGGGTTAACCCTCTCCAGAGATAAGTGCTCAGAGGTTGTTAGCGATTACAGGCGAACAGACGCACATGTTTTAGATCTTTTTGAAAAGCTGGCAGCCCTCGAAGCCCTTTGCTCCTTGTTGGTAATTCCACACCCAAAGGTATTCTGTCTCCCCAGTAGACTGTCTACAGACTGTCTGTAGCACCTACTTTCCAGGGCTGTTTCCTGTGTAATTGTAAGATATTGTACTGTTGTTATACAATTTTTGTTCCTCTGGGGAACAAGGGCAATTATGTGATTTTTAAAACAGCTCACCAAAGCTAAGATTTAAGTGATTGTAATGCTATTAAAGACCAGAGAGCCCTCAGCTTTACATGCTTTTTTTTTCCCAAGGAAGAAAAAAAAAGCCCTCTCACAAATGAACTTAACAGAAGATTGTTTTGTTTATAAAGCTCGTTAAGGAGCTTTTCTGTTTCATAAGCTAACTGGGCTATGAGGCTAAGATGAAAGGTCAGTACACTTAGCTTTGCACTGTTATAAAAGGGGAGACGAGTCAGTATCGTACCATATTCCTGTCAGCTATGATAGATAGCAGAGGAGATTTGGGGATTATTAACTATTGCACGGATTGAGTGGGTTGATAACTTATTTCAGTGAATGGGTTTGTTTGTAAAATCATTCATCCTGATCTGGAACACTGCTTCCAGCCAGAGTCTTGGAGAGACGCGTCAGTGCCACCACTGCGCTGTGAGCAGCACAAGAAGGAAGCGCTTGGGCACACGTGCTGTTGCGGCTGGGGCAGGTTCTTTCAGCAGGTTCCTCACAAAGAGAAGAGAATATGGGAATTTCTACCAACCTCAATACACCAGTGGGATCTCCCCAGAGCAAAATTCTTTTTCCTGATTTCCTCAGTCCCCAAAACATAGGCTTTACATCTCCTCCTGACTTTGTCAAGTGGGAAGTTTTCGGGACAGAACACAAACAGAAATTGCAATGGGGAATCATTAACCTAATGAGGTTCAAACTCTCTTGCCTTCCTTTCCTATTCTTGCTAGTGTGCAGCTATTCTTGTAACTAGGTGCAACCTTCTCTGTCTAGATTTCTGTCTGTGTATTTTCATGTGAATACCACCAGCCCTAAAATATGGGAAGGGTAGTTTCTGATAAGATTGGTTAAATAAGACATTTCTGGTTTCAGCCTTTTCTTAGCAAGGCAAATGAAAAAATCACCTGGGTTACTGTCTCTAGGTTGATATGTGTTTAGACAAAATAATACCTTTCTCCTAATGTTGTTCTGTTTGGCATTGTATCAAGTAGAGGGACTTGCCTGATGCTAATTTTGTGGTATACTTTGTTTACAGCCTTGTGATCAGTGGAGTTGGAGAAGCTTTGCTTGTTTACACTGAAAGGACAGGCACATAAAGAGGAACCAGATCTCACCAGCTGGAAAAGAGCTGACTTGCAGCCGACAGACCCTATCATGAATAAAATGCGGCAGCAGAAATGAAGAAGTGCAACCAAACACAAGGAAAGAGACCTATTGTTTTTCTATTAAGACAGAAAAACTATGCTATTAATAGTGCTAGTAAGAGAGCAGCATAGTTGGCAGGATGGTTAGGAGCCTTTGCTTCAAAGCACAAGACAAACTATTTCTGATTGATGTGGTAAAGGAAAAACTGCACTGTCTCATGCTGATGGCTCTGTGTGAGAACGTCTCAGCAGCAGCTTCTTGCACAGGGAACTGAACTCAGGAAAAGCAGCATTCCCCACTGGATGCCCCCAGTTCTTTTCTTGGAAGCTGACAGCAGGTTGTGCCAAACAGTGTGAGAGCCCAGATCCTGCCATGAGTTCACGATCAGGAAGGATGGATTTTGTCTCCAACTGTCCTGTAACCAGCAAGCTGCTGCACACAGGTTTCTAGTCACGTCGTCTGAACTGGCACGGTGACTGAGGCCATGGGCTCCTGGAGATAATTCCCTTCTGGAACTGTGTTGGGTTGACAGCTTTACAGAATGGGGAAATCAGCAATAAATCTCAATATCTGTAGTGATTGCTCTTCGTGTATTTTTTTCCTCTCTTATTCTCCAAGATTTCTCTTGAACTCTGCAAATTTTTGTCAGCTAGAGGGGGTGGAGGGACATATACTCTTCCCAGCAGTGGTTTGTCTCTTAAATTATTGCAAGAGGCAACAAAGATTATGAACCTTGAATGAATGTCATAAGGAGTGTAAGGCAATTCATCTCAAGAGTTCTTAAAATAATTTCATTTCTGGTTGCTTAATGGCTGTTAGAAATTAGCCTTGATGTATTAGTGCCTGGGAAAGCAATCTATGTGAAAGTAATATTAAATGATGAGTCGATAATATTGTGGGGAAGATCTACATGGTAAAGGGAGCTTGATAACAAATCTTCAATGAGGAGAGGGACTTGTCTCACATGACAGTAGGTATCTGAAGTGTAGTCCCTTAATCTAAGTTGACGAAATTTCCTTCATAAGTCAATGGAAGGAGAGGGGTGCCCTCACAGAGGTGATTCTTCTTGAATAGATTGCTGTGTTAATATGACTGAAAGACCCTCTGGAAGTGCTCATCTCTTTGTAGATGGAAACTAGGTGACTAGTCTAGACAAGACACATGGCTTTTAGAAGGCTCCAGTTAGCGGAGGCATACCTGCTTCAATCTAACAAACTCCACCAGCTGGGTTTTAAAGTATAGCTATATTTTAACTTCAAATAAAACACCATAGTTTAACAAAGGAGGTAAATTTTACAAAGCATTGCAGTCACTTTCTATGATTGGAGAGTTTTAGGTAAAGATTAGTTGGTTTTCAGAAAAAGTGCTATGGTTTTTAAAAAAGAGCATTCAGAGGAGTACTCTGGCCTGTATTGTACCTAAGCTTATCCCAACTAATCGCAAGGGATCTGTTTATACTGGCATGTTGTCCGTGTATGTTGGGTCATGCTCTGGCTTGAGTTTGGAGTGAGCTGTTTTCTTGCCAGGTGATAAAACTCAGGTTTGGGAAGAAGGGAGGCAAGAGGGACAAGCATGAAAGAAACATGTGCTTGAACTTGAGCACTAGTCCTGAAACCAACAGGAGCCACGTGGCATGGGGAGTTGAGCCTGTACTCATGCCCAGTGAGCCAAGCCACAGCCAGCCGTGGACCCTCGTGGCCCTCCTGTCTGTAAATTCAGACAATGCTGGGAGCGATGGGTGCAGCATTCTGGCTTTCCCCAGACAACTAGCACTGCCAGCGACTTGTGGTAATATGGTAGGATCCTTGCCATGCCAGCGTTCTGCTGATTTAGAACTGACTAGTGAAAGAGTCCCTGTGTGATAGCTGAGGTTTTGCAATCGTAGCTGGAACCTTTGCTGTGGGAAAAGCTCATCGTGTACCTCTCTTCTTGCATAACTTTCAAGGGTAGGCTGCAGTCTGGATGTTTTGGTTTTTTTTTCTTCCTCTCTCTTGTCTGTGCTGTTTGTAACAATATACCAAACCCAGAACACCCATTTGCTTTCTTGCTGGTGGTCTCAGCGGAAAGCCAGTGGCCAAATCAGCAGCCAGAGTTGCTGTAGCTCTTTGGTTGCAGAGGGCATGCGAGGGGTGGCTGCGGGAAGGTTGTTGGGCTGCAGCAGGCGTTACGTTGTCTGGGCTCAGGGGGAATTCAGTCTCTGCAGTTGCTGAATTTGTATCTCCTGGCATAGTAAGTCCACTACCTTTGTATATAACTTCGTGCATGTGTGTATATTTTATATAACTTCATGCAACGCTGAGCTGTGTGCTTCTGCTTTCATTTTTGTGCCTTAGTGTCATGCGCTTCCACTTCTAAGACTCTGCTTGGTGTAAATAAAATACTGCAGGAATTGATTGCCCCACAAGCAAATCAAGGAAGCAGAGTTAACAGGGAAGTTGGGCTCCTCTGTCAAACATGGCTGGGAAGAAAAGGCACCCTCTGAACCAACTTGACCTGCTTCAGGTGAGGATGACTCCTGCAGCCAGCATGAGGCTCGTTGGTGTTGCTGAAGACTTGAAGTTGGGTGGAAGTGGAGCTCCAGGGCCTTCAAACCCCATCTTTGCATATCTGGAGTTGTCTCAAGGTGCTAAAGGCATGGGTTGGCTTTCCTTCTTCTTCAGGCAGTGGCAGAGGTGACAGCAGAACCGGCGGTCCAGTGTGGCAGCCACCCCTGTGGGAGTGCCTGTGAGCAAAGGGCTGCTCAAGCGTTGCCGGCAGCGAGCCATCAGAGGGGTAGCCCTACTCTCGGGAAGAGGCTGCAGAGAGAGAGTCCTTGGGAGGGCTTCTGGCCGTTGAGACAAGCGGTGCCTTTGTCAAGGCATAAATGCTGGGGTGAGGATGTCAGCCTGGGAACGGTGAGTGGCAGCCCTAAGACAACATCTCAGTTGGCAGTTCAGAGCAGGTGCGCAATACAGGTGGGCCATGGGAGGGAAGACCCCGGCTCCCCGTTCTGCTGCTCGTGGGGAGGGGAGCCTTCCCACCGGTGGCACCCAGGGGAGAAGAGACACAGAGAGGCACCGGTTGAGCTCCCTGGCCCCGGGCAGAGAGGCGGTTACAGGAGAGGGGAAACATTGGGAGGACAGGGATGTACTGGGCAATTGCGGAGGCTGGTGACTGNGGAGAGGCACCGGTTGGGCTCCCTGGTCCTGGCAGTGAACAGCCCCGGGCAGAGAGGCGGTTACAGGAGAGGGGAAACATCGGGAGGACAGGGATGTACTGGGCAATTGCGGAGGCTGGTGACTGGAGGGGATGGGGCAGAGCAAACCTCGTGATTTCTTGAGGAAGCAGTGGCCTGATCTTTAATTCAGTCTTGCCCCAGAAGGAGGGATACTGCATGGTAAAAAACACACTTGAGTGTTGTTATAATGATCTTCGAAACAGGAAACCTCAGAAATTCAGGCTTAAGATGGCTCTTGCAAGACTAGTGAATGGTTATGTTCAGTAATTTAGAGAACAAATATGCAAACGGTGGATTGTTTATATCTAATTGACCTTTTTTCCAGTCAGTCAAAGATACAAAGTGACAAACACACAGCTCTGAGGAAGGAGGAGTTCCTTTACGTTGCAAGGATGTAATGACACTAATTAATGCCTGAAAGCAAAGCAATGGTTCTGTCACTCAGCTGGTGGAAGAACCTCTGGTTTTATCAGTATGTGTCATTTAAGGAATTCACTGTCTGAAGGCTCCCCAGTTCTTGGGCATGTGGGACTAGAGAGAAAGAATTCGGAGTGTGCTGGTCTTTCTGAGGGACAGCGGGTCCCTGGAGGCTGTCCCATCACACCGTTTTCACATCTACTGGTTTTGGTCAAACCACTTGGTCGGTGATTTTCCTGAATCCTGTAATACCTTTTTCACAGAATCACAGAATGGTCAGGGTTGGAAGGGACCTCTAGTCCAGCCCAGTGATAGGACAAGAGGTAACGGGCACAAACTTGAACATAGGAAGTTCCATCTAAACACGAGGAGGGACTTCTTTACTTTGAGGGTGGCAGAGCACTGGCACAGGCTGCCCAGAGAGGTGGTGGTGTCTCCCACACTGGAGACATTCAACACCCGCCTGGACACCGTCCTGTGCAACCTGCTGTAGGTGACCCTGCTCTGGCAGGGGGGTTGGACTGGATGATCTCCAGAGGTCCCTTCCAACCCTGACCATTCTGTGATTCTGTGATTCTGTGAAAGCTGATGGATATTGACTACAAGTCAGTTAGTAAAACTCAGGCAACAGAGATGCTGTTTCAAAATAATCTTCTGAATCTAGTGACTGTGACATAGCTTCCAGCAGAAAATGTTATTAAAGGAATTAAATGAACCTGATGCTTACCACTGAAGCGATTCTGTTGTTGCTTATTGCTGCATGGCTCTTGTGCTTTGTGTTGGAAAAGAATCTGTGCCAATCTTTCAGTACCAGTTTAATACTGAAGCTGAAAATCTGCAGAGCAAATGATCTTAGCGAAAAGCAATAGGAAAAGCTTTTTTTTATATTTTTTAAAAAAAGCAATGGACCTATTAAAACGCTCAATAAGGGATAGAGTTCTGATGTACTATTACTGTTTTTAACACCTATGTCCAAGTTGGTTGATGAGTGTATATATATATTTATGTTCTTGTTTCTCATCCTCAAGCAAGAAGATCTGAAGAATTCAAGAAATGAGGTGTCAACATAGGAAGTGTTTTGAAAAGGATGCTTTTATTAAGTATTGCAGAAAAGTTAGTTGCTGGGAGCTGTAGCGAGTGCTGAGGAAAGGTTTCTTCCAGCCTTATTTTACCTGTAAGCTAAAGGAGCTGGTGGGTTGAAGAAAACTCCACAGCCAATTTGTGTTGCCCAGAGCAGAAGCTGAATGAACAGCTTTCAAACAGATCATCTGCTACTGTGAACCAGGCAACAGGCTCAGTGTGAAACTTTAATCCTGTTCCAGACGATAGACACAGGGACAGGCTCATTTTGTTTGAAAAGAAGGCGTGGGAGAGGGGAAGGAGATTGGGGGCAGGACTGAAAAAAATTGAGGCCAAAATACTTTTGTACCAGGAGGTAAAATGGGAAGAGATTTGCTTCTGAAAAATGTGTTGCTTATTCATAGGTTTTTTTTTATTAGGGTATATTACAAATACATGTCTGTTTAGTCCCAAAAAGGAATTAGAGGAGCCTGTGAAGGTTGTGTAACCATTTCCATATTAATTGCCTGGTTTGAGAAGCTTAACCCTTTTTTGAGTATGCTTTGAAAGTGACATTGTGTAAGCCTTGATTTCTGCTGGAAAAATGACTATTTTTTGGAAGAATGCAGGTGAAAAAGTTTTGCTCTCTCTTCTTGGTTACGGTGGTGGGGAGTGTACCTCCTCCTTAATGTCTGGGATGGGAAGCAATCAGGCAGTGTTCTTTTCTTCCTTTTAATAAATGTCTTGGCTTCCAGAATAGGTGGGGGTAGCCACTTGGCGTGTTAAGTTCTGGATTCGATGGTATATAAAATCTCTTTGAAAACCAGACTGAGAACGTGCTTAGTATATTTTACCTTATGCTCTGTCATTAAGATTTAAAAACATATAGCTCGGAACTTGTTCCGTTGCCAGCTTGTCACCTGGATAGAGAAGCCTGTATATAGAAGAATATAGTAAAATGAGTGTGAGCCTCTCGGAACGCTCCTGCCGGGCAATGGATGAACCCCGTAACCGCATTTGCAGACGTGACTGTAGGATACGCTGCGTAATGTCAGGAACTGAGAGTGCTCGAGACTTTCTTCCCACTGTTTGCTGTCAGCACTCCCGTACCTTTCATGACTCCCCACAAACGTCATTTCGAGAGAGAGGCAAACTCATGCTTTTACAGATGAGGTAGGTGAAGAGGTGGTTGCTCTACCCTAAGACTTATGTGGGTTCATGCACTTGGGAAGCAGATGTAAGGCCCGTTTTCCTGTAGGAGTTTGTTCTTTGTTTACACTTAAACTTCTGATTTCTGTACCTCTTGCCGATGGGGAAAGCTGGTGCGCCAACAAGTTTGTTTATGCTGGAGTTGCAGGCATCCAGCGCCTTGCGATACCGCGTAAGAACAACGCCTGCCCGCAGCAAGCTGGCTGAATAAAGCAAGCCTCCAGCACAACCCCTTCGAAACTGATAAGGAGAAGGGTTGATGTTGTTTGGAGGAAATGGATATTCCAATTGAGAAACTGCTAGTTCGGCGTTAACGCTCCTTAAACCATTAGGCAACACAGATGGAAAGGAAAGGTGGAGAGGTGGGAACGCCATTTGCCATGCCTAAGCGCAGAAGGAGTATCGCTAACACCAGACAGATTAACAAGAGGGTTAAAGTTTCTACTAAGAGGACTATGGTTCAAGCATGAAGTTGCTGTTAAGCCGAAATGTTTTGGACATTTGCAAGTGCCCACTGTGAGTATTACGCTGCTGTAATTAGCAGTCACATCAGAACAACAGCAGAAAGCGTTTGTTGGCTGGGGTGGGAAACGCCACAGGGCAAATATTTCTCAGACTTCCCTTTGAAAGCTGTGGCAGCCAAGCCAGTCTGGCTAATCGTCCCCTCTAGCCCTGGCAGGAGATGGGAACCACAAGGGATTTTTGCTGTCGTGCACCTTCTGGGACACCAAGGGATGAGCTTTGGCTTCAAACAAGGCATGGAGAACTTCTCTCAAGGAGTCACCTCACCCTCACTGATGCCTAAGAATCACTCTGTTCTTTGCCTTCTCAGGGGAGGGTGTCCCTGAGCCTCTGTGCCAGTTACCTGCACAGGTTCACAAATTAGCAAATGAAGTTCATTCACGCTAAAGCAGTGAGAAGAAATTTTAATTGAGACCCTCCCTCCCCATAAGTCTGCAACCCCGTGGGCAGTCCAATGCCAGCAAAAAAGATTATCAACATGTTGCCAGGGGTGCTCAGCAGCTCTCTGCGCGATCAGCCTTACAGTGAGTTTATTCAATTAAGCTGAACGACGGAAGTGCTAACGCCATTTCGGTGTCACTGGAGATGAAGCTAGAGCTAAAGTTGTACGCGACCCTGCAGGCATTGCCCTGGATCTCACTTGCCAGCTGTTGAATGACCCGCTCTACTTGTGTAGCAAACTTCAGCAGTTAGTGGAGAACACCCCAATAGCTGTCGTGTAAGAGACACAATAACTTTTAGCAGGCAGAAGAAAACAGCATCCAAGTTCTTCTCTTTGCCATCTTGCTTCTGGCTGTCCCACTGCCAAAGACTGAGATCTGCAAATCACTCCAGCGATGGCTGCGCCGAAAACAGAGTTGAACTTTCTTTCAAACATTACGCTCCTCCAGGGCGAAGTTAATTGTTTTCTCTCATTTAATGTCTCCAGTTACATTCAAAGAATTAGGATGTAGGAGACACACAGAAGCTAAAAATTTCAGCGAGGCAGCTTTTATTTCTTTATTATACTTGTCTGTTCATACTGTCTTCAGCATGGGTACTCCTTGGGCTTATTATTGATGATGAATAAGAACAGACTGTGCGGAGATTAACACAGATGGTTGTAGCCTCAAGACTTCATGAGCTGTAACCAAAGAAAATAAATCTCTACTTTCAAGGCGAGCCTTACACAACAGAATTTCATGTGGCTCAGCTGTATTCAAAGTGGAATATTAAAATTGCTGAGCAAAGAACTGAATGGCTCGTGTTGTGAATCGCCGTGTTGTATGGCTAAGTTGCTTACCGCAGCCTCTCAGATGGAAAAGAACTCAAGTATATTGTTTTCTTTTGGTTTTAAACAAACAAACAAACAAACCCATAAAACAAACCCTCTGTGATTCAGAAATCTTTGCAGAAAAGCAGTGTAGTTCACCAGAGCAAATGCTGAATTGCCAAGGCAGCGCCACTGAAAATTTTGACAGAGGAACCCTTAACCTCCTGCTACAGCAATTGTTGTAAAAACTAGAAAATAACTTCCCCTTTCCCTTCAAAATCTGTCTCGTGTTTTTTATTCTTCTTGTTTCTGAAAATGTAACACAAGGGCACCATTCCGGTTCAAACTCCTCTTTGAAACCATGGAAAGTCAGTTTCAAAGGAGTACGTGCAGTGGAAAACAGCTGAGATTATGGTGTAACCTCTTGCTGCCACAGCATCTGGGGCTTCAGCAAGAGTTTTCTAGACGAGTGGAAACTTGGGTCTCTTACTGTGTTCTGCACTGTGAGTTAATAAACAACATCTTCTTTTAAACTGATGCAAATTAAATCTGCTTATCAATCAATCACCATACTCTATTCACTTCGCGTGGGCTTCAGGCGAGATACAGCTCCCTTAAACAGATGGTTGTGTTGATGGGAATGTCTTAGGCTGTGACTTCAGCCAGGAGGAGGAAAATAATGGAATATTATATTGCACCAGCTCACAGTCCACTCAATCGCTTCATCCAAAGGTAAAGACTGGAAGGGTTTTGCAAGTGTGTATGTTTTTTAGGGAAAGGAGAGAAGTGAACATCCTCTTAAAGAGCCAACGTCTTTCATGTTGGTCTCTCTGAGAGACTTCGCGAACTCACTTCACAACAAATTCTTTCATAGGCTGGAGATTGAGTTATCTTGCCTTAATAGGAAGGTACAAAGTACTCTGAAATATTTTTGACCACTCCAAAAATATATTCCTGCTATAGAATTCTATCATCATTTTCCATGTGATAGTTTAAAACCAAACAATAAAGGAAGCCCGTGGCATGAGATTTCAGCTGGAGCATTCTTTAAGGTTTTGGAGTTTTGGAGGTTTTTTCAGGTGTAGAATCCATTAAGTTTCCATGTCATCATACTGGTTTCATCTCCTCTTATATCCTATAGTAGTCATATAAATAACCATAGTTAGAGTTATGCTAAAAATAAGTATTTCTTTTACTGTATTGCTACACTGCTAACTGAAAAAAAAAATCGTATGAGAACAGTATAGTTATTAAATTAACCAGTAGGTTTAAGAGCAGCATTTCTGCTTGTTTTTCCAGCTTTTTATTTATTTGTTTTTCCCCTTAAGAATTCCCTTGCTAGGAGCTAAGCTCAGTTGCACTTTGAAAAGTCTGTTCATTGATTTACTGGCTTCTGCTCTCTGGAAAGCAGCAACAGAGGTGTAGCTGGGTTTCCATGTGCCGTGATGGGCTTCTCCAATGCCTGTTCAGGTCTTCAGTGAAGACCACGACCATGACTTCTTCCCTCTATTCAGCTGCTTATTTTAACGAAACTACAGAATGATGTCCCCGAGACTCCTACCACTTTCTCAAACTTAGTGATGAGTACAAAAGCAAGCAGGGGAGGCCAAAGTGTCACCAGGTACATCTCAGATCTTTAAGAAATTAAGGAGACAATAGCGTGGATGGTTAGCAAATTTAATGTCACAGTGATAGATGTCCTATCGTATACATTCAAAAGATCAATTTTGCAAAGTGTCTGAACTTCCTCCTGGTGAGGAATATTTCAACATCTCAGCCCTGTGGCCTTGCAGACTTTCATGCTACCTTCCTTCATCTTTCTAACTAACGAGCTGCTTTGGGTCACAGACTGCCATTTCTTTAATATTTGTCCGTAATAATTGTGCTGCCACCATCAATTAAATTCACCAGATATTTTTCTTCCTGATCTCCTGCAGCTTTAATCTGAAACTTTCCATTTTCCTGTCCATGGACACCATCACAGCCTGAACAGAGTCCAATTTTCCATTAATGGGCACAGCAGGCTTTTAAAATAAATCAGACAAAGGGTGGAGTCTGCAGCTCCGGATGCACCGTGTGAAAGAGTCAGCCAGACCCAACCCCCAGCACTGCACCAGCTTCTTTCTGCTTATCTTTGCCTTTACTGAAATAATAAAAGGTGAACCAAAAGCACGGGGAAAAAAAAAAACAACAGCAAAACACCTAAACAGCAGCAGTCGAGCGAAAAGCACCTAACAAGGAATAAAGGAGGAAACAGGATCTGACAGTTCTTAATCCATCTACATGATCCATAATTTAAACTGTGGTACCTAAAATGTTCCTTAGAGAGTGCATCTGAATGCAATGCCTCCTCATATGCTCCACTGACTGGTAGAGGTCTAACTCGGCACGGTATTTCTCAGGGTAGAGGAAAGGAAATATTGGGTACTGGACAAAAAAAAAGTCATTTTTTTCTTCTAAGTAGGTTGTTGTCTTAATTCAACTCCAATCTGCACAGAAAGAAGATGATATACAGGGCACCCTGGAAGGCAGATGACAGCTTGTGGAGTCTTGGATTCAGAAAATGTTAATGAACCTCTCGGGCTGTCATGGGAGATGAGCACTTTGCAGTTCTGGTGTTGGCTTTGTCTGCATGGTAATCTTTGCCCCACAGAAATACCCCAGATGCTGATCGGTATCCAGTCTCTGCTGCTCACTGGAGGACATTTCAAGGTAGCTGGGAGGATGTCGCTCTGGAAGAAGGCATTAAATATTGAGCATTGAGAGATGTGCGTTTAAATGCCCTGGGATTGCTTGTAAGCTTGAGTTGGTCTAGTTTTGGCTAGAAAAAGTGCTCACAACTAGAAGAGACAGAGATTGGAACAACCTAGTGATGTTTGGAAATGCGTTGGACTTCGTCCATCTGAAATGTCTAAATCATGCTTAGATGTTTCATTAAAATGCTTGTGCCCCGTGAGGAGCTACAGTGCAGTTAGTTTGTGGGTTGCATCATGGGAGGTCAGAGCACAGACCAAGTGCTCTTTGAATAGCTCACTTTTGGCCTTGAAGGTAGAAGGAATGTTGCTGATGATTGTATTTCAACCATACTGTTCAGCACCCCTCTAGTCCTCTCACAGCTGGTGGGAGAAGAGAGATACTTTTCTTAAGAAGAGATGATGATGAAGATGATGAAGAGGAAGATGACGATGATGATGATGAGTGGGTAGTCATTGCTTCAATTCTCCTTTCTTTAGGTGGGCGTGTCTTTAACAGGCCTCAGTTCTTCCTTTTCCTCTAGGGATGCTCGCATGGACAAATGAGGTGATGGCTCCTTGCATCCCTCCTTCTTGCCAGTGCTGTGGGTTTCCTTTTAAAGGAAAGCTGAATGGGTGGTGGGTGAGTGCGCAGCCAGATCTTACCCCAATGTGCAACCAAGAGGTAGCCAATGTATACAGGTGGGAACCAGGCCCGCTGTGCTCTCCTGCCCTGCGCTGAAGACAGAGTTTATAACTTTCCCATTTAAAAAGGACTGCATGTGGCACGACAGGAGCCGATTGCCTCACAGGCTGTGCTCTCACCCACAGAAGTGGGAGGACATGAGGAAGGTGTCTGGGGTTCAGGCCTCTGGTTAGGGGTGTTCACACATGCATCGTTCTGAGGGACATCCAGCTGCCGGCAAGTGGGAAGGGACATGGGAAGTAGCATGATCCAGGCCATTAATCCAACTCCGATGGTAACAATTCAGTCATTTTTGCTCTGAGTTGGATGAGAGCAGTTTAGAAATAGAAGTCTTTTATCTGTCTTTTTAAAACTTTACAGCTGCTGTGTTTCTACACTAGGTTTCTGTCTTTTGTAACAAAAAAACCCCAATTACAATTGGGCTTCTTCGGTTGCCAGCAGACAATACTGCCGGAAATCACAGACTCCCATTGTTTTCTGCAGATTTATAATTTTGTGAACGGTTCCTCCCTCCCTCGCGCAGCGTATCAGGCCATTCAGCTCTGCAATTCTTCTCAGGCTGTTCCCGTTGCATTATGTCCCCTCCCTGTCCACAGTGGCTGTTCGGCTGGGGGAGTGGGGGAGGCCGTCACGAGAGTGCAGCTTTACCAGCCGGGGACTGCCACCTGAGTTCCTTGCAAGGCGGGAGCAGACCAGCACATAACGCGCCTCTTGAGCTTACCATTTGGTAAGCTTGCTTTTTTTTTTTTTTTTAGCATTCTATAAATACATTGAGATTTGCCATCTTACCTGCTTTTTCTTTTAATTTGTGTGTATGGGATTATTGGCTAAGCGTGAGAGAAGGAGAAAGAGCTGAGAGCTGTGCACTCCCAGGGGTTCCTAAGATGCAAACAGATGGGCAGGAATTTAGGGACCAGTATGGGGAGCCTTTTGTCTTCTGGTGTGATAGACTAAAAGCTGATCCTGCGACGGCCTTTCTCGTGCTGTGACAGGATGCCTTTGTCCTTTGTAAAAAACCAGTAGAGTGCAATCATGCGATCAACGTAAATTACTGGTGTGGCAACAAGAGGAGAAACAGGTGGCTTAAGGTAGTCTAGATGTCTCCAAACTTTTCCTTGCTGTAAGGCTCCGGCCTCTACAGGTGCTGAAGAAAAGCTTGTCTAAGGCTAAGTCTAAATACTGATGGAAAAATCGCAGTATTCTTTCTTCTAAATCAGTGAACAGAATCCATTCCTGGTAAACCAGTCTCTGTTTGTGAACACAGGGGATTTAATACTGCCTTGTAAATAAACCCTTCTGCCTGTTCCTCCTCTTGGTCTCCCAGTCAACTCTCAAAGTAAAAACCCTCCAGCTGTTGGTAGAGGGAAGCGATGGGGAAGAGGGAAACTTGCCCTTTGTGTCCGTATGTGCTGGAAAGGAGAGAAGAGTACAAAGGCACGCTCGGTGCTGGTGAATTAAAAATAAGGGAAGTTTAGGCCTCGTCAGTGGTTCTGAAAACCTCAGTGGACATACCCACTGACGTTAGCCAAGGCAACACTTCACTGTGCTTGGAAGCTCGTGGAAGAGGATTACTTTCTTGCCTCTCATTTCTTGTTTTAGTGTCTTGTCTAACTAAATGCCAGAACTTTAAGAATATCTGCTGCTGCTGAGGATCCCCCATCCCAGAGTTCCCATAGGGGAAAGATTTCAGTTTCAAGTTAGATGAAATACTGACATGAGTTCAAAAAGTTATAAATTAGTCACCAATTAAATTTGACTGCAAACTGGAAGGCTTCTTCTGGTTTGAGGAACTAAGTCCTGGAGCATCTGTCTAAACAGCGTAGCAGAGGTGAGGGTTCGAGCTCATTTAAGATAATGCTCAGCAAGGTTATGGAAAGGGGTGTATGACAGGCTAGAGGAATGCCTAGGAAGGGCAAATTAACTTCTGGTGGTAGCCAATATTTAGGTCCCGCTAAGGGAAGGAAGTGTTTGCTGTTCACGCCAGCAGCAACTTCAGCAACTTCTTGGTCCCTCCAGCCTCGCTTTGAAGGTATACAGGCCATTTTCCAGGGTCACAGGTCCTGCTCTTTCCCAGTAGCACACAATAACCATTGCTTCTCCTCCCACTGTTGGTCCTGGTATTTTCTGTCAGGGGTCTGGGCAAGGTTTCTTTTGTTTACAGTGACTTGAAATTTCTCCTTCAAGCTCATCCAGACCAGCAGGCTCCAGGCTGGGGCAGGGAGTCTCTGGCTGTACGGGCTCAGACTAAAGCTGGCGGGAAGGAACAAGGCTTAGAAATTCAGAAAGGCCTTTTTGCTTGTCTGCAACTTTCTTGGAAGGGATGCACCTGAAGGTTCTTTTTCCCTTTTTTTTTTTTTTTTTCCCCTGCTCTTCACTACGAAGTTTAAAATGGAAGATGAACACATTAAGTTCAAATCTGCCACCCACACTCCTCCTCCCCCCCCCTCAAAGGTGCAACCTGGGACACATTTCAGTCTCAGCTGGTGATGTTGGCATTGTTGCTGTGATGGCTCAATCTCTCACCTCGCTTAACTACTTTTACCTTTTTTTCCTTTTTTAAAATGTTTAATGTGGGGCTTGGTGCCAAAATCCTTTAGCATCGTGGGAAGGTGCTATCGTCTCCCAACAAAACTACTCCTCACTGTTTCCAGGGAAGGCTTACGCTGTGGGCTCTGTATTTTAGGAGGCTGGAGCAACTCGCTGAAGTTACACCATTTAAAGACAATACAGACTATCCCAAAGAAACCATTGCCTGTTAGTGAGTAGTTTTGGACGATGATTAGTAAAGCATTTTTCTGTATATTTGTATGTTCTGCGGTCTGTGTATATCCAGCTAATGTTTGTATGGCCACAAACATGATTTACAGCTGAGGGTCTCTAGAGAACCCAGACAGCGATGGGTGGAGGTAGGGAGCCAAACCTTTTGCATAACTTTATTAATGTGGAATGAAAATGCACAATAAATGGGTGTTGTTTGGTGAGACCACCTAGATAGGTGTTGGATTTAGGGGGTGTCATAGGTGGAAAAAAATAGCTTGAATGCCAATAGGTGGTGGATAATCAGGTGTGTGCACGCACAAATGTCCCAAACTGAACTTTATACCTCCCAAGGGGAAGCAGCTGTTTGTGAACTACAACTGGTACGGGGGCCAACTGTAAATTTTACTACAACCTGGACTAAACCAAAGTGGCGTACCCCAAATTCTCTAGTGAACAAGGACTAAACCAAAGTGGCGTACCCCAAATTCTCCAGTGAACAAGGGACCGTGAGACACAAGCAATGCTGAGGAGCCCGCTTGTGCCTCATCCTTCACACCGACAGTTTGGACGGGGAGAACCAGGGCCCGGCAGCTCCAGGAGGAGGAGCTGGTGCCAAAAAGAAGGGCTTAAAAAAAAACCCAAACCCAAAACAATGGTCTGGGAAAAAGAAGATTAAGATCTGGGCTGGAGGAAAGATCCTGAAAGCGAGGGCTCTGCAGGGAGATGAATGCCAGGAGTTGGCGAGGGCCCTTGGGCAATCCCACCATTGGCTTCTTAATCAGCAGCTTTATGTCCCAGAGGAAGACAAAACCAAAACCGTTTGACACATACAGATGACACAACAGAATAATTTTACATACTGTCACTGGTGGAAAAGAGTCTGGGTTTTTCAATTTTTTTAAAACTTTTATTTATTTTTTTAGAAAAGGAATAAACTCTGCATGGTAGAGTGTACGGTATATAATTTCAAAACAGAACAACTGATATGGAATGGATTATTTTCCCAAAGTATTTAAAGTTGAACCTAAAATCATTTGTAAATCAACACTCATTACCATGTAAGACAAAGGCAAACAATCAACATAATTTTTTGTTTGGTACAGATTTCCTCTACCACTTCAGCCTGAATTTTCCCAGGGTTGGGGAGAAAAGGGGGGCAGGTCCTGCCCGTTGTCCTAACCATAACTGTACTGACCAAGCTTTGTGCTCTGAGATCTAGCATCATATGGCTTTATGTACGTTCCTAAGTGAACAGTGCAACATCATCACCATCTTAAGTGTTTATTCCACATTCAAACTGTAACTGAGCATCACTCCGAAACCCTTTCCCGCCCCCAAAACAACAATGAGACCAACAATGAAAAGCAGAAAGCCTCCAGCAATCAGATTTCATCCCAGAAATCTGTGTAAACTGTAGATCAGGGTTGGGTAGCAGCACAGAAGACAAAAGATGTGACAGTGTGATTCAATAGCGTCTCTAAAGACTACTGTAAGACTGTCATTCTTTAGTCTGCATCTTGCAATCACAATTTGCTTTTTCCCTGCAATACTATAAAGCAACATAAAAAAAAATCAAGACTCAAAAGCAAAAGGTGGAAGCCTTTACGGAAAGGTAAAGCTTCTGCTTAGCCTTGAGTGGTCACTATTAGAAACAGATCTCTGCAATCAGAAGCAAATCTTGAACGTATATACACGATTTCGGTGGGAAGGGATGCAGCCGAGGACGTAAGCCCTCCTGGCAGACCCACAGACCGTTTCGGCTTGTAGGTCAACACTGCACTGCCGTTTTAGGTTGAATAACCCGGCAGCGCAGCCGTAGGCGTTAGGCACGCTCCAGGCTCTTGGCTCCTCTGTTCCTTGGCTGTGTGGGGGCCGGGAGGAGGAGGAGGGAGCAGGAGTGCCGGCGAGGGCTCCCCTCCCCTCACCCCACAGCCGGCCGAGTGATGCGTGGGTTGCAGAGGCATGGGGCGTTGCACCGGGGAGGTAAGTGCATGCTTTTCTCTTTACCCCCTCCTCCCCAGTCCTGTTGGAATGTATCTAATCAGTAATTAGGTAAGTATTAATCATAACTGTAAGCTAGCATAGTCACCCTCCCCCTTAAAATGGAGGGAGAGCAACAGCATCAAACAAATTCCCCTTTGTCCTGACATGTGTAACCTTTCCAGATCCTATAGAGCAATCATACGCAGGCGTTCTTCATACTAGAATTTAAAGGAATCAAAGCTGGTAAAGAAACTGGATGTTTCCTGGCCTAACTGAAGGAAATAACAAAACTGATTAAAATAAGAGCGAAAGAAAGTAAGCATTAGTGTGTTTACGTCCTCTGCTATGTCCCATTTCTCTGTGTTCTGCTCACAAGCCCTTTCCATACTCTGAGCAAGCACTCCCAAACTTAGAGAGGTAAGGCTTCAGCTAAAATCTCATGCTTGAGATTTTTTTTTTTTTATATATAAATACCATAACTGTAAGTATTTGACTTTACTGGATCCGTGCGGGGCATGTCGAGGGCAAGGCTTGTTAAGTGAACCAGCACAGGAGAAGATTGGACAGGGGTGTAATCTCACGGGATAACAAGTGAACGACGTCGGTAAGCACGGCGCTAGCTTAGTGGGTACGCAGCGTCGGAGAGCTTGGATGAAGCCCTCCGGCTTTCTGGGTGTCCAGTCAGAACCAGGGAAGCTGCAAGAAGTTTTACCGTAAAACTCCAGTACTGAAATGTCTAAAGGAACTGGACCTTTAACTTCAGTGGGCACTGATTTTAGGTTTTGCACAGTCGATTCTAGTTAAAAGCCAAAAACTTTAACGATAGCTGATGCCCCTGCTGTTGGAGCCTTAAGACACCTGTTACACTGCTGAGCCCTACTCTTTTTTTTTTTTTTTAATAAAACACTGTTTTAAGATACAGCACAATAAATGTGCTTATTACGCACTCTAACATAGAGCACAGAAATACAACACTACAGAGTGCAAGTCTAACCATCTCCACAGTGGGAAAAGTGCGAAGGTTAAAAATATGCATGTGGCTTAACACAAGATATTTTTAAAAAACATGACATGGAAATCTCATACTAATGCTTTCATCTTTATCACAAACATGACTGAAAACTCAAGGTCAGTTGCTGATCCTTCTCTCGTAGTAGTAGTAGTGTAATCCTTTCAAAGGTACAATGGTGGAAAGATCAGAGAATAAAAAAACCAAGTGTCCAAAAATGATCCCATTTACCACTTTTCCAGTAGTTATGTTTTTCAAGAAGTAAACACGTAAGGTCACCTTGATCTTCGCCATCGGTAACTGATACACTCGGAAACAGCTAAGCCAACCACCTGCACTGAGATCAGTTCGGTGTCGCACACGCACACACACACGGCTACACACACAAACACCCCACAGGAAAAAGTGCACTTTCAATTGCTGATACAAAAATAGATTGGCACATTCTTTTTGACACAGTGAAGATATCCTCTTTAAAAGCTTTTTCACGTTAAGAAGTCCTCTTGGAAGTTGCAGCAGGTCTGTAGAAAAAGCGCTATGAGAATGCACTCACGTGGGCTTCCAGGGTTTGTGTGATGGAGAGAGGGGTGGTCATGGAGGCTGCCCTTCAAATTTTTGCCTACTTTTATAGCTGTAGTCCCCACAGGTAGGGTCAGTCGCCACCCAGTTTCAGCACGTTAACCATTTACCAACAGCTCAGTCTTCACCTGCTTTGAGAAAGCAACAATACGTAAATTTGTCAAAGCTGAGAGTCTCACGTCGATGCAGTGTTTCCTATAAGTTGCCGGAAAAACTGTTCTGGGGAGAGAGAGAGTGAAGTGTTAGGAGTCTGATTTTGCATTTCCAGTAGTAACTGCGGCTCAGGAGAGCCAAGTGGAACAGTCGGGAGCCCCTTCCCCGCAGGGCAGCCAGCGCTAGGAGTTCTGCACCAAGCGTCTGTAATGCGGCATCACTTCGTGCTCGGGAAGGTGGAGAGCAAACTCCAAGGCCACCAGCACCGGGAACTCGAAGGCGATCAGCTCTCGCCTGTTCAGCCGGAACTTCTCTTCCAGTTTCTGCAACGACAGCCCAGGAAACAAAAAATAAATAAAAAAAAAGTCTTTGTGAATGAGGCTTTGACTTTCTAGTGCTTTCTTACAAGTGACGTGACTCAAAACACACGTGCTGCTGTCAGCAAACCTCTGCCTGGCTGGACTTGCATGGCTCTAGGCTTAGAAAATGAGAGCAGGATGAACTGGGTGTACTGATTCCTTGCTGTGAAGGTGAACTTACAAAGCTCAGCCAGCCATGCTATTCCTGACATGTTTGTCATTGCACTCATTCCATCTCCAGCAGATACATCTTCTAATGATCATAGTGATTACCACTGCAGGAAGAGGAAAATCCTGGCTTCAAGCAAGCATCGAAGTCACTTGTGTAATGGAAGACATGCGTCTCGCAACTGCCCACAAACTTCCTGCGCTGCTTGAAATCACTGATTTTCCTTTCAGCGTTAGACTGCGTTACAACACCCTATTGGGGAAATTATTTCTGCTACCATTAGATACATTTGATCTTAATACCTCAGAGGCAGAAGGTGTCATCTGCAACAGCCATAAGAACAGCGAGTAATAGAAACTACTGTCCTCAAGGGGAATGAGATGGGTTTCATAGTTGGCTTTCTGCTGTAACGTACTAAACCTCCCATCTGCTCTGCTGTTGTCACCGGATTTGGATGCTACAAGTAGGCAACCAGCTGTTCAGGGATATTTCCCCCCTGCCCCATCTTCTTACAATCTCCCTGGCTTGCTACTTCTCTGTCCACTGGGTCTATTGAAAAGTTCAGTGTGTCTTAAGGACGGACCAATGTTTCAGGACACCAGGAGAGGCCAGATCTTCCAACTCCCACCAGGTTGAATTTTTTTCTTCGGAGGGCTTTCTAACAAACTGACTGTCGACCCAGCTCTGTGACTGTGGCAGAAGTCCAGTTCTGCTCCCCAGCCAAGTTTCGATGTCTCTTGAACTAAGTGAGTTGGTTGTAGCCAAGTACCCAGCTACCTGCCCTAAACTTCCGTAGCGTTAAATCAGATTGGTATCTCGGTGCTTGCGAACGGATTATGGAATAACACTCCCTTCTGTTAACTCTTTCATATGGAGTGGGTGGAAGACCAAACACCTTACTCTACAAAAAAACCCAGCTGGGGTGAGGTGTTCTAACAGGAACACTTCTTTAGGTTTTCTTGCCCAAAAGCTTAACTTGATGAAAGAAGTACAAACTTGGTAGTCTATTAGACTCCCTCTGAAATCAGTATCTGCATTTACCTCTCAAAGGAGAGTCCTTATTGGCACTCCTGAAAACATAATTAAAAGCAAAATACATTTCCTGAGGTTTTAACTTTTGACTGGTATTGACAGAATCGTGGTCAGATACCTCTCAGACCTCACAGTATCTGACACCAGGGTCTTCAATCACATCAAACGAGCTTCCCGCGCCTCTGCAGTGACATTGATCCCTACTACTTCCACATAAATGTATAACAAAAAAAGGCATTTAGCTGGCTATTACAGCTGGAAACCTAGATGAGAGGGTGACTACTGACAAGCTGGCTTGCGTAGACCACACGCTGGCACTTCGTGTAGAAGGAACACTGGAAACCTATGGATACGTACATCTATAAGATGCTTGACTTCATGTTTTCTGAGGTCACTGCCAATTTTGGCTGCTAAAAGAACACAGGCTCCAGCACAAAGCTTTCTATTCTGCTTGTTCAGCTTCCCCTTGAGAGCGAGCTTCTCAAAGTAGACAAAGGCCATGGCCACTGTAGGCTCTTCAAAACCACATTCTTCTTGAGCCAGCTTGCGCATTTCTCTCTTCAAGCTGAGTAAAGAGACCAGACAAGTATGCTGAGTACTGTGTTTTGAAGCATTTCTCATTTCACCCTAAGAGCCATCCTTTCAGAGATTCCTGCTTAGTCAAATGGAGGGGAAAGGGAAAACGTAATTTACGTTAATTACGTTACGTTAATTGCTCTGGTTTGGGGACACATTTCATGGCACATTTTGACCTCACCCTTCCCCCTCACTGCCCCCAACAGATAGTTGTGTCAAACTATAAAAGCAACTGAAAAGCTTTGACATTTTTAGTAAAAATATTTCACCAGAGGTTTTAAGCTGCGTACAATTCATTTAGTAACAACAGCTTGATTGCTTGTGCTGTATATGCAGCTTTACTGCTGGTTATGACTGGTCAAATCCAAACCGACAGTCTTTCCACGTACTGCGGTATTGTCTGGTTACAGAGCAACACGTCTCGGTATCCTTCTGGCCACTTCAGTCAAATGAAATTATCGTGACTTCAGTAAAGCAAGTACGCCTAGCCTGCTACACTGGAAACAGTGACAAAATACTACAACTTCGCTGTGAAGCTGACCACTTGTTTTGCTTCTGGCCGTGCTCTCTGGACAAGGCACAGAAGTCAGCGTTTTTCTTTCCTCAGTCTCTTTTTAAGCGAAGTGCCATGAGCTTAGAGACTCTGTTGTGTTATTTTTCTGGCTATTTTAGTATAGTGCATCGCCCAGCTCGCATCCTCATCCCATTAGATGCCACGTTTGACACCAGACCGATGTGTGTTTGTACATTTCCCTATCTTGTTTACTCAGCCCCACTAATCAAAGCAAGCATCTGACTTATTCTGCACCTCTGCCGGTCACTGCTCCTGGCAGATCAATCAGTGCTGTGCTTCCCCTCATGTACNATGTGCTTCCCCTCATGTACAATAGCAATTGCACTGAAATGTGAGAGAGCTGCATCACGTTGCAGCCCGACCAAGCTTTGCAACGTACCTTCTTATTTTACTGAGGGTTAACTTGATGTGAGGGAACTTCTCCTTAAAGGTCTCATTCATGTCCTTCTTGAGATCCGATGGCTTCACGTAGTCTATGACTGTGGTCTGTAACACACAGTTACGAGAGAATTGCTCTTTTAGTTTGTAACAAACAAGATTACTCAATTTCCAAAAACAGGGAATACCAAACAAGCGCCAGTCAGTCCCAAAGCTTTCAGAAGAGGGGAAAATTAAGTCTGAATTAAAGCAACAATTTGTTTGCGACTGCTCCGTCAGAACAAGTGACCTGGAATCTGAGATGACTGTTCAACACACGCCCTGAACACCACAGACCTTATTAGGATCCTCCAACTATCGCTAAGAGTGAGTTTAAGCTAAATGTGAGTGGGTAAAACCTAGCTGAGAAGTCTTGCTAAACAACAACAACAACAACAACAATAACTGATTTGATGATGAGATTTTGTGCGCGCATCTCCATGCAGTTCTGAGACATATTGTGAGTTTCTCCCAAATGGATTCTTCAAAGGAACTGCTGGTACAAATTCTTGACTGCCATAGCATACATTTGTGATGAAACAGGTAATTAGCCTCCATGGCAGTTCGGTAGAGTGCAAGATAGTAATGCTGTCATAAGTTAGGCAGTAAGTGGACGAAAATATTGAGTTAGGACAACATTCAAAGCGTACAGTCTACTTCCTTTACGTTGAGCTTGCTATTCCTTTTTATCACAACCTCAAGAATTTCCCCAAGTAGCAGAGGGTCCTCCCGGCCCGTACTGCAATGCTAGCGCTCGCACCTCCGGGTGCGCAGCACTTCTCTCGTTCCTTCAGTCTTCATCCAGGAAGCATTTTACCCAAATCCTCTGTCACCACTCACCTGGCCAAAACCTACCAGCTGAACAACAAACCAACCTTCATTTTGGGGATGTGCCAATTCTCTTCCTGGCTTTGGCTGTTCTGCCTCTCGGACAGAAGCAGGTAAGAGCCCCAGCTTGGGCAGCCAAAGGACAACCCAGCTCCCGGCCAGCGTCAAGCATGGGCAGCGGGAGAGCTGCAGTCTGCAGTGCAGTGCATTCTTCTTCCAGTAAAACAATTTTCCCTTGTAATTTCTGTTTATGATTAACCGACATTATGGCAAAGGGCTGTTCACACTAAACAACAAGACGTGGAAAGAGGCGTACAAAACACTTGTCACGTGCTATGCCTTTATAGAAGATGGAGCCTTGCTGTATTATATCCTCACAGGAATCTAAATCAGACAAAAAGATTGACTGCATATGCTTGCAGGTTTTTTTCCAATAATTAAAGTAGTATATGGAATGGCTTGGGGAGGAGAGAGCAATCGGACAACTCTGGTTATCTGATCATGGATCAGTGATCATGTTCTTGTCTGGATCCGAAATGAGCATAAAGGGGAGTAAAACACACCCAACTTTTCCTGCACTTTATTTAGGAGATGTGGTACTGAAATAATGGATAATGATAGGAATTTTAAAGAAAGCAGAGTATGTGTTTCCCTGAACAGCACACAGCAGTATTTGAGGCAAACATACTACAATAGAGAGAAAAAACCCCAACTTCTTGCCACGGGGTGTTGTTACGGTCATACATACATTTTAAAATGTGGTCCATTCTGCTATCTAATTTGCGGTGTGAGAAACATTACCTGTCCAGATAAATTGCTCCCCACTACGTCCTGGCAGGTAATTCTGCTGGGCACGTCACGCACAACAGTTGCCTGCCGTTTTCCTAAGTGTAAATGCTTGTGAGCCCCCTCCAACACAGTTACGTGTTAGGCACCAGTCCAAATTTTGCTCAGTAAAAGGTATACTTTATTAAGGAAATTCAGCCCTGTTATGGAAAGCTGCCAGTTAAAAGAAATCATCAAAAAGGAGAAAGCCACATCAACCCTCTTCTGCCACCCCTGCTGCCCTGCCTGTGCATGGATGAGCTCGAGCGCAGGTCTGGGCAGACACTGCAGTGCCATTGAGGTTAAAAATTCAAAATTCATATGCTGTCTTGATACTGAGGCAGGCAACGCGCTATCACACCTGAATAAAAGGAAGAGAAGAAAAGACAGGGAGGAGAAACATTGCCATACCCATGGTGGGAGGGAAAGGCTTCAACTGGATGTGTGGGTTTGCCTGGTTTTAATCTTGCTGAGGTTGGAGGGACGCACACATGCACCCGTGTGGCCACAGCTCTCCCATCACAGATAGCTTCTCCTGTACTTCATCCCGCCTGGCAGGGCTCAGCCCTCCGAAGCAGAAGAATGAAGATCTTACCAATTACTCCTCTCCTTTCTTTCCCTGGGACGTCGCTGCCTGCCTGCCTGCTCCTTGGCTTTGTTGCCAGAGGATCACAAGCAAGTTGGGTGCTTCTGACACACAGATAGATACACTGGGAGTGTTACGTGTTATTAAGAGTGTTCCTTTTAGTACTGCTGTAAGAGTACTATTGAAAGAAGCCACATAACATTAATTTACACCAGTGCCATCTGCTTCTCAAAGTACAGAAGCATCGGTCCATGCTGCTCTTACTTTAAGAGTCAAGAGACACTGAGCACATAAAGGTTACCCGCTATTAAATCCAAAGATTGTTTTAGTTACTACCAGCATTTTTTTGTTGTCTTGGGCAATTCTAGAAAGAGTGAGCTCGGTGCTACTGTGTAAAGCTACACGACACCTTATTTCATGCTTCACTGCAAGCCTAACTGCCTGTTGTTTGCTCTCCATCACCGCGGAGCTCCTTAGTTTTATCTTAATTATCTCCCTCAAAAGTGATCATGGGTTCTTCTGGCAGACTTGCATTTGGCTCTCTCCAGGTAACCATCCTCCCTCGCACAGAGGGGGATGCAGTCACGCACAAAACCTCGCCTGCACGACAGAAACCACTGGGCAGCAGAAAGGGCACGGCAGCCCAGGGAGGGCCTGACCATCCTCTGGACCCAGCTGCACAGAAATTATGCCGGACAGCAAGTTTCCGTTGCTTTCACCTCTAACAAGTAGGTGCCGGCGTGACCCCAGCCCCGGGCTCTGCCACACGGCCGCAGCAGCAGCCCCCCCCCGGGGTGCACCTTTCCCCACGGCCGCTCTGCAGGCACCGTCGGTTTTACCTGGGACTCCTCCGGCCCCTGGGAGACTTGCCAGAATTCAGCTAAATTCTCTTTAGGAGGAGGAAAGCTCTTTTTAAAAAATTTTATTTAAAGCAAAGCACTCAAGAGGCTGAAGAATAAGCAGACAGCTTAAAACTGAAAATGGTAATGAGGTATGGCTATTTTTAAACAGAGAGATTTGTCAATTTTGTCCTGTTGATAAGAATCTGCCCGCCCTCCCCCCTCCAACTCCGTATACTGCTGCTTCCTGCAAGACAACAGTCTCTATGATATAAATCACAATAATGAAATCCAGATGAAAGCTGGTGTGTGCTGGTTTTGATTCATGTAACAGGATAACGGCAGCATGTTTGAACACACTGGCTCTAAGGCAGCTGTCTCATCTTGTCAGTGCCATGCTGGAGAGCTCAGCTAACTGCCCTTATTCTCAAGAAAAGGAATTGTGCAACTTTATTTTTTTCCCCTTGATTTTTTTTTTTTTTTTTTGGTAGCTGCCGCAGAAGCCCGACTTTGAGCGGTGGGATGCTGTTTGCCCAGCTGGTGCCTATAGAAATGTGTGCATGTTGGGACCCTGCCCACCAGAGGGGCAGGGAGAAAAAAAAAAAAAAAAAAAAAACTATCTGTTGACGGGTAATTTAAAAGCAATACTGAATTAGTGTCCGTTGAGTGACCGAATCAGGTACTACAGTTCTAACCCTTTCTGGCCAGGCACCCGAGCACGCCTCTCGCTGTGTGGCTGGGGCACAGCACCCATGAGGATACAGAGAAATCCCAGCCCCTGACCCCACTCCTGCCCAGGGCACCTCCTGCACCCCGCGAACGGCTCGGCACCGAGCAGCAACCCCCCTGCCGCTGCCCCTGCCCACCAAGGATGGAGCGGAGGAAACCTCTGGGGTGGCCCAGCGACCCCCAAGGACCAGCTGGGATCTGACGCGGGAGGGCTTCGACCTAATGTCATCCTTCGCTGCCTGCTCTCTGCTCAGCGTTTACGCTTCTCTTCTCTGTTTTAGGCCATTTCATTGCTCTTGAGCTGCCCGCGAGTCCCAGACGGAGCTGCCATGTTGAGAAGACAGGACTGTAAACGGTGTGGATTTTTGTCTGTCTGGAACAATNCCCATGTTGAGAAGACAGGACTATAAACGGTGTGGATTTTTGTCTGTCTGGAACAATTCTGGTATCACCCACGTAGGAGCACCGTGCAACACCGATGCCCCAAATTTTCTGCAGGGTCTGCAAATATCTCCCTAAAAGGAGCACAGCGTTTTTCTATCCAAACATGCTTTCTAGTACATATTGTTATTCCCTAGCAGGCAGGCACTCTGCACTCCCAGAGCTGTCAGACACACGAGCGAGGCACTGGGAACCACCAAACCGGCTCTCTCATACTCTAATCTCCAATGTTTGTAACTTCTGTCATCCAGAAACGTCTGTCTTGTTTCTCACAGCTTATTTGCACAAAACACATTTCACTTCGCTATTCAGCGATACTCCTTCGTGAGCTCTGTTCACATTCTCTGTATACAAATCTGTGTATGTATATTTTAGTTTGGCGATGGAAGTCGCACAAGACAAATGAAAGCCTTGATATATGGGAGCTGACAGATGCCTGGACAACATGACGAATGCTTCAGCCGAAGTCTCTACTCTGCGCACTTTTTGCATGGCTGGCAGTTTTGAACTTGGAGGTTAGCTTGTGTGTTATTCACAAGCGTTTTCAAGCAGCTGCTTTCTCATAGGAAAGCTGTATATATAGTTTCATAAATATGGGAGGAGGGAGGATGCCTGAAATGGTTGGAAAGACTGGCAAGATGAAATATTGTTGAAAATAAATCCTACTTTGGCACGCTACCAGTAAAAGATGACCTAGCCTTGGATGCCTCTATCTCCCGCTTAAGAAGGATAAAATCAGAATAAAATAGGTGAATAGCATGAAAGATACACACAGACTCTCTTCAGCTGTCATTACTGCATACCCCTGATAAATCTACTTCACAGAGAGCAGACAGAAAACTAATACCTTTAACAGAATTTTGGTAGGTCGATGGCAAGTTCTCAACCACGTAACAAATTAAAAGAAGTCAATGGCTCTGCACTGCCTGGCTACCTTAATGCGTACCATAGGTGACCAGCTATGCAGCTAGGAACTGTCAGTAACCTAATTCATATATTTACAGCTGAAGATGCATATATATGGGAAATCCTGATAGAGCAAGCAGAGGCTTAAAACTGTGATGGAAAATGGGAGTGATTCCTTATTTATAATTTAAAAAACCACTCAAACAACAAAAAACAAAAAAAGAAAAGGAAGACTAAAAGAAGACGTTTCTGTTGTTAGAAAGTTATTAACATTCGAGGATCTTAAACTGAAATATTTCGAATTTCACAAAGCAAATAATCTCAAAACTGCCTCTTTGAATTAAAGTACACGGAAGGACGCCAGTTTATTTTATACGGTTAACACACTGGAATCATTCTCAATTAATGCAGTGTGTCATTGTTACAAAACAGTTCTTTACTGGATTGTCAGCCAAATATAGCATCAAATGCATAGAACACAGGGTTTAAGTAGGAATATACACCACCATTGTGATCCTCTGCTCCCTCAGACTTTTGGGTACAAGGTCGGCAGCTGATAAAAAAGCAGTCTGGAGATGCTTAATTTACAGCTACGGAAGCGGCAAGAAGAATAGGGTGACGGCAGCGAGGGACGCTGGCTGCAGCGGAGTACTCCTGACCTTGATGCTCCTTGTGAAAGACGGAACGGGGGAGCGAGAGACCGACTGCGCTGTATCATCATGCGGGGCCTTTGTTAGACTTAAACAGCCAGGGCAGCAAGCAGTTCTAATTTTAAAATCGCATTGGAGGACTAATATTTAGTAACGCAGCCCGGCTTGCGCTCGACACTAGTGCAGGACCTGGCAAAGGCAGGTCAGCCCGCTCTAAGAGCACTGCAGACTTTTGCGACCTGCTTTTTCATTAGTGGTGCAGAGATGCCAACTTATTTTGACATAATTAAACCAATACACTGAAATTGTAGCTAAGTACCCAAACCAATTTCCAAGTGTATTCCTTTGGGCACGGATAGACGGATATTGCCGGCATGTTATTACAGAAGGGTCACTCAAAGTCAAGACGCTACCGATACGGGCTTTTCTTCTTTTGCTGCAAGTTTTGGCAGGGCACAAGCAGCCAGCTGAAGACGCTCTTGTGCTTCTGTGTCACCAACAAAAGCGGGACTGCGGGGGCCGTCCGCATGCCCCATGCAGGGTGAATTTTCCCCTTCTGCACGGGAGGAGTTTGTTTCTGCTGGCAGGAACGCAGGGAGGCCAGGGAGGCACTGAGGAGTTCGGATGTACCCTGGTCAACGCGAGACTCGAGCACAGAAATTACTGCTCTGTCTGGTAGATAAAAGTTCCCATTCTAGAGAGATCTAAGAATCTGCGAGAATTCCTGTTTTAGCAGTATCAGCCAGGAAGACATCTGTTAACTGTGACATGATGTTTCCCTCCTCCCCCCGCCCCCCAGCACGGAATTCTTCTACCTCTTACTGTTTATATTGCGGTAGAGATTGTAGACTCTGCTACAAAGCCAACATAAAGCAAAATAATTTCTCTGGGGTAGACCAAAGTTAAATATGACTAACACAATTAATAGAAGCTGTAGAGTTTGTGTTGGGGAAGTACTGAAGCTGCTTTTTCAGAATCACCCCCTGACAGGCTGTTTGTGGGTATGACTTTTAGAAATGCGACAGGGAAGTGTACTCCCTTTTTAAGTTAGGAACTTCGCTGTAAAAAAAGACCAAACTGAAAGCACTTCTCCTTCCTTCCCCACGGCTATCTTCAAGGAGGAAGCTCAGCTACTCCCTGAAAACAGCCGAAGACTTGCAGTTAAAAACCCACTGCGGGTCAGGACTAATTGAGCCCAGTCAAGTTACAAGACTGTAAAGTCAATGTCAGTGATGATAAACTCAGGCTCCACAAAAATGGAGGGAACCGCATGTCGCACAGGCTCGAGTGCTAACCGCACGTAGTTCAGAGTAAAATCCAAGCAGGACCACACATTTTGCCTGTCGTGTGCCTCAGGATAAAGCCTGCAGTGTTTACCCATTCACACAGCATTCACACAGACCTCAGCGGAGATTTACCGACAGAGAAATCCCGGCCTGCAGAGCACGAGCCGGGCTCCCAGGAGTAATATTGGTGCATGCAGCACCTATTCCGCAGTCAGCGCCGCAGCCCAGCATCCAGCCTCGCTCATCCCCACCGCCACGCTTTCACACTCCTCTCGCACACCTTCCCCCCATTAATTGCTCTGACATCCCTAAGAGGCAGGGGCAGATGTGTGCGAGACATCTACAAGCTTGCAGCTGCCAAGCGTTAACGCTAAATGCTGGCCAAGTAACGAAACTTTAATTACAAGCTGCAGCTCTCCATACACAACAAAATGTTCGGGGCTGACATCAGAGCTGCTCTCAGCTGCTCCGGCGCTTGCGAGAGGCAGTAATTACAGCTGTATTCTGCTCAGGACCAGAGACTGGTTTCAATCTGTGCCCAGCAGCTCTACAGCCCCACGGTCACTTGGCAGAGGTCTGTCGATACCGCGATGGCTCTGCTCGGTCAGGAAAAAAACACAGGTTTCTCGCTGGCCTCAGACTACAATTTGCTTTAATTGCAGCATACGCCGATTTTTATATTTGGGGAAGAAAATGACTTGAAATTACAGCCTATTATGCTCCCGTTCACGCTGATGTGAACTGCAGGGAGGGGGAATGCCAGCTGAGTCTGGAAAGTCTAATATGGATGCGAGTAAGGTCTCCTACGTGGCCAATATGGCCCTATATTCACCAGCTCAACACACAAGCCCTCCTTACCCGCAACCCAAGTTGCAAAATCCTATTTAACCCGCAAGCTCCCAGGACACTCTGACACTACCTCTTCTCCCACCTCAGGGCTGAAGGAGGCACCAGCCCCTTGTGAAATCTGTCAGCCGAGCCCTGAAGAATAACCACCCACTCTTTGGTTTCTGGCAAAGCCTTGCAGCTCCTGTGGGGCATCACAGCTATGCTGCTTTGACCAGGGGCAGGCAAAACCCTTGGACCTTGGACAAGAGAGCTCTTGGCACCTGCCAGTTATTCCCGCCAACAAAAGAAACACAGCGCTTAATGTCCTTCAGCCCTTAGATTAGTGCCTGCCTTTAGAGAGGGAGAGGCGAGCGCTGCAGACCCTCGGGCACTGCTGAAGAAGTGAGGGCTGGAAGGCAAATTCAGAAAAAAAAAACCCAAAATGTGACATAAGGCATTTTTCCAGACACAGCAGTAATTAACCCGTAAAGAAAATGAAAAAGCAGGGAGACCCCAGTCAACGCAGATACATTCTAGACAAATAATGATGCCGATTTGAACAATTGTCCTTGAAGTCCATATTTCACCTTTAAAGCATCTAATCACACCTCTGTCACAGTGGAAATCCCCAGTCAGCTCCTTATCGCTATAAAAGCATCTCAAAATGCTGTGCTTAACCAGCACATGGAAAAGAAGGGGGCATCAAACACCCGCTCCTGGCTGGAGACCTCCCCTGACCTATTTTGGCTCTCCCGACCACGTCCATCTCAACACCAAGTTGAAAAGGGATCAAAGACCTCCGGTGATCCTAGAGGACTGAGATTGCCTGGTGCACATTCGCAGCCTGAGGAAGGCTGGAAACACAACCATGACTGCTAAGGCTATGTTTGCTTCGGATGCCAGGTAACGACGTCTTTCCATTTGAGGGAAGACAGCTCCCTGTCCGTGACAATAACCATATCAAAACCTAACAAATATTTTCCCACCCAGAGATAGCTGCCATAAAAGGTTGACACTTGGTGTGCTGGCAGCCAAAAAATAACTTGCCAACCCTTAAAGTAAAACTGGCTGAAAGTAAGCAGAGGACATACTGGACTTCCAACTTGAAAATTTAGCGCAAACGCAGCCTCAGAGCACGATTAAGCCTTTCTGTGCACCAGGCACAACACTCTTGCCAGCAAGGAGTTAAGCTTCAGTCTACATAGAACACGTAAAATCCATTTATTTTGAAGAAGAAGCACCCAAGAACCCTATTATCAAATAAAGACCAGGGTGAGGGGCAGAAAAGATCCTACAAAGACTGTACCTTTATATACGTTAGTAGTTTCTTAAATCGTATCTCTGTTCCAAGTTAAGTGAGGACATGGACGACACTTTAGACCTCAGTGTTTCAAATCCTATCCCATTTGTATATAGATGAGTACTAGGTTGCCACTTCTGAAGAAAAAAAAAAAAAAAGCAGCTTTTCCCAGCTGGATGTGTAATTCAGACAGATACGTGCTTACAGGCATATGACAGCACTGCATCTTGCAGCAGACCTGCCAAAATCGCACACCAGTCTGCAGACTTGGTGCAATCGAAAAAAGGCTACAGGAGTCTCTCACCACAGAAAGCATTGAGTTAGAGCACAGATCAAGGAACAGTTACGCGTCTGTATTGTTATGGGTTTGGATATAGCGAAAACCATAGAGGCTCATAATTGCGGCAATTAAAGGAAGGACTATCCCATGGTGAAATAAATACCTGGGAAACAAAGGCTCTACTAGACACCGAAGCGCTGTTCCAAGGAGTGAATGATAAGCATCAAAACACAATGCAGTTTCGTGACTTTGGAAAAACCCTAATGGGCATCCTCCTATTTTGTAACAGATGCCAATTAGAGGAAGTATAACTTTTCCTCCGAATGCGAGAGAATGAATGCATTGTTCGAACAAGTCTTTCATCTAAAGCATTTAAGAAATACAGCGGTAATAAAAGCGTTTACTTTTGTAATACCTCCATGAGTTTGTTTTTACACGTCCCAGTAAGTAACTGTCATTTAGAACAAAGCATTCCAAACAGCTGTTATTATTAGATTAAAAATAATAATAATCTTCTTAAAATATGGCCAAATGTAACCTCAATCTTCAAAATATCATTACCAAAATTTATCTGTGCTGCACCTAATTTTGCATAGCACTTACCATATATGAAGGAAATATTAAAACCCGCTTGTGTTTGCCACACGGCCATTGGGGATCATCTAAAAGATTTGGGTCATATTCAACGAAGTCTCCCAGGTCACTACCTACAAAACAATGGTAAATATAAGAAAGGAATTCATTACACCAAGAAATCTCCAGACTTAACAGAAGTGGCAATGAGTTCACAGACAATGCACAAGACAATCGTCATGCAAGATTTTTGAAAGAGTCAAAAGATTTCTCTACATCTTGAAAACTCTAAGTATTTCAATACTAATACAATTTGCAAAGATACAGAGGACCTACAGCTTATGAATTACCTGGTAAATGTGAATTTAGGGCATAGAGAACTGCAAAATTATATAAAGCTCCACAATGACTTTTATTCCCGGCAACAAGTTTCATCTGTGTATGCGGATGTTTTGGTTTGTTTCATTTAACGTGCCAAAATATCTTAAGCATATAGTGCTTTGGCTTATGTTTTGTGCCCAGTTTTGTAAACACTGCCCTTTCCAGCCAAACAAAGGTCACAAGGATGATTTACACCTTCAGTTTATGACTACCGTGTTGCCACTGTAAATTTTCCATAGCAAAGGAAGGTAATGATGAGCCTGATGCAGGAGGGACAAACAATGCCGGTGACAGGAGGAGGCAGGTCGAGTGCCATCAGGGGCTGGCGATACGACCAGCAGCCTTGTTTACTTAACTTTCCATCACCCGTAAGCCAGCTTTGCTAAACAAACAGTGAATGAGCTGTGTTTCACCCATGACATGAGACTATATTTTGCTTAATTTAAGCAAAAAAGGGGGCCAAAACACGACGTATGTCTACCCTTCACAATAACTGCCTATCACCATGGTACCCAAGGGTATTACAACAAGCTTCTTGAGAAGTTACCTGCATCAATGCTCCCCTGGGTGCTGTTAGCTCTTGCCAAAGAAAGGCTACGATGGCTTGCATTGCGAAATTGGGAGAAGGATGAGGTGGAGTCTATCGTGTTCCTCCGAGTTCCCAGAGCATTGGTGGGAAATAGGAACTGTGTATAAGAAACCGTCTACAAAGAAAGTCAGAACGGACAGGCAGTTACTATCAGCCCAGCTCAGCTGCAGTGGGATGCCTTCAGCGCATCCCAACTGGAAGCAAGAGAAGCCAAATTAGCAGAGGATTTTCTGGATTTAATAGTTAGGCACAGATGAATAAACACCAGTCACCTACATTTGCTTCAGTGCAGTCAGTTTATCCATGCAAAAAAAACCTTTTGCAAAGGCATTAATTCTTCAACAAAACAAAACCACAAACACACAGACACAAGCCCTAATACACTGGATTTACAAAATCCTACTCAAGGGTCAGATTTAAAAATCTGTCAGTTTAGTCAGGTTTGTGGTTTTTTGTTTTTTTTTCCAGTAGGCCTTCTCTGTAGCAGGTTTCAGCTGCTTCTCTACTGAAACAGCATCATCTATATGGGTCCCTCAGCACAGAGCAGCCAGAGGCAAATCACTTGAGCGTTGCTAAACTTAAGCAATTTCTCCGGTATTTTTGTCCTTTAGGATTTTGTCTGGCAGAGTCTTATTGGTGTCGTAAGTGAGCTACCAGTTTACAGCAATGGTTGTGGGATATCATTTACTACCTCCTCATACGGACTCAGTGTGAATGAATAACTTGTGACAAAATGATTTTTAGAGTGTACCAATCCTCTCCTTTCACCCTTGGCCTTCCTTCTTATAGGTTTATTTTCAAAAAAACCATTATATTGAAGAAAAAAAAAGAGTCTCAGACTCCAGACTGGTTTGCGAGGAGGTCAGAACAGGTATCAAATAAATCATGTGAGCTTTCATTTTTTTATAAGCAGACAGATTGTCCTCAGGAATTTACAGCCTGTGGTCTGGCCTGACACCTGGTTAGGTGAGCACACCATGTGTAGCAGCATTGACCTAGGGCCTCTTAATCCATAAACGACAGCAGACTGGGTAAACTGAACTGCAAGAAGTAAATCAAGCTTTCAGCAAAGAATATTTTAATTTATGACAAAAATTGTCTCTCCTATATATACTTGTTTAAAATGGATCGCTCTCCCTACAGATTCATAATTGCTTATTCTATTCAAGTGAATACACTCTCGGAGTTTGAAATACTCATCAGATTTGTACTACTGTCTTCCTGCTCTTTAGAAAAATAATACTGTTAAGCAAAATTTATTTTATTAAATAAAATCGAGAGCAAACGGAGTTACAGCTTACAACTCTCACCAGAAATTATTTTCAAGCCTCTGACAACATACTCTGCAGTGATACCTCCTGTTAGAGCCAGGGGAAGGCTGCGTGATTCAGTAATGCTTTACAGACTCAGATGTTGCCACAGGCAAATTTCTTCAAGGAAAGAGAGTTGCTTGCATTGACAGCTTTGACAGTCCTCCTGAATTTCAGTTTGCACATGCTGTGCTTTAACTATTGTGTTACACTGCACGTTATAATTTATTTTTGTATCTGTGCCTGTTATTAGTTACACAATTTTTTCCCTTATTACAAAAATCTAATGGAGTAGGAACTGAAGCATCCCCACCTTCCCGTCCGCTCCAAGCTCCACACCTTCAAGACCAATTATCTCTTTGAGACACACTCCGGTAGAATGGCACTGGCGTCCACCGTCCAGCTTCATATCCCTGGGGAACAGAAACCAGAGCAGAAACAGCTCTTAATACACACACCTTGTTTACCTTCCACCACCCAATGCTGAAATAAGGCATAGCAGCATTAATCCAAACATGCCAATGCAAAGCGCAGATCAGACAACTTTTCCTACGGGCAGCACTTGTGTTCTCTAAAATACATTACAGAGAAAATCCAGGTTGCACCTCATACCCCCGCTATGGTGTAGAGCAAGGTTCCCCATCACTGGATGCCTTTGACAGAACCTGGCACTGGGAAGGAACTGGACGTCATATACACTTCAGGTGAGATCCAACAATCTAGCCTGAACACTTGACTGCCACGTATCCAGCAGACGGACGCTCCCAGACTACGTACCCACGTCCCCCTATGCCGTCGGACAGAGGTAACTGCCCGTGAAAGCCTCTGGGAGGGATTCCTGCTCCTCCAAGCGCAGGAGTGTCCAAAGCCCAGTGACACTCCTGCTGCAGGCTGGCAGGAGAAACCCAGCTCTCCATTGTCTTGAGATGGAAACTTGGGGATCTGCTTTAGAAGGACTGACCCGTTTGCCATCTTACACTTGGAGGTAAAGGAGATGCCTGATGCAAACAGGCTGTATCCCATGCTTTAGCCTCACGATCAAAATATGACTGAAGTTAAAACGGACTATAAGCAAATTTATGCTTTGCAAATGACAACTGTATACTCTCCAGAATATTTATCTCACAATATTTTCCTGGCTGATTTCCGCTGAGGTCCAAGTATGTGCTTGAAAATCTGTGGGAGAGATGCTGACACTGAGGCAGGGAGAAGCCCTGCAGGCTCTTCATCCCATTGCAGGGCTGGGCTATCTCCTACTGTGTCTCCGCACGCTCTGTTGCCGCGTCTTCCCTTTCCAACCTGTCACTCATTTTATTTCTCAGAGACATGGCAACCAGTGAATCCCCAGTAAATCATGTACCTTACTGCTGGAAAAATCCAACAAGTCCATCTGCTAGAAAACATACTTCCGTGACAAAGGAAAAGGCTGTATCAAGTTTCTAATCCCAATAAAGCCCTCTTAGTTTCTTGACTGGGGTTCATTTAGCACAGTGTCACATCGTCATTCTTGTTTCCTCATATCATGTTACTGAGGGGCTGGACAAATAATTATGTAAAAATAACCCTCTGTCAGAGGCGTGGGATTAGCCACTCTGCTCTTCTGCAGAACGTGCTTAAAGGAACTATTTCTCATAGAGAAAAATGCAAACACACAACCTGAGGAAGCCCCCAACCCCAAAAATGAGAACAAAAATCTGAATTACCTGAAATAATCTAAGAACAGTTTAGTTTCCTTCCACTCAAAACCCGACAGACACAGAGTAAGGAATAATGCCACGTCAACTTTGAAAACAAGTCACGGAGAAATTTCTCCATGCAATTAACGGACAAGGATAGGTAACTCTGTTATTCATCAAATGAAAATCCGGCACCCTTTGAAGAGTCAGCACAGCAGCTTTTAAAAACAAGAGCAGCTCTGGGGACTGAAAAGAAATCAGTGCTCTGGGAGCAGAGATCAGAGTCAGCTGGCAAGCGTGAGCACACACAGGAATGACCCCTGGACATTAGCAGAAGATCGATGGACATTAAGGCCTCCATTTGCCCCGTCTTTCTGATGTTTCTAAAGAAGACTCTCCCTTCAGGACCCTGTGAACAATACCGCAGTTACTGTCCGTCATCCTGAGTAGCAAGGGCTACTTAGGGTGTCCTGCTCCTCTACATATGCTCTGTATTTTCAGGTAGTATGTGATTGCTTTTGTTGTAAAACAGAGTAATAAAATATTACTGTTTGGAGAGAAACCTGTCCATAAAACAGAGGATTAAACTCCCTCTCCTGAGAAAAACCAGAACTAAACAATGCGCAGTTTTTTATTAATGTACAAATTGAAAGGCTCATCCTAGCTTATGCACATCCTCCTCTCGCTGGTAAAAGATCTCGGTGAACACTTAATGTGAAATTCCTAGGTGACTTTACCTTATCCTTTTTGAGTTCCTTATTACTACAACCAACATTTTTTCCTTCCCTCCTATTACAGACAAGTAAGTCCCCAAATGCCTCAGCAAGCCCAGGGGCTGCCACCCTGCTCCTGGGGGAGCCCCAGCACAGCTGCTTCCTCCCCACACCCCCAAAATTCCAAGAGCAACTACGAAAGACCTGGGGGACACCTCCGCTTTGCCATCTGCAAACAAGCGAGTCGTGCCAACCACTGTGTTTTAAGTTATTCAGATTACTGATGGGACTAAGGAACTGCACAAAACAGTATCCAGTAGTAAAGGTGTTTACAAAATGCAGAGTAGGATAGACAGTCCTTGCCAAAGAGGCTTTTAAGTGTAGAAAACTTCCTCCTCTTCCTCATTTTTGATTTTTCCTGTTTTATTTTCCAAAAGTGCTTTTTAACAAAGCTTTCTAAGAGATTTGAGCAGACACCAAAAAGCAAAAATAAATCACGGGAACTTAATTTTACTACCTTCACTTTATTTGAGCAGGGAAAGCTTAAGGAAATGAGAAGATCGGGGATGATATTCCCTTAGGAGCCAAAAAAACAGATCCCAGTTTCTGACAAAGTTTGGGAATTTAGCCTGATTTACATCGATGTCAAGCTCTAGATATTGTATTCGTGCATACCATTTCCAGAAAGCTGAGCAGAACTACACTCAAAACTATGCATATTGCTTTGGTTATCCAGGACTGCAGAAAAAATCGACAGTTTCTCCACCTAAAAGAGCTCACAGATTTTCTTGGAACAGTACCAGGTGAGTTGGGGTCCCAATTTGTTGTGGGATGGTGAAAAGTTTTACTGAGCAGGTAGATAAGAATCAAAACAGGAAATCGCACCCTATCTTTTACTAGTCAAGCCAGGATTAACGGAATATAAATTGGATGCTATTACTTTTGGAAGTATAACATTTCTTTAATGAATCAAATGTTAGGCTTTGATGTGATCTACAAAGCCCCGTGCAAGACTCCTGCTGGGCACTTGCTCTTTAAATGACAGCAACAGTTGAACACTTTAACCTGTGAATAATTTAGGGTCCATTAAATATTAAATAGATTCCTAGATACATTAAAAAGCCTTCTTCTTGTTGCAAAACGGAATCTGATAATTGTTATTTAGAGAAGTAAGCCTTTTGTGCCTATGTTTTATGCTTAGTAATTCCTGACTCTTAAGATTTATTCTAAAAGCAAAGGCAGTTCGTGAGACATCAAGAAAAGATACTGTTCCTACCCGTCACTGTAAATAATTTCTACTTATCGTCTCTCTTTATAGGGACAAGGACAATGACAGCTTTGGAAAAGACGTGCTGCCAGCCAGTCCAGCAGCAGATCTCCCGCTGCCTGAGACTGCTTGCTTTAATTGATCGAGAGCTTTCAGACCCTAATTGCCATTAGTGTTGCTAGAACAACAACTCCAGAGGCAATTTACGGGGAGAGAAGGTGGAAAAACTCCTGGAAAGATGGCTCTAATGGGCCAGTATCCTTTTTTTTTTTGAAGAAAGCTTCAAACATATTCAGGTGTCAGCACGTCCGCTCTTGTCCTGATGTTTTGCCCTCACAGAATAAAAGTTCAAAGTTTAAACCTACTGGCTTTTGGAGATTCATTGCTTAATTTCAATCTAAGGGAACAGGGCAACTCACAAAAACGAGTAACGGTGGCTCTATAAATTTCATACGAGATGATTAGTTTTGAAATGTCCTGTTGTGGGAAAAAAACCCCAGATTTATGTGTCTTTCTGTAAAGCTAATATGCACTTGGTTTTGGTTCTTTGTTCAATTTGGGAGAAGCAGGGAAAATGGGCAATGGTAAAGAAAAGCAGGAATATTTCAGTTTCCCTATTATAGGCTAAAAACAGATAGTTATTCTTCCCCAGGCCTACGGAATGATAAATGCTCAGGAAAAGCACCCGAGATTGAGGACTTAATCAAAATTGCCTCGCGTACAAAATTCCGTTGGGGAAGAATAGCAAGGAACTTAGTAACAAATCTGAAGGACGTAACAGAGTATCCTGCTTCGCTGTGTGCTTACTGCCACTATCCTTACGGCAATTTAGATGCTCCCATTTCTCCTGTAAATATTCCCGTTTTCCACGCTCGTTGCAACGCTTGTTACCTGACCTGCCAAATAACTGACAGCAGGGGTGCGGCGTGCAAGACGACCTCACCTAAATGCTTCTTTTTGCCTCATTTTGCAAACGGCTTTCTTAGCCAGTTTAAACACTGAAGACGAACAAAGATTTCAGAGCTTTGGTAACGAAGGCTGTTGGGAATGCCTGGCCTATGGACTCACTGATGGTTGTGGCTATATGTTATTTGGGGTGATGGTATTGAAAACCTCTTGCTCTCAGCATCGTTGAACTCATTAGTGTTCTGGCCAGCATTTAGTTAAATTCAAAGTTGAATGCAGCAGTGATTTATCTTTAGAAACTGGATGAAGCTGGTTTTGTAGCTCTTCTGACAAGGACACAAATTCTTTTTATCTAACGACTTGCTTCTTTACTTCAGAAGAATGGTCTGTTTCCTGGGCTTCGATCCATTTAAGTATTCATATCACATTGTTTCTCTTAACTGGAGGCAAGTTTAGTCGGATGAATACCTATATTCTTGTCAAGACAGCAATATTCAGCAGCTGTGCCTGCTGCAGGTAAGTTTCTAACCACTTAATGAGTTCAATGCCATGAAGAATAAAAGATGAGGTGAACTGGCCGCTTTTATAAGGACACGCACTATCTGATGCTCTGAGTTTTCTGTCCTGTAGCTTATCACCTCCAGCCCCAGCGGCAGTCAGTCACTGCGAGCCCAGCGGCTGAGAGTCGAATGTAAGACCAGCCATGGTGCAGTGCCGCATCCATGCGACACCACCAGCTCGCCTCCTCCCCCGTGTCCTCTAGATTCATCTTTTGGGCAGGACTTCACAGGAACCCGGAAGCTCTTAAAAGGTTCTTACAACATCACAAAATAAAGTATCATCAGAATAGGTATGATTTCAATCTGTCAATGTTTTTGCTGTTAACAAAAACAAGCCTAAAAAGTCCTTTTTCAAAACCATGTTTTTAAATTCTGAACCATAATGATGTGTGCCAAAGAAAAAAACAAAACACAACACAACAGAACTATAAACGCAGCTGACTGCACTACCTTCTTTTCCTGGGGGAAAGACAATATTGTACGTTCTTCCTCCTTTATGACACCTCTAACAGTGACAGACATACATTGCCATCACCTTTTTTGAAAATGTTTAGGCACCTTAAAATACTAATGAGAACTGGATTGTTCTCAGTTGGCTGCAAGCATACGCAGAGCCTTTCTGTAGGCCACCATGTCCTGCAGGCCACATGGAGTGACTCTGACAACATCCAAGAGGACTGCCAGAGTTGTACCATCTCCTTGGAAGTCGAAGGAGAAGTGGTGCCTAGAGAGCAGGTAAGCAATGGTGAATGGGTTCCCTTCTTCTTTTCCTGGCCTTTTCCAGGTTAGCTACCTGGAGTCAGAGCTGAACCTGGTCCTTCTCCATCCCAGCTAGGGTCACATGGAGGGCCCACAGAGCTCCCTTGCACCGATCATGCTGGGGAGCGGGGTGGGCAGAAACCTGCAGGCATGTTCCCCGTGCTGGCTGCAAGGAAGAGCCTGGCTGTAACAGTTCCTCTTTGGGGACATGCACAGTGACCCCAGCACTCACAGCATGACCTGCCTAATGGCCAAAAGACTAATATCTGCTGTGTCTGATCCCCAGCTCCCATCTCAAATCCAATTCACCTCAAACCATCTGGAACCCATGTCCAAATTAATAATTCCTTCAAGTCTTGCTTAATCCCTCTCCGAACAGCTCCACTCTTTGGCCTGCCATGACACGAATCCCCTCTGATGGCCTTGAGCAGGTCAGCATGCATGTCCTGAGTGGGTGTGTGGTGGGGCAGCTATTTGCTAGTGACCTGAGGGATCTCCCCCTGTCCTGGAAGAGGAACGGCACAAAGGCTCAACTCCACTTGCTGTGAGCTTCCACCGTGACAACCTTTGACAAAGGAGGTGTGCGCCACAGCAGCTCAGGGGTTGCACAAGGCGCACCTCTGATAACTGTCATTACCTCCCATTTTCTGGCCATCTGCAGAACTACATGGGGAATAATTCTCATCTCCTGCAAGGAAGATATAAAGTGGATGCTGAGCCAGAAATCCAGTTTCAACACCCTTCACAAAGTAGCTCTTCCATCTTTTGCAGCATTATATTTAAATAAGAAAGAGGAACCTGAAGAATAGTATTAGCATAACATTACATATGATGCTTCAAGTTTGTAAGTAATATTAAAGAATAATGGGGTGTCAACATGATCCATCAGTGAATGGTGAGAAAGGAGAGGAGAAACGATTTTTATAAAGCACAAATATCTCTCCACAGCGGTAAAAAAAGTTCAGTAGTCACTGCTGCATCTCCTCATACATGTGCTTTGTTTGCAAATCTTACTGCAAAATCTCTGTGTGGTAACAGCATGCATGTTTCACAGCTGACCAAGATTTTGCACAGCAGAAAAATTCAGACCATGAATACCCTTTAGCCATGAAGACTTCCAATACATTGAAAAAAAGAGTTGTGACTGCACACCTGAAACTGCAGTACCACCAGTAGCACCTGAATTGCCTCACCTCTAACCTTTGCATCACACAATGACTCTGTATTTCATAAAAACATAATCAAAGCCAAGCATTCAGACAACATTATCGGTGTTGCTGGATCCTGTAGGTGCTACAGATCTGCAGATCAGCCTGCAATGATGACAAGAGTTTGTGTGTCTGTCTGTTAATTTAATAACAGAGGCAGTAACACTATTACAGTGCTCTCTGTACAAGACAACCCTCTCCTCACTGCCCTTAGCCACCGCTAAACCCTGCACAGGCTCTGATTGATGACTTTGGGCTGTAACACCGCAGGATGCTGCAGGGCCAAGGGAAGCCAGCAGGCACGATGCTCAGCGCCTCTTTCAGCTCCTGACTTGCAATACAGCCTTCCTTGCATTGCTTTCACTTGGCTATGTCTGCTCCCACAGCTGCTCTGCTGGTCTAGATGGGGGAAGAAAAGCAAGCTCTGGTCCTGCCCATTACCCTACTCTTGGCCATGGAAACAGGTGAAGCTGTGCCTGTCTTCACGCCACCAGCAAAGATGCCGGCAATCTTTATGTAGCCAGACCTGGAGGGGAAAATGTATGGCCCAGATCCATGAAAGTACCTGCCTCTCAGTGACTCCATCAGGAGACAACACATTCCAAAACCTTTGTCAATTTAGTTTTAATTCTTCCCTCTTCCCTCACACAAAAGCACTATAAGCTAAAGCATTAGGTTCCCATCAGATACAAGGTACAGACAAAATTTTGAGGACAGAAAATTCTAGTGATTACTTCTGTTCATGACTTTTCTTCTCCCTACCGTGTCACTCTCTGCTTTGTAGTTTTCACTTCTCTTCAGCGTAATAGAGAAAACTAGAGAAAGTAATTCCCTCGGCACACGCTGTCCTTCCTTCTCAGCCCCAGCAAGTACCACCAGATCAGCCTTCTGAAACTGCAGGTAGAAAAATCTACCATCATCCCCGGCAGCCTCTGCACTGCTCTGGAGTACGTTTCCCTTCAAAAGCCCACTGCCCGCTGCGCTCCGGTGAGCTGGCGGCTGCCCAGCTGCTGGGAAGGGGGATTTGGGAAACATATTCCAGGGAACAGCTCAAACTTCATCCTCTCATGTACTTCCAGGGCTTTCCTCCCCGAAACCCCTACACCTCCATTCGTATTTGTACAATCACTTAAAAACACAGTTTGGGGGCTTGAGGAGGGTTCTTGCTATTGTAGCTTGACCTCAGTATGGAAGGTGGGCAAGTGAGGGCCACAGCCTAGAGCACACTGCTTGCACCTCCTTGTAAGGGGCGATGCTGCCGCCTCCACCCTGGCCAAGTACGCAGAGTTTAGCTGTGTCTGCAGGAACTGCCTTTCAGATCGCTTTTTTTTAAGTGGATCCGTTGGCACAGTTTACTGCCAGCATTGATACAGTAGAGCTCTTCTGTGCTGCCTACAACACAACGGGGGCTGGCAGCCTCCCCAAAACACAGCTGTGCCTGGAGATTTCCTCACTGGCCGCAGTGCCCCTGAGTCGGAACAGAGGTGGAGAAGCAGCAGCAGCTCCACCATGTGCTCCTCTCACACGGAATAGTCTCTCCTGCATGCACGTCCACCTTGCTCGCCGGCTCCTGCCAGGGCTTACTCCAGTCTAACTGCAGATGTGTCCAAAGTTTCCTGCAGCGATTTGTTTCTTTTCCTAAACTATTCAGTAATGTTTGCAGAACGTAAACCAGGTAGGACATCTCACCTGGGCACAGACACCAGCAATCCAGAGACTCCGAGAAAGCAAAGCTAAAGGATGCTGTCACTACAGCACTTCAACAGGGGACCAGTGTCTCTCCCCCCTCCTACCACACATCCAAAACGTGCAACGCAGTAAACAGGCACTGTGCAGCCTGAACAGAGTGGCTACAGTTTACGCCATAGTGCCTCATCTGTTCTTTGCACCAGCTGTTCCTGCAAGGAGGTGCCATCGAATTGTTTCTCTCTTCCTCTAATGCTCTGGAAGAAAGACAGAGGGCATTTTTTTTTTTTTTAAATCTCAGCTTTTTAGCAACGGGAATAGGGCTGGATTGTTTTGTACTGGCACTTGCTACCTTCTCATCCCGTGCCCTTCTTGCTGCGCAAGCATGGTACAAGACATTACACGCTGAAATAATATTTAGGTTTGCAGCTGGGCTCATTACTGCTGTAATTTAGAAGGTATAACCAGTCATCAACATTTCAAGATACGTTCAATTTTCAATAAAGAGGCAATTTCCACAGGGCAATGACCATAAATGAATGGCAGTCTACCCAAGAAGAATGAACAAAGCTGCCAGTCTGTCAAGAATTTGCCTGATGTGTCATCCCAGTTTAATTAAGTGAAAAAATTTACTGTTAGAGACAGGAGAGCAAGTCAACTCTCCTATAAAGGTGCCTCCTTTCCTTCGTGCGTTAAAAATAATCTCCCTTTATTTTGAATTATTGATGCACAAGCAGTTTGTGACAAATCATTCTCCAGAATTAAATAGATGGCTGAAAGTGTCCTTTATGCACTGGACAAATTTGACTCTAGATGATTTATGGGTCTTTCAAACCCACCTCAGTGCACCAGCTGAATATTTCCTGCAGATTTTGCGCCCTGCAGGTGATAAGCCGACCCCAACTACTGGCAACTCTCAGCTCTCCGGTGAGCGGCCACGGTGGCCACGCTTCACTCCTCCTGCCAACCAGCACTGCCCTTCCCAGCCTTGCGCTGCGCCTCTGAAGGCACCCAGCAAGCCGTGCCCCAGAGCCGGCCAGACAACGTCTCCTAGCCAAATCCAGTTTCCTGCACTTCTGCAGTTTCGGTGGAAGCGCAAAAAGCTTTTGCAGTCTTTGGAGAACTGCTTCAATCTAAATAAACTTTTCTGCTAGAAGGCTGACGTCTCAGCATGTCAAGGGATGCAAGGCAGCTCCACGGACACTGCTTACACCAGCTAAGAACCTGTATGGTATTATAGCCAAAATAATCTGTTTCCACGGACTGGATGATCTGACCAATGGCTAAAGGTACAATGAAAAGGTATTATGTTTAAATCCAAATATTTCTATACAGTTCTGGAAATCTAGATACAGTAGCACCATGTTTACGTGGAAAAATGAGAAAGCTAAGACTGCTTATAAAACAAAAGTTGTGCTGTCTTGAGTACTTGTTTTGTCAAAGGTGAGTGAAGTCAGAAGAAACAATAAAAACAGTGCATTTTTCAAGAACATTGGTTTCAGGGGGGTAGTTTTCTGCAGTTTAATAATCAAAGATACCACAACACATATAAACAAACTGGAGACTGTGAGCTGTAGTTTTAACCTGGTAATGTTCCACAAGGCAAATATATCTAAGTGCATTTATCTCTTCTCAGAGCAGGTATGTAAAAGCATTAGCCTCCATCATGCTGTTGTCCGTTATCAGGTCTACATGCAGGCCCAGAAAGACTATGTAGTACATGTATAAATATACATACCCGACTTGGGTACAGTCTCGATATGGCAGCACTGAAAATATGCTACAGAAGGATCTTCTGCTGCTGATAAGGACTATTCTAAAATATAAAAGAAAATAAAAGAAATCAAAGACTACAATTTAAAAATCCCGCCACAATAAGCAAAGCAAGAGATGTTACCATCGAGGAATTCATAATCATAAAACTTCCATCACGGATGATTTCTCCCTCCTCTTTTTTATCTCACAGGTAGAGAGTATCGCGCTACTGAGTCTTTACAGAAGTGCTGAAGCCTGTGCCATACGTTACACAGCGAATGAGTAGTGGAGTCCCATCCCCTCTGCAGGCTTTCTAGGAAGACTATCTTGAATGCATTACTTGGAATCCAGGATAGATGTTTTTCTAGTGAAAGCAGTCCTAGTGAAAGGAGTCCACCCAGAGAGGCGAGGAGCCATTCTGACAACTCACCACTATGGCTGAAACTAAACAGGCAAATCCAGCAGGAACCCAGGTGATACACACCAACCACCACCTGTGATGCACACCACAACTCTGCGGCTGACTTGGAGTCTGCATTTATCGGACAAGAATTTCCAGCTGCTGGTCATGACCTTTCTCTGCTAAACCAAAGGACTCCTTTGATTTTTGGCTTCCTGTTCCTGAAATAGCCCGATTCATGGATGGAGTCAAACTTTGCTATTATCACAAGCTTTCAGATCCTCTCACTGTTTTCCAGGTTCCTCCTTGAGTCTTCTCCAGTTTTTCCCCATCACCTTTCTTGGTCTCTAGGCAGTATCATTGGCCTCAGCAATTGCACAGATGGCAGATATATGTATCACATCTTTAAGTTTTATCTTTAAGATCAGTGTCTAGCCGTGATGACCCACCAGCCTCTGTGCTCAGAAATCACATCAGCCTTCTTGGTTATGATGTTGCATTGACACGCAGGCATGACCGATCCCACAGCTCTTCACCCCTTCTCCTCCACCACACGCCTGTCTCAGTCACTAACTGTCAGGGCTGAATCCCTCCTCTAAGCATGGCTTGCCTTCATTCCTTACAGGCAGGGAGCTCAAGATTTGGTTACATGAAAGCATACGTTATCTGCCTGCACAGAGCTTATCTCAGAATCCAGGCCACTCTTACAGCAAACAACTTGTGTTTTTAACCAGTCTCCCAACCTCTGCTTTATCTGCAAAGCCACTTTGTGGCATTAAATCAAATACTATCTGTTTTACATCAAACCCATCTGTTTTACAGCCACGCTACTACCTTTAGCCATCGAGCTCTGACGTATCATTAAGCAACATCAAAACCACCTTGAGGTCAAGACCCACTTTCCATAAAACTGCGTGGACTGCCAATAGCCACATTATTATAGTTTGGGGAGATGCAGATTGGCAAGAAGACAAGAGAAGCTTGATCAAGATGTACGATATAAAATGCCAATAAATAATGGTTTATAAATATATCCTGTTTCCTTATTACCTTCAGGACATCGATGACTGTACAAATGTACAACGTACACTAAAATGATCTTTCTTCCCTCTAAAGTTGGCCAACAGGCTGCATCCCCTCAAATTCCTTTAAGACACAGTGATGGCAATTTGTGCCAACTTCTAATCTGATTAGTGTTAGAATTTACTGATCTCTTACCTTTCTAAAAATCTCCAGTTGTGGTCCACATGCTAGGACCTACTGTTAGGTTGGTTGTCAGGGCTATTGCACTTCCTTGGTCTGCTCTCCAACATTGATTTTTCTGACGTTGTATGCCACAGATCCGTATGTGACGATTTCACCTGAATTTTTCATCTTTTGTCCTACACTGGTCAAAGTTGGACAACAAACCCTCGCAAGCTGTTTTGTTTACTGTCCAAAAACCACCACATGCACCTATAAATCTCGTACCAGTTACGCTGTTATTAAAACACTATTTCCTTAAGGGACCAGCTTAGTCATCGTTCTTGGAGGAGGTTTAGATCCCCAAGAGAGCTGCTGCATGTAATGCTTGGAAAAATGCAGAATGATCGATTTTCCTTCTCCTAGATCATTCTGTTATAGCAATCCTATTTTCTTCCTTAAAAGCATGTTTAAAAAGCAAAGTGGTATTTAATCTTTAATAAAGGAGGGTTTCTAATAATAAATGTGCATACAGCATCAGGAAGTTCTCCTGCAGCAGATAAAGTACGATTTCATTGTTTGTCTGAATGCTACAGCACCCCTTACCTACGGTAAATACCTCAGATCCTGTAAGATGCTCTCATGGTGCAGCAATAAGTTATAGAGCAGGGGGGAATCATTTTTCGCATTTGAGAAAGGCAATCCACAAGCAAAAAAACCTGGCATATGATTAATTTTGTGCTTGCCACTGCTTATTGCTGAATGGTTGCTACTCACAACAGCTTGCTTGTTCACTGGAAGCCTTGTTTGCTGATGTATGAAACTTGGCACAGATTTCGAGGCTGACATCAGAATGTATCTTTGAATTCGGAAAACCACAGTACCCACTAAGCATATTCCCCCCACTCCCTCTGGTTGCTTCTGGAAACACAGAACCAACGCCCTATGCCTCCCGGGAAAAAAAAAAAAAAAAACAAAAAAAACCCCAGCTCTTAATACTTAAAGAAAAACAAACTGGTGCTTCCATGTCCACAAGCAAAGACAACAGTGGGAAGTTACCACAGAAATCTTGCTGTGTGTATCAGAAGGAATCAGACCAGAAAGGAAATAAAAAGCACCAGCCCAGGCTCTAGTTTTTTCAGATTTCTTTCCCTTGGGACCCAAGTATTGCCTCTTTTTCCATAACCCAGGGGACCATCTTTATACAAAGACCTCCCAGGCAGAGCAGGAGAGAGCCCACAGCCTCCTCTGCCAGGATGCCACAAAACCTCATCTGCAGAGCTGCTGGAGGGGGCCGGTGCAAAACAGCCTTAAGAGCTGGAATGGAAGAGGAGGAGGGAAGGCAGTGGTCAGCAGCTCATCATGGAGGGATAAAATGGCATTTTATTTAGAGGTCTGATGATATGCATGGAAAACAAAAAATTCCGAGGGCCTGCAACGGTTTGCTGCAGCAGAAAGTCCAGGAATTTCTCACAAAGTACGCTTTGGAGAAGAAGGTGTGGTGGAAGCCCACAGCTGTTCAAGAAAATCAAATTATTGTTTATGGGAGAAAAGCATTTTCCTGGATTTCAACTCTTCAGCAAAGGGCATCTATGATCCTGCGGAGCTCTGAATGAGCTATCTCCGACATCAGAAGCAGCCTGAGTCAGAGTGGGTTTACGTGCCCTAACTGCCATTGTGCTACCTAGACATGTTTAAAATTACTTCATGAAAAGGTTTTCACTCTCCAATTCTCACATTTCACCAAGAAGTTGTACTAATTACTATGGTTCAGAGCAACCATTATTTGGCAGGAGAGCTCTGACAACGTGCAACTGTCTGAGACTGTAAAAGCTAATCTTCCAATTTCTTTAATGAGGTGTATGCTATGAAACTACAAAAACTTACTGAGCACAGGGCTCTCAACAGAAACAGTAATTCGCTTGACTTGAAGAAGAATAATGTCTGTTTTCTTCAGTGTCTGTTTAGGTTCGATTGTGTTGCACCAAAAGGCTCTGATCAGGCAATGGGATACACATCATATGTACCATATACACGCAGAATACTGTCGCCTCTCTTCTCGTGCCTGATTAATGATGTTTGACTACCAGGGCTTTGCTGTTCTGCACGCAAAGGTGAACACACAAACCATGGATGCTGTCTGGGTAGCAGCCATCATTTTGGAGTCTCCCAAATTCAAGTTGGAAGGTGGCCGAGAGTAATTATGAACGCTGGGAGAACGCTGCGAGTAGTCAGCCTCTTAGAGTGCATGTGTGTGCCTTTCCACAATTAAAAGGGCAGCCAAAGAGACCTTTCATAGCCTGTGGGTGCTGTTTGGCCTTGGCTTAGATCTGTACGCTAACAAAAAAATTGAGAAAGCAATAGCACAGGGGTGGGAGAGAAGCATTGTTTTACTGCTTTTATATCTGCTATATAGGATGACTCTAGAAATATTCTTGTCCCACTCTCACCATGAATTGTTTGTTCAGCTGGCTCAGGTTGCTGTTTTGGTGGCCTGTTTCTGCTGGATAGGAAATCTTATGCTTCACAGTTCATGCAACCAATAAAGCTGCTGAGTGAAGTGGGTGAAACCACACGCTGGTGGCAACCTGTGCTAATTTGTATGTTAGGGTTAACCTGCCTTTGTCTTTTAATGGGAAAATTTATTTTGTGCTATTTTACAAGACTGCTTTGTAATAAAGTCTAGGAAAACTAATTTTCCAGCTCCTTTAATAAGCCACGTCCTACAAATCCAAAGAAACCGGTTTAACCAGTGCACAGAACCATCAACAGGAAGCTTTACAAGGACTGGCTGATAAGCTGCGGTCTGCGTACCAGTGGTTTTTCTCTGTGCTGAAATAGCTGAACTCTCATTTTAACCACAGACAGTCCTGCCTTGACACTGGACTGCCGAAGGCTGGACCCGGAGCATGAAGGCTGGACCCAGAGCATCGTCGCTCAGCACGTGCCATCCCCGGGGCTGAGAGGGGAAGAGCTCTCAGTGCCGCAGGACAAGGACACCTCACTTCACTGGTTGAGTGCCATAAATAAGGGCAGTTAGCAGAGAAACGAGCCCCAGGCTATCATCCACACTGCAGTTTTCTTTGCTGTGACACTCACAGTCACAAGCCAGTGAAACAATTACTGAAAACACTAGCTTTTTTCAAGCCCAGCTATTAATTCACCACTCAGAAATACATTCTGCGTAGATGTTTTCAAAGCTGGGTTCCTCAAGTTAAGTGAAAGGCTGTCATGCCGCGACAGAAGGGTCAGGGGTTTCGGAGAGCTCAGAGAGCCCACCTCCAGCCCGGCTCAGAGCCCATCTCCTGCACGACCGTGCACGAGCTGCCTGGGACGAGGTCCCGGGCACGGGAAGGAGCCCCAGGAAGGTTTTCTATCCATCACAATACCTGTGCTTCTCCGTGCCACAGGGAACCAAGGCGGACACCTGCTTTTAAGGTACTCAGAAACTCTGTTATTTTAGGATGAACACATAAAGCAGATCCACCTGACTTCCCTGAGGTCATTTTCAACCAGAATGCCTATTAACTTCAGTGACTGCAACAGCATCCAGACCCCTCGGCAAACCAGGGTATGTGCTCAGATTACTTACTGCCAGACTTAGCTGGCCTTAGGGGCAACACAAAGTGTTGACTTTGCATTTTATTTTTAGCTAATATCGCTGTGGCTCTTTGTCCATAGGGCGAAAAGCATTTCCAAAACTGTGTATCTTACTCTTATTGTCTCTGTATTCTAGATAAAGAGATCTTTATTATGATTATGGAAATATTCTGGAAAACTGTGTCTGCTGATAAAGGTAAGAAGCCAGTTGAATAACAGGAGCTTACTCACTGTTTTCTTAGGAAGAAAAATATTCAGTTATATTATCAGGTGTAACGACTCTTCTATGAATTAAGATAAAATGCTGCATATATCCTACAAATACTTTTTTTGCAAAAGATGGAGAAAGGAGTTTACAAATCAAATATCTATTCACTTTTTCACAGGTAATACTTCTATCAAGCTTATGCACGTATTTTATATACACATCTCAGAAATTACTCTGTGGAATTTGCATAATACCTTATGAATAAGTATTTTTTGCTGTAAGAAATTCCCACAGCATACATCTATTTATGCACAAAACCGACTAAAATTAGAGGGATGCTTTTCAGCGTTTGATTCCACATGTATTTGTTGTAAGACAATAAGCAGCTGCTAGTCAGACAATTGTCAAGTCAACAGTTCTGCACGCGTCTGTTTGCTACAAAAGCTGTTTCTAAAAAGCTGTCGTCTCTCAGAGCCACCTTCTGCAATATTTATGTTGATTACTACCTTTCACTGCATTTAATTGTACGTCTGAGAATAAATGCGAGGAAAATTTTGCTTGAGCTATGTAATACCTACCAGAATTCAATTCATAAAACCCATGTTTCAATGTAATGTCAGAATTTCTCTGCACAAATCGGTCCACAGGAACGTACGCGGTTCTCACCCATGGCAGTTGTATGAGAACAGGTATGTGCAAGGGTCAGCTCTCAGTGCGATGGTTTAGTCTATACGCAACCTGTTCAGGTAGCCTATTTAAAACCTGTTCAGGTTTGGAAGGACCAGAATAAAATCATAAAGCACATGGGGAAATTGTCTTGAGAAAAAAACAGAGAGGGCAGATGTCTTCTTCATAAGCAGGGAGGAGCTAGTTTCACCTCTGAGCTGGATGATACTGCAATAAAGGGCCTATTCTGCTGATGGGAACACGACGACAGGCACCGTGCCTTTGCAGTAAGGGAAGTCCCATCCGACTGCTGCTGTACGGGTCCCACCGGTGCCTACGGCTGCAATCCGGGCAGCGCACGTCCCAGCGCGGGGTGTGCACCCCTCACACAGACCCCGGGAGCCTCCCTGCCTGCTTCTTCCCTGAAAACAAGGATACTGCTCCTCACCTTGCCACAACCATGCCCAGATGCACCTTTACCNGATGTTGAAACATCATTCAGCCGTCGGTAAACTTGTTCCGGGCAGATTCTGCCACGTGCCCCTCCGACACTTAGCACCTGGCACCACCCTCGAAGAAATGCAACCAGATTATGCCCCGACAGCACCACACGGATTTTCCTCTTACACAGGTTATTTGTATTAAGGAGACTCAGGTCTTAAAAATCTATGGGCTAGCACTTCCATTGACTCGTGTTTCACTCCAGGAAGGAGCGTGTACTGCAGCCTGCGCCTTCACAGACTATTTTAAAGGCCATTACTATGCATGAGGTAAGTGGCAATGGCACACTGTGTTCTTGCACGGGGATGCTGACCCTGCCCTTGCCCTCACGCCCCACGGATTGCCTTTGCAGAAGCAGCCTTTGGATGCACAGTACCTGCCGTTTCTGGTATCGTGTTGCCGCATGTTCTTGATAAAATGAACCTTCTTAAAGTTCTTTGGTCTGGGTGATCCTGAGAGTGTCCGACATCTGAAAAATAAATCAGGCACGGGGCGGGGGGGAGAAAAAAAAATAAAAGTACTCAGTTCCCTGCTGTATGGCCAAGAAGTCTACACAAAGGCAGGAAGGAAAGACAAGACAAATGATTCAAGTCACCCTGTGTTAGGAATCAGCAAGAACAATAAAGACAATAAGTCTGGAAATGCGACAGCTCAAATAAAAAAAATATTTAAAAATAATAAGAAAAGGCACCACCACCCCTCCCTTCATGCAAAAAACCACATAATAAAAAAATCTCAGCAAAATAAAACTTCCTGTAATCTGCTGTGACGGCTGAGTCCAAGCTTTCAGAGGAAAAAAAACCCATTAAACTAAACCAAACCTGGTAAATATGTGATTTTCCCCCTCACACCAACACCCACACTTTTGTATCCTCCTCAGCTATTGAAAAGGAGCTATTGAGGAAAGTTCTTTCTTGTTTTAATTTTAGAAAGATTTAAAATCTCTCATTTGCAAGGATAATTCCTATTTGCTTTTAACTCTAAATATTACTTTTCATGTTCCTGACAGCATACAAAACAACCGAAAAAAAAATGAATTACCTCAGGAAAAAAAAATAATATCATTCTTCAAAACATTAATCCTTAAATCTATTTTATATCTGAACGCACTTTTTAAATTGCAGTTAGCGAAAGAAATTGCCAGAGGGAAGAGAGATGAGACAAACAGCAATATCCCTGCCCTTCCAGCCTTGCTCTTTTTAATCAGCTGAAACCACAACCCATGCGAAAGCTTTCTCTGTTTCATCTCAGCGCTGTTTTGTTGCGAGGCACGGTGCGCTGGCACCAGAGATAACTCCTGCGCTTGCTGCATGGCCAGGGCCGCTGGACCACAGCCGCCGCATCCTCTGTGGCTGCTGAGGGACAAGCATCCTCCGCTGGCGCACAGGAACAGCACAGTCCCTCTGCGTTGAGCCTCTGTAACCCATTTTTCCCATTCTCTCCTATGCAAAGGCAGAGTTCAGCAACTTCCCGACCCCGAGAGGTCCTTTTTTTTTTTTTTGNACCACCAGTCCCAAGCCACACCACTGCCTGTACCCAAACGCCACCACCCTGCATGGGCACACCCCAGAGGGGGGGGAACTCCATCACTTTGACATTTCTGCCTGCTCCTGTTAGTAAAACCCTCGAGATTGTCTCACCCTCTGTTTCCAATTAGCCTTGTTAGCTTCTTCACGGGGAAAATACCACCAAGAGAGAGGTTCTACCAATAACTCTGCAAATTAGCAAGTAAAAATACCGCCTCGCAAACCATACTTTGTTTAGATCTTTTGCCAATTATACGTGTTTGAATCATTTATGAGAACACTTCATAACATGCTGGTAAGCATTCAACAGCAAGCTTGGTAAAAATAATCAAGCCTTGGTAATAGGCCAGTTGGTACAGCCTCTGCCATTAAGTCTTTGCTTCGAGGTGGGGAGAGACAGCCAATCTGCACGTGGATAAAGAAGGCTAGAGGGTAAACATCAATATAAACCAGCTGAATTACAGGTCCCGAGACAAAGAGACACTCAAAATTAAGCTGTTGCCTTGCCGAACAGCTGACCGGGAAGTACAGCACACACTGGTCAGATTACTGAGCAGCCCGCTTCTGAACTGTTAAGCAGCTGCTCCATTTTCCATCACCCCAGAGGATTGCCTAGTGACTAATTACTGCGGTCCCCAGAGAAGCTGTGGCCTCCTGGATGCAGAAATACAACCGCATTGAAGCTGCTGATATAACAAGGATGGGGGCAGATTTATTAGTGAGGTAGCAGTCGCAAACCTACCAGCCAACACAGGAAGACAGTAACACTAGTTAAGAAAACAAGCTTGTGTGTGCTGAGAGAACAAATGATAAAAATACATGAAAATAAGAATACTAAAAATACCAGCCTTCAAAAGCTTACTTTATTAAAACCAGCTGTACTTACTTTTTAAAGGTACTATGTTAGAGCCTGGTCATTCCTGTTAGTGACAACTAAACTTCTCTATTAATCAAATCTGACCTTTTATTTCCTGCCATTTTATTTGAATACTGACTTTGTATTTAATAGCCTAAAGCCAGGGAACGTATAATTCCTGTCACCTACCACCTTGCAGGGTGTGTGAGGTTTCACTTTACCCACTTTGAAGAACATCTTAAGGTGAACACCCAGCTACTTTCCAACATGCGCAGGGACAGCAAGTCTGTCCGTGCACGCGCCGTACAGACAAGTAACTAGAGAGAGTAAATAAAATTACCTCCGCAGTGGGGCATTTTCCTCGATGTCCTCCAGAGTCTCCAGAGAAGATCGCTGAGAGATCAGCCGACGTCTGCAGAGAAAAGAGAACACAAAAGATCACCGTGGGTTAGAGGGCACGAGAAAGTCCTCAGAGTTGTTGTTTAGTAAAGCTCACAAATTGCTGTTCACTAGCCGAGCCGTAACTTTGGATATTAATCAATTTTGTTCTGCTCTGCTTATTTTACTAGATCAATTAGATCCCAACCAGAAGCAAACTTACTCCATACAAGCTTCTAGAGCAAAGCAGAAGTCGAAACTTCCCCAACAGCTCCTCCTCAGTTTGTGCTTTCAGGTTTTCCTTCCTTCAAGGGTTTAACACCCACCTAACACCAGTCCCACATTTGCTGTGGTAGAGCTTGCCATGCTACAAGTACAGTTCTTTGATAAAATAATGCAGATGTAGATCTACAGAGACTGCCTGTCTTTCACGCTGCTGCAGGGGACACTTCTCTCTGCCCCTTGCCCTTTTTACCAAATAAATGCCACTCATTTCTCAGTGATGTCCATCTCATCACTCCTCCGAGGAGTGACTCAAGAGAGATGAAGGATGACGGAGCCGGCAGCACTGGGTACAAACCAGCAGTTTAAAAGGGAGCTCAGCACAGATAAGTTTACTCATGTTTTAAACCAGTTTTCTATGTTTGAGTCAGATCCCTCCTCTACCTTTTAGGGGCTGGCCTGCAGGAGAGCAGCTCTGTGGAAAGGGACCTGGGAGTCCTGGTGGA
>RSEF01000002.1:113822709-113844803 GCA_003993805.1 Himantopus leucocephalus | reverse complement strand
AAAAAAAAACTATTAATGATCAGCTTTTTCGGGTTTTGTGAGGGAGAAAAAGACCTGCTGCCCTCAATGGGATCAGCCCAAAACAATCCTCAAATCACAGCAACAGACTTGCTGTTCCTGCATCGCTGGTGGCTGCTCCCGTAGCTCCCGCCTGTCCCCAAGCCTTTCTCCATCACAGCTACAGGTCTCACCTTAAACTCAGCCAGTTAGCGGCCACATAAAACAGTCATAGGGAACAGGTTTAGGCTGGACTCCTTCAAGCTTGACAGATACAGAGGCCAAATAGGCCTGTGGCCAATAATAACCAGATTCAGCCTTTAGGTACCCGACAGCACAACTCCAGCACAGCTGATGCTTTTCTGCTTGTTGGGAAAGGAAAGAAGGCAACACAACAGCAGTAAAATGAGAACCTAATCATTTTTCTTTATCAGTTCAAACCTTCCTTTTTTTCCCTGCTGTTTAAAACCTGCCTGGCAGGACGTAAGGGACTCATAGGACTCCCCGGGGTTGATGGAATCACGCTGCTGAAGCGAAGGGTGGAGGAAGGGGAGACCAATTACCGATGATATCAGAAAGCAAATGTTGTTTCAAAGAGAAATTATTTTACTGCTGATAAATGTGTGATAACGTGTATGAAATATTTTTTCTAAATGTGGGAGAAATTCATACATCTAAACCAAGACAAGTTGCTACTGCAGGCTGACGCTGGTACATGCAGAACAACTGCACATCCACAGAAACGACTACATTCACTACGTTAATACATTGACCCATTATGGATTGTATTTTAGGCAACTTATTCCCAGATCATTCTGATGTTTCATTTAATTTTGTTAAGACAGGGTGGCTGTGACAAATGAGTTAGCACAGCGGCTCAATCAATTATTGTCTTTAAATTCAAGAAGTGTGCATATCCAGACTGCTTAATTTCTCCCATACATCTGCATTTGCACATCTTTCTTCTCTGAAGAGCTTTCAAAAAGCTCAAGTTTTAATCAGAGGACTATTTTTGATCCTAATTTTCCAAGCTGCAGTAAGGCTGCTTCATGACCTAATCTGATGGCAAANAGTCAGTTGTACAATAAGTAGTCATAATGTTTCTTATTTTTAATCGCCAATGCACCAGGTGCCTTGTGTCCGATTAGAGCCATCAGTCTGCAGACATTGCTTTAACTGAGGTCAGCAAATGACTCGCTGAAGCAAGCACTGCCTGGCGTGAATAAAACACGTTGCAGAACAGCCTCCGAACATCGATGCCCTCAGCCATACCCCGGCGCGCCAAGGCTGTAAGCAAAGGCAGACCTGCTTTCCCTTACCTCCAGCTCAGACTTTCGCTAGCAGAAACGAGCTGGGCAAAGGGACGGGCTTAAGTTCGTAACAGCAAAAAGAATGCATGACATGGCTCTAAGGGCAAAATTTTCAGGCTGAAAATGCCAAGCAGCTCCAGCAACCAGCAACGCAGACTACAGCACCGGGGGGCAGAGGCACTGTTAGTCTTTGGGTGCAGNAAAAAAAAAAAAAAAAAAAAAAAAAAATTTTGTTTTCATTTTAGCCACCATGCTCAGCAAAATCAAAAATTCTCAAATTTTGTGGGGAACAGAGCGTTTTGATTTGCTTGAAGCCAATGCTTCACTTCAGCATTATTTTCTTCTTATTTTATATATAGACACATATATATATTAATCTGTATGGATGATATAAAAGACTCACACTCAAGACAAAAACATTTCCCACTGTTTGAACATGTCCCTTTCTGAAGAATTTTGCTTCCTGAAGAAAAGCTCACAGAATTTCCTCTGGTTTGGCTTAACAGCATTAAAGGTTGTGTTTCCAGGCAGACGGAAAAATCTGGCTTACCCACAGCTTCCCCCCTCTTCTCCACATTTAACAGTTTGCTGTTGTGACCACAAGAAAGATGGCAACTGCCACTAAAACTTTAATCCCCCCTCCCCAAAGTCGTAATCTTTATACAGCAAATATAATGAGCTTTCTCAGTGACATACTGCAACAATATTTAACAGGATTGCATAACCAAAATTATATTTAAATCCACTGAAAATGCAACCCAATTCTCCCAGAGCCTGCTCTGGTGAAAATTAATGACAGATTTTATTAATATTCATTTATCCCATTTTTTTTTTGCTTGCAGGCTTGTGCCCCACTAACACAAGGACAGTGGAGAAGAAATCTCTTCTACTAAATCAGCTCCATTAGGCACCATGGGTAACACACAAAGCCTGGCCATGCTGTTCTCTGTCCCCTATTACCCCTGAATTTTATTCTCTAGGAGCTCTTTCAGCAGCTACTTCCAGGCTGTAACCACAGGAAGAGCAGGAGGTATTTTGCCACAGCTGTCAGGCAAGCCAGCGGAGGATGGAAAAGGAAAAAAAAAGAAGAATTTCAAAGTATTTTGCAAAGTGGTCCAAACACTTTGAGGTGGCGAGGTGTCTCCCCTCCTGCCCCTCTGACCACAGTGGGATGCTGTACCAAGGCATCACTAAAACACCGTATCTATCCTGTATTACTGTGTATCTCCTGAGCTGTCCTACCTCTCTCATCCGGAGCCACTTTGAATTTAGTTCTTCTGGTTATTTGCCTCAAGCATTAGAAAAAAAGAGCGAGGAGACCAACCCAACCGTCATTTGAACAACCTGCTCGGTTTCATTTGCAGGCAAACAGCATGTGCACCCCTTCACACACCCCAAAACCCCAACTTTTCATGCTAAAGGATGGCAATTTTCTGAGCAACTCAGAGCACTGACTCTCTGAAACAGGGAACGCCAAATTACCTAGCCTATTCTTAAACGAGAACAGTCAAGAGACACTTTTTTACATCACTGGAATTGCAGTTTCCCGAGGCAACGCAGAGGCTGACACCCCAAAGACTGCGGCGGCAGGGCAGGCCTTGGGAACGCTCCTCTAGCTCGGTCCGTAACCCGAACGTCAGAAAAATTACGTGAAGTCGTAACCCCCAACCGGTCTCCCGATTCACATCCCACTACAAAGTAAGTCTTGAGCCCAAATCTCCGCAACTTTTCGAGATCCTCCCTGCAACGGGGGAGGGACAGGGAAGTGAAGAGGAAAGTGGGAGGAAGAAGGAAATGGCTGCTTTCCTTTCTCAACCTTGGATTTCCTCTGAAAGCTTTGCTCTCCCCTTTACACATACAGTAAAACCAGGAGCTACTTTCTTTTCCTTTGTCCTGGAAAAAGGAAGACAAAAAATCCCTACCCTCCTTCACTCTTGCAAACATCCCACCCCGTCCCTGCCAGGTTTACGGGGCAGCTGGAGCACCGGAGCAGCGGCTTTCCCTGCGCTGCAGAGTCCCGCGCCGCGATGACCTTCATTCTTAGTGTTTCTTATTTTTAATTCCCGTTTGAAGCCCAGTGAACTACTTCAGAGCATAACTAAACGCCCGTTAAGCTCTTCACAGAATCAAGCCTTTAATTTTAAAAATATTTATCCTGATCTCTGGAAGACGCTCATTCTAACCTCTGACTGCACAGGCAAATGGTTTGACAGACTGTACATACATTAAAAAAGAACCACAAACCGAAAGGAAACAGTAATACCAACCTCCTGAGCTACTACAGCCACGGCACCCGTCCAGTTCCACAGGGACTGGGGAGCTGGCCACAGCATTGCCCAATTTCGTGAATATTCAGGAGGAGACATGATGTTATTTCAATTCACAGACTACAACAATTGGAGAGAAATTCTTAAAAATAAGGTTCACAAATACGAAGGGCAGCTCTGTGTCCCGTGCCAACGTTACGCGCTGTGACAATTTTGCGGTGCCACTTCTTGTTTTTCAAGGAACTTTCATTATTGCTGGTAATTCTGTTATTGTCAAAAATCATGAAGTCATCCAGACCCAGGTATTTTAATTAGACACTTCACGGCTGGCTTCATACCCCAAAGACAGGATTACGGGCAGCTGCCAGCCCTGCAGCCACCGTAACCCAAGCGAGTGGCTGCTGCCGGGACTAGTTGCAGCAAGAGCCGGCGATGAGCTGCTCGCAGGCACCGCCCCCGGTGTGACCATAAAACACCATTACGAAACCCCTATTCGTGCAAAACAGGTAATTTTGAAAAAGCTCCAAGCTGGACTTGAACATCTCAGTCCAGCAGGAGATGACACCCCGTCTCGTGACAGGTTAACAACCTGCCGGGGATTTAGCACGCCCCAGAGCAGACGGCTGGTTTTGTTGAGACAGACAACAGTGCCACCAGGTCATGTCCACAGGCGAAAAAGGCATTTTCAAAACTGGAGGCAATTGCCTTGCAAGAAAAAAAAAAAAAAAAGTAATAATAAGAAAATAAAAACCGAAGTCCCTCCTGACTGAGTTCAATATCACACATTTCTGTGAGAAGAGGACAAAGGGGGTCCCTGTATCCAGACCCTTCCCACAAATACCACTGAAGGGGTGAGGATGCGAGAACAAAGTTCAACGGTCAGAAGGATGCATGGTTCCCCTTGCGTTTCTCTACACCTCCTCCCATTAACTCAGGAACTGCGTTGCTGGTCATCAGGGCGTATTGGCTTGTTTTCCCGTTTCACATCTACCTTACCCTGGCTCCTGTTACGGGAGATGTCAGCGCAGGGGCAATTCACCAGACAGTCCTACTCCTGGGGGACACGTGGGTACCGAGGTGGCCGAGCTGCCCCAGCCCAGCTGTGCTGTACCCACATCTGCCTCAGAAGCCGCATCTTCCCATGACCAGTAGTCTCAAGGCAGAGGCTAAAAGCAACGTCTTCCATACCACTTCCATGGTGGTATTCGGGATTTCTCAGGGAACCTTATCTCCATGAAAAAATATACGCAAGGACTCTGCATGTGCACACGGTGCCTCCGGTATTCACTGCGGGTTCTCCGAAAGCAGAAAGCACAAGAGACCTGTGACTCTGTATTATCCATTTAAACAACAAATATAAAGCTAAAGCACATTAAAAATTTATGAATTTCTGTGAATCCTTAAAGAGTCTTATTTTTGCCTTCTGGTATGTAGCTCTTTAAGGCTGCATCTTTTTAAAGCTTTTTTTGATCTTGAAAGTTAGGAACTTTGTCAAAAAGACAGAATACAAGGAGATTAGGGTGAGCATCTCCACCTCATCGCAGCAGTCCAGGAACTTTAAAAAGTCTCTACTGTGCATTGCAAGACACTCAAGTTGACGATATTGGAATAAGTTCCTCCGCAACAAAAATGGAGAGGAGACACGGGATCCTTTATCGGATCATGTGATTTAGAAATGTTGCTAGTGCCTCCAACCATCATGAAAAAATCTTAAAAACAGCTACTAAAAAACTTTAAAACCGCTAAGCCGCCTCTCGCTATCTGTTGTTGGCTCCTCCATTTCCCCAAGCCAGGAGTGGGATGTGCATGCATATGCTACCTTTCAAACATGATTACTGAGTTCTGCTGAAGGCACTTGCATACGCAGGGAGAAAAGAAGAAAGTTTTGAGCAGTGGATCAAGATGCAGTGGATCTAGCTCTCCTACTCCATTCAATCTAAAAAACCTATGTATTTCTGAAAGCTGAAAAACCTAAATGTGGGGTTGTAAGAGAGCAGAGCCAGACCTGTGTGTGTTAGCTTAAATTAGCAGCTAATTCAGTTTAAGGTGATACTTTGGGTTGTGAAATAAAATGTTGGACTTGTGAGCCCCTGTGCTTTGGCCAGCCACTGCTTTGGGGCCAGTAATCCCTTTAATTGCCCTAAATCACCTAAAAGCACCTCCCGGCAGAAAAGTCTTTGCTCTACAAGCAACATCAGATGCAAACAAAAAACTTAGAAAAAGAGGAGGAAAAAAATTTTGACAGCGGCTTATCACATCTCTTTTAAAGACTAAGCATATAAAGGAGAACATAAAGTGTGAAATGCCTTGAAAAAAATCTCAGTGCCCAGTATTCTCCCAGGTTGCTATAAGTTATATTCAGCTTTTAACATTGCAAGAAATAAATACATGCATTAATTTACAGAAACATCTCAAAGGTGACCACTGAAAGCTCATTCTCACCAGGAGTTTAAAATATACCAGACTAACGACTGGAAAAAAGTCACTCATACCAATAATTAGATCCGATCCTGCAAAACCTCATGCAGGTCAATACTCTAAACAAAGGTATTAACTGCATGACTAACGATGCACTTCTGCGGAAACCTCGGCTGATGGGGCTCGTGCTAAAATGAAACTACAAACTGCTCACTTTGACTGTGTTAGGCAATGACTTTCGAAGTCGAAGGCAGCGAGTTACCTGGGAGAGTAAGACTCAACGTATCTGCAAGTGTTTGCAGGATCAGGCTCTATTTTTATACAGCCCTTTTCTCAATGACAAAAGCTAATTTAGAAATACCTGTTTCAAACTAATAGCCTCTCTCAAAAGACACGATTAAATATAATGCAAGAGAAGGTTTACTTTAGAACCGCCTTGGGGGGGGGGGTGAAAACACACAGAAAACTATGTTTTAAAAAAGTAATGACATATTTAGAAGGCATAGACATGAAATGCAGACATAACGACTCTGGCACAGATTTTCAATTATTTTCATGTGAAAAGTCTAACCTTATAATATCACACATCTTAGATCATCTGACTTGTGTGTCTGTGTCTGTCTGCATATTCAGCATCACTGCCCCAAGCTGAATAAACACGGACGGAGAAGAAAGAGATTCTTGTTTCCTGGTAAAGCTTCTTGCATTAAAGAACTGAAAGCAGGGCAAAAGGCCCATTCAAAAATGTGTCACAAACCACTTCGCCGCAGACCTAGGAGCTTTGTTGTGAGAGGGGAAAGAAAAAAAGAAAAAAAAGGATTTTGAACAACAATATCGGCTAATGGGATTATGTATACACAACAGTTTCCCATTTACAATACCCTACCGGGAGCTGAACGCAAGCTCAAGTTTTACCTGCGCCAGTTACATCATTTTATGACAGACAGTAAGCAAACAGGGTATAGACCACAAAGCTGCTACCAAAAATACTTGATCTTCCAAGGAGCGTATCAGACAGGCAATTAAAGAAACAATATTCCTCCCCAAAACAATACATTTTATTATCTGTAAATACACATCTCTTTCTTTTGGCTTTAAGTAGAAGCTCAGGAAGCATACACTTTTGTAGCGTATTTTTGATAACTTAAAGCTTTCAAATTATATCTAAAGTAGTATCTGGGTACATAAATAATACACCGAAAATATTCATCATCCTGATGACAATACTACAACGTATAGAGACAAACTGTTTAGGATCCTTTTGAACTTCTTGCATACAAAAATTTCTGTGTATTTATATTAGCCAGAAGGGGTACAGAGAAAGAGGGCCTAGGACTGAGTATTTCCCCTTCCTTCCCTTGTTTTTTTCATATCTGAACTCATTTTGCACCTAACCACAACAAGCATATCATGCTTTGAAGGTTTTTAAGAAAAAAAAAAACCAAAAAAACCAAATTTGGGAATAGAACCACCGCAGCTCTACACCAGAAAAAAAAATGTGTTTTAGCAACTGGAAAAACTTATCCCTGCACCTCACAAAGAATAAATACAGCTATCAATACAGAATAAACATCCTTGCTTGTACGAGTAAGGACAAATATAGTGGAACAATGTCACCCAGAGAAGGGATGGCCGAGTAACCTGCGTGCTGCGGCGAAGCCTTCCAGAGCGAGAAGGTGTGAGGAGGCGGTGAGGAGGAGAGCGGAGCAGGGGTTTGCAGCCGACGCTCAGACTCTCTCGGATCCTCAATCCCAACAGCGGGGAACCATCTGTACGAGTTCAACAAGTAAAATGGGAGATGCAAGCGCTAACCACAGCAGCAGTCAGTTACCTGTGACGAGGAGACCCGGGAAGATTTCCACTCTTGGGCAGCATCTGCTAACCGATATTTGGAAAACGGGAGATTTATATGCCTTTATTTTTCCTTTAAAAGCAGCAGCACTTTACAAAGAGTCTGCCCAGCAAAGAACCCCAACCCACACTTCTGCTGCTGTCTCTCCGACTGCCCAAGCACCTGCTTTTCTTTTCTTTTTTTTTTTTTTCTTTCTTCTTTCTCCCCTCCTCCCTGCAGGTCTCTGCAGAGGAAGAAGTTTGAACTAAGTGCCACTGTATGAGGCGCATGGCCCCCCCCCAGCAGCAGAAAAAGCCATATTATATAAAACCTGGATTGTTTCGCTGCTGTGTCACCCTTTGCCTCCCCAGACCTGAACAATGATGAGTTTGTCTGAGGCAGAGGGGAGAGGGGAATGGCTCTGTGCTTGGATGGGTCGGGGCCGATAGATGCATAGATGGACTTGCCAAACGCTGCCTGCACCTGGCTGGGCGAGGGGAGAAGCACAAACGTGGATGTGAGGAGCTGCAGACGGCGGGGACGGAGGAGGAGCTCCACCCTCCACTTCTGCGCGAAACCCCGGCGTGGTTCCCCCTTGCAAATCTCAGGTGGGACCCAACACGAAAGCACATTTGGTAGCGACTTACATTGAAGTCACGGGCAAAATTTTGCCTTCTTGCTTCCACTCAAAGTGAAATTACCTATACTTTGTATAAAAGTGGGAGGTTTTTTTCTTTCTTTTAATTAAACAACTGAACCCTCCTCCCCAGACCTCATGAACAGAAACCACTACTTCCTCAGCCGCTGCACGTTCGCGTCTAAAAACAGCACAGGGCAAGGGTAAAACCCTGCTGGGTACGACATGAGACTTCTGTGTTGATCAAGCTCACAAACTGCCATCAACATGTGATACAGAATTTTGAAATTTTGGTTTTCCTGTTTCACCTTTTCCACTAAACAGACGGGAAAGATGTCTGTTAATATGAATAACCGTAATGTAAAAAAAAAAAAAAACCCAATCAATTTTCACAGAATTTACCATGTTACGAAATGAAGATTTAGAAAGCCCACAACTGACCAGTAAAAAGAAAACCGATGCCCAGTGGTCTGATTCAACAAGCAAAAAAAAAAAGTTTTCCCTATAAAGTCTTTATAAAACCCCCAGTAGAAAGAGGGAAGTCAGTAATTTCCAATGGAAATGACTAGGGGAAAGGCATCTCAATTCAAAAAAAAGTGTATTAACACAAGTGGAAGGGTGTGAGAAATTTAAATTAGCCCAGTATGAATCCCTTTGTCCTAGAATAGGGAACTGAGACTCTATCTCTGTCTCCACCGTGTTTGGCTTTGGCTCAGCAGCACACTTTTGAAGCGAGTCTCCTGACCATTGCCCGCTTATGACGTGCTCTTCTTTGCAGCATGGAGCAGCCCCGGAGCATGAAGGCTTCCCCTCCGATGGTGGGACTCCAGGTGGTGACACACTGCAGGAGCACAGTGCCCGTCCTCCAACTACTGCTGGGTGTCCGGTCCACAGGTCCAGGCTAGAGCTGGTCTGAATGTCCGCAGCGTGGACATTTGGTCCTCAGCACCATGCTCCTGGCTCTACCGACCCACTCCTGCTGGGCCATGCTGCTTGTTGACACAGACACGGCCCTTCTGGATGGAGAAGGCCCAATTCTCTCGCAAAAGCTCCAGGTTTAAATAATTCACAGTGCCGGTGGTTCTCATTTAGCTTTGTTTCAGCGCACTGGATGTTTAAACAGCTTGTGAAGAACAAGAAAGAGTCCAGCCCGGTGGGACTGACTGTCACCCCAAAGCATGGCAGGGGCACATCATGTGAGGAGCTGACCAAGCCTTTCAGATATTTTTATTCCAATTTTGCTGTCATTTTGAGCTTCTGGGAACAACAGCTTGAAGAGCAATCGAGAATTACAATCACATTGCGTTAGAAAAGCACAACCTGCACCTCAGTTTTCTGCTTCTTATGGCCCACATCCCTCCACAGGCTAAGATGCAAAGGATTAGGAGTGCTGTGGCCTCCAAAGTAACATTTCACGTTTTATAAAGAGAATTTTGTCCATTTCTGTTAATGTGTCAGCACAAAGCAAGCTCTCTGACCCACTGATTAAACCAGAGGTGTGCTGCTAACTTCAATAAAAGCAGAACCACAATTATAGTCTGCAACAATGTCAAGTGCTCCCCCCAAAACGCCAGGGAGGACAAGTATACAAATGGGCGCATGTCCGGACAGCGCGGTAAGCAAAATTTGTGAAAACCCATAAAGGAAAAGCACATGCTGTCTTTTCAAAGTGAGATTTTCAAAGGAGCTCAGAGAGTACCTCCAAATTCATGGTTCAGAGGCTCCTTCAAAAAACCCAGCTTGAATTACTCAACTGCTCTGCTCTCTTTAGCTGGAATAACACCAGACAGACAACTAATTCAGAACAAACACTGGAGAAGTGAAGTCAAGTCTTCATTACCATAACCCCACATCTTGGGAAAGTGGATGTGAGGGTCAAGAGCCTCTCAAAAGCTGCGTTTCTTCTAACGTATGTAAACGACAGACACAAAAAAAGCCCAGACACGACCATGTTGAAATATTCCTGGGGATCGTACAAAACGGAGAACTGCAACAACTGCAAAACAACTGCCAGTTACACGAAAGACCGTGCCACCCTCGACTGTTGATACCACATTCACTTATCCAGTAAGATATTAGAGATATGCAATCGCTTGACAGGTTGGAAATAATGCCTCCGCACCTAAAATAGCAAAGACAGGCCTAATCCTGTTCTCATTTGTACCCGAGCAACCCTGCAATTAATTCAGAGCCCGTTCTTTTTCCGATGCCTCCACCTCTGCAAACGCACAGGAGGGCTTTTCCACTCCAGCGTCTTCGCTCCCACCCCATCCTCCCCAAGGGAGTGAATTCCAGCTACAACCCACATCCTTGTGCGGTGCTCTCCCGCACAGACCAGTTCGTGGGCTTGGGGCTTGGCTCCTAAGGGATATGGAGGAGTAACAGCAGTTTGTACAGCCCTGAGCACAGCCCTGGTACCACACCATGAAAAAAATAAAATCCTTGTTGCTGCTGCAAGGCTGCGTCCTTCCAGGAGAAGGAACTCTGCGAGCTCACAAACTCACTGCGAGAAAATACATGTTTCCGTTCACATCATCCATTCAACCTTCACAACAGAGCATAGGGACAGCAACAGAAACTACCGCCTGGAAAGTGCCTTTTTAAGGGTGCTGGCAAATTCATACAATTTGCATTTGCTCAAACTCTGCTCCCTGTTACACCCTCGCACTGTCTTTGACTTGAATAGCCTTACATCAATAAGGAAACTAATGGACAAACAAGAACCCAATATTTATAATAATCTCTTTAAAGCAAACAGAAGCAAAAAACCTTGGGCAATGAAGCCTGTTCCTTAAAACAAATGTGCGCAGACACTCGCTATTTGCAAGGCTGCTGGCGAGTTCTGCAGTACCTGGAGTGGCTTCTAAAATAGAAAAGCATTTTATCTTGAGGCGAGTCATGCACATGGAAAAATACGGATTTTACAAATAAATCTCAAAGGTCACGATGGAGGTACTTGACAGCGGCACTTCGTGTTCTGCTGTAAATAATTCTGCCTTTTTAAGCACCCACCTTTTAGCTGCCACTTCTTCTGGATTAGGTTATGCTAAAAGATGGCATTCTACAAAACAGTAAACACCGCCAATTAAAAATCAAACCCAGTTTNGGCTGAAGACAGAAGGTTATGTGAACTCCATTTTAGAAAACATAATTACACCTTTGTGCTTTAAAGACCACACTTCCAAGACTATTAATAGCAGACGGTGAGCTCTCCACGCCTTATTACGTACCCTGCTGCAGCACCCGTGCCGCTCACCTACCCAAGCAATTAAACCGATTAAACCGTACTTTGCACTGTAGCATCAGAAAGCTGTTTTTCCTCTCTTCCTATGAACCAACACTCACTTAAGTAAATCTGGAGAACTGTGAAGTTTGCTTGTAATGTACCAAGCCTCCTCAACTCTGCCCACATCCGAGGCAACAAGGTGAAGTCTTTGTTTTCATGTAGCTCTGTCACCTAAGGAGGACTTCACTCCCTGCTGTGCAAGTCCACCGCACCCCACGGACCCGTGGGCAATCCTTCTGTCACCCCACATTTGCCCGGGTGTAGCTGATTGCAACCTCGACTGAAAAAGGAGGAAATTAATCTCCTTTTCTTTCTGTCAGATCTGTAGGTACTAACGCAAGTGCAGAAGCAGCAGGAAAATAAAAGGTTTGACTGTAGAGGGGTATGACAGGAAAAACACAAGGAATAAAGTTGGTGAGTTGAAAAAAAAAAAAAAAAAAAANAAAAAAAAAAAAAAAAAAAAAAGAGTAAGATGTTTTTCAAGACACACTTCAGACCATAGCTGACATCTAGCTTCTGCTTTATGTTACGTCCTTCAGACACGCTGAGTACAGTGCGGTGGGAAGTGCAGGTCCCTAGCACCTGCCAGCGTGAACAAGGAGTAAGGAGAGCGTCTTGAACTGTAGGTATGGACTGTATTTGTGTACACACATATGTATGTATGTGATCCAAGCAGGCCTGAAAGCAAAGGGCCTTATGTGACATTAATCTCCTGGTTTCCCTTTCTCCATCCCTACATTTGCTGGGAGTATCGGATGAAACCAGACATTCCTCCAGCTGACACAATGGTCCCCCCTGAGTGCTGAAGGCATCCTAGGTCCTTGGGGCGGTGAGGCTCTGCTCTCCCCTCCTCCAGCACCAGGAAACTAAAACTCAGCAGATCTCCCTCTGAAGTAGGCTGGTGAAGCCGTGCTGCTTGCACCCTTCAAAGGGCACACCACCACCACGGGGTTACAATCCGCTCCTCTGCTAGCAGCCGCTGTGGGGACCAGGCTGCTCCAGTGCTGTGGGTTCTCTCTGTAAAAAGCAATGGTGACAGCATCTGACCCTTTCATCGTGATGAAACTAAAATCAGTGCCACTGTGCCACCATGTACATCTCCTGTCGGACAGGGAGACCACTTAGCTCGGGGTGTCTCACCTCCTCCTCTTCCCTTCGGGTATATTAACCTCTGTGCGATCCAACCGTGTTGGAGGGCTGGGACCTCTCCCTGCACTTCCACTCAATGGCATACCCACCAGAAACAACGATGCTGGGAACACTGGAGCCGCCAGCACATTTCCCCATCCACTTTCCTTACTGGGAGTTGCTGACCCTGTACCTGCAGTGGCTTTTTCTCCATCCTGAAATGGGAAAGTAAATGATGCCCCACGGAGGGGAGAGGACAGAGGGAGACCCATCACCAGCCTTCCCACGCTGCAGAAGGCACAAGCTCGACTCCAAGGACAGCAACAGCGCCCAGCCGTTGGTACCCCTTGAGGCTGCACTGCCACCACCACCGCATCCCAGTATCGCTTCTCTGTCCCCTATGTCTATGCAAAACATATGCGCAGATATGTCCTGTACGGTCACAGACGAGGCCACACACAGCAGACGGCATGCAGGTGGCTGAAAAAAAACCAGTTACCTGCGAGGAGGCTGCAAAAAAACCAGTTACCTGCGAGGAGGCTGCAAACCCAGTGGCACGACTGACTTCTTGGTGCTCAACATCCTACGCAGAGCCCAGGGAAAGGGAAAAGCAAGCTGAAGAGCTTCATCCCCGTTCGTTCCATGCGGCTCAGTTCCAGCTGCATGATGTAGTGCAGAAAGGAGTCAGCATAATGTCACCTGACAGATTTTTCCTGTTACACAAAATCAGCGGATTTTTTTTTTTTTCTTTACAGGAAAATTTATGCTTCTTTTGAATGCCTTTACCTATGCCTGATTTGCTTTGACAGCATGTAGATTTGAAAACCTAATCACATTTACCTTGGTAATATGATTATCTGTAGCAGCACCAAAATGCAATCCATTGTTGTCTGAAAAATTATTATAAACAAAGTTATCTAGCTTTCTATTTTTTAATCCCACCAATATTATACAGTAAAATCCCTCATATTGTGAAGATTTACTTACTAGTGTAACTTTACACATAGGCGCTTGATTTAACTGAGTAATTTTATACATATGTAAATGTACAGTTCATGCTTTGCGGGATCCTGGGTCAGAAAGGACATACCTTCCTCTGACATCCAAGACAAGCAGGGGTAAACACATTTCAGCTGTGGTGGGTAAATCTTTTTCTCCCCAAACCTCAATTTCACACAATTGCCAGCCTAATCTATAACACCACAGAGGAAAACACAACTGCTTGCTAAGAAGGTGTTCTTGTCCTTTATATTCATATATAGGGTGAAAGGCTTTTTTAAAAAAAACTACTTCTAGAAATGAAGGTAGCCTTTGCTTCGCTTTTCATTCACTTCTAAATTTTCCACAATAGAAAACCTCCCTTAGGCAAAAACTCTGAAGCGTAGCTGCTAAGAGCAGTGTTGACTTTGAAATACATCATGAGGACAGAAAATACATTTAGCATTCACGACAGGAAAGCAGTTGCTCCGAACATAACACAGTAGCCCCTGTAAAGGCACTTCGCGGTTCCTGAAATGTGTACTCCTCTAAATCTGCATATTGCAGCCTGAAAAGCAAACCCTGAGAGTCCTAAAAGTTTCCCACTGGCACATCGTGTTTTCTCCAACCACCGGTGAAATTTTCTTCTCCTAACTGATTTTCCGAGCTCTTTACCCTACCCTTGCAGCAAATAAAACTTCTGCTAAGCCCTTCTTATGAAATCAAATACCGTTCCTTAAATTTCTCAAGTGTGTTATTTGCAAACTGCAGGCCGGCAGATACGATACTCTCCATATGCCAAATTATGTCATTTCCATTTTCTAGGAATAATACTTCTTACAGCAAACTGGCAATGGGGTTTTTTAGTTGGGTTATGAAGAGAGTCGGCTCTGCGTCCCGCTGCGCCTGCCGCGTTGCTACGCCTGGTATCTGGTGGCAGCCCCACAGACATCAATAGCAATTCTGGGTGTGCAAGAAAGCATTTGTCAGAAAGGACCGATTACATCCTTGGAGGTATTAGCCTACATCCAGAGGTGAATTTTGTGGATATCTGCGTGGCTCAAATAGAATGTGACTTCCGTGTTTATCATGGGATAATTTGGTTTCTACTGAAGTTTCAATGTACAGAGGTCCCAACATACAAAACCAAACTTCTGCATTTTCAGGTTAAATTATGATACCGAGCCTTTATGTTTGTGTAGTGGAGATCTTGCCTAAGAGACTACGAACAGCTGAAATAAAAAATTTAAAAAAATAAAAAAATCAGGATTCCGTTCCGCTTCTCACCTTTACCTCCTATCAGACTCACCACTCTACAGCGCCTCTGGACAGCCCACTTGGCATTTACTTCTTTGAAACAAGGAAGCCGCAGAATCACTCAAGGGTTGGGGTTTTTCCTTTCAGAGAGCACACTTGAGAATCTCATATTTGTGTTTTAGCTGTTTTGAACTGTTCCAAGCTAAGATATATCCTCCACCAGAAGTTCTCAAAGTCATAATCATTACAGATTAAAGCATACTTCCTAGCCAAAAGCTGTCATCAAGCTATGACCTGTCATTATCCTATCTAGCTACCATCAAAACTACGTTTTTGTGATGGTCTGGAGGGCTAGTGACTCACATCGTTGCTATTGATCATCATTTCAAGCTGCTTGCAGCAGTATTCTGCAGAGGAAAGCTGTGTAGCAGTCTCCAAAGGAAAAGGGCCAGTGTGGCTGCCTGCACGGGAGCTTTCCCGGTAAAGAGAAGGGTGAAAAGAAAGATCAAGTAGTAGAAATGCACCGACCACATAAGCAAACTTGCTGAAATGTCTCGCTCCTCCGCTCTCCTGATGGCTAACGAGTGGTCACCGCATACCAGCTAGGCACCTGCGCGGTGTAACCGTGGGGCTTCCCGAGGTGGGGTTGGACCTAAAAAGCTTTGAATTGGTGGCCAGCGAAGGCAACCAACGCAAACATGACTCTTCACATATTACCGGCTCAGGTTTTCTCACAGGGGTCAATGAGCACCCACCCAGGCAGAGCCCTCTCACCCATCCGGCTGAAGTCCCAACGTTTCAGCAGAGGCAGCTCCCTCTCAGCATCTGTCCCTCTCTGAAGGTGTCTAATTATGCTACGTTCTGTCCCAGCTCATCTTCAGAATTGACAGCAAAGGATTTTTTTCCTTGGCTGATGAATATTAACCTTTATGTCTGCCAGAGATGCTTGCTAAGTAGTATAAGAAGAGCCTAAAACATGCCAAAGCAAACTTCTGCGGGATTTGTTTTTAAAACCTTTGTGTGTTAAGGGAACAAGGCTGATGTGTCTACGCTGCCCACCGGTCTGTGCATTGTTGTACTGCAGTGACTTCTAAACCACTGGTCAACTTCAGCTAACATCTGGAAGATGACCACGTTTCCACAAGTTTCAAAGGAAGCAACAGAGGGAGGCACAAACCTATGCCCTTGAACAAGGGAAAAGGCCAGCAGAGACCAACAGTGATGGGTGATGGTCGGTGTGATGGGTGATGGTCGGTGTGATGGGTGATGGTCGGTGTGATGGGTGATGGTCGGTGTGATGCGGTGCTGGCTGTGCTCGGCACATGCACAGCTGAGAAAGCCCTCCAGCAGTCAGCGACTGCTCCTGCACAGCTCAAAGTGACCATGAGGACCCAGCCATCCTCGTGCTAAAGGCCATGGGTGCACGCAGTGTCCCTCACATGACTCCTGGAGGAGCTTGCAAGCTGTGTTGATGGGGACTGCAAGCCCTTTCTCGGAGGGGTGTGCAGCCCTTGGAAACAGCATCAAAGGCTGACGCAGGGCCTGTAGCACTGAAAACAAGGTGTGAGGGACCTGCCCCAAGAGATGCGTCAGGACGCCGGTGCAACCAGTGAAACAGTCCTTATTACCCAAGTCTTAACCCTGCTGTTGAACGTCCCCTCTTCAGGGTGGCACAGGGAGGCCATTTAGCCTGCTGAAGTGACAGCTGAAGTCAATAAGCATCCCCTTCTTTCGAGACAGCAACCATCAGTGGTATACAAGGTCACACACCTATGAAAAGACTTAGTTCAGCATGTGTACTTCTCATTCACTTCTCAGAGCATTAAATTGCTGTTTTCACGCTATTCTTGTATACATCATTCTGAAACTCAGGCTGCCTGAAAGGCTTTAGGTTCAGTGAATAGCAGAGGCTCCACTACACACAAAAGGTCCGATGTGCTTCCAGAGTTTCACAAGCCCATTCCTGATGCTGGGATGACCCTGCACGGTGGACGGTGGCCCCAGCTCTTTGTTTCGCTCCTCTTTCAGGACTCTGCCTGTAAGACATTTGTTTCTGAGAGACTCATCTTTTGTCTCCAGCGTGTTCAATTTGGAGGCATCTTCTGTGGTAGGCTGAGCCTGCACTGCCTGCCCACCCAAGGCCGCGGAGGAGCAGGATCTGACCTCACAGCCCTCCACCATGAAACTAAACGGTGGGATTCAGCTCCTCAGCAACATCCTGGAGGCTTCCTCCAGCACTAACAACCCATCGCACTTCGCGAGCCCTACAAAAGCCAGGCAAGTCAACTGTTCCATCATCCCCCTTCACTGCATCTCTCCAGAAGATGAATAGTGAGGTAGATGAACAGTTCTGTATTTTCTAATGGGCAGAAACAAATTGAATCTTCACAAGCTTTACTAATCATAAATTAATTTTAGAATTACTCAGGAAATGAGATTTGTTTTGTAGGTCAATAAATTCTGAAGATAAATCTATTTGGACCACGATAACTTTAATGTCGTTTTGACTGGACTTCCCCCCCAGCGATTACTCAGCAGATACTCCTCTCTGCTTCCTTCCCAGCACCAGCTGCTCCCAGAAGGAATTCTCCTGCCCATCTGCCTTCAAGCCTGACACAGCGACACAGACAAATACAACTGTAAGCGATGTTTAAACTCCAAATCCAATCACTGATTTGCTTCCTTAGGAAAAAAAAAAAAAAAACCCAAAAAAACCCAACCCCCACAACACAAAAAAGCATGCGCTTGTTTCTAACCGCCCGGCCCACTGGAAAAGGCCTTATGTAGAAAAGGAAACTTCACGGATGGAAACAGCAGTATTTTTCCCAAAGAAAACTACGGCAACAAGAATTCTAGGCATACACAAAAACAAGCATCTGGGACCATCACCTAATCTACAGGATCTGAAATGTTTTTGAACCGGTGTTGCTGAAATCGTGTTCCACGGAGCTCCTCGCGAATTTAAGATGAAGCTATTAAAACGAATTATAATTTGACATGAAGGAAAACCTGGCAGAACCTGGCCCTAGTTTCCAGCAGCCTCGTGTCCTCAGCCACCCGTTCACCACAAAACTGAAACAAACTCCTCCTGCACTAGACAGGCGCCTTTGGCATCAACAAGCCGACTTCTGGACAAGCGTTTTTGTTTTTTTTTTCCCCCCATTTACATGTAATTACATACTAGCCTCCAAACAGCTAGAAGCTCCGTGTTCTTTTTTTTTTTTATATCGTTTGTTTCTTGTGAATACACATAGAGCACAAACCCAAACCACATTAATGATAACCTTGTTAAATATAAACTAGTACGCAATTATACAGACTGCTAACACAAACAAAAAAGCCAGGAAACTCTGATTATACGTTCACAATGGTTTCTGAAAACTAAATAAAAACAACAACACAAGGCAGCCTGTCTTGCCTGATACTGTAATAGAAAATGGTTTCACGTTACAACATAACTTACATGTCTCAGCACAGAGGACTAGTCTGTCAAACGGCGCATCAAACCCAATTTCAAGCCTGCTGCAAGGAGAGCGGAAGGGTGGGAGGAGAGGCAGCAGATGCACACACGAACTACAAAAAAAAAAATAAATCTCTGATTTTCCTCTCTGCTTCTCCGCATCCTCCTTCAGGTGAGCTAATGCCTGTCTCCGGGCAGCGGCCGTGATTCCCACCTTGTCGCGCCGAGAAGGGCAGGCCATGCGCTGGTGGGCATTTTGGCTCCTTCCTCTCCATTAAGAGAGCAGCAGAAGGTCTGCTCGAACCCTCCGTCCCTGGGCTTGTGCCAGCCCTCTGCACGCCTGCCATTTATCTTCCGTGCAGCTAAGAGAGAACCCAGCAATGGGAGCCCCGACCGCGTCTTTTCATTGAGACGGTGAGGAGCAAACGCTCGATACAACCTCCCTGGGTCTGCAGCTCTCGCGTTCCTGATGCTTAAAAATATATACCTTTTCCAGAACGGAAACGAATCTATTGAAGGCAGGCCAAAGCCTGCCCCAGGCTGCACGCGTGCAGCATCACGGCAGTCAGCAAAGCCGGGGGCAGAACCCAGAGCTCTCCTGCACCCAGCACCGGCCGTAAGCAACTGCTACAACGGAGAGCCTCACGCTTGTCACGGGAGTTCTCCGAGGTCGCCGCCACAGCTGAATCTAGCCCTCAAGAAAACAAAAGAGCATGAGAAAACCAGCACTTTCCTTACATCTTACACCACAAGAAAATATACGGCACAAAGGAGGGCTGTTACAGGACCGGAGCAGCACCCTGACAAGGTTTTGTTAGGTGATTTCCCTTGCCATGGACTTGGGCTATCCATTCAGCGTGTTTGCACGCCAGCAGCACAGCCGAACTTGCACAATGCTGGATTTCTAGGTTGTTAACAAAAACAGTAATTACCTTTCCCTCTTAAAGTCCACACTGTTCTCATGTAACAAAAGAAAAAAGCAGCGGTTGTGGAAGGAAAAATTCAGAGTGGCAAACAGCGCCGAGGGAAAACAATGATGGGCAGAGGGAAGAAGTGATACAGGATCTGAGCATCCTTCCCAGAACTGAGCGCAGGATCAAAGCGTGAAAGCAAGGAAAACCAAGGAGGATCCTTGGGAATCCAGAAAGGTGACATAGGAATCCTGCATGAATAATAAACTCGCTAACTGGGAAGCCAAGTCTCTTGAACACTGAGAGGGTACTGCCAAGCGCATTATCACCAACAAGTAAAAAGTTCAGAAGTAGAACAGCGATTCCCAAATCCTGGTCTGTGGGTCAGTCCGAACTCACAAGGCCACGGATAGCAGTGTGCAAACCGTGTCATGGAATAAAATGCACGAGTGTGTGCGTGTGTCACATTGCTGTGTCACACAGCGCAATCAGAGAGCTGTCACTGCAGGAAATGTTTTGAGAGACACATGACTGGAAGAAGATGGGTGGTAACCCATCAGCGGGCATTTTACCTGGGAAGGTGGGGCTCCCTAGCACGGCACCTGAAAAGGGGCTGAAAAAAAGCCACCAATACAATCCAGATGGAAATAAAAAAAACCCCAACCAACGGTGGGGCACGCAGCTAAGACAACTTTCTCCTGGAATACCTCCAATTTCTCCAAGCAGGTTGGTTTTGAAAGGGATTTTTCTACAGTAATCTGTGCTCAATTACCCTTATAAACCCTTGCAATAACATGTGACTCAAAGTCTACCTATTTGTCCAAGGGAGAGACAAGAAGGGAGTGTGGCAAATGGGGAATGTGGGAGTGGCGACCGATGTGGGCTTGGGGAGCGCAGTCATTTCCTCCGGCTTCTTCCCTGGCTCTTCCCCCCCATCCTTCCCCAGCCTTTGACAGCCGAATATGTCATTGAAGAAGCGAAGGAAGCTGATTTTGTACCCGTGGAGCAATTAATCCGTATGCATTTGCACATTTTTACGTGATTGCACCTTCTTAGCCAAAAGCCGCGGCTTTTCAAGCAGGTGAGGTTATTCTGTTGAGATGAGCTTGTTAAAAGGCAAAAGATGACCCGGCGGCAACGAAGAGCCCAGCGGCACACCAAGTGCGGGTAGACAGCGAGCTTATTTAGGGAGGTAGCGAGACGCTGCTCACACCATACGTATACACCGTGACCCGTTGGACCTAGATGGAGAGATCTCCTTCCCCTTTGTGGGCTGCCTGGCTCAGGGCTGGTTCCCAGCCTGCCGCCTAGAAGACAGGCAGCACGGCGGGCTGAACCCCCCCACCAGCCATGAGAAAAGGGGGTGTGGGGGGGTGTGGGGTGCGACAACCGCTCCGGAGCTCCGCTCGGCTGCAGTGAGGGGACGGCGGCGGTGCAGCCCGTCGCCTGCATTGCTCAGCGGGAGCCAAACTTTCAGCCACTTCGCGCCCGGGCGGGGACGCCGGGCACCGCTGCAGACCCGCCCCTGCGCATCCCCGCCGTGCCCCTTGCTCCCCCCACGGCCACCGAGCGCCCCGCCGCCCGCCCGGCCCCGCCGAGGGAGGCTGGCTGCCACCGGCGCTCCCACCCCGCGGCTAACGGGCCTCCCCTCANCCCCCCCCCCCCCCTCGGCTGCCGCGCCCGCCCTTCCCCGAGGGGCGAGCCCACCGCCCGCGCATCCATCATCCCCGCGGCGCGGCTTACCGGGACCGCTGCAGCTCGAAGGCGGCGGCGGGGCCGGGTTGCCCCAGCTCTCCGCTGCCGCCGGCGGGGCCCTGGGGGCTGGCGCGGCCGAAGGGCGCCGGCAGCACCCCCGCCGTGAAGGAGTTGAGGCGGCCGCGGCTGCCCGCCGCCGCGGCGCCCAGGAAGGCGGCGGCCGGCACCTGCACCGCGGCGAAGGCGTCCTCCTCCTCCTCCTCTTCCTCCTCCTCCTGGGACCGGGGGGGTTCGGCGGGCGCCGCCGGGGGGCTGCCCAGCCGCGGCGGCGGCGGCGGCGGCGGGGCCTGGCGGGGCCTGGCGGCGGGGCCGTCGTTGCCCGGCGGCGGGGGCCGCCCGTCGAGGGAGATGCTGGTGAGGAAGGAGAGCGCGGCCTGCCTGCGGCGGGGGTCGCTGCGCGCCGGCGGCGGCTGCGGCGGCCCCGGCGGCGGCGGCGGCGGCGGCCCCTTCCTGGGGCAAGGCTCCGGCGGCGGCAGGGGCCCGGCGGCGGGACTGCCGGGGCTGGCGGCGGTGGCGGCCGCCGCCATTGTCGGCCGGCTCCCCCTCCCCTCCCCTCCTCTCCTCCCCTCACCTCCCCGCTGGCCGGGCGCTGCCTCTGGCTGCCTCCCCCCTTAGGCGGGCGGGCGGCGGGGCATGGGTGCCGTCGGCCCGCCGGGGTGCATGGGGGTGGCGGGGGGGTGCCCTCCGCCCGGCCGCGCCGCGCCGCGCTGCCCCGGGCCCCCGCCGCCCGCCCGCTCCGTATTTATAGGTGCAGCCGCGCCGCCGAGCGCCCTGTGCAATAACACGGCAATCACGTGTGGGAAACGGGGAGCTGGAGGAAAACAAAAGCCCGGCCAGCAGCCCGGAGGAGGAGGAGGAG
>RSEF01000002.1:113740025-113822071 GCA_003993805.1 Himantopus leucocephalus | reverse complement strand
ATTTAGTTTGCCCTCTCGTATGTAGCCCAAGCCCCAGAATTTGCGTATTCCCTGGCCTTTTGCGAAGCGAGGGCTGTTGCGCAGCTGACTGCAGGTCCGCACGCTCCCTCCTCCTGCAAGCTGCGGCTGGGGAGGGCGAGCGGCCGGTCCCACCTCAGCAGAAAGCTCCTTCGTTTCTTCGTTACTTTATTTTGATCAACTCAACCGTGCTACAAGCGTTCTTGTCCTGTGATGATAATTTCATCAACAGCTTATGTAAGGGTTGGATAACAGACACACACAAACAGCAGAACATATGGTTGTTGCAAGATAGCGACGTGTGCCTTCTTCATAAAGCATTACAATGACTAGTATTATATTCCAGTTATAGTTGGTGGATGGTTTACAGTCATCCCAAACTGTTACAAATATTATAGTGCCCCCTACGATTTTATCAGAAGTTTGCTAACCTGATTGAAAGAATGAGATTGTTTGATCATAGAGGAGGACCTAATTCTATTCTTGGGGAAAGCTATGCACCCAGGTTTGTGTTCCTCTCAAACCTGACATTTTGAGCATTCAATGACTTTAGAATAGAGCGCTGTGACTTGGATTGATTTCTGAAAGTTTGGCCTTTACTGACACTGAGTGCCACAAAACTCAAACTTTCAGGGGCCAAGTCCCTGGGGGGGGTGGGCTCCTTACACGGTAAGAGTGCTGCATCCTGAGTGGGAAGCACCGAGCAAGGGAAGGGGAAATGATGGAGGAAAGGGACGTTCCCCTGATCCCACCTTCTTAGAGAGGTAAGTGCTGTTTTGAGATGGGCATTCTCATTTCAGACTGCTCTCTTGAGGTTTAAGCTGATGCTTGTCTTTCCTAACAGAGGGCACTGGTGTGCCTGTCCCTGTGGCACATCAGCAATGGATCATTTGGATGGGAAAGGGATTGGCCTGAGTGCTAGACTCACGTCCCCAGAGAAGAGCCCATCTGGCATCTCCCACCTGCTGGGAGGATGCTGTGTACCCTTGTGGTTGCAAAGTGTCCTTCAAACTTCTGTTTCAGAGAGGAAGTCCAAGGAATTGCAGGCCTGGGGCACTGATGGGGCAGGCAATGCCCATTTCTAACCGTCGTCTCTGACCCTGCAGTGGGAACCAGCTGGTGTTGGGGCAACGATCCACTCAGCTCCCGTGGAGGAGCTCCGTGTTCCTTTTGGGACAGTACCACTTTTAAAAGAATTCGGGACTTTTTGGAGGAGGGCTCCTAGACCACAGAGAAGTGTCATGGCTCTGTAGCCTGGTGGTCATTGTGTTCTCTGGATGCTGACCTCTGGTCCAAGGACTACTACTAGATGGTAGATAGGTCATGAAACTCAGGCCTCCCGCACTACAGCAGAGTAAGGTATACACTGGGATTATTTTTTTTTCCTCTTGCATTTCTGAGGGGAAGCAGCCACAGTGTGCATTTTTCTCTGGAGCTCAAAATCTTGCTATGGCAACTGAGTCCTGGAGTGTATTTTCCAAATCCAGCCTCTCATGAGAGATAGGTCTGGGAAAGAGAACCACCACCAAAACTCCAGGTGGGGTTCCAGAGGTGGGTCTAACTTGGGACAATTTTTATGAGTGCAGAAGTGTGCACTCCTTTCACAAAATTACCCTTGTGATGGGATAAATCACTCTCTGTTGTAAGCGTTATTTTTAATGGGGCCATGATCTCTGCTCTAGAGCTCCTCTAGAGCTGTCCCAGAGGAAAGTGTTACCCCCCACCCCCTTGTCCACACTTGTGTCCAGATTCTTTTTGGCACCTGATTTTTACAACACTGTCTCGGAGATTGTGAATGCTCATGTAAATGGTTGAGCTTATCGAACCTCCTTGCATCAAAATTAGAGGGGTCAGGGTAAACGGTAGGTCTTTGCTAGCCTGGCTCATTGAGCTCAGCTCACCACGTCGCCCGGCGCAACCTTTGCGAAGCGCGTGTCTGTGCTCACCAGAATAAATACCTCAGCGGATCTAAACTGATGCCCATGGTCTAACGTGCGCAGCCGCCTCTGGGGGTACTGTGTGTGCACAGACTGCCTTTTCCAAAAATCGCGTTGAAGGTGGGTTAAAACATCCGTTTCACTGCACGTGAGAACAAACCCGTTTGAGAAAGCCACATACAAGAAGAAAAGCATGACTTTTTCAGTCTGAAGTGAAGCTATTTTTGATAGCGAGTGGGGTACCGCAGTACAAAGATAATTGGCACGTTAGAAATCCCAGGTTCTCTAGACCTATTTATACGTTTAGTAGAAAATTTAAATGAACGTGCACAACCTAAGGTGAATATTTTTTTCCAGTTACTTATGTCCTTTTGATCTGTGCTTAGCAAAACTATAGATGATTACATGTGCTATAGTAGTCCTGTCTGCTGGAGGGTATGTGAAAATGTTAAACAAATTGACTTTGCCGGTTGAAACTTTTTTTCTTTGATGGGGAACCAGTGGTTGACTAGAGGAAATAGCAAAGTTGAAAGGAAAACCAAAGAGATGTATTCTGGAAGCTTGCTTCTGTGACTGTTTTTTCAATCATTTCCCTCACTGAGTTCTCTTCCAACCAACCAGCTCTACCCAAGTGCAAGCAAATGTTTTTATTTCGGAGGTCACAGGCTTATGTAAGCTGTTGGATGACAAGTGGTAATAGGAGTGGTAGAGCACAATGGCTTTTTCACCCAGCGCACCAAGAGCTGGAAGAGAGACTCGTCAGTTGTGGGTGTTCAGAGACAACATGGAATGGGGGGGGGCCATTAACACCAGTGAGCAGAGAGCCCGGCTGAAGAAGGTAGAGGGAGTTTGGACAAAAATGAAAGCTCAGCAAGTTACCAGTCTGAGAAATGAGATTGGAGAAATGGTGCCTGTGCGTACCCGCCTTCCGAGGAACGTGAATCCAAGCGTGGAAGCCTCATGTTGTCTTGGGTTTCCTTTGACGAGCGTTGAGGGTGGTCCTGCTGCAAGGACGTGAAGAGCCAGTCTGAAAGGGCACAGACCTTGAGCTAAAAGGTGGGCTCCTGAGCAGTGTGCCAAGCAAGTCAAGCTTAAAAATGTCTTTGCAGGTGAATTGAAAACTTCACCTGGAATTTGAGTTAGAGGCAATATTTGTATTATACTGAGAGTTAACTCTGCAGGAATAACCGGTCCTGAGTCACCAGCGTGAGTCACCAGGCCAGTTCTTGAGTGGCCTCAACGCAGTGTTTGCCTGCTTCAGTGACAAAAACCAGTTTCTTATTGTCACTGATACTTGGTAGAGCTGCAGGACCAAGGCAGCTAGGGGAAGAAAAAGTAAATGCAATTGTCTCTTGTAATTTTGACAGGCTTGCTTTCTGACTGTCGGGATGAGTCAGGTAATGCTGTTATGCAAAGCTCAGCAAAGATGTAGTCTGGCGATAACGCTTCTGCGCTCCTGTAGTTGAGAACAGAGATCGTTATTACCGGTGGTCATGGATATCACTATCAGATCCCAAGAATCAGGCAGATTTCCCGTAGCCTGTGAGCACTCTTGCTGTGCAAGACTTTGGAAAAACGAGAAATGTGCAATCTTTAAAAATGCTTTTTTTTCTTTCCTTCCCAGAGTCCCTTTTCAGAAGACAATTGCACTTCAAAAGAGGAAAGTAGTCGTAACATTGGAGAAAGGCTTGGAATATGAATTTAATAATCTTTCTACTTAGAAGGACTGTCTGGCAGAAAAAAAAAAGTAGAGGGAGTTTGAACACATTTCACCAAGAGCTGTAGTTAAGAATGGAAATTGGATAAAGACAGTACAAATTCTTTACAAAAGACTAATACAGCATCTGGATAGCAAGGCCTGTTTTGGTGCCAGCCCCTAACCTTCAGTCTGTTGTAAATTTAGCCTGATTCTCAGAAATGCTAAGTACTTGTGCTTCCCATTGGTGATTTTTCAGGATCCTGAGTGTTTTACTAGTTGAGGGCCGCCTCTGCTAATTGAAACATAAAAGCTTGACCCTAGCGTGAGTGTCACCTTGTTCAAAGAACAGCTTTCCTTGGATATGTGTGAGTCCACACTTCCCTCTTTATGAAGAACCTAATTTTGTTTGCTTGCATCGTTCCAGGGTAGGTGCCAACATCAGCCAGTTAATATGAAACCAAATTCATCTATAGCAGTGGGAAAGTGGGAGAGATTTGTGACCGCCTAACGTCATGGTTGGAGCAGTGTGGGTGACTATGGGGCAGGCCGTGCAGAAGCAGATGCCCTCAGCAGAGGTGAAACGGTGTCTCTGCAGGTCAGCTGAGGTGTGGATGGTCAGGGCACTCAACCTGCCGGTTATTTTGGATGTCAGAGATGCAGCATGCGTGGTGTTTGTGTGTGCCTTGAAAGGTTCCTCAGCTCTTCAGTAGGCTAGTAGCGCGCATATGGGCAGTAGAGGCAATTTGATAGTCATTTGCCTCTTGGAGAAATTCGGGCAGTCTAGTTAAGTGATAAAAACTGGAATCTGTATCATTACTCCAACTTATAATTCCTTTAGGTGGGGCTGGTGGCAACAGCCATTTATTAAGAGTACTTAACATTTTCCATTGCTAGATCCATGCTAGATCCAATTCAGGCCAAACTCTTCTTGGAAAACTTTGGTCAAAGTGGTTATGCCAGCTCCAAGAGCGTGACCAAGAAAAACACATCACTTCGCCCACATTAGAAATTCTTGTGACCTTTCCTTTGAAAAACCCCAGCATCCCCGTACTGAGACAAGAGTCCGGGAGGTGGGTCTCTGAGGTGGGGCTGGGGAAGGAGGAGGGGATGCCCTTTCTGTCAAAATCCACCCACCCCTGTCCAATTTTAAGCCTTTGAATCATAGCTCGCATATGCTAGTTAAGGGACTTATTCCTACCTAGCAGCTAAAACTGCCAGTGAGGATATATCTTCATGGAGCAAACCGCAGCCTTCCGCATTTGCGGAATGGGATGTGCACATGCAGCCCCCAGACCTACAGGAGCGTCGGGAGGGATGTTCGCAGCTGTTCCGGGGCATGGTGGAGGCCGCTGCCGGAGCACGGGTGCAAGGGGAGCGGAGGAGGGAGCAGCCTGTTTGGATGTGGAGAGGGAAGGAGCTGCAGGAGGAAAAGATACCATCCTCGGGTCTGATGCATACACGCAGGGGGGCTGAGGGCTTGCACATCCAACCTGAATTCCCCCTCACTTTTTTTTGCATGCTTGAATTTTTAAGGTTCCTCACCCAACTTAAGCTGGCTTTGAGGTTGGTTTTTTTTGTTGCTGTCGTCGTGTTCTCTCTACATACTATTGGATCCCTTAAAGACCCACACTAAAATGGGAGCTCTGTTTTACTGGGTGCTGCTAAAATGCTCTCCCATGCCTCAGTGAGCTTGTGGGATAACTAGACAAAACAAGGAAGGTGGCCATGTCACAACTGCAACTGGAATGTGGCCGTTGCTGGCTCCTACTGGAGTGATTAAATGGGAACAGGGCCACATAGCTCCTCCCTCCCTTGAAAAACAAAAACTGTGGGGACTTGTACAGAAAACAACCCCTGTCACTGTTTGACCTTGTCTTGCTGCAGTTTTCTTCTGTGAAATCAGAATTATTTTTTCTTTGCAGTATCATAATAAGTTAACATAGGCATTAGGTTCAAAATGGAGTCGTCTTTACTGAAACGAGGAATGGGCAAATGTCCTGTCTGCCTGGAAATCTCCTTAAGCAGCGGCGTAAATAAAAAGCAACTTGTCATTACACTAGAATGGAACAACTGGTTCCTAAAAAGAGCTTTTTTAAGGTTTTCATTAAGTGACAGCTGTGATTTATCCTATTCTTTCCCATTTTGAGACAATTTGGAATCAAGTACAGAATCACTGGACATTAAGATTTCAGAGGGAAGCCTGGAAGAACATCTGTCTTCATCACGGCATCTGTTAATTTTTAATAGCCTCGGGATAATTTTAAAACAGGCTGCAGGTTTCTGAAACATTCATGTGAGCAAGTCCTTCAGTTTGCTGGCTGCCTAGGGCAGGAAAATACTCCAGTTCACTGGACAGTCAGACCGAGGAGCTGGGTGAGAGTGAAAATGCTGTTGACACCTTCTCAGACAGTCTTCAATGAGTAAAAACATTAAATAAATAGGATCTGAAGTTCCCAGAGGGACATGCTGGTGCAGTGTTTCACTTCAGAGGCTCTCCTATGAGTTCAGCTCTGCTGGAAATGTTTAATATCCAAGAAAAAGGAAAAAAAAAGTTCAAAAGGTTGGGTTTTTTTCTCCTCTTGAAAATATTAAATTCAGGGAGTGTGACTCCAAGGGGAACGAAGGAGGCAAATGGAAAACTTTTTGGCAGTGAGAGCTAGGGTTTTGCGTTCAGCTCAATGGCATTTTTCAGTCTGCGTGCAATGTGATATCCCATGAGCACCGCGCTCGGTTCACTCCAAAATTTCAGGGAAGATTTTAGAGCCCTTTGAACTTTGGGAGATCTTCAGCGGGTAGTGCTCATCACAGGCCAGTGTGGAAAGCAGGCAGCCAGAGAGAAGAAATAAAACCTGCCCTCACACCCTTGTGTCCTGGCACCTCGGGCCACCTGCACAGGGGTCCAGGGCATCTGCAGCCACTTCTCCTTGCTGCTGGGATGGGGTACGTGTCCTGCCTGGATCCTCCGAGCAATACTCCTGGGCAAATATTTGCCACCAGCAAATTTCCAGCATAATAATACCCAGCCAGGTCAGCTCTGCCTCTGTCCCAGGGTGGCCAGAAAGACTGGCACAAGCGACTGAGCTGCTGAGAAGGAATATGAAATGGTGGCAACCTTGGTGGTGGTGGTGTGGGATATGGGGTCAGCCTCAGCTGCAGGCTGGGTGGGAGGAGGATGGCGGGCAGCTCCTCTCCCCAGAAACCTCTGAGCTGCCAAAGGCTGTGCGGCTCTGATGCTGGCATGTGCCTGGCTTGGGGAGGGGTGTCTCATCGTGGGCTGGGTCAGGTCGTGGGCTTCCCGCCACAGCCCTCTGGAGGTCTTTCGTTGCAGCCCTGGGCTGCCACCATGGTGCTGACATGGGGCTGCTGCCTGCATTTCCCAAATCCTTCTGCTTGCCTTCATGTTGGGAGGGGAGGGCGTCCAGCCCCCTGCTGAAGGAAGAGCAAATTCACCGGCAGAGGAGTGGCTCCGCGCTGGCTGCCCACAGGGCAGGGGATGGATGGCTTGCCTGCCATCGCTGGGGGGAAAACAGCAGCTCAACCCTACCCCAAATAGCCATAACTTGCCACATGCACGTCTCACATAATCCGATAGAAATTAAAGCTGCTGAAAATTGGTCTAAACAGGATACATTTCTCCTCTGAAGGTTTTGGCAGCAGATTTTTGTAAGCAGCAAATGGAAATCACATAAATGGAAAGGCAATCGATCCCCTGGTAAAGACAGATCCAAAGTCTTATGCTTTCTTTGCTCAAATTGAATAGCACCATAGTGTAATAATCTTCATGTCGAGATCAATGAGGCTGTTTAAATAAATGAAGCCTTCAAGTGTAGAAGAAAGCAAGGGAAGAGAGACGGCATTCAAATCAAAAGACTAAAATTCAAACCTTCTTGTCCCCCAAGGAAAGGATAAATCCATTAAGCTATGAAGAAATAAGAGCTGGAAAGAGTCTGTCAGATCCATCCTAAAATTTATTACAAAATAAAACTTAGTTAGGGGCAAACTGAAAGAAATGGCCATGTAGCAGGAGGGCATGGTTCCCCTAGTATGGCATTCGGTACATACTTGGTGCATCTGCAGGTCTCTCTGTTGGGAAGTTTGACATACCGATAATTCCTTCTTCCAAAGTAAAAAATGAATGGTTCAGTCCTAATTTACTGCAATGTCTTTGGAGGTGGCTGATTTTTGTGCCAGCCCCTCAGGAAAAAAAAAAAAAAAGGAAATAGTTCAAATACACATCAAAAGCAATTAACAAGATTTTGTCTCTCTCTCTATATATATATGAGTGCATGTGTGTGTACATATGTGTGTATATATATTTCACTTTGCCCTGCGGGGATGTAATTCCAGCTAGATATAATAGGACATAATACATACACTCAAACTAGAGCAGTAGAAGGAATACGCAGTAGAATTATTCTGCTGGCTGTTTTTGGAAATGTTTTAGCCATCTCCATGATGCCAGCGTGACTGTGTGTTCCTATGGGAACAAGCTGCCTCGAAGCAAGAGGCTTCTATAGCAAGAGTAGGTGAATCCTGGCTAAAAACTTGGGGTGTAGCACAAAACTAAATATTCTGTAAATATCAAGTATTTGGCAATATTCTGATCAAATACACTCATTTTCAAAACTAATTGAAACACTTCTTTTCTACTCTGCCAATGAGGCAAGATGCCACATTCACACCAGCGTTAGGACTAACTAGTAGATCCTCAGCAGTAAAAGCTTGTTCGCACCCTCCTTGCAGCCATGGTGTTACTTCCCAGAGCTGCCCCCTAATGATGATACCCCTTTTGAAAAGCACCATACTGCAGGAGTAATACAGCTTTAAAGGGACTACTGCTGGATTAAAGTACTGTTCTTTGTAAGGGAGCATATTAAAACCTGGCTATATATTAACATTTGCCTTAAATGCATATCTCCTCTGAAAAACAAGGTCTTGTGTTGTATATTGTAAGAGTTTTATGTTGCCTTAATGTTGGCTTGTGGCAGGAGCAACGCTTACAGAAGAAAACCCTGGAACTTTAACGTTCTCTCGAACATGCTTTGAAAAGAAAGTATTCTGGGGAAGAAAAGCGTCAATCTGGCCAGTCGGTCAGAGACCAGAGCGATTGCTGCAGCCAGCTGAATGCTTTTTTGAATCAATATTCTGAGTGTTCATTCCCTGAACTGAAGCTGATCAAAGCTATCTGTGCTTTATTTTTAATTCCAAGCTGTTAAAATTGCCAGCAAAGTAGCTGTTATGCCTGTAAGTGATATAAAGGAGGGAGAACTTAACCTGCAGTTCTGTGCCATCAGGTAATGGATGAATGGACTGGAAGTTACGAGGAGGCTGGGACTCAAATTTCAAGGCAAGATTGTAAACTGGGGGAAATATGCAGTTTAATGGAGTCAGATGTGCTGTACATCAAGGGTACAGATGTAAATGAATCCTCAAGTGCGGTCCCATCATGTCCCATCTGGTATTATGAGTCCAGAAATACCAGTTTTCTAGTGGAAAGAAATGAACAAGGATATGAGAGTTGTATCTTCCTCTCCTGGTCTTATCCCTCCTGTAACAACTGCTCAAATGCCTGTGCTGGCTCTGTTTTCAGTGCTGGTTCATCTGTATCTTGTCTCTGCTGGCATAGTCCTGGCTTCCCTCACTGATGCTCTAGCATCAGTACAACTCCCCTTGCACCTCGCTTGAGGTGCAGAGGGTGGCCAGAGTGAGACATCCACATGCTGAAGGCACAGGGACCTGTGTGCGATTTCCCCTGTCATCCTTAGGGCAGATGATGGTGAGATTGGCCCTAAGAAGAAATCCTAAAGGTGCCTAAGACACCTTTAGATTTAAGGCACCAGTAAAAACCTCCAAGAAAAGGTCTTGGTGGTGCTATGGTAGGACTGACACTTGGCGTTGAGAAACTTGAAGCACATTTTAGAAGAGATCTGCTGTCTTCACTGGTTTATGCAGTACTGGTGTTACGGGCCACATCAGCAGCTCACAAGGGGCCATGTGGTCCCACCTCCCTGTACGGTTTCACCTGAGTGTTTATTTTTGGGGATAGAAAGCGTGTTTGTGGGAAAAAGAAGTGAAGAGGAACAGGCTATAGAGAAAGGTTTAAAAATTGCAGAACTTCAGTTAGTGTTGAAATTCCTCTTATCTCAAGAAATTTCCTGGTTTAAATTTCGTGCTGCTCTAAACAGCAATGTCATGTTGTCACCTCTCCCTATTTTTGCTTTTAAGAAGGTACAGGAATTTTAAACTGACTGATGCCTAATCAGCATTTCAGCAGACCGAGTATAATGTTTGATAATATATCATGAGGCTTACTGTGCCCTTGGAAACAACCGTTTGCAGTTTCTGCCTTTAGAACAACCCCTATAGCTCACAGGAGAACCACACAGTGAAAACATGGGTGTGTTAATCCTTTGTAGGCTCGATAAGACGTGAATTTGTTTGAATAGCTGTCTGCTGGTCTTGAGCCTTTAGTATTTGCTTGCCAACCAGAACAAGATAGGTGAGGGATATGTTGTTTTTATTGCTCTGTACGAGGCATACCTGGACTGCAGAGAGAAGCAGGAGGATGGTGCCCATGAAGGTAAGAGGATGACAAATGTAGGTAAAGTCATTTTTCCCAGAATTTCAAACGCTTAAATTCAGTATGCAATTGTTTCTAAAGTGGGTATTCTTAAATGACATCAAGTCAAGTAATTTTAGGCCAAATGTGTGACTATTTAAGGAAATACATTACAAAGCATTAAGAGCGACTCCCGTGAAACATCATTTTAATTGTGCCCAAATCTGTACAGTTTTGCCCCAATTCAGAGCCAGAGGACAGCACACGGCGACGCAGGACACTGTAATGCCCAGTGCCAAACAGACCAAGGGCCGAAGCTCTGAAAGAGGCAGATCACATTCAGGGAGGATCTTTGGTTTCTCTCTCCTCTTTGAATGTTCCCTTGCAAGTGTTATGAAATGTAAATGCAATAGCCTTGTGTGGGTGAAACCTCGAAAGAGCAGCTCCCCGCGTGAAACGTGCCAGCCCTGTTCTTCACCATTTGCAGGATAAACCCTGTTTCGGGCCAGGGCACCCCGCTTTGAATAGGGAGTTTCCTCTTCCCAGACAACAGCACCATGGGTCAGTGATGCCCTGAGGGACAGTGTTTTTAGAGGGGAGGAGGTGCACGGGTGGAAGAGAAATGGTTTGCAAGAGAAGCAGGACTGTTTTTTCCCATGAATGCACCAGGATGGTGCTAAGTGAAAGCCCCTCAGCTTGGGGTTTGCTGGTTTTCCACCTGCCATGTGGACAAAAAGCCTTTCCCCTGTATGTGGACATGTCCCTGACCTGGGCAGTGCTCCCTGCTCATCCCTCTGCCCTCCTGCAGCATCTCTGCTAGAAGCAGAGCAGCCTTGCATGCACAGAGGAAGATTTCAGCAGGCTGTTTGAAGTCCATCAATGAGATCTTTAACACAGTATGATGGACTTAGAGGCTTTTTTCTTTTGCATTAGTCACACGAGGAATAAAGCACATCAGATGCAGGACATGGCAATGCTTTGTCTTGTGCTGGAGCATGGATGCTTCAGCAGGACAGACTGCCAGAGGAACATAATCTCTGCCCTCCCTCTTCCTGACCAGGGCTGATGGAGCTGTTTTTCCAGTGAATTTCCAGCTAGGCCATTAAAACAAACTTCTCCCCAAAAGCTTCTGCCTTGAAGGAGCCACCCTGCCTCTGTATATGCCTTCTTCCTATAAATCTCTGTGCTGCTGAATGGGGCTCTCCTCTCCCAGGGTTTGCCCTGTGCAGCTGAAATTACCCCCAATGCAATCTGAGAGTGTACTAATACCTCACTCTAGTCACCCAAACCCACCATTTTAAGGGCTTAGAGGTGCCCTGCCCCTGTGATAGTTATCTGAATGGCACACATCAGCTATATCACAACCTGAAGTGAACTGGATGTTGTGTTGTGCCTTGTGCATATTTTGTCATTAAGTCACTAAGCAAGAAGGTTGGGTTTTGTCTGGTTTTATTTTGTTTTGTTTGTGTTTTAATCATCATTATTTGCAGCCAAATTCTAAAGTCCATGGTTAGGGCCCCTATGGTCAAATTTCCTTTAACTCTTGCTGGGGGGGGGCGGGAATTGAGTCATGACCTTATGATCTGAACATAAGCAAACAATCTGTTGTGGCGAACACACGAGGGGGATTAAAAAAATATGATGATTCAAGGCAACAATATCCTCAACCTGAGATCATCATTTTCACAAAGGCGGGGGGTAACAGCTGTCTGTTGATCAGAAGATTATATCTTCCCGCTGTTACTGCCATGACCGTAAATAAAACCTCTAATGCCAGCGCAGCGGCGCAGTCGGGGAACGCAACGATGGCAGGAATAAATCCCTCCCTTCTGCTTTGGGGGGGGGTTCTGTAGACAGGGTTGTCTTTCTGGAGACTTAACTAATTTATTTTTCCCATTAGGTCCAGAACTTGGAGATCCAAATACTCTCCCTCCTACCACAGATACCTTTCTAAAATCATAGGTGAGAGGTCCCCATCCTGCTGAAGATGTAATTAAAAGGCATATACAAATAGTGTTTAATTCCAAGATTTTCCTCTATTTTGGTTAAAAAACTGCTGGATTCTGAAGCTTAGGTTGTGCTAGATTTAAAAACACATGTCCATCCAAGAGCACAATATGAATGAGTACGTGCATTAAATTCTGCTGACCATTCACTTGCAAATTTTTCCGCCGCATGTGATTCCAGGACAAATATTGATTGAATAACCTCCGCGTGTGTGAAGTGTGGTCTGACACCCAGAGCAACCTTTCTCTTCCGTGTCTAATCACCAGAGATAGCTGTAAGCTTCCTTTTGTATCAAAAATTGTGTTTCATAACCCAGCTTTCCTGCTCTTTGGAACCTGAGTTTCTCCGTTTGTTTGTTCAGCCAGTTGAGGTCTGCTGGGATATTTCTCTGTTTGATTTGCTTGTTAGCTTTGTCGCTGGCTGAAATGGCCCGGGGCTGGTTTGTTCAAGGCTTTTTTTTTTTTTTTTTTTTTTTTTTNTTTTTCTGGAAGAGTTGGTGGAGGGATTTGTTCTCCACAAGTTGTCCAGCATCGCTTCACGTGAGGTTTGCCTCACTGACTGCTGCTCGTCCTCCTGGGCGGGCAGCATCGTGTGCATGCACACACACGGGCACCGAGCATCCGCTGGGTCTTTGATGCATTTTATCCGATGGCCCTCCCTTTTTATTTATAAAAGCACCAGCTGATGGTTTTAGATGCTGATTTTTTGGGATGCAAAGCGACGACACCCTTTTTTACAGAGGTGCTGAGCCCCTGGGGCAGACAGAGAGGGAAGGGGGTCAGGATCAGGTTTGTCCAGGGCTGGCTCAGCTGAAGCTGGGGAAATGCAGCAGAGCTAAAGAGTTTGAACGAGATGCTGTCTCTCTTAGGGATGCTTTTTATTATAGGGAAAGAAGAAAAGTATTATAATTGACCTTATAACCGCTTTTCATAAACACAGAGCACAGCGTATAAGGCTCCTACAGAGCCCAGAGCCCCCCAGTAGGCTTCCCATGGGAAAGCTGGGGAGCACGCAGGCCCCTGTGCACACCTCTCCATGCCCAGCCACCCTCCATGTCCTGGGAATGTGTGCTAGGAACTACGGTGATGGGAACCAGGGCCTGGATTTATTTGTTGTCATTTGTGCCCTCACCGAAATTACTAATGTCCACGCCTCCAGCTCCCAGCAAGGATGTGCACATTGGTGGAGCACACATTGCTCCCTTCCAGCCTAAGAAACAGTAATATTTCTTCTCATGTTAACTAAAAATATTCATATGGGTTTCTCCTGAGATTATGATTCTTCTATATATAAATATATATATAAATAAACACACACACTATATATATCAATAAATACATATATGTGTATATATATATCCCTGCCCTCCCGTTTCCTTCTCTTCTCACAGCCTGAGCAGTCCCAGTGAGTGGACAGTAACTTTCCATCACAAATGCTTTTTCTGTGACTGTTTTCTGTTTTTGAAGCCTGCCACATGAAAATAGACATAATATTTTCATTTTGGTTGTCTATAAATAAATAGAAAGTTGACTTCCAGAATGTGTTACTAGAGCAAATCAAGTTGTTCTAGGATTACTACCTTTAAAAAAAATACTCTTATGATGTACATGCAGATAACTCCCTACTTTAAAAAGTACTGTGATGATGAACTGAAATCTCTGTTACACAATTGTTAGTTACGGTAGTTTTTGGTTTTGGTCAGTATTTGCTCTGTTAGGTATTCATACCTCAAACCAAGATGCTCACATCTTTCTGTCACATTCTGTTAAAGACCTGATTAAAACCAAATCTTAGCCTTCATAGACCCGAGCCTGCATCTGAAGCCATGTGTGCGCTGAACCGAGGGGATGAAGTGGGGGATGAAGTGCCATAGGAAGCCCTCTTCCTCTCCTGCCTGGCCTAACCTGGCCAGTGAAGGCTGGTTTGCAGACTTCAACTGCCAGCAGAGCTTCCCTGGGGATTGCATCCTCCTCCTCAGTGTAATGGCAGAAGATCTCTTTCGCTGAGGATTTTTCATGGAGAAAGTCTTTGCTTTTAATCTCAGCTGGCGGAAGGCAGCAGTGCCTCAAGTGTAGCACTGGCAGTGTAGTTTGCAGGGAGAAAGCACGTCTCTTCTCTACTGCTGAAGCCCATTGCGCCTCCTGAGATCATACTGGGACTTCCAAGTGGGTCACAAGTCAACATGGACAGCATCAACTTCTGCTGGCCTGCTCCTTCTCCTTGGCTTCAAGTTGCTGCTGGGCGTACAGCTCGTTCCCGTGCATGCTGATCTGCTTGAGGGAGATGGGACCTAAAGCAAGACCTAGGAGGGACTTAACATCACCTGAGATTTGGATTTTGCATGCCCATGAGCAAGCAGGCTCCGAGCTGGAACCCTTTGGCGGGGTAGCAGGATGCTCCCGACCCTTGGTGTCGGGGCATGTGGGACAGTGCTGTCCCACAGAGACGTTTTGCTCATTACTGTTTCCACTGGGATATCTGCTTATTTCACACGGGAATAAGCCTCCCTGCTCCATGGAGGGTGTGAGTAAGCTGTATGTCCATACATACTTCAGCTGCAGGAAATCTCCAAACTGCTGGAAGCTGGGATGCTGTGCTGTGGGAAGAACAGCTTGCTATACTTTACCCGTGTCTTTTTCTACACTCTTTAAGTCACAGCTGTGGTTTAGTGGACCTCTGCTCCAAGTAGATGTGCTGCTCTTCCTATGGCTCTTTTAGACATACGGACCAAGCCTTGAAGCTGCCTTTCAGTTTTAAAATTCCAGTACGGGGGAAAGGGGAGCTTCGTCAGGATCTAGCCTTTGCTGAAGAGGACTGTCCATGCAGCGCGCATGAATGCTCAGTGCGCTGATGTGGAACAGACCATGCCAGACCATTTTGCGTTTGGGTCACTGTATTGACCGCTCACGTTGACCAGCAGGTTTTGCTGTTCATTTCCCTGGTACATACTTTGGAAATCCCTGCTCCAGAAATGTCTAACTGCTGAGTGAGCAGGCTGAATATTAGGTGAAGGCTAGAGAGATCCTTGCTCCTTTCCTTAAGATACGCACAGTCAGGGGGTTTTGCAGCTCAAGCATAGATGACACTGTACATCTGCCTTCCTCCAGCTGTTTCAGTCACTTTAGAGTTTCTTTGCTATATAGCATGGAGCTGTTGAGATGTGAGGTCAGTCTTCCTTCTCCTAGAGAGTTGAATTTGAAATCCCAGCTCAGCCTCCTTTAGACTGAGGGTTAAGCCACCCGTATTATGTACCACTCTGAGCCTGCTCACCCTACTGAAGTGGTCCATTTTTTTGCACCACTACCAAAAATGGCTGCTCCTCTGTGTCTCCTCTCTTCTTTAAGGCCCCTTATTGCAACAGGGATGCTTGCTTTGTTAACTCCAATTTCCCCACTGATCTAATCCTTCTGGGCACTGGAAGTTTACCTGATGGAGGAGGCTGCAGCATAGAAGGGGTACCAGGAGTACCATGCATTTTCTCCTACGTTGGTCTCCCTGGAAGCTACATGTGCCCATCTGCCTCTGTACAGCACCTTCCTCCCTGCCCTCCCCTGTCTTCTGAGACTCACTGACCACATGTTCATGGTGGCTTTGCTGTGTCAAGGAACTTACCGATGAGAGGAAACTGCAAGTCCATGAGTCTTTTCTCTTCCCCCAGTCCCAGAGAGGAGAGATCATGCAAGGTAGAAATGCTCCGGCTTTAGAAAGGAGACTGGGGACACAGGCACATGCCAGGGAGATGGGTGTCTTGGAAAAAGGGGGGACCAAGCCAAGCTGAGCAACATGCTGCAGAGTGGGACACAAGACTTGCAAGGAAAGTCATGTGGTTGTATCGGCACCTGGCAGTATTCTTCTGGACTGGGAATGCTTCTGTACTGTACCCCATGGAGCTGGAGCATTATCTGCTGTTCCTGGGTTATGACTTTTAAATTAGTATGCTCCTCCAAGATTTAATCTTTTTCATATCATGAGGCTGTTGGGTGGAATTAAATCCTAAATTTCATCCGTTTGGGAGCTGAAAACGTCAGTGGGGGCTGCAAAGTGGTCTCTGCTGAGGGACCGTGATGTTGAGATGTGCTGCACACTCGTGCTGGTACAGCTCTCTGAGGCAGAGGATGTTGCTGCTTTGCGGTAGCAATGGTCACACCTGCACGTGGGTGGTGGATGTCAGTACGGTGTGATGCAGATGGGGATGGATACCTGTCCCCATCCCTCAGGCAGGACTCCGAGTGAGCTTTCTGCCTATCTAAGCACCTGCAGGAGCTACAGCTTGGGCAGAAGCAAGCGGGAGATGATGATACAGAGTGAAACAGGAGGCCCAATGACCTTGGCTGCCCAGCTTGCAAACACCACCAGGTAAACCCAAGCTTTTCCCCAAGGACACCTCCAAAGCAGCCCTCTGCATTAGGAATCAGGAAGGATTTTTTTTTCTTTTTCTTGCCCCTTTTTTCAACCTAGGGCTGCAACTAAAGCCTTCAGCACAGGGCTGTGTCAGAGCCCCAGGTATGCGTGTGACAGGACTGCCTCATATCAATGCATGGCTTCAAAAAGGTTACTTAAAAATGCTGCTTCACAGGGGAAAGGGAGAGTGTGGACCAGCTATTCACACTTAGCAATGCTTGCAAAGTGGAATTGGCTCACTTGGGACTGAAAGCCAGACAAGTGAATAAGGCTGACCTGCTTCCACTGTGTCTTTTGTTTTCCTGGTGGGAGGACACGGACATCACCTGTGAAACTTGCCGTCTCCGCTCAGTTGGACAGTGAATGAGTTGTTCCAAGCAGTGTCGCAGCCAACCCAGCCAGTCATGCCGGCATGTGCTGAGGCGACGTTTCCGCTTGATACCACATCTTTGGAATTTGCAAGGGAATTTTAAAGGATGTCAGGAATTTTAAAGGGTGCGAAAGCTTTCCATCGCTCTGCTTTTGCAAGAAGCTTTTTCCTGTGCTTGTTTATGGTTTTGATGCTCAGAGTAAATAGATGCTTCGTTAGAAACAGGTCAGAATTCCCAGACTCATAGGAAATACTCTCTGCTTTGTTTTGCGCTGTTTAGTACCCGAAGCTAAGCACGCAAACTGTCCCCGTGAATAACCTGAGCCGTTCCCCCATCCAAGGCACTTCTGGCTCACACTGAGAGCTCTCTCGCAGCTTAAGCGGTAGGATACCATCTGTGCATGAGCTGGAGAAACCTATGTAAATACTGCTGTTTTGGGGCCATTATTTAGAAGGTGCTGAGCTAAATGATTTATTAGTGTGATCAGCGATGATGCTGAGAGGGATCTTCTCAGGTTGGCTTTTATCACTGACACCTCCTTATGGGGTCTCGCTTACTGGAAAATTCCTAGTAACTGGATAGTGGGCGGGATCTGCAGCCCCGGGTCACATAGCTGATGATCTTGTGCTCAAAGCTATGTAATCCATTGCAGCATTAGAGAATGAAACCCACAGGCGCAGCCATGCTGGAGGCATGGCCCTGTGCTTCTGAAATCCAATGGGAGAAGCTGCAGCCTCTGCACTAACTGCAGCTCAGAGTTTCTCCCTCCATAGTTTCTTTCTCTTATTTTTGTGCAGGGGCTGAGTTAGAGATGCCAGTGCAGCGGTCAGAACTTCCCCCTGTACAGATGTCTGGGCAGTCAGCAGCAGAGACCGGGCGGACCCCGTGTGTCTGTAAGCCTTCCCTGTTTAAGGGAAATCCTTCATTTAGAAACCCTGATAGTCTAAAACTCATTTAATTTCAGACTTTAGGTCACTTATTCATCCCCACTGCTTTCGGCAGAGCAGAGTCTCAGGTATGGGGACTCTGTTTTGGTGTTCATGAAGCTTTAGTTGTTGGGGGTTGCTGGATCCAGCAGCCCAACAGGCGACGATAGACTGTAGCCAGGCTGAGCATGAATTCCCAATAGGCACACACACAAAACCTGTATACTTGTGGCAATGCAGCACAACCCAGAAAACACAGCACTCGCACAAACAGCTTCAGTCCTGTCCCCCTCTTTGTCTGATCAGGTTGAAGGTCTATCGATGGGAAATACAAGCATAAACACCACGTGGACAGCAGCTGTCCTCGTATACCCATTCTATCCAGTAGCTGCTGGCACCAGGAGGGCACACGAGCCCCCTGAGGCCCCCAGCCTCACTCCAGTTGCAGGCACGTAGACCCCCTTGCATGTACGTACACACACACACACACACATACACACACACAGAGGCTATGGACCCTTCCAGTAACCAGTCAGGGACACCCATCCTACCTGGTGGCTGGCCCTGGATGCTCACATCTTCATTTGCACGCACACACACACACACACAGGAGATGGGTCTCGCAGTGGACCCCAGACCCCACAGTCCCCCCTGCCTGGACCCCCTGGCCCAGCCAGTAGCCAACTCCTCCAGCTGTCTCACAGGCAGGGATACACACACATCTGGCCTGAGCTTATCTCCGCTTTGATAACTGGCTCCCAAGCCACCTATCCTGCTTACCTGCCAGCAAGAGTAGGGACCCCCCCTACTTAGGGAAATAATGAGAAATGGAGTTTAATGAGCAGACAGGACAGACAAGAGCAATGAGATGCAGGGCATGGCCAGACAAGCGTACTGACAAGCAGCTGTTGATGTGCACTGGCCTCTTTTATCCCCTTATTTTACCACACTCATTATTCCCCAAACCACCATGATCCTGCCCTTTTGCCGCACTTGGTTCCTCCCCATAACATCCTATAAGTTTGTGCAATCCCAGGATGCTGTTCCTCTGCGTCCCACAATGTGCAACCCCAACTCAGTCTGAGATGCTCGGGAGAGCCTCTCCCGTTGTCTCACCCTGATGGATGTCACCCCCGGCCCATGGGGCTGACGGTCCCCTGGGACAACCCTGCAAAGGGCAGGGAGGGACTCCGTGTCCCCAGTGAGGTTACTGGGGCCTCCCCACCTGCTGTTATGCCTCTGCTCTCCTCTGTGTGTGTGGGGTGAGCCTTTTGTCACAAAACAACACTAGGTGTGACATACGGAAAACTTCTTGGCCTCCCAGGTTATTTTGAAAGCTTTGCTTAAATAAAAGCAGAAATGTATACAATTATTTGATTGTAGGTGCTGGAGCTTTAGCAGTGCAGCAACTGTGGGCGGGGCGGTGAGATCACGACCCTCAAAAGCATTGCAGCAGTGAAAATGGAAAAGCGGAAAGGTCTGAAAACAGAACCAAAATACATAAATGCACACATGTAAGTAGCAAAAGAGAAAGAGCTCAGAAGTGCTGTCAGTAGGCCAGGAAACCCCTGGAACTTCATGTGCTGAAAGTTCATCAAACCTCCTTGATATAAAGTTACATGCAGGCCACTTCTGAGCAATAAATGAGCCTTTGTTATCCCAAAGCCTTAAAAAATGGAATAGGCTAGTGAGTGGGCAATTCAGAAATCCTCCCTGGAAAATTCTCCCCTTTGGCATCAGCCATTGCCAAGGAACATCAAGTCTTTTATATTGTAGCTTTTTTTTACCTTTCAAAAGGATGAGAGATGTGCAGAGCAGCAGATATTGCCCATGAGGTCTGCAGGGACAGCAGCCACAGACATAATCACATTATTTTATTTTTCTACACTCTGTTCCCGATATTTTTTCACTTGCAGGATTTATTCTTGGTTCTGTAAAAAATACAGAAAAAGAGGCGACTAAGATTTAGAGTACATTAAGTGAATTTGAAATATTTAACTCAACAGTTACCGGTTGTATGATGGCTCAAGGAAGGCCACCAAAGTAGGGGGTTAATCGAGACTGGTTAGTTTTAAAAGTGGCTGTAGAATAGGCCGGGATCTGACAAAAAGGTCTTGGCCATCCTTATGTTAACATCCTCCTCAAACTCTGGGGAAACAGTATTTTCACACAAAACTCCCTCCACATGGGTTGTCCTCTGCCAGTGCCCCAACCTACAGCCAAGCTTTTTGCAATGGGATGGGAATTAGAGGGCCTTGCTTTCTAATTGCTGAACTCCATCGCTTTTCAGACCATCTTGAGCCTCTTGCCCTTTGAAACAAGATCCCCTTTTGAAAACGTTTCAAGTTAGCTTGAAGCAAAAGTCTGAATCCAGAGTTGTGAGAGAGATGGGAAATTGCTGAGGAAAATATTTTACCACGAGGAATGCAGATGACGGCCCTTGGCAGGCAAGCATCAGTTTTGTTCCTGAAAAGGTACGTACATCTAGGACTTGGAAGAGTTGAGCAGATTAAAGCAGCATGCTACCTCTAGGTAGCAAATTAGAGTGGCAGAAAGAAGTAGTGTTTGTTTTTGGGAGACTCCCGTGAGTCTTGTAACTGTACACTGAAGGCAGTTCCCTCTAGGAAAATGAGTCAGTGCTTACTACAGCTTGTGGGTGTCTTTGCCTGGTGTAAAAAGAGCTACCACGGGTTATGGGTACATGGGTAAGTTCCCCTAGAGTAGGTCATGTCAAGTTTACATACCCATTTGGAATAATAATTTGTAATCTCTTGGTAATAAATGCCTTAAGTCTTACTGTTCATATTCTCATGTCCTTCCCATTTCAGTCCTAGGATAAACAGATTCCACAGAAGTTTTCTTCTGAGAAAGCCCACGAGATCCATTATAAATGAACCCCTTTGTGTGAGGAGTTCATATATGCAGTAACTTTAAACAGCTGGCACAGCCTGGAGACCACCAATCCCCACAGCACATACCTGTCTTTTTTAAAAAGTATTGATCATATTTAATGACTTATGAAATCTTAGTTTCCATAACGCTATGTTAGAACTGTTTGGTCATCTAACGTCTTGACAAAATTTTCACAAAAGCCTCCTTTGTGTATTCTTAGTGTGGAGAAGAGCCTTAGTGAAGTCTTGATGAGTGCAGTTGTGGAGGGGCTTACTAGTAAGCACCACTAATCCAAGACTCCCCCAGCTCGATGCTCTCCATTAACTAAGGCAGAAGATGGAGCAGATGAGACACATACACAATTCCTTCCTCAGGAATGCGTAATACCTTTCAAGAGTCACTAAGAAAATACTCTGTGTCAATACTCGAAGGCTGAGGAATAAGAAGGGCTTTTTGACAACCCCCTCCCCTTTAAACAGTTAACTCATTCAAAACAGGCTTGAGAAGAACAGAGTCATGATGATTTCATGTACTTACCTATTATAGACCAAGAGAGAAGCAGAAGGAAGCATGGCTAAAAACATATTCTTTATAACTTTTTACATTCCACTTTTTCCTTGCTTAAGTATCAAATTATTAAGACTAAACTTCAAAAGTCCCATTGGTTTGTCTGAATGATTTGCCAAGCATTTAACAATTTATTAGCAATTAACAGAGTGTATTTGGCAGGTTAGCAAACTGAAAAGTCTTCAGTTGATACCCAGCAAGCAAAATACTTCAGAAATGCATATAAAGAGAACAGTGATTTCAGAGAGGGTTGTCATGATGAGTTTGAGTTTCTTGCCTGCTTCTATTAATTTGACAGTAATGATATAAACTGAATTACATTAGGACAGAGTGAAATACTTCAAGAAGTCTAAACCAAATCCTTTTAGATCTAATTTTGTGGAAAATTTTGGCTTTTTGTTCCAAAGTGGAATGCTACAACCATTTGAGATACTGGCTGTTTCCATGGAATAGAAATAGGAAATCAGCTTTTCTGATTTGCAAATATCAGTGTCTTGGTTCTAATTATATTCATCTTTACACTTGTATGATAGAGTACCTGTATTTTTGCAAACTGGCTTAAGTAAAAGAAAATTTGAATTAAAATAATTGCCTCTTCTAGGACATCTGTTCAACATTAAAATAATACGAACTCATTCTGATGCACATTATCCAAGATAATGTTAGCTTTTTTTTTATTTTATGCTTCTTTTCAATTGCAGCTTAAATTCCCAAGCTCTCTGAAATGGTGAGTCATTAGGAATGTCATTTCAAAGACTGTATTTAATCTCTTTATCTTTTCCCACAACTGATTTACCCAAGGGCATCAGTAAAGCACATGTAACAGATTCCCGAAGGCCCCCAAATCGTTGTTTCTTCCTTATCTAGCCTTATTTTATTCTCACTTCATTTAAAACTGTTCTAAAAAGACTCATCTAGTTGGTAATTTTGACTGTGAGGGAATTGAGTGGCTTTTATCACCACACGGATTTGAGCTGATGACTGGATCTGAGTTTGTCTCCTCTGCTTCTTGTTTCACATGTGTCTGATCCACAGCATAGTCTCCTGTCTATTTCTACAGTCTTTGGAGTACAGGCATATAAAGGTCTTGTCTTTTCTATCCCTATGGGGGTTTTTTAAAGCCTTTTCCATGTGAAACTGTTGGCTAAGTATAAACAACGTCAGGTAAGATATTAAGTAAGTGAAAATGAATTAATTCAAAACAGTTATGAATGTTGGTGAATATCACACATAAAAAAAGCAAAGACTTAAGTGATCTCTACTCTGAAGTTTGAAGTTTACGTAAGAACATCAAGGATGTTCACTCTACATAAACTACTCAGAAATAAGAAGGAAAAAAAAAGGGAAATCTTCCGTATTTCCAAATTATGGTTAAAATGGTATCTATTCTAGTACAGTAGTTGAAATGCATTAATATGTGTCATCACCACACGCAAGTGGTATCTTTGGAGAAGAAATGTGCAGAATAGAGCTAGACATGGGACTCTTCCTACCATTATTTCTGGGGATATTTTCACTCACTTTTCTTGTCTGAATATCTCATGTATGTCACCAGATTGTATTTAAAACTTTGCTTGTGCATTGGCTAGTTCCAACTGTAGCCATTTATTGGTGTAGAAAGCACGTACCAAATGTTACTGTTCTGATCTGGTAACATATTCCAGTTTAAGGATGCCTTCCCAATAAATACATGCTTTTAGCTTAAATCAGCTTTTCCGTCTGTAATGAAAAACTCTTCTCCCATGTTGACCTTAAGCTCCAACTAATTTTCCTAACAAGTTGCTAAAAAGGAGCCTTGGCTATAAATGAGACTCTGATTAGCCTTTTTGGTGGCTGCAGCTGGAATGCAGACAAAAACCACCCAAGGGCAAGCAGTCTTCAAACGTCCTTCTCAAAGTTCCTGCTGGGCACGGTTATCTCCCACCATTGTCAAGTGTGGGAGACAGACATCGCTGCCCTTGACTGGAGACTCCCAGTGCCTCTCTTCTCAACCTGGGAGCCATGTGGCTCTGCTGTGATGATGCATCTCAAGCACTGTGCCCAGGATGCCAAATGTCACATGTGTATCCTAAAAGTATTCTAAAGAGGAGAAGCAGATTAAAAAGAGTGGGAGACAAAAGACACAATTGTAACCCAGAAAAAATCTCATATTAACATGACCAGCAGAAGAGATTTATCTGTATTTACAGCACCCATAATTTCAAACTTGATGGTCAAAATGCATTATGTATTTTTACAGCACGTTCTTGTTCTAAGATACAGCAACCCAACCTGTGCTGACCTTTGTAACTTTGTACAGGTCACTTTGTAACCTGTAAAATAATTCACAGAAGACAACGCTGTTTATATCATCTACAGCACATCATTTTTCCATGTGCTGGCATACAGGAATGCAAATTGTCCTCCAAGACTGCATGCAAAGCAGACTAAAGAAGCAAGAGGAATTCTGAGGAAAACGCTTTACATTTCAGTTTTTATCCAATAAGACTGTTCTACGTGGGCACAAAGCAAGCTTGGTCCATCTTCTGTTGAGTCAAACTTTGGGCTTATTCCTGCACTGTCTTGCTTCCTCCCTTGGCAGTTAGTTGTTCATGCTTGTACACAGAGAATGCACCTGGAAATTTTATGCTCACTCTGTGCAGGAACAAAGTGAAGAGTGAATCTGTTCAGACTGAGCAGTCTTTCTGCACTAATACATGCAAGAGAAGGTATCGTTAGTTCTTTCTTCCAAATTTTCCACAGCTAATTAATTTAAATACAGCAAAGACCTTTCTTTGAGGATCAGGGTCAACAAGGCCAGGCTGATTTTAGTGTGAATTATGTCTAAAAAGAGTCCACTGATACCCCATGATGTATCGACAACTAGCACCCCACCACTCTCTTCCCCTCTGTCCTCTTCTTCCTCTCCTCTTCCCCTGCCTATAATTTGGTTCTCTTGTATTGTTTTTTTTTTTTTTTTTTTTNTTCCATTAATCAGCAGACAGACATCATCTTCCTCCTGCTTCATTAGGGACAAGCCATTCATCCTTTCTGTGCGAGAAAGGCAAAGTTCAAAAGCACAAGTAATTAAAAGCAACTAATGACCAAGTTGGCCTTGCAGGCAGTGCAGGAAATGCAGCTTGCCTGTGAACATTTTAACAACAGTCTGTCTGACGTCTGTGCTCCAAGCAGCCTGAGAAACGGTTTATGATCAAAGGTTTGCTTTTCAGACCAAGATCTGTTTGCGGGTTGGACAGCTAGCCCTCTGGATGTGCTAAAGCCATCAACTTGACATCTTTATGATTTTGGGAATGACACTAAGCCACTGACTTGAAGGCTGTACCGTCACTGGGCCCATGCCAGCGTCTTAACATCACAAACTTGAATACATGCTAGGAATCACTAGGAATACAGTGGCGACACTCTGTGACCCGGTACTCCAGATGCAGCTCTGCTGGAACCTCTGAGCGTTACCTTGGATGCGAGTTAAGAAAAGCTGACTTTCAGAAACCTCTCCAACCCATTCCAAACTATGGTCATTTCTGATGATGTCAAATGGATGGGTTTGTAGATATTAGTGGCTCTTTTTGGGTTGTTACTATGACAGATTCTTCTAAACAGAAGTGGGATGAGGTTGCCAAGCAAACACAAAGTTGTCAAATTCTCCCAGTCATGGCTAATGTGGTAGCATTTTATATCTACATATTCATTAAGAGATGCATAAATCCCAGCATTAATTACCCTAAGTTTTCCGTAATTTCATAAAATGAGAAGAGGCAGCACGCAGACACATCTGAATCCCAAGACACTGCCAAAGAGAGGGAAAGGCAACTAGAAGATAACTGTGGTTGTCCTGGCAGGAGTGCCAGGTGGTGGAGGTATGACCCAACAGGCACTGCTTTTCAAAGATTCCCATTTGGATGCTCACACCCAAATATTCTCGAAGAAATTCCGCCCACCTGTCCCTTCAACTTGTGACTAGTGGCTTCATGTGAGAAAGTATATGAATACTTGGCTCATAAACATTGGCTTTAGTCAATTGTCCCAATCTCTTCCAAAGACACTAACCCACTTCAGCTTATGGCTTTTATCCAAAATTCCCTTTCTTCTTCACTGCTTACAGATGTGGAGAAAAAAAGCTCACCAAAGAACACAGTCACTCCCCTGACAGCAATCACAACGTAATGCCGTGCCATAAAGAGTACAAAGATGGCCAATGCTAATTCTGAATGTAACAATCCTTGAGGTTATTGTTTTAGCAGACTTGGTTACTGGGTTTGACTGGCTCTCTTTCTCCTTCCATTTTATCTGGGCAAAATATATACATTATAGCAAGAGTTTGCTAAAAATATAGGTAATCCATAATTAGAAATTGCAATTAGAAGTTACTGCAAATAGAAATCTGTAACTGAATTGCTAAGATTCATAAACTTCCTTTTTTTTTTTTTTGGTACACAAAAGTTGCTCAGACTTCTGGTATTTTTTTAGGAATTTCTCTTACTCATAGTCTATCTCAGCTGTTCTGTTTCTATTCTTGTTTATAGATATTTTCTAATTGATCCCTTACTTGTCAAGATGAAGTTTGGTTCTCAATAGTGAAATATTTTTCTGGCATTAGAAGAGCTGGGCAAGAGATCTAAATTTTAAAGGCAACTGAAGTCTTAAAAAATTGGCTAACTAAATAGGAAAAAAGGGTAGTTCTTATATTGTTTTACATATAAAACCAGTTCCTTGCTGTCCTCTAGTGGAGGAGTACTATCCTCACAGACACTAACCACCTTTCAAAAAAAAAAGTGTGTATTGCTAAAAAATTCAATTGTATGTTGTTCACCCTTATGTATCAAAAATCTATATAAATTGTCTCTTGTATTTTTCAGTTGAAATACTAACAAACTCTGAAGTAAGCAGAAGTTAGTATCAAACCGCAGAGTCTAAATAATGGCACATTTCAACAAGCTTTACAACTATAGATCTGTGGACACAGGATACATGCCATATATATAGTGACACAATTCTTAAGATATTCCTAAGCTGGCAGATGCAACCCAAAAGCTGGGGTACATGACCTTCTGAAGGGGAAACAGTATCTCAGATAGTAAGACTGTCTAGTAAATATACTGTGGAATTTTGGCAGTACAAAACATGAACATGAAATAAGGCCAGACTGAGGGACACCTACTGAAACACAGATACTTCCCCTAGGATGTAACATAGACTTCAAAAACTCCTGAGGCAGTGGTAGTATCTTTAACACATCCTTGATGGCTTCTTTCAACTTTACAGTCATTTTAACCTGCCCAAACTTTTTGTATCCATAACATCCTGCAGCAGGTCCATAACATAATCCAAGGTTCAATCGGGTTATGTACGAAGATGGTCCTCTCTGCTTGTAACTAAACCTGCTGCCTGATGCCCCTTAGTGAGCAACACTTCCTATTTACTGTTTCCACATTTCCTGACTTTATTGGCATCTAGCACACCCCTTCTTCTGTGTCTTCTTTTCAGCTGGAATCTTACCTTCTGCTTTGCAAATTCCCTCCTTCTGTTCTATACTCTAGTTCTACTTGCACAGTAAATAATTTAACCAACTTTCTACTTTGCCCTCCACCCTTTCTCAGAACACTTATAACTAGGCTGAATGTAACAGGTCTTAGCGGAACCCCACAGTAATTTCCTCCTGCTGTGTTGATTTGATATACCTTTAAACAGGTATAATCTATGAGCAAATCTGTGTTTATACCACAACAGGTTGGTTCTATGAGCTGTCAGATGAACCATGCTTTCACACCTTCAAAGAGTCTAAAGAGACCATGACTTGCCTTTAAAAAAAGTATTGGTTCTTCACATTGTATTTATGCATACGTCTGCAAATGTTGTTCATTACATTAAGTCTTACCAATTACCCAATTCCAATACTCCATAAAACTAATTAGGCTGCAGCTCCACTGACCTCCTTGAAGTCTTTTTTAAAATCTGATGACAGAATCGTCACTTTGTACTCCTTGACCACCAAAGCTGCTCTAAGTGACAAGTTCCATGCTACAGTGAGGGAGTTAGCAGCTTCTTCTCTCTTTCCAATCCAAGGGAGTAGCCTCCAGTCCTGGCAGCTTGCTGACACTCATTTCATTGACCTTTTCTGCCATTTCAGTTTACAACAGCTCTTCCCACCCTCCCTGCAAAGAAAGGTTCTTTAGCACTTTCAAAATGAACATCAGTGCAAAAATCCCAGCTTTTGCCACCTTACCTTTAAATGTTCTCATTATAGTTTGATCATTTATTCTACCAACTTACTCTGAAGTTTGCCCTGTTAGTAGTTAAAAATAGGATTTATAATTAATTCTTTAAGAAACTTTTTCATATAGCCTACTTTATAGCAAATTTTACCTTTGATGAGTTACAATGTGCCTCCACTTTTCTTTTTGTGAACTTAACTTCTACTTTGTAAAGGTTCTCCCTAGTTAAAAGCAGCCTCCTACCTTATTTTGTCAAAAACTTTTTTTTTGATGGATAAATATTTATTCAGAGCATCTAATAGTTGTCTTAAAACAAGATACTTGCAAGAATTCCACCTTTTTGACAGCACCTGTTAATTTTCTTCAAAGTTTTCTAATTTTCAGGAAACTAGACTTAATTTGGCATGGATTCTTTGACTACCTACTCCAAGAAATGAACTTTCACAGTGCGTAAACATTTATTGTCAGCATGCATTAGTACATATGGGAATGACTAAAGATTTACATTGTTATTTGGCTTTATGCCTTTGCTATTCCTTAGCATATATCCCTGTGAAATGCTAACGCAAATCAATCAGCTAAGCAAGTAGGATGGGGACAGTGCCTAGTGGTACACCTTCCACTTTTCTGCAAGGCCTGTGAATTCAACCTAAGAGGATTTTGTGTTACTTAATGTTACACTTAATCTTCTTTTTTTGTGAACCTACTGGCACTCCTATATAACTACACCTGGGATTAAATAGTCCTATCCACCAAGTTTTTAAATACATATCTTTTTATACACACACACACTATATATGTGTGTACACATATGCACTATATGTGTGTGTATATATATAAAATACAACAATATAAAGTACAGAAATATTTTGTAAATATATATATAAAAAATAAAAGCATCTGTACTTTCTATTCTTTTATTTTGGTTTAAGGCATTTAACTAGTTGCTTGCTTTATGATCTCATTTTAAAGAGATTTCTCACTGGTTGAACCTAACCGTACACTGCTTGAACATTTTATTCTATTCTAGAATGCTATTTTGTTCTTAAGTATCTTATAGTGATCTTTGGCCTGCCTACTTATGTAAAAGCATTACCCTGCCTCTGCGATACTGTATGCTTTTAAATCATAGAATCATTATGGCTGGAAAAGACCTTTAAGATCATCAAGTACAACTGTTACCTAACTCTACCAGGCCCTCTTCTAAACCATGTCCCTGAGCAGCCTGTTCCAGTCTTTGATAACCCTTTCAGTGTAGAAGTTTTTCCTAATGTGTAACCTAAACCTCCCTTGGCACAACTTGACACCATTTCCTCTTGTCCTATCAGATGTAATTTGTGAGAAGAGACTAACACCCACCTCTCTACAACCTCCTTTCAGGTAGTTGTAGAGAGCAATAAGGTCTCCCCTCAACCTCCTTTTCTTCAGACTAAAGAACCCCACTTCCCTCAGCCGCTCCTCATAAGACTTATTCTCAAGACCCTTCACCAGCTTCATTGCCCTTCTCTGGACATGCTCCAGCACCTCAATGTCCTTATCATACTGCAGTACCCAAAACTGAATACAGTACTCAAGGTGCGGCCTCACCAGTGCCAAGTACAGTGGGACAATCACTTCTCTAGTCCTGCTGGCCACACTATTCCTGACACAGGCCAGGATGCTGTTGGCCTTCTTGGCCACCTGGGCACACTGCTGGCTCATGTTCAGCCAGCTGTCAACCAACACCACCAGTTTTCCTTTTCTGCCAGGCAGCTTTTTCCAGTCACTCCTCCCCAGGCCTGTAGCGCTGCACAGGGTTGTGGTGACGCAAGTGCAGGACCCGTCACTCAGCCTTGTTGAACCTCATACTATTGGCCTCAGCCCATCGATCCAGCCTGTCCAGGTCCCTCTGAAGAGCCCTCCTATCCTCAAGCAGATCAACACTCCTACCTAATTTGGTGTCATCTGCAAACTTACTGAGGGTGCTTTCAATCCCTTCGTCGAGATCATCAATAAAGATATTAAACAGGAGTGGCCCCGACACTGAGCCCTGTGGAACACCACTTGTTACCAGCCGCCAACTGGATTCAACTCCATTCACCACCGCTCTCTGGGCCCAGCCATCCAGCCAGTGTTTGATCCAGCAGAGTGTATGCCTGTCAAAGCCTTGGATAGCAAATTTTTTCATGAGAATGCTGTGGGAACAGAATCAAAGGCTTTACTGAAGTCTAGCTAATTAACATCCACAGCCTTTCCCTCATCCACCAAGCGGGTCACCTTGTCATAGAAGGAGATCAGGTTCATTAAGCAGGACCTGCCTTTCATGAACCCGTATTGACTGGGCCTGATAGTCTGTTTGTCCTGTAAGTAATATTTAACGGCACTCGAGATGATCTTGCTCCATAAGCTTCCCTGGCATCAAGGTCAGAGTGACAGGTCTGTAGTTCCCCAGATCCTCCTTCTGTCCCTTCTTGCAGATGGACATCACATCTGCTCATCTTCAAATACCCCTGGAGAATCCTTCATAATATAGTGGACAGCAATGGTCATCACCTAGGAGAACTCCATGCATCGCTGTTATCGAAATTTAGAAGTAACAATGCTTATCTTCTTATCAATAAATGAGACATAGATATATAAACAGATCCAACTTAAGAAAAAAAATAATTGGTTATTCTAATTTAAATGCTGAGGAAAACACAGTGCTATACCTTTAACACAAAAATTTCAGACAGACACTTAGACTACAGGGTTTTTATACCTCCAGACTATTAACAGTAGATACCTTTCATATTTAATACAGCTTTATTTCAAGTAGATATAACCATTATTGCCAAAAGAGAAAGGCTATATAAAAAAAATCCAGTGCAAAATAAAAGCACCCTACAAAATCTGCATTTCTGTTCCCATTGACAGGAATTTAGGCAACTGATTTCAGTGGCTTCAAAGACGTTACTCACTGACACAAAGTTTAGACAGGATTTGCTGGAATTTTAGGTGTTGACTCCAAGGGAAAAAAATGGGAGACTCATTGTCTGACAGGTGCAAAAATTAATACAAAATGTATTAACACAATATGAAACAAACATACATTAAATAGTTTTGTTTGCTGGTACATCAGATTTTCAAATGAATTTTATAAAATTTACATATTTAATTAAATGATTTATCTATCATTGTGGAAAACAGTTCTTTATTTCAAGTTTATATTAACTATAAATATCTAAGATCAGGAAAGATATTCTTCAAGTTGGCGTGCCTTACTTCCCCATCCTTTATGTCTTCTGCTCTTTGCCTTTTGGAGAAAACATTACAGCATAAGGCTGCCGTCTTTTTGGACGTTGACAGGGAGCAAGATCCTCTTTAATATATCCTTAAAAGAATAAGCACAAATCTGAGGTAAGAAATACAGTATAAAAACATGCATAACTTTAGTTTCATTTTTTGTTTACCCTCAAAAAAATAGTCAATTTTTTTTTCTTTATTGGCAACTGGTTCTCACTTGACAAAGAGTTAGAGATCCCAGGGTACAATATCATTAATGAAAACGCTCAGCTGCTTTCTAGTAGATGACTATATAGTAATGCAATACAGACATATAATACTGAAGAGAAGAATGGAAACTATGAATTGTTCATCTATTCAAAACAAAATTGCATTTTTCATTGTCTTTTCTACAGAAGATTTTACGTAAGAGTAACAAAATATGTAAGTACTAATTAGTTGACTAATAAAAATCACTTTAAAAAATGTATTTCCTAGTTATACACAGGAAGTTTCAGGCACGTGTGCTTTGTGGGTCTAAATAGTACATCCCTCTGTTTTGAGGGCATTCTTATTTATTAAAGACTTGTGCATTTAAAAAAGCCAAACATGAACCTATAGTCAAAATACACCTTGAAAGCTCTCTGATAAGAAAAGTGCATAGAAAATTTCTAACATATTCAACTTAGCTAACATTGATAGTAAGCAGACATTTTATGCAAATCGGTTACGGCACCTGGCTTTTGTCAAACCTTTACTGTTTATCAGCATTAACATCCGCTGAAGCGAGAGTAGTAGATTCCTACTACATAGCTGGAAAAAGCTGTCTATGCAACTCAGTTATTTAAAAAAAGAAAACAACAAACAACCCAAACCACAATTGGTTCAAGATACCAATTAAGAAGTAGAAAATACATCCTTTGTACCCCACTGCTTCTGAGTGACAGCTGCGATTGCTCATCACAGGAACTCTCTCCAGTGCTTTGGTTTTCTTGCTTCAGTCTTGTATAATATGGCTTTTTACCAAGAAAGGGCTGATCTAAACTCTGCCTCTGATATGCTGTTGAGGACCATTAACAACTGAACAGCTCTTACTCTAGCAGAACAAAACGATAGCCAAGAAGCTAATTTTAACAAGGTTGCAAACAGATTCCAAATGGGTAGTAACAGACAATCTCCCTAACAGGATATAAATGGACATGCCTAGTTTAGACCAGCTTTCTCATCAGATGGAACAGGTAAGAGGCAACCAGGTTGGAACAGCAGAGGCTATGATTTGTTCATCTTAAATGATAATGATCAAGAACCAAAGGTGTTTCTAGAGCGGTGAGAACTCCCTCTGATTACTTAAGGTAAAGGAGGAATGGATTAGCCTCAGCCAAGCCCTGTCTAACTGGATATGCAGGAGAGGAAAGAGACTACTCACAAAGAAAGTGGTCACTCAGCAGCGTTCCTGAGGTGCTGGCTAGCTGGACTGAGGGATTCACTTGCCTTTATGTTACACCAGAGACAAATTGATGAAAAAAAAAAAAAACCAAAAAAAACCAAAACAACCCCACCATTTTCCTGAAGCCTAACCAAGCCCAAGGAAGCTTAACAGTCTTTAAATTCTATGAATAGCTTAAACCTTTGCAGTGGATATTTAAGAAGGGCGAACTTGGCTAGGGCTTCAACAGGAAATTTGATATTTGTCCCCCAGAATGGGGGGAGAGGCTTAAAGTTCTGAACGCCATGTTTGAAACACACATATTTCTTGGAAATACAGCTTTAAATTTAAATGAACTCAACTGAGTAGATCTTGATTAGGCAGTGTGATTTGCACTATGAAAGTTATGTAAGTCCCTAGAAATCAAGGCTCCCTGTTCTGAAAGATTAAGGATGACACTGCTACACTGTCACACAGGAACACATACACATCTCTTGCTACGTTTTCCTACGCCTAACCTGAAACTGTTACAAGAACAGATAAAAATAAGTGAAGATTAATGCTTCTCAGCTAATAACATATGCACAAATAAAGATATAAGTAACTCAAAGGGAGTTCATATAGGGCTCCTTACCTCAGAGCCTCACCACTTCTAAAGAAACGTACATATAGTACACTACAAACTCAACATGCTTTAACATTATTAGTAAAAACTCATTTTTATACCAAGGTCCAGGATTTAGAAGAATTAGTTAGGAAAGAACAATCTTCTGTGTGAAGTGGAATGGAAAAAGAAAACCCAACCCAAAACAGCTTTTGAGTGTCATTAACAAGCAGGGTACATGTATGAAGAACTATCTAATCACACCCTACCTTCAACATTTCCAATATCATGTGGTATTATGGAGCTCTAAAGACACAGACAAACGACATCAACAGTGCTGCCTGTCTTTTCTCAGCAAGTACAATCTCTTAGCCTTTGCCTTTGAAAACACTGACCCAATTCTTGCTTTGGTTCAAAGACACACAGGGTTTTAATCAAGTTCTATGAAAATCCCAATATTTCTGCCTTCTCTATCTAGGCTCTAAGAAAGTTTCCTTATATTCCCTTATATTCAATATAATGGCTGCTGGTAAGTAAACAGACCTCAACAAGACTGGGTGAGAAAGGCTGCTTTATGAACTAGAGATAATTTCAGGGAACCATTTTAGAAAAAAAAAAAAAAAAANAAAAAAAAAAAAGCTTTAAGAAGTGCTTTGTAAGCCTTTTTTGCACAAACCTCTTTCCAAACAAGTTTGGGTAGAAGGAAATCCAACCTCCCAGAAATTTTCAGGAGTATTTGGAGGAATGTAGCGAAATCTATGTCTTGAACAGGAAGCTAGTTTCTTTTCTCTCTCTTCTTCTGGAATGTCTGCATAATACTGAATGTTAGGAGGGAAAAAAAAATTCCAAGTTAACAAATTCATACGTATAGAGCAACTGCTTTACACCATGACATTGTCAATCACTGTTTATTAACACAGTTATCTAAAAATAATGGTGAGGATAGCCAAGAGTAGAGATTTGTTATCCAAATGACAAACACCTGGCCATTATCCTAAAAGCTTGCTGAATTTATAGATTAAGTATAACCTTATGGTGGCAAGTTTGTTAGCTTTATATCTTTTAACATACCATAGGTACAAGGTTTAGGCATATGTACAATTACTTATGTCAACAGTTATACTGATTTTACAAAGCTAAGTAGCCCAGGTGTTGAAATAGATGGGAATTTTCTAATAAACTAACTTTAAGCTCGCATTTGCAAATAAAATAGTGAAAAAACGCACCACAAAATCCATGCTGCAGAATAATTTCCAGTGTCTAAATTTACAGTAGTAACAACAAACTTAAGTCAAATGCTTCCTACTTTATTACCCTTAAATAAAGAGTTAGTTTGACTAGCTGACTGACACTGGGACTCCAGAAACTATCTGCCAGCTGGGCATTCTCTAGAGTATATAGTAAATTGGCTAGCTACTCTTTCATCCCTGTCAGCTGTACTGAGGACTGCAACAAGTATATACTCTCCAAACTGTTTTCCTGGGTGTTCCCATGAGTAGCATCATAGAAAGATAGCTTTTTTTAATGCAGTTTTCTACTGTTTTAGTTTGTGATTCTAGTTAGCATCTCCTAAAAACAGCAATCTGGCACTCTGATGTCATAGAGTACCAAAATATTTTCAAAGCGAATGCACTGTTTGATTCAAGTGGCAAGCCAACAGTCACCATCTGGATTACATAAGAAACCTGACCCTCATAAAAGTGGTAAAACAATTCTACTGAAATGATAGCGTTACAATTCAAAAAGGCAAACTAAAGTTTAAAACCTCATTCAAACAGCTGGGAAGTGATCTAGACTGGTGACATCAGGAAAGGAGCAGAATACCTCTGTCAGTAGAGATTACTTCCTGTCTCCATCTACTGGCAGGGTTTCAGAAAACCTACTTACTTGGAATCATGGAGTACACTAATAAATTCCTTTTTTCCTACTAGATGGTAGACAAAGTAAAAAATGGGCATAAAAATCCTCCTCCAAAAAATCCGGAGAGATAAATATTCATGATTGTGTAGAAAAGAGTAATCACAGCTCTGAAAATGTCAGTGATAAAACTGAATGAACTAGGAAAAGTGGACTTGTTTCATTTTGTTATTCTATAGTCTGTGGGAACCGCAACTCTGCCTGAAACTGAGGCACGTTTTCTTCCCCCCCAAATCAACTCAGATTTCTTGCCATTCTACAAAGTGTGACACCAGAACACATTCTGCTCTCAAAGCCCTTAATAGGACAGAAATCTGATGTAGTAACATGTGAGTCTCCTGGTCAAGAACAGAGATTCAGGTTGTTAGCAGGTTGTACCCAAAATTTCAGACCGCTGGTCTGTCTACTACAAAGTCCTGGTACACAGGATAGAATAAATTGCCAGTTCCAAAGATAACATTCAGGAATGGTTATAAGCCCCAAGTGAAAAGTTCTTCAAAACATATTGTAAGTCCAGGATATTCCCACACTTTCAACAGCAGAACCCCCTTCAGTCACTGAATTTGGAGACACTTAGTTTGAAAATGTTTGCCACTGTCTTAAACAATGTTCCCTTAAACAGGAAAAAGCCTATGCCAAGAGCAGAACTTAAGTGGATATCAGCAGTTTGGGGAAATAGTCAGATAGAGTAGGGTCACTTATGCACCTGGACTTCAAAGACCCCGCTGGAAAAATGTCTGTGTCACTCAGTTAAAGATCTAGAGACTAATGAAAGAGGAGGAACAGGTAATTATCATCAAATACACATCGATTTTCACTGATAAATTTTAAGAAATGACATGGTGTTAAGTCAACAAAATTAATTACAAGAATTCTATGGTATCTGTGTAAACCAAATAGATTAATAGCTGAGTCTTATTTACAGGTAATTAGCGGTGCACCTTATGTTTGTCCTTTAAATAACCTGGAATTTTAGAAGTTCACTTACTAAAAGTAAGCAGTGTGCTGCATTTTTTTGAGAATTAAAATGTTTATGATTGGTGAGGAATATTTATGGATCAAACAATGAAAAATACGGTACAGTTCTGTAGGAACAGAAAAAAAAAAGACCAATGAATAATCAAGCTAAGTATGTATTCAAAAGAAATCAGTAACTTTTTTTATTTTGGCTTGTTTAGAAATCTATTAGGATTGACAAAGAATTTGAAAGTTACATATATGTCTGCTGAACAGCAAAAATAACTCAGGTTTTTTCTACATTGATCTCACTATCCACAGCATTTTCAACCCACACAAAACATTTGAGCTAGGCTTTTCCATGTGTGAAAAGATTTGCAAAATCTCATCCTGCCGTATCTTCACTGTAAAAGAAGTGTTTACAGAACTCTACAATTTACAGTCTCAAAAAGAGAACAAACCCTTAAAATGCTCCACATATTAGTTTGGCACAGTTACTCACAGAGTAATTTTGGTAATCTAAATATATATAAAAGCATATGACTAATTCTGCTACTTATCTAAAGTGTAGCTAGACTTAGTAACCACACTAACAAACGTTACTTTTACAAGCTACCAGTAACTCCTGCATACAATCTTTCTCTGATCACATCACAAAGTCATAACAAACCAAAACAAGACCTCTTATCAAATATTCTACACTGTAAAGTGAATGAGATGCTTCAACAAAGTTTTAAGATAAGGACTTATAAAGGACTTTGAGATCAGTCTGCTATGGCATGTGCAGAAGTTAAATCTCTCACATCTTCTTAAAATGACAGATAACTCTCCCTACTCTCACACTGCATGCAGCACATGGCCAGAAACAATTTACTGATTTCTACCCCCTCCTTAAGTATTTCCTTCGACTTTGGAGACTTTTCAAACCTGTACGACTAATAAGTAAGCCAATACTTTTTTAAAGCATCATTTATGCTTTGTCCAATACTCCCTTTTCCATAGGCATTTCATTCAAAGCTATTATTATGGTGCAATGACACAGCCAAGCATTTCACACATTCTACGACATTAAATTTGAATGGTGTAGACTTAAAAAAAACCCCACAAAACAAACCCAACAAAAAACCCAATAAACTCAAACTTTTCTGAAGTTTAATGTAGAAACCTAATATTGTAAAATAGGACCTGTAAATGTTTCCAAACACCAGTTACCACTATAACTTGCCAGAAAGTAAGAACTGGATTTGCTGAGAGATCTGTAGCTTACAGAGACACGAAATTAAAACACTTAACACGTCTCTTGGCCAAGAAACAAAAGAAAAGCTTGAGGTTTTTTGGTTTTGTTTTTTCCCCCAACATCTTGTTTTCTTTCAAACTCTTTAAATCAAACGTATTTTTGAAAATGGTATTTATAGTTGACTGTAAAACTTAATTATTTGTCTTTAATGAGTTTCACCAAAGTTATTTTTCAGGACTGTGTTTTTATTAAAAATATACTCTAATAAATTTCTTCAGCTAAGTAAACATGACTTAACTACAAAGTGAATAGCAGGAGAATCTATGAAAAGTGTTGGTTCTATATAGGTGTGGAAATTAAGATTCCAGAGAATCCATCATTATTCAGTCATTAATCCACACTTCTGGCGAGTCATAATGTATAAGATCATTGCCTAATTAACTCCAGCCTGAAAGTCTATTAACGACCAAATGAAGTATGTCCTTATTATACATGAATTAATTCAATATTTTATCTCTATACCAAGTATCTGAAAGCAGTTTAGTAATTTGAAAGGGAGGAAAAAAGTGTAATGTGAAACCTTAGATTTTGTACTTTTTAACCTGCTAATGTAAGCATTTTTGCACATATGTACACATTGGCACCTACGCTGGTGCAATTACCTGAAAACACAGACACCCCAGAAAACAAGAAAAAAAAACCCACCCCAAATCAAGATGTATCTATACACAGGTACAACAGGACATAAAGTGAACTTACTCCAGTAGCCGTAAATTTCAGTAGAGCTTTTGAGCTAAGTTTAGAAACTTGTAATCATTCTTTGACTAGCTAATGTATTTTTGATTAACAAAAATCTTCCTGGAACCATCACGTGATAAGTTTCTATCCTCAAACAGATACACACAAAAAAAATAAGACTTTCTAAGTTATATGCAGTTACAATAGCTAAAAACAAACCAACCCATTCAAAACTTGGTAAAACAGCTTTGGTAAACGCTAACTTCTCTCCTACTGTACGTACTGATGATGGTGCAACCAGATACATAATTTCAACAGCACTTTAGCACTTAGACCCTAGCAGAGTTGGAAGAATGGAAGACTGACCAAATTTTAAAGAACTACTTACTATTTCACATTCCTTACAAGTATGGCCAGGCAATTTTCTTCTTTCTTCTTTTTTTCGAATAACCTCAATATGAGGAAAATCTAACACAATATTCTTTCTGAAAAACAAAAATGTTTTCACACAATAGTATATTTATTTCTCCCACATGTCTGGAAATTTTCAGTTTTTAGAACACAATTAGGGAGAGTCTCAAGAAAATGAAAAGTATCAGAAAATGCCTGCAAAACATCAGAAAATGCCTACAAAATCCAACCATACTGCATTTCATAGCTGAATAGGACTATTTTTGTAACTAAAACAGTTCCAGGATTTTCTAAGTCTAATATATCTTTTACATAACCAGATGTGTATCTCCTCATTATGGCTTTTCATAGTGTGAAAGTAATTACTAGATCAAAATCACATAAATATACATTTTCTGTAGAATATTTTGTCCATGACACAGTTGTGCTTGCACTGATTTCTGCAAGAGGAACATATGTTGGGTTCAGTAAAAGAAGTAACAGATTCTTTTAAACTTATCTGATCACAAAACACTAACCGAGTTTTCCTCTACAAAGAAAACATACACTGAGGTAAAAAATGAACTAACAACTATTTAACTGAAGGGGTTGATATCATTATGAAATGAAGATTCAGACTACCAATGATAATTATACAGAAAGGCAAGAGACGAAGCACTAAGAGGTACAGTTGTTAAACAATACTCATTTATTGCCTAGACGAAGGGGCAAAAATGCCAGAGAAGGAAAAGTTTGTATTTGTACAAGCAACTCATAGGCTTTTTGCTCATAAAGTTATGCATGACCACATGCCTGTAAGAAATAACATGGATTACAAAATACTGCATTCAAAAAAATTATAAAAAGCAGAAGAGGCAATCCCTTCTCTTCAGCAAAGGTGATAGATAGGCATCTCAATGTGTTTATTTTTTTTTCCCCTACCCCAGCTTTTACCTAAGGCTTTTATCTAATTCACTAGATCTTTTACCTGTGCATCTTCAGCTGCTAGTAGGTTACACACAAACATGTTTATTTTACGGAAGAACAAGTTCCCTATAGGGAGAAAATAAAGAGCCTTGAAATGCCTATACAGAACAAACTAAATTACCTTTCATCACTTTTGAAATATGGCTCCACAAAAGCTTTCTGCTTGGCTTTATCTTGTTTATCCTCATATTCTGTAAATATACATGCAAAACAAAAAATTACACGTCATATAAAGTTAACAGACTGCCTGGAGAAACGTCTGTAAAATTATTAGCCAGCTATTAAGGAATACAAAAATGCCATGTAAATTCAGTCTGAGACAACAGATTCAAAATACTAAAAATAATATAGAACCAGCAGTCAAAAAGCATTACTGGAGTATAAGGAAAACAGCAGCGAGACAAGTGAAAAAGATAAACAGAATAGCAAAGGAAAGGTTGCTTAAAATACAAAATACTGTGTAACCTTTGATAGAACCTAGGATAGGGAGAAGAAAGGAAGCAAGTAACTTGCAGCCAAAAACTGGTGTTTTCTGTAAGAGTGACTTTGCTGTACAGCTCCTATGCCAACTTCCATTACACATCCCATATTTGTGTGGTGGCTATACAAGCGAACTACCAAAATAATTTTCATATTGGTGTCCTTACAATGAATAAGTTTTCTCATGAATTTATGAAAAATGAACTAATGGTTTCTTTGGCATATTTGTTCCTAGAGAACAGAGCCCAACTTCAAATCAACTGTTGTAGTTTAACCAGGCTAATAAAGACAAAACAAATTATATCACACTCTTTAGTTTCTTGCTTGCTGCTGTTACTCCCTTATCCTCCTCTTCATCATGAAGAATTTCTTTTTCATCACACGCAGAAGGACTATCTTCTGGTAGGCAGGATTCATATTCTTCATGGGCTGTCCGATCAAACATTTCTGTTAAGGTATCATTCTTTTTTTTTTCTCCTCCTATTATAAAAAGCATAATGTACATTCAAATCAGTCTCTCAACAGTTTAAGTCAAGAAAGCTTATTTTGATTGAACATGTATCAAAGAAACTAACATTTACTTCCTGCTCCAGTACTGCTTAAGTCAACTCCAGCAATACAATTACTCTTTCTGCAACTTCTCTGTCAATCTTTTAGATGCTCATATATTTTTCATAAAGATACTCTGATTCAATTTCTAAAATTTGATTACTTGCTAAATCATTTTGATATAACTTTAACTGGATACATGAAATTTTGTTCTTGTAGATTATGAAGTTATCCAAGCAGAAGGAAATACTTTCTGTGGGTAGGAGATAAACTACGGATGTGTGATCAAGTTGCAACAGCTTAAAAAAACCACTGTTAAAAGTCACTGCCCTGCAGCCATGATTCACCACATACCATAAGTTAAATGTGATATAAACACATTTGGATTTATTTTAAGTATACTAGTTCTATTTATATGCCATTAAAAACGAAATTAGTCTTCCCATAGAAAGTCTGATATGATTACATAGCAAACTTAAAGCTGTTTGTTGTAAGAATGATTGCGGCAGGTGAGATCAGAACTATTATATGGTTATTTAGCTCTTTAAGCACTGTAAAAGCATAGCTACTGGCTCTGTCTCAGCACAACTCCTATCATTTTCTTAATCTAAGTTAAAAAAAGCTCAACAACAACCACTGATTCTACTAGGAAACAGACTGATCTTTGTAACCTACAAAAATACAGTGCTGTTGTACTGCAAAAAAAATTCTACTATCTATTCATACAGGGGAAAAAAAATGCCCTTCACTCTTTCCTCCTCCAAAAAAAAAAGCAAACCAAAGGCAAAAAAAAAGTCTTACTTGGACTGCTTTGACTAACATATGTATAATCCATATCAACAACTTCCCCTCTGACTCTTGACTGAGAACCATCCTAAATAAAAAAAGCAAACATGACAATTACACTCAGAAACAACTGGTGTAGTCAGTGTCATCACTGTATATCTGAAACGTTTTCACAACAGTTACTGGCATCTTTTTTGACACTTTCTGTGATGTTTGTTCTGCAGTAATGTCTGCATGATAAAGACGTAAAATCTAGGTAAGAGAATAACACATTTTGAAATTCAAGTGTGAAGCATTTATCTGGTGGATTACATTACTTGATGGGCCAGAAATGTCTTAAAAGTTTTCATGTTAAATTCTACAAGGATAAAAAGTAAAAATGAAACACACAGAAATTAAAAACTGTCAAATTAATACATGTTAAGATAGCCTTTAAGTGAGACAAAACAAATAGGCTGCAGGAAAATTCTCAGAGATCCTAATAAACAACCTGCACCCAACCCAAAGAAAGATAATAGTCATTACCTCCACATTTTCTATTACTTAACATAAAGAGATATCACAGTGAATATTTTCACAGGAACAACTATGAAATTTAGAACTTTTTTTTTTGTCTTAAAAGAAACCAAAACCATCCCCAAACGCATCAGTTTCATACTGGGCCACCTGGCTGAGTTTATCAAATACAATTAGGCAATGGAAATGTTTTAACATAACTGTAGTGTACTATGCATAAACAAACATTTCAGGAGTGCAAACAAATATCACATGAGCTGAGTTTGAATTTTTCTTAAAAAGTGGTTTTGGTCTGCCCAGAATAAAGTTCATGATTCTACTTTTGTAGGCATTTTTTTCGATATCATAGAACATGCAGACTTGTTACAGAAGTTTACCTTTGTATCAATGACAGTAATGTCCGTTTTATACTGTGAAAGGTCAGCTCCTGGGTCTATGCTCCACTGGAGGTTTTCTAAAGGTTTATCTTTCAGGTCTGGAGAGAATATAAGAAAAAAGGCAAATAATCAGGATCCAATTCTGCCAACAGCATCCTACAGTGTCAAAATTATAAGTTGGCTTTCTTTTTGTCCATTCATCTTTGGGTTTAGGGACTGATTTTTCTCAAACAATAAACATGCTCATTTGGTGTTTATCATATTTTGTCTGAAGAGTCAGAAATAGATCTGTAAGTTTTTTCTCATCTTCAGGGAGCACACCACTCCTTTGCGTTTGTATGAGGTACGTAATACATAAAATACATAAAATAATCTTGCAAGTAGAATCTCTGTACTGTAGTATTAATACTGGATAGAAGACATTAGATTGATAAGAATATAAAAGTCAGGTCTTCGAATACAGGAGTACAGAAGTGTCTGGTCATTGTTCCAGAGGTGGCTCTTGATTTATCTTTGAAGTAGAGGTTTAGAATGCAAGCTACATGGCCACATCAACTGCTGACAGATTTCTTTTAAATTTACAATGCAAGTATTTCTAAATAAAGTATGCAGTGTAACAGCTCAGCTAAGGAGTACAGAAGCAGTGATTCTACAACCCCAGTTAAAAAAAAAAGTTTTCAGACTGGGACCACTTAACAGGAAAGAAGATACAACTTCTAGGATGAGTACTTGGCAGCATCTGCTCATTTTCATTAAGGGTACAAATTTCTTTAACAGATCATCAGGAATCATGAAAAATATTAACAAAATGGCTTATCCTTACACTTAAGTATTTTTCAAGCATTTGATACAGTTTAAACTCAAACTTCCCGAGATTTTTATTTCAGCATCTGTTATTCATATGCTGCATTAAACAACAATGTTAAATCAACGAGAAAGAACAAGATTCCTAGCCTGTTGAGTTTACAGCTGAATGCCAATGGTATATTTATTATATAGTGGCAAAAGAATGCCAGGAAGACACAGATTGAAAATGTGGGGGATGATCTTGAGAAGTCCTGAATGGGATGAAACTAAGTTAGAAGCAGAACAGAGAAAGCGATTAAAGCAGGAGAAAAGAAGATATGCAAAATTATATTCAGCCATAGCACAGGCTGGAAGGGCAGGGGACAATAAAAGAAACATTTGCATCAAGTTACCTTGCTCATTTTGCAGTACTTTATTTTTTGATACTCTACAAGGGTTTGGTTGCAGTACAGACGCTGGTTCAGACTCTCCACGTCCTGTCCTTGTTTTCTTTCTATTTGGTACATGGCCACTGGCAACCTAACAACATATTGCAATTTTACTATTTCCCAAAACTTAAATATAATATTTCAAAGGAGAAGAAAAAAAAGAAATCAGAAAAGCATACCTTCACATCCTCAAAAAGTTGTTCTGTTTCTGCAGAACTTCGCAGTGGTGCAATTTTGAAGGGAGGAATTTCTTCTTTCATTTGGATCTGATTTTTCTTATCTGGGAATGTTTTTCCCAGCATTGCCTCTTGTACATAGGATTCCTCTTGTAAATCTCTGCCAAACAAACAGCTCTCATTGTTGGCATTTTGAATGGATGATGAACCTTCAGGAATGGGCTTCCCTAGCTGTGAAAAAATGTCATGGAGAGTCACCTGTTTCAGTCTATTTTTACAGGTCTCCTCACTTCCTTGTTTTTTCTCTTGACAACGAATTCCGGAGAAGCGATCAGACAAATCCAAGGGCTTATCAACTGTATGCTCCCCATTAATATGCTGAACGTCTGACTGAAAGGGCATAGAGTTCTCTTTGTTGAAGGATGCTTTTTCACAGCTTATTGCATGCTCATCTTCAGCTTTCTTTCTCTTAGCACACCTGCTTTCTAGCTGTCTCTGGTGTATGAGAAGGAAATCGCTCTTGATCACCTCATTTTTAGCTGCACAAGTGTTTCCAACACAGGTTACAGCCTCATTAGTATTCTTTTTCACAACCATTTGCCTATTGATAGAGGCCTGGCTGATAACAGAGTTGATTTCAGTTCCAAGATTAAGTGGTGCAACAAAAGCAACATCTTCAGATTTTGATCTACTTTTATGACATCTGGAACTGGAAGGATTGTTGAAGAGGTTGGTTTTTAGATTAGGCTTCAATCCTGAATCTAACATACATGAGGCATGACTTGTACTTGAGTTGTTCTTCATATTGCTAGAAGCTCCGAAAACAGGAGAGGCTACCTGAGAATCCCAGTCAACATGTGGTGGAGTATTCTGAGATGGATCTGAAAGACTGAATACAATGAGAGATCAGATATTTTTCTGGAGTACATAGGGGGCTGGGAGGAAAGAAAGGGATATACAAAAATTATAAGTTCCCTATCAGTGATCTACTTTAAAGCTGTCAGAGTTGATAGTATCAACTGAAAACAGGAGAAAAAAGAAAAGGGAAATATTTGGTCTAGGAGTTGCACTTTGAGTTGTAAAAGGCAAACAAAACACAGACCTTGTCCTTCATTTCAGTATGGTGTGAAATTCTGTTCCACACTCAACTGAGAACTAAGGACAGAATTAAGCCTACCCAGGAATCTCTTCTACCAAAGACTCCCTACCTTTCAATGCAGTGAAATGGAAGAAAGCGAGAATGGTTGCGATAGCAGTCTATCTAGGTTCCTGTATAGATCTTATAACCACGATAACAGATTCTCAAAGCTTCTGCAAGTGAAGGAAAAATGTGCAAGCTTCTTTCAGGTACTCTGTTTTTCACTTATCATCAATAAAACATATATTTAAGATGACAAATAGGGGCTAAAAAAAATTTCAGTGTAGACCACAACATCCTGAGGATAGTGGGAAGGGCAACAGTCAGCTGGTATGACATCTAGTCAGCAGAAAGTTTTATGATCGTTTTCCTACCCTAGCTCCAGACCCTTTATCCCCATGTTTATGGGCCTCAAAAGATACCTCGCAATAACAAGTCAGTGATGGAGGGACTGTGTACATAGGAAGCCTAAATCAGAAGTTTGAGAATGAAGTAAAAGTCCACAGTTTCACATTCTATCAGTTCCTTTACTTCTAATGTTTATTTACTTGAAAGAAGCCTGTATAATATGAAAATATTTATTTCCATGTCTGTACCTTTAAAGCAAACTGCTGTAAGGTTTTAAATTCTACTAAATCCAGAACTTCATGTAAGCCCGTTTAAAACAGTATTATTATAGCCAAGTGGAAACACACCCTAAATTGTTGTCATCATCTCTTGATTCAGAAGCTGGTTGTTTTCTTGAGTTTTCAGACTGCATGGTCTCTGGGGCCCGGCTCATAACAGTATTAGTGCAGGGAGGATTCAGTACACTCTGGGACTCCTTGCAAGTGGTGAAAGAAAACAAAGAAAGTAAGTGTGAGAAGCTACTAGAATTAAAAATTAGAAATATGCTAGGTTTGTACATAAATACTCTGAAGACCCATTCAAATGGAACCCTTCAAAACTCTGAAAAATAATAAAAGTTACAAGTGATGAAGTTTTGACTAACAACTTTAAAGAAAATTTATGGAAATTAAAAAAAAAACATAATTGCAATGCACATTTTAAAAAAATAATCTGCATACTTTCTTTTTCAGTGTGGTTACCAAGCAAAAACATCTAATAATCTCGCCTGAGTCACCAAACAGTCTCATCACCAAATTATCTTTTTTAGTGTCTTAGACTTGATTAGTGCACAAAGGGAGTCTGGCAGACCCAAGGATTTAGTCCACTGTCTTAGTCAAACTTGGAAGTTGTATACACAGCAGAAATCCTACTCTCCTCCCCAAACCTGGGACAGGTCAGCATGGTTGTATCTCTTCTTGCTAAAGCAAATCTATAATAAGTAAGTAAAAGCAAATCAAAGTGAGCTTATTGGAACTCGGAATACTTTTGCAGAATTTTAATGGAAAAGAAAAAAAAATAGTGTTTTTGAAAACAACTCGCACAAAATGCTGATTATGTAAAAAAATCTAGGAATACTACTTACAGATTCTTCTTGAACAGCAAGTCCAATTGTTTCTGCCACAACTGCAGCCAAGTTAAAAGATGGCTTTGGAACAGGATAGCCTCCCATCCTTGGTTTATCTTTATGAGTAGAAAGAAGCTCACAATAAATTACACATACATTATATCATCTTACACCACTCACACAGATGGTACAAAGACAGAACTAAAAAGATCACAAATTAAAATCAGTAATTATGGAAATAGTTTGACCTCTGTCAGACAAAAATTGTATCTGGAAGTGGTAAGTGAAGAAAAGTGCCAACAGAAGAATTTCCGATGATAATGCAGCAGTTTGCTCTCACAGAGAAGCATGCTTCCAATTGCAATACAGCTCCCCAAAATCAAAATACAAAGACAAGTCAACATAAAAGTTGTTTTCAAACTCCCAGTCCAGTGTATGAATACTCTGAAAAAAGCACGTAAGAACAGCGGTAATGCGTATTTATAGTAAAATGCCTGTGTTCCATATTTCCTAGGTGACACTTATAGTTGTTTTTCCTATGTTTTTATTAGGAAAACAAATAGATGAGTTTCCCTTCTTTCAGGGGGTTAACGTTGCTCAGTTTATTAAACTAGAGCAAAGTAATATGATGGGAAGGTACAAGAACTGCAACCACCACAACCCTGACCTGCACGAATAAATATTGTTGCAGTCATTTATAGTTAAATACTTCACAGAAAAAAATCAGGGACACAAAGTTTTGTCAATGAACTGCTTATGAAAAAGGACATAAGACTTAAAGACTTTTGCAATTGTGAATTGGTACAAAAGGGAATAATTAACAGAATCACTTTTAAATGTTACATATTCATGTCAGACAGAAATGCAATCCTCAGAGTATTTTATCTCCTGTATGGTTGGAAAACCAGACATAAGACGATTGGATAAGTTGCCTAAAATGTAAGACATCTGCAGTAAGAGCTGCACCGAGCTTCTTTTTATTTCTTGACTATAAGCCCTGATGCTATGCCACTAGATCATATATCTAGCCGCATACAGACAGGCATCACAAGATAGGCATTTCAGCAGCAATTCTGTGAGTAAACATAATATCCTTTTTCTGGCTTCTGTGTTTAAAGAGATGAGCCCTCAGCTGTTGATGAACCCTCAGTTTTACAATATTTTTGCCTTATTTTGAATGGAATTAGAACTATATCTGTTAATACACTTACTTGGTACAGGGGACAGTTGTGCATCACAGGTGTCTGCAACTAGTATCTCTTCTTCATGGTGACTGTTCACTTGTGTGGAATACAGTGGAATTTTTCCAAACTCTAGGAGAAGATGTAGAAAAAATTTCACACAGTGAAATTAGGTATCCTGTTGTGGTAATTTTGTGTAGATACACACAATGATCCTGATTTTAAAAGCACTTGAACGTGAATTTTGATATGTCAGTATATCCAGTAACCTAAGCACATCCGATTATTTTTATTCTGTGGTATCACTATGACTATTAGTGAAAAATATTTCATATTAATCCTCTCACAAATACGAGCCTAGCCAGTCAGCCATAAAACAATACTGACACATGATTCCATCACTTTCTATACTAACCACATAAGAAGTATGTACGCAATGTATATTTGACCTGTTAATAGAGCAATAAAACTACTAGAGCGTAAACCATCCAAGGGAATAATTCTCTGCATCAGGTGAAAACCCTGACATTTTAATCATGACCAACTTTGTGCCATGTAGTCCTTTTTATCTGGGCACCAACAGCTTTTTCATAGCTATTAACTGTGATAGGTATTTGCACCATTTCCATACATATTTAGCTTTGCTTTAATTTAGGAGCTCAATTTTTTAGCACTAAAAATTACATATGCAAAATAAAGGGCATGAATAACCAACCCACTTTCTTCATCCCACAGTTGTGCTATTTTTATTCTTAGAGAGAAGCTTTTAGTCAAAACTTACATTTAAATATAATACTATATTATTTAAAATATTTTTTTTATTCCACAAGATAAATTAACACATTAAGGGCACGTGAATTGTTTCTCATATGCCCTGTGTATCCTTAAAATACAAGCCCAAAGTCCCTTATTTCACAAAAATATGTCTTACAGTTAAAATACATGAGAGCTATTTTGATGACATTACAGAACAAAGTTTGGAAATTAAATGTGCACAGTATTTCTGGACTTAGACACAAAACAAATGCAAACAGTGTATGAATACCAGAAAAAGAAAGATCATGTAGCTGCTAAAATTACGTATCTACCAGTTTCAGTAATATTACTTTAATTGCAGAATAATTGCTGAGCTGCAAAACATTTATTTCACTCTCCACTAGGTGGTGGCATAGCTGTACGCACAACTCAAACCCTAGCAGATTTTTTTAGTTTATTCACAGTTACAGAAGAGATAAGGGTTGGAAATCTGTCGGTTTTGCGTGTGTATGGGGATGAAGAAAAGCAGGAGGGTGAGATAAGTTTTGAGCATATCGCTGGTATAATAGTTACTTCTAAAGACCTTTTTTTCCCAACTCATGCAATATAGCATAAGTGGAAAAAAGCCAAACCAAAAAAAACACAAGATATTTTTTTTTTTAGTTCTCACGACTTGCAATCAAATTTACACATCATCTTTTTCTTTATTTCTTAAAAATATATTTTAAAATTCATTTTAAAAAAATAAAATACAATACTCTTACCACTGTTGCTTTCTGCAAGTTCCAAATCGGGGTGTGTATGTTCTGTGTATCGAATATGCCTATTCTCTTTTTTTCTTCTCATACGATTAACCACAGAAAATGAAGAAGCCAGAACTGGAGAGTCTGGAATGACTCCTTCTTCCGATTCCACTGCTTGTTGCTTTCGCTCCCTGGAGACCAAATTAGGTGGTCAAGCAAAACCTCAAGCCAGCAAGTTGAAGAGCTTGCATTTCAGCAAGCAGGACAATCATATAGTTCAAGAAAGCAACAATTTAGAAAATACAGCCATCTCAATAACATCACAGTGTAAAAAAGTAATACTAGAACTCAGTTTTTAGACATATTCACATGTGTTCCACCAGGCCTAAGAACAGCATACAACACTAGCTCTTCACATTCAAAGTCAACGTTTAACTACTGCACTATGGAAGACTTTCTCGCTGGAAAAAACTAGGGACTGCAGAGTTTCTAGCTTATCCTCTGAAGCATGTGATACTTGAATGAAAGAAAGCTGAAATGGATGGACTAGTGTCTCTCTCCCTGTATAGAAGTCCCTGCATGAAAGTCCCTGCATACCCCCAAGAATACTAACTGTCTTAAAAACAAAACAAAAGCTTTTGGACAATTTTAAATGGTAATGAACTGCACTGTATTAAAAACAATCCCTCTCCAGACCAGTGGATGATACCTCTTAATCACGCCATGAAGGTCTTCAGAGAGTAGTGTAAAAAGCAATGTAAACCACATAAAACAAGTCATGTAAAACACAACATAAGCTATGAAGTTTTTTTTCTCTCACAGTTAGCTCTAACAGCATGTTACAGATTCAGTATATAAAAATTAGCGTAACAACTATGTCTTTTCTCTCCAAAAACTCTATCTAGACATAGCAAGGAAGTAACAATAAAAAAATGTTAATGTCAGTTCTTTTAACTTAAATACAGTTTGTTTAGTACATAATAAGGGCATTGCTACCTGTTGTACGGTGGTGGTAGCGAGAAATGGAAGAGGCAGTAAAAGAAAAACACAAGGAAATCTAACTCGGCCTGCTTGGTCATCTTTTTGCAGTAGCACTTTTCCTTATGACTCTCAAGAGAAAACATGGGCCAAAAGATCATTTCCTAACTATAAAGAGAAGGATGTAAGGTTTTGATCTAAGGGAAGAAGAGGAAATGTGGATATATTTCTGCTTGCATTGAAATGAACCACAAGATCTAATATAAAATAAGTTAATAACATGATGGAGAACAAGAGAAAGCTGCCTGGCTTGAGACAACCAGCATTTTTGCAGTTCGGCTTTTTACCATGACTAACTTTGAACACTTAATGACAAACATTGATGCACTGATGCTTTGAAGTCTTGACGAATCCTATTGTGTGATTTTGTAATTCCTCTTTTCCAGCAAATTTACAAAGAAAGCACCATAACTGGAAAACTATATAATCTACTAACAATATCTTAAGTAACAAATCAAAACAAACAGTAAAACAATATATTCAACCAGTTACTTTGGAAATTTATGTTAACTCTTAAGAGTTCTCTTTAAATTTACTGGCACACATGGCCTTGTATGACAAATTAGGTTGCTATAAATATAATTTTCTGTACTTTACTTCCATGCAAACCAAGACGTAGTTCCTACATACCACCACAAAAAACTATCAAATGAAGAAGCTGCCATACATATTATACATCATAAATATGCAATAAATAATTCCTGAATCATGGAAACATTTATCTGAGACCCCAGAAAAGATTTTTGCAGAAATTTCCTTGCTGTTCCCATCCACTGATAACGAAATTCTAATCTGATAAAGGACCAGATAATACAATTATTCTAAAATTTCACTGATTTCACTTTTCTAAAGGACTCTCAGAATTATTTTTTTTTCATAAAATATTAAACCTTGGTAACAAAATACAGAAGACTGAAAAAATCTAATTCCGTGTCATGCACCAGAAACAATCTGTTACCTCGCACCTACATGATGACATCATATTGATCTAAATTGTTCATGCTAAATAAAACAACATGAGGATAGTTTAACCAAAACGACCAAATGCAGTCGCTATATCACAAACAGCAGGACTATCCTTGTTTATTACTGTTATTCACACAACTCCACATTCATTTAAATGACCACCTAACATGCAGAGCAAATAACTTACACTGTTCATTCTCAGCTTTCCTACAGTGGCGAGAGATTTTTACTGGAAGCTAAACTGCTAAATTGCAAGACTGGGGATCAAACTAAAACATTTGGATGGATCTGTCTGGTGTCATTTTTTTTTTAATGTCACCTCCTAACTGCTGTTAAGGCGCATAGGAGAACCATTACTGAGAAGCATTATACAGTGGGAAGCATATAGAAATTTGTTCCTACCTGTCATTAAAAAGGAGTACTCCTAGGGTCATAAAATATGTTAATCCAAGAAGACGAAATACATACAGAAAAAGAAAGGATGATTAAAGGGAAAATGGTGGGAGACAAACCAAGAAATACAAAGCAATAGGACCACAGTCATTTTGAACTGAACTCCAGGTTGTTTTTTTCCTTTACCACAGTTACTTTCTGATGAAGACAAGAAAAAAATGACATGCAGAAGAAGCTTTACGTATCAAGTCCACACATCCTGCACCATTCCCACCATGCATGTATGCAACTTTTCCACAGACATGCAAAACTGAGATAAGTGTCAGATGATGTCACACCACAGCTATACAAGAAAGGAATACTACCTCTGCCTTGCACAGTGCACCATATTTGCATATTAACCACATTATATGACACATTCTTGCTATCATATCAGATTACAATTTGACAGTCAATTTGTAGCTCATAATTTTTATGGCTTCCTTTTGAAATTTACTATGTTTTTTTCCTTTTTAAAATTGTAAAATTATCATAAGTTTATTTAAAAAAATTATTGCAAGATCCTTGGACTTTTTGACTAGCTGAGAAACAACTTTTCTAAGGTCTTAACCTAGGAGAAAAGAATTGGTAAAGAGTAAACAGAGGAATAAAAGAATGGGACATTTGGCTTTCTATGAGCTGTGACCAGAATAATCTTGAACAATCATGAAGTCAAACAGAATTTCTATGATTTATCACTCTCTTTCAGTTTAAAAAAAGAAAGATGCACACAGTTAAAAAAGCAATAAATCTGCACAATATAAAGATGCTAGTTTTATGTTGTTACAGTGGCTGTAGACTGTCTTTTCGTAATCTATTAAAAAAGAGGAAACTCAAGTTTTTAAGACTTAAAAGCTGATTATTTATATTCTCTGACATTACTACTGAGGAAGGGGGGGGGCAGTGGGTGGAATATCAAAAAAAATCTCAAAACTTACTCCAATTCCTTCTGTAATTGCTGGAACTGTTCAGTTATCTTTTTATTTTCATCCTGTAAGTTGTTTTTTTCATTCACTGCAATTTATAGCAAAAAAGGAAAAAAAAAAAAAAAANAAAAAAAAAAAAAAATCAACGCACACACGCTAATATCATATCATATCTAATTTTGTCAGGTCCTTTAAGGAAATAGAACCAACTCTAAAATGTAGTATCATACACCCTCCGTGGCTTACCAAAATGAGTTTTTAAGCTAGTCATTAAAAAGGTTGTAAAATGATATGCTAGAAAAGGCAAAGGTGTCATAATTACTGGATCATAGCTTTAGTTCCACATAATAATTAACTACTCTTGTCCATGCACATACAAGTGAGACTCTGTTGTAAAGACAAATTAATTGCTCACTCAGCTTGAAGGACAAAATTGCTTTCTTAGGTTGAAGACAGCCTATGAAGTATAAAGTAATTAGAATTTGGTTTTAGCCACTGAAGCAACCAACTAATTGGAGAGAACAGAAATTTTTTTTTCTTAAAAATCACTTTTTTGTCAGAAATTTTGCATTTACTTTTCTTAATTTCTAATTTGTTCTGCCCGTACTTCACACAAGCTTACTGCATCACTTTCAGCCTTTTTTCCATGCGTTCTCAAACTAATGTAGTGATAGCTCCCAACTTTTCTGTTCACTTTAATTTTTATTTTCTTGTTCTACTTTTTTGCTGTGTATTTTACCTCCAGATTATTCTTGAGTGCCCTTTTTTGCTGGTTACACGAAATACATAAATTGTCATATAGATCTCAACCTAAATCCACAGAAGACTACTGTTCTGTCAGATAGTATTCAAGATTTGTACCTAATAGGTCTCAGCTTGATTTTTAAGGCTTAGAGATTTATTTAAAGATTGGTTGTACTCTGTTGTTAATCATTAAACTCAAGAATTCAAAATATTTTTATATAAATATCCAATATTAAAAGTCCTTGAAAATTTTATGTATTTTATATTAGTACAGAATCTCATATTTCTATAATTTAAGCACTCAAAAGCTTTTTTTTGTGACCAGCATTTCACATATTTTATATCTCATTGAATGTCCGCTTTTTCTTGATCGAGCAAGACAACTAAATGACACAAAATAATTAATTCATGGTAAAGATACCTTTAACATTTTAAAAACCTCTCCTGTATTTTTTAGCACTTTATACAACCAATCTTTCCAAACTCTCTTTATGAAGACATTTTATTGTGTCCTGCTTTCATGTCACCCAGAACAGTTTATTTTTTCCTGTCCCGTATGTATGACTTCCTGATTTCAAAATGAGATGGTTAGAAGCTGCCTGGCACAAAACAATTCTTTTGTGGCTTTAGAGGGTTATGTGAAGGTTATGGGTTACTGCAGTCAAACTCCAAGATCAACTACAGGACACAAGCTGGACCCAGAGAACTTCTGTTTGAACTTGCTACTTTGTGATCACCAGTTACTTTGGAAGTCAGTTAGGAAAACTGGCCATCAGTCATTCTACAGCTTTAGCTGTAGGAATAAACAGAAGCATCCACATTTTGTCTACAGTAGCTGCTTTACACTGTAAGATTTTCCACATCAGTTCACTTTCAGTATCAGCACTTCAATCTAAGAAAGTGTGTGAAATGACTAGTAATTGGTATGTTATATATTTTCAGACTTTAGAATTAAGTATCCCCCCAACTGAACTCGGACTTATTAAACACACCATATATAAATTATATCAAGTTACAGGAATTCAAGAGGACCTAGTTTACAAAATAGTATGTTTTGTCTTCAGAGTCATGGATAAAACTCACTAAGCTCAGTGATAAGTTTAAGATTCTGCTGCCGGATATTTTCAAACTCTTGCTGCTTCTTTCTCATATGTTCTTCGGTTACAGCACAGCGATCACATAATCCCGCTCTTAATCTACAATAAAATTAAGATAAAAAAGCCCCTCTGTTAAGAAAATATTGCCATACATGAAGTAGATATCCACAATTAACTGGCCTTTTGAAGAATGAAAACCAGAAAATTTCTGACAACTATGCAGAACTTCACTAAGTACTGTGGTTTTACACATTGACATCGCAGTATTTTGAGATTTCTGAACAATTCAGTACTACATATACTAGCATTTGTATAAACGACTTTAGGTAGTGGATACTTCTAAAGCAACATACATTACTTTAATATTAAAGTGGAGCATGCTACGCCTTGCCACTGAAAGCCTTCGTGAGGTGTCCTGCTATAGAATACTGTCAGATATAAATTACCATTCATTATAAGTAAAGTTCGTTCACGCAAATACAAATAAGCAAATCATTTCAGTAAATACAATTACTACTTCATCTAAGGAGGATGAAGTCCTTCATATATCACTGCCATTAAGCAAAGTAACATAATAAAAAGGACAAATAGTAAGTTTGCTCCGTAACAAATACCAAGCAAATGTGAAATTCTTTATCTAGACACTAATACTTAGAAGCGGATCTAAAAGTCCATGTAAGGCATTGCCTCCACTGTCTCTAATGGTTTAGATCAGCTGATTAAAGCACATCTGCTATCAGAAAAGGACTTATGATCACTCCATCTTACTTGACACATTCATTCATGCAATGAAACGTGTGTTCATTTTGCAGTGATAATCAGTGTATTTACTTCTGGTACAAAACAAAAAGCTAACAGTATTACCAAAGTGAAAACCACGCTCTATTTTGCCTGCTAAATAAGAGAGCAGTTGATTAAGAGTTCTGCAATGCTGCTGCTAGCACGTGAAGTATTAAAAAAAAACCCAACCAAACAAAAGTTTCCAATTTCCTTAAGGTTCCAATTACACAGTTGAATATTGGAAGCAAAAGCCATCTTAGTTTATGGGTATTTAAATATTGTGAAATTATGGAAAAAGTAAAATACTGAAATGGCTCTTTATACTAGCTGATCTGACTAATGGTGTAATAAATACAGTATTATCATTTCCTTGTATTAAACCACTTTAAATATCCTTTTTATTTTCCACAATGCGAGTACTTCATCTGTTAAGGGATTAGGAAAGTCCATGCACTCTGCAGATGTCTCTCTACCTATGTGGTGTGAAAGTTTATTACCTGCATGGTTATAAGTTTCTCCCTACTGCCTGTCACAAAGAAACAGAGTTGAATGCAAAATTTGAGTACCATAGCTCTAAAATTTGAGGTAGCACAGGAATGTGGGAAAATAATTTACTATGTAATGATCTCCTGTTCCCAGAAAGCTTCTGTGAGCCTATTAGCAGCAAATTTAACATACACTTTCCAAAACAGGTACCATTTTTAAAAGATAAAAAAATTCACTGTAGTTTCATGTCTAGTGGTTTTGTTTTGCTCTACCAGATTAAACAGGAACCAATAAGAGAAAGGCAGAATGGGTCAAAAGGTGATCAGAATGTCTAAGTCCAAAAGAAGGCAAGAGACAGAACCTGTGATTAAATTTACATAAAACAGACAACTGGTAAAAAAAACACACCCCCCCAAAATCTGAAAGATTTCCTAGTGAGTTATTTCAAGAGTTTCAGAGTATATTATTTAGTTTGCCCTTGGGTTTTGTACTTGTATTACATCTCAATTGATATCAAACTTACCTCTACAAAAACGGATGGAAAAGAATGTGCTTTAAAATGGCTGTCTGCCTCCAAAGCCAATCTATTTAACTTCTATTTATCTTAACTCAACTAAGCAAGCTAAGCACTTTGAAAATAACAACATTTTAAATCAGTCAGAAGAATCTAAATTCTACGCTTTTGTTTAAAACACACTATTTGGATCGTATTAGAAAAGGACTGGTTTACAAAAAAAACCCACACCAACTTGCAAAGTATCCAGAGCTACTCTGTAAGAGCAAAACACAACAAACCCAAAAGCTAAAAGACACTACCGCACCTGTCTTCTAAAACCTTGATAGTGTCATGAAGTGCTTTTTGCTGTTCTCTGAGCTGCTGGTTCTTGGTATAAAACTCTTCAAGCCTCTCTGCATCCCTAAAATCAAATAGAGAAAAAGTTAGTTCTAGCTTTAAAGTACAGCTATTAGTTTTTCAACAGAGAAAAACTGGGGGCTTTCATAATCAGGTCATTTTGGTCTTGTCTTAGCAGTGAGCGCTTCTTGCAGTACGGCAAACCACATTAGGTTTGTAAAGCTCTGACGAGTCTTTAGATCCATTAGAGGTTTAGTTCCTCAAGAAACTATTCTCAAAGTCTACAGAACATGGATTCCCATCATCTGACTATGGGGAAGAGGACTCTCTTCCCCAAAACCTCAGAAACAGAAGATCTTGGGGCAAATACTTTCTCTAAAAGCTACGACTATTTAATTAACGAAGAACACTTCCTCCTCAAAAGAGCTAAGGAAAAATGGTAACATGAGCTTCCTGATTTTAGCTCCCCTTCACTTTTATTATCAGATCAGAACACTGTTTCAAGATGCAAACAAGGTTTGAGCAACAAGCATGCAATTTTTTTCTACAAGGAAATTAACTTTCAGTAAAAGCTAAGCATCTGAATCTATGTAACGTGACAATGACTAACTTCTGAGAATTCATTCCCAGCTCTTCTTTTTACCATGGAATCCTTTGTGTATTCCATGGAAATGGGTGTTTATTTTCAGTGTGCCTGAGATGGATTATTTGAGGAAGCCATGAAATTGGCTGCTAAGCACACACACAACAGGAAATAAAAACATATTTACTAACTTGTTGATACAATTCTTTTACACAGACATACTTTTAAACTGCCCCTATCCCTTTAAGATATGTTAGTCAAACATATTTTCATATTGCTGGTATTAGAGTAATACAAAAAAATTAACAATCATGGGTCAAACTGAATGGGACAGCCAGAAGCTTCTGCAGCATACAATCGCAGACATATTTTATTAATTCTGAAATTTAAGAACAGATATTTTATTTTTCTGTACTACCATTCAGACCAATATTGTCCTTTTCAGCTGCATATTCAACATATAAAACAGTTACATGCAAACAGCATGAGGTACCATTTAAGACTTGTACTTTTACTTGGGGATGACAAAGTGTTAAAGTTTTGTTAGCTCATTAACCAAGTACAGCCAGGCCATGGCAAAATTTGAAGTCCAACAAAAGCAGATGTGTATTTTCTGATGTTTATGGCATTAAGAAAATCTTTTGTTTCAGTTTATGCAACTCACAGGAGGCCTAAAATAACAAATTTTAAAATCTTTTCTCAAGCTACCTTTAAGTCATTCTACAGCATTAAGTTAAGCCATTAAGATAGTAAAATGACAGAAGGAACTATGCTTTTTTTTTTTTTTTTTAAAGAATTCCAGTGTACCTGATAAACATGACAGACACTTTTGGCTATGAAGGCACTCTGCATAATGAATAGTCTCTGACCTAGCATTTACCAGTCATTAGCTCCAATGCTGAAGTGGGTTACAAAATAAGGCACTCATTGTCAGCTGATTACCAAGTCTGAAATACTAAACCTCAGGTATTCAGATGCACCAAGGAGAACAAGACCTCCTATGTAAGAGTATTGTATCTACCATGTGGTAATTGTAGAAAGATTCCAACAAACAATAATTAAACCATTTGGTATGTGTTCAGTCACATCACTGATAATATTAATCATCTAGAAAATTAACTGATCAATTGAAGTTTTCAGAACGTGGAAGCAACTCGTGACACGCCAGCTTAAATTAACAATAACAGCAAGAGATAATTGCATCCTTTTAGATTAAAAATGAAATAACTACTTCATTTATGAATTATACATAAGAAATAACAAGATGTTAATTTGTTTTTTTCCAGGAAAGTAAGTGTAGCCTTTAAGTATAAAACATACCACCAAATATGTGCTAACTGAAAGTCATTTAATAACCTAATATAATTTCATCTACTAACATAAATATATTCCTTGTCATACTGCAATATCAATCTTAATGTTCAGAAAGCATATCTTTAAACTGTAAGCAACACATAAGCTGTTTGGATTTTAGTGGAAGATCTGACAAAATTCCATGATACATCCTGAACTCAAAATCTTGATAAAGTTCATACAAATTCATATTTCCAATTGACTAAAAATTCACCCAGAGACCAAATAAGCAACTGGACTCTATTGCCACTTTTTTTTGGTTTTTAATAATTTCTGAACTCTTACACACAGTTAAACAGCAGCTGCAAATAGCATACACTGTGTTCTACTAGTGTTGGAGATTGAACAAGAAGCCGCTCAATAACTGACAAATCTTGATCCTGAGTGCGCAGGCTCAAAGTACTACTGCGGATTATCAAATGCCAGGAGGAGGGGCCATATTTAACTGAAATAAGCAAAACAAAAGCTCAGAGGAGGTTTGAGCACTACAAAGGATAAACAAAATCCAGAAAGACATCTGTGGAAGAGAGCAACAGAGACATTACACAACTGAAGGCCATTTCTTCCAAAAGCCTAGTGAAACTCAACAAGAACAATTTTCCTGGCAATGAGCCACAGTTGTAATTACGGAAGAACAATTATAATAAAAGTAGGCAGCAAGTATGTACTGTTGTACAATCAATTTATACTGGAAAAGCTAGTATCATTACAAGATGCATTTACATATTTCATGTTACAGGAAAAGGAAAGATGGATTCCACTAGAGGAAATTTATTCCTATGGAGAGAACAACTTTGTTTCCCTCCCAACCAGAAATACAAGCACATTGGGGAGTTTAGACAATAACTATCAGAAATGCTTGAGAGTTGCTTGAGTTACTATTGTACAAAAAAAAATCACACAATGACCTAAATTTTCTAGACTAGGGGAGGGTTATTTGCTGCTTATACAATTAAAAAAATGTAACTAAAAAAGAGATGACTAAAAAATCTAACAGGAATTAATGAGGAAGAAAACTGACTGGATGATGATAGAAATGTTAATTCTGAAAAAGCACAGACTATGGATGAGAGCACTGTGGCTACACTTATAAAACTAAGATTGTATATCTTTGACTTCAGATGGCAATGGAAATATGAAGAATGTTTGCTAATTTTAAGAAAAGTTTAATGTCTTCAATATATCTAACATAATTACATTGTTTCCCAAGTGGAAAAAGATCAAGTAATTTATTTTTATTCCTCCTACACGGCACTTTATAAAGTGCAACTCAACATACAGGTCATATGTAATAGTAACATAATATTAATGTAATTAAACACAAAATAAAAATTTAAATAAAGAATCACATTAGCATATATCATCATTTAATTAAATATGGCTTTAGTCAGAAGGAAAATAAAAGCTGATTTATGCTGTAAATACATATTGCGATTATATTGTACATGTAATTCAGATTCTTGTGATTCAGATTTTTTCCCCCAAATTGCTTCTATGAACAGAACTAAAAATTAATAGCAAATAATGACTGCAAAAGAAGTTACATGTCTTAAAATATAAGAACTGAGTGAAAATTAGCAAAGTTATTACCAGAATGTTTACTGACCAACTGAAAGCTGAGTTAAAGCACAACACCTGATATTGAAGGCAAACATGTAGCAAAAAAAAAAAAAATTCTACACAAATTTGGCTCGTTGTCTTGTCACTTCTCTTTTACAGATTTGACCTCAATTTTAAAATGTCTCCCTAATTATCTTTTGTATTATAAACATTAACATACTGATAGGTATCCTAGAAATACTGTAGATAAGAAAACCTTGCAAGTCATTTGTTCAAGGAAGGCAAACCTAATGTTCAGGTTATACACGCTATAAAGAGTTATGTACATCTTTAGATGACTTCAGCTGAACTATTAAAGTGAGCAGAGTTTTGTACATATCGGAAGGAAGAATCCATGAAACCTCAATCGATCGTACAAGAATTACAGCTCATTAATGGTAGCCAGACTCTCCCTTAATAAATTAGAACACTAGGGTGAGTACTTACAAGCATCTTTCCTTTTTCAACTTAGATATTTTCAGCTGTAAGCCTGAAAAGTGGAAAGAAGAAAATACACGTTATAGAATTCTGATTAAAAAAAAAATATCTGTGAAACAGTAAACTAATTCTCCTTTTGCCAAGGGCACCTGCAAAAGAGAGAAAAAAGGTCACTAATGTGGAGAGAAAATGGTTCTTTCTGGACTTCTTGAGTATGTTTTACAGGATCTTGGAAAAAAATACAGCTATTATGATCTCTAGGAAATAGGGACTTCTTAAACAAACATGCAGATTCCCACTTCAACAGGTATAAACACACTTTTGTAAAAAAACCACACATGAATACCAAGCACTGTCAACATATTTTCATTGACTATGCCTACATAAGTAGCATAAAATATGTTCTGTGTACACATAAATGTGTAATACTACACCTGACATGTAGCATCCAACCACTGAAATGAAAAATGTATTACAAGGTATACACATAAAGGAAACATTAAAAACACATGATTCAAAGCTTTAAAGCACAAAAGGACAACATACTTCATTGGAGGTATGCTACCAGGCCCTCTCATCCAAAGCTTCTTTGGAACATTTTAAGGTGAACCGAGGAACGATATTTCATCTGTCACCTACACACTCCTAAACATATGCTCTGTGCAGAACTAAAAAGGTTTGCAAATACAACTGATGCTCTCGGCATAAGTGGCCAGCTGACAGCCCAGGGGCTAGACAGCAGTCCAGTCAATCTGCTTGTGAGGTTTTGGGTGTGAGCGTATGTGCACAGGGGCAGGAAGATAAAGGTGCTTTAAGTACAGCACAGCTTAACAAGTGGGACGCAGTGCTATGGAAATTAACGTGATACTACCCACACACAAGCTGACGATTCCTATGCTAAACAAATGGCCAGAAATAATCAGACTCCAATGGTATAACATTTTCTTAAATATAAATCCAATCGGAATTTTTGCATGACATCAGAAATTAACATAACAATTTTCTCCTAACGCCTTATTTTCTTCAAACTATGAAAAGTTGCGAGCAACTTCAGTATGAATATGATGTGTCTTGTGAGCTTTCTTGCAAAAGCATTAGTCATTTAGGATAACAGGGTAAACTTATGAAAGAACACTTTTAAGAAAATTTCTGACAATTCTGAACTTAAACCAAAACACATACCCGATACTACATCTTACTACAGAAAATGTAGGTTAAGGCAGCTAATAGACTTCTTTTTTCTCTCCCCTACCACACTCAACTGGGAACAGCTCAAAGGTGAAAACTACTCGCTTGAGAAGGTTCGCTCTTTAGGCCACTTACAATCTAACAGTCAGGCCAGCCAGAACCTCAGTGAACCCACAACACAGACAACTACAAGATGCCAGTGAGACGATGAGATAAAAATGCAGAGAGACTACTTAAAAAACCAAGTTCTTAGGAAATATAGCAAGATTTCTTTTATCTCTAAGTCTTCAACACCTGTGAGATGTTATGTTCTATCATGCAGATCAGCATAGAAAGAGGGTTTATTTTTTTAAGTAGTTGCTATTCATCAAGTCAATTAGGCATCTGCAATTAGAATCCCTATAAAGTGTGCTTTAATGCTGCTCCACACCCATCGGAAGGAATGAAGCTGCACAACAATGCATCTCCTGTATGAACAGGTAGTCTGTTCAGCAAGTATTTAGGATTGTAACATTGGCAACCTGAGCCACAAATTGAAGAGGCAGCGCTCAAAAGGCCCAGTACTGTGCTACAGGTAACACGATCTCCCCTCTCACCTGAATTCAGAAGGAACCAAACTAGTTACTTAAAGATTGCATTTTTTCTTAATTCAAATGACTGCAATGAGAAGGCAGGAAACCAGTTTGTTACATTTATCCAAGAGCATTGAATTACTACATTGGGTCTAATCTCTTCCTTTTTGCTTTTCCAGAGCATTGGGAAGTTTTAAGCATACTCATTTAAAGAGCTTTGCTTTTTCAGATTTCCTTATTTAACAGACCTGATTCAACTTTATCTTTCACACAATAATTCTATGGAATAGACAAGATGCAGACTATATAAATCTACAGTACCTAAAGCTTGTAAGTGCTTTAGTAAATGACACACAGTCTCCATTAAAGCAATGGAGACTTTCTTTAAACTATCGTTAGGCAGATTAATTAAACACACACTATTTTATGAAACTTGCAACTTGATTAGACTATGTACCTCTAATATTTCAATTAATGGCTACAACAATTTCTGTTCTGATGAATTTTCAAATGCATTAAATGCACTTTCTTAAAATTGACAGTGCCTGGGAAGACCGCAGAATCTTTACTGCTGAAGTTTTCTCGGAATGGGTTGGACAAGCTTCTGTCAGCAATGACACAGACGTAATCCTACCTTAAGGGTATAGAGATGGACTAGATGACCTCCTAAGATCCCTTCCAGCCCTGCTTTCTATAATTATTTACTTTTGAGGAGCTTCCAGTCATTTCCTTTCCTACAGCAATCTAGCAATGAGATTGCTTTCCTCATAATTTTCTCTGCATCTATGACTACAGTTTTTGCCCTATTTATATCTTCTGCTTTTCAGACGTAAGGAATAATTGAAAAAATAGGCTATTTCTTGTACACAAAACTGTCCTCGCATTTTATGCTGAATGTTTTGTTTTAGTATAGATCTTTAGACTTGAACTCATCCTCAGCAACCATGTTGATAAGACCCACATGTAGCACATATAATTAATTTGAGCTAGCTGCAAGTATTAACACCTGCAGAAATTAGTCACTTTATAAACAGCATTATTAAATTCCTTTCTAATTTGTGAGCACTATGCAAGTATCCCCACATTCTAGAGGTAGGAAATAAAAGTAAATATTGTTTTAGTGGCCACTATTCTGAGTTGCTGAGCACTTCTGAATTCCATGAGAAGTCAACTGACATTGACCATGCCCAACATCTTTGGAAACTGGGCTGTAGGAGTCCTACCCATTGTCCATAATGAATTTCAGAGCAAATGATAGCTGTTTTGTCTGAAGAGGGCCAAACTTTGGAAATTTTTGCAAGTGATCAGTTTAAAAGAATAAGAAGATTGGTCTGTTTAGCTAACATGGCGGAAAAACACACCCTTTACAACACAGTAATATAAAAATTCAATAAAATCCATTTCAAACTGTATGAGTTTGAAATATTCTCTAGTCTGTATTCTATAGATATATAAATATTATAACTTGTATAATATGCCGGAGCACTTCAAGCTCATGTGTCATAAATCCTACTTTTCGTGGATTTGTAATAAACAGTAAGAATTCCACCATTACAGTGCTCAGTATATTGCGCATTGTACATGCAAAAAGCTTCTTCTCCAACTAACTTTCCCTTAATCCACCTTCCACCATCTTTAAAATAATTTTTTGCTGACATTTAGATTGGAAACTCATGAGTCAATTTTAATTCTTATTTATAGACTTCAGAAACAAGCAAAGTCCAGGCAAGCCTGTGTTTGATGTTTCTAAAATATCTTCCAGTACCATTTTCTATAAGAGGATCCCCACCTTTTGAAAAAATTAACTATCCTTCAGGCATGCCTTTGATGTTATCATGGAAGACCTAATTTTACCTAACACGGTGCGGGACATACTGACAAAGGGCTAGGCATGAAAAAGACTGCCTAGTGGCAAAATTATCTGGCCACACCCAGCATGCATTCTGAAGAGTATCTTCACTTGCATAAAGAAAACCAAAACTTTAGAATCACGTGCTGCACATCCCAAGAAACTAGAGAAAGGGTCACTTAACATTACCCTCTACATTAGAGTTTTTTGTTTGTTCAGTTTTTGTTGTTCAGACATGCCATAGATTGCCAGATCCCATTCTGTCAGTACTTCCGCATTTATCTGCAGTTGACATCACACCCACTCTGAAAAGAACCATTTAAAAAAGAAAAAAAAAAAGAAGAAAAAAGAAAAAGTCATAAAAACTAAGATTTTTTTTTTTTGTGTTTTGGGAAACAATATAAAATTACATTTCATATGGCAATACATACTTTTTTAAATGTAACAAAATGCTATTATCTGGTACATCTTTTCTTTCAGTTGCCACACTGATAGAAGGTTTTTTTTGTTTGTTTGGTTTTTTTTGAATTACTAACACAAAGCATGAAGGTCCAGTGTTGCAGTGTTGTTGAGTCTCAAGACTTTCAGTGGAAGGTATGAAACATCTACACTTTATAAAACAATCCCCCACAGTTTTTGAAATTAAGAAGCGATGATATAACTGGACCTAAATGGACAGACCTGGAACTATTTTGAGGCTGGTGGAAACAACCAAGGCCACTGGAATGGTCTGGCTACAAAGATCCACTTGCATGACTAAAGCTCTCAATTCACAAAAACTCACCTGCTTTCATTCCAGCCTAATATAAATACTATTTCATGCATAAGGATATAGTTGTTGGAAGATTCAGCCAAATACTCCTCTAATTCCATCCAAAAGAAAGGATCTTGTGACTTAAGATTAGCAGAACAAAAATCTTAACTTCTTATGAAGTACTTTTAGCAAAATACTTGATGAATACTACTTGTAAAACATTATTATAATAAGAATACATCTTTATTTTGAGTGTTATTAATTTCCTGCGCTACTGAAGAATGAACAGACACTAACAGTCAATCCATAGTAAAACTGATATCACAGGTCACAAAATGTAATGTAAGAATAAGCAATCCTATTATAAATTTTCATGAGAAAATTTAGAACACAATAAAAACTTAAGAAATACTTTTCACTTCAGTAATATTAATCTGCAGTGGTATTTTGCACAAGTTAGGGGAAATAAACAATGCCAACAATTTTAATGTATCTGAAGTGACTAAACCCAAAGGCAAAAGAAAAAGGAAAAGGCAAAAAATTCCACTGAATAACATGATTTGGAAACTTTGAATCATAATCCATTAAAGGTAAAGTAATATTTAAATATTTCCTAAGCAAACACAGATCCCATGTAACATCTTGTTACTTTTCCTTCAGTGAGCTAGCAAATCATTTATACTTGTTGATAGTTTAAATCTAATCCTGTTAAGCCAGGCTTAGGTGGTCAATCTGTAACAATCATTTGTAATCATCCAGTCCAACTTTCCACATCACATAAGACATTAAAAATCTAATTAGTTCCATGAGATGGAGTAGTACTCTGGTTCATTTTTTTCCTGTGGTAACAGACAGCCTTCTGTGAACCCAAACTTTAACAATTTACCTTGTACTTCTTTATCATGACATTCTTTCAGTTTGGACCACAATTCCTTGAAGAAATCTCCTGTAGGTTCTGCAGAACTAGGGCTCCCACAGCTTCCTCCAGATGCATTCATCTTGCTTTTTTCTGCTCCCAGCTTCTTTGACTTATTTGCAGAACTGGCTCACTCTCACACTTTAAGTTTTAAATTACATAGTTGTGGAGCTGTTTCTGAAGACAGGTGTATGCCTGTAATGACAGATCGACAACACTTACGTTTGCATTTATCAGAGTATAACTTGCAGCCACAGATGAAATACAAAGCTTACTGCTTATCCTTTTCGAGTTGTACTTACATACTGACAGTCACCCTGAAAGTGTGTAAGATACTAAGTGTTTTGCGACAAGTAACAATAAACTAACAGAATTTCCACCCCCGCCCCTCTTCCTTAAACAGCCATCAACTTAAAATCAGATTAAGATGCTTAGGAGTCTTCATTCTTTTCCTATGTAAAGCTACAGTTAAACAGAACTCCTGCTTTCCAAAAGTAACCCATGCTTCCAAAATCTGGCTGTCAGCAAAAGCATTTGTTAAAAGTTTTATCAGAGATGTATTTGTGTATATATGTCTTTTACATAAACATGAATTCAAATGACACCCTTCTGCAAAGAAAAGCTCACATCCCCTTGAAGTCTTCGTGATTCTGCATTGAAATAATTCCCGCTCCCTGATGAAAAGGAAATAGAGTAATCTCAAAATTTATAAACCTACAAAACATTAGTATTTGAGGACAACTACCAAAGTCAGGCAGCTCTGTCTTAAAAGCCAGACTGCCTACACAACTCAGAACAATCTTATCCATAATTCTTATTTGTTTTGAAGGGTTTCTTAGCACAGATGATGCCCTCAGGTAAACTACAGGGGAAGCATGGTACTCAGATTTGGGTCTGAGCCAAGGTAAGATTCAATTCTATTGGCACTGTGTGTCCAATATTGAAATACTCATGTAATCTCTCTGTCCTTCAGTCCCCTGTGTGTGAAACTGGGCATTCTAAGCTCTCCCCATTTTTATGTGGTCAATTTTAAATACTTTTGAACAGGGACTGTGTCATTACCAGGTGGACATAGCTATCTCTATTACTCTGTAATATAAATTACAATGAGAAAAAGAATCTAAGGTATTTTGTACTGTGCCTAAAGTAGCAGCCTAAGCAAGCAAACCACAATGTCTATATAGACAAATAAAAGGAACAATTGGCTCTCAAATTTTTGAGGCACAAGTTATAGTTGTAGTTCAGACAACACAAGATCTACAATCAGTCAAGAAACTGCATTTCCCTTCTTGAGAGCATTCAAGCAACTTAGAATATCTGAATACAGCTACTGGTTTAGCTGGTCTCCTACATTCACCATTATAAAATGTTCAGTCCAGTGGTCAGTGACCTAGTATAGGGCCTGGAGGCCTTGGTTCCAGTATTCTTTCTCATATCTCTGTGCACAGTCTTAAGCAAGTCACTTTTCTTTCAGCCTGGCTGTCTTTAAAACAGAATAAAAATAATGGAATAAATAGAACGAAGCATTATTCTCTACAACACAGGAACACTTGAACTGTATGTGTTATATAGGATAAGGATACTTAAACGCTACAGTAATGGAGCTGACAGTACCCTCAGTAACCATTAGGCAGGTTCCACATTTGCTTTAACATGCTCTGTCCATAGAAAATTCAGTGCCCGTTTCAGTACTTGGTTTCAAGTTAGCAAACATTCTTATACTAAGAGAAGTCCTTAATAGAAAATAAAATTACCTTTTCAAATTAGCAATGCCTACAATTCTTCAGCGGAAGTTGAACAGTAATCTGCTTGCATCTTTGCAGCTGAAACGTTCCACTTTGTGTGCAGTCACATTAAGCCACCTTAAAATGCTTCTTTGTGGAACCGATTCCCTAGTGACATTAGGAATGTCTTTTAAACTCTTGTTTTGCTACCTCCAGCAACAGATATCTCAAACCATCTTATTCTCTGCCAAGCGCTAGGGCAGTGAAATCAACAAACTTGTTCTCGCTTCCTGTCTTAGAGTTGAGTACATCAGATGATAATTTTCAAGAAAAGGGCATCTGACTCTAAGTAAAGGCTGTCCCTAGTGTTTTTCTTTTGATTCTTTTTCCCCAAAGAAGAAGATGAAGAAAAAAATGCACAAAGCTTGCTCAGAGTTTCTGCAAATGATTAGTACATCAACTGAATACAAACAGGGAAAAAAACAAGAACAGGTTTCCCCAAGCTTCACCTGCTTCAAGATCCCAAAATGACACATTGATTTCCACAGGTGTTCAACCTGCCTTCAAATAGAGGGCCCCCAACAAGCGTTCAAGCTGTCTTTGACAGGTCTGGGCAGTTGCACAGGTGGAAAAGGTGCTCAGTGACGTAAGCTTCTTTGCTTAGTCTCCAGCCCTAAGAAAGGATTTTCCAGTCCTTAGGGAAAAATCGACTGAGCTGGATGTACAGACCCTTGCCGGCAGGGAGAGAAGGGGAAGGTGCCTGAGGAGGCCAAGAAGCACAACGCCCGTGCCTCTTGCGAGCATCCCGCTGCTGTATGCAGGCAGGGAGCAGGGCTGCTCCCTCAAACCGGGCTTTGCTCCTGTCCTCCCGACCAGCCCTTTCACAGAACAACCTAAACATTTCTATTTCTCTCTTCTTCCAACCACCAACTCCCTCCAGCATCTTCAAACTTTACGCAGCTTCACAGACGACTGCCTTCCTACACACACCTGCATCAGCACCGGCAGACAGCACCGATAAAGCACTGAAGCTGCTTATCTGTATTTATACTTCGCTAACAGGAACACGTTGCCTCTCTGTGATTCTGGAGAGCACAAAGCTTCCTGAACCCCTGACCCCCACCAAAAAGCCTGGGCATCAGCTGCTCCTACAAACTCAACTCTCCTGTACCTCCCAGCAGTGATTTTTAATTTTTTTTTTCTTTTTCCTTTGCCTTTGCACAAACACTAGACAGAAAACTCACTCGTAAGACACGCCGGGGTGCTCTGAGAACTCCTGCCATGGCCGGCGCCTGACGGCTTGCCACCCGCGCCTCAGCCGCCCCGGCTTCCCGCCAGGCTTGTGTCACGCACAGCAGCCAGGGCGGCAAAGGAGGGGTCGGGCATGTCCCACCCGCCCTTTCTCCTCAGCGGCAGCACGGCCCACCGCAGCCTCCGAAACGGAGAGAACGGGCAAGCGCGGCCCGCTCCGCCCCTCCGGGGGCTGCCGGCAGAAGGAGGGAGGGCCAGCGTTTGCAACGTGCCCCGCGGGAACCCAGCGGGGCTCGGGGCATCGGCGGAAACGGGGCGGGGGGGGGGGGGGGGNGGGGGGAAGGCCGCGCTGGCGGCGCGGAGCTGTGGCGGAGCCCGTGCCCGCACGGGACCGGAGCGCTCGCGGCCGTTACCAGGCGGCGGCGGTGAGGAGAGCGCGCGCCGTTACCTGGTTGGCTGCCGGCGGCTCCGCGTGTAAACGGCGGGAAAATGGGACAGCTCGGGGCCGCCCGCCTTCCCTGCGGAGGGAGGCGGGGCCTGGGCGGCTCTCGCGAGGCTTCGGCACTGCTCTCGCGAGAGCGGGGCGGTGAGGGGCAGCTGCCCCGGGGGCCGCCCTCCAGCCCGGCCGGTGGGGCGGGAGGTGCCGTCCCCGTCCGGCCTTCGAGTGCTATGGGCCCCGCCATTTCCAACGCCCATCGCGTCTGTCAGGCGTTGTCCGGGCCCCTCTCCTCGCCCGCCTGTGTCTGGCCTGGCGTTTGGGATTTCCAAAGAGAGCAGGCAGAGGAAAGCCAAAGGGACGAGCCAGGCCTTGGCAGGTGACACGGTTAAGGGTAGCAGGCAGAAAGCATTATGGAAAAGCAAAGGTGTGTGTGAGAGGCTGCGTTAAGGCAAATGCAGCCCGCAGGAGGGGAGCCTACCTGAAAGAAAAGTCTTGCTGGTTTAGATGTAAAGAGGGCCTTTGATACTCCCGTGGCAGAAGTGGCCTTGCTAGTATTCAGGCTATGCTGCCCAATCTACCTTTTCTGCAGGTAAAAGTAAAGTTCTTTTTCATTCGTGGTCTGCTGACAGAGTTGGGGTTTACGCACAGAAGTTAAAGGTGTATTTGCGATGCTTCCTGGCCCCTCTCATCTTAACAGTTTCGATGGGTTTGTCATTTAAGCGTACATCAGAACAGCCTAGAGCTTATTTTAATGTTTTATGTGCGTATGAAAACCCGTAGGCTCATATAATTAGCATGGCATAAGGCAGATGAAATTTTGTGTCACTTTTGAGCTTTTCACCAATGTAAATTTTTTGTTCAGATTGCAGATCAATGTTCTTTCATTCATCGGGACCAACCCTGCTGTCTGCCATGCAATAAACCCCTTGATTTTTAGGTTGTAGTTCTCCTTAGTAATGAAATAGAAATAAAACACAGCTTTCCAGTATTCTGCCTTCACATGATTCCATTTGACCATTTTGGTACATATAGCAGCACTTGCAGAGAAAGGTTAATGGCATGATTAGAGGACACAATGGTCATCAGTTTGCAAGGGCCAGTGCTGCAAACCACATACTTTCTAGGTTAATAGAGGTATGAAAAAAGTTAGATGTTCGGGTATTTAATAATTGTTCATAACTGTTCCTTCTTACTCTTGTTACATTACTTAGATCACTCAGATCTCCAGAAAGTATCATAAATATGGAGCTACAGAGTAAATAAAACTGAATCTGAAATACTGTTTCAGCATTTCTGGAGTATTTTGAAATACTGTCAGGCAGGAGTCCAAGATGACCCGTGGTTAAGCAGGCTTTAAATCTGTTGTTCACCTTTGTTGAAAATACTGTTGGTTTTCCATCAAATATGTACCTTGAATTTCAAAGTGTTTTGAAAAATCTTGTAGTTAACTTTTCTGCTTATTCCTCACCATTGTTTAACCACTTATTTTTCAACTAAAATAAAATTAATCCAATGTTCGTTATCTCAGCGGCAGATTACTTACATCCTGAGTTTGATCCATTATCATATCAGTACACATATGGTAGCACTAAAATTAGCTACATCTTATGGAAGAACTGGTCATAATAGGTTGTGATAGACACTCCAGTCTTCTTAAGTAATTCTTGTTGGCAGCTTTTTATTCTACTTTTGAAACTTATATAATCTAAAAATTTGTGATGTAGGAAAGTAATCATTTGCTTGGAGTTAAGAGAAACAGGTGTCTTACATATATACACAGATCTGATAAGTAGCAATAAAATAGCCCTCTTGCTAATTGGTCAGGTATTTTACCATAAACTGGACCTTTCTTTCTATTTATAGGAAGCACTCTGGAAAATAATTATGTTGTCATGGATGTTGTTTCGCAATAAACTGTGTGACCAGTTTATTCTCATATTCTGTCATGTTGAACTTTACAGCATTGTAAGTCCATTGACTTTTACAGTGTTATTCTTATCTACTCAACAATAAGTGATAACGGATTAAGATCAGCAGTTGAACTTTTATCTTCCTTCCAGATATATTTGATTTCATGTATTCCATAATCACATATTTGGCCACTAATTACTGAATAGATCCCTGACTCATCAAACGTCCTAGAAAACTACTGAAGAGTCTGATATTCCACATTTACTTATATTGGATGCCTTAAGCTGACTAGTCTAACTGGAACTGCATCTCATTCATCTCATAAGAGTAAACACACACACCTAGACAATAAAACTGTGGGAAAAATACTTCACCGTTGTTGCACTTGAACAGATACGAAACTTTCTATGGTGTCACGGCTTATGTTCAGGTTTCAAAATAACCTTTAATATGGTGCATTAAACTAGGTGGCAGAATACTTATCCATGAGCAACTCTGCAAAAAGGGAATCTAATTTAATCCTAGCCCATTTTAGACCTGGCTGGTCTGAAATGTATAATCTTAGTAATAGTATGTGAAGCTGTTGATTTTCAATTACACTTTGGTGGTAACGCCTTCCTTCTTGATGACTGGACTATTTATCAGCAAATCAACTAATGACTGAATTTTTCTTGTAAGAGTACTGCAATGTTGCAGCACAGATAAAATAAAAAATAGCCTTTAATTGCCCCTGAACCCTTTTTGGGGGGTAATACAGAGGCTGTATCAGTGTTTCTAACCATTCAGGTAGCAGACGGTGATGTAGCTCACTGCATATGCAGACAAAATAGGATTAAAAGAGATTAGCAGAGCACTTTCGTTTTTTGCTTGTATTACTTTAAATTTAGATGTAAAGATTAAAACCAGCTTTGAATTACACTGGGGAACTCCAATTTAAATATTTTAATTGGTTTGAAAACAATGGTAAATACATCACTCTCTTCCTGTGTATATAAATACATATATATCTATATATAAAATAGTGAAGTCCTTATTTATTTGCATGAGATTTAGTAGATTGCACATATACATACATGGCCAGTGTGCTCACAACCTCCTTAACTTGCAGATCTGCATAATAAATATATTGCTTAGCTCTAGTCATGTTCATTTAATGAACTTGATGTTGCAGTTGGCAATAAGGACATGAAAGGAGCCCAATTTCAGATGCAGAGAATAAGAGAATGTGGCACAGTTCAGCTGCTACTTAAACAGGATTTGAACTGGGAGTGTAGGAACTGGCAGTCCCGTGAATGGTATGATTTCTTACAGCTGAGAGGGTGCATGGAGCACACCACTGCTGTCTGGCACAGGTAGTTGCTTTCTCTGGAAAAATAGGGAGGAGCCACTCCATCACCCCCACTAGTTGAATTTGATTCTTCTCAAGGTGCTTGCGTAGCCACTTTTGAAATCCAGCCAAGATCAAATTCCCTGATGCCAGTAACATTGTTCACTTTAAGAAACCCACTTCTTTGAAGTGCTTTCACTGCTCCTCATCTGTAGTCAGAAACAGACAGGATTTATTCAACTGAAACTCTCAGGTCTTTTAGAGAGCCTTGATGGAGAAAAAAGAGCAACCTGAGGGATGCTGTTGCAGGACCCCAGTGCAGTGTTCCTGGTCCTCAGACGCTAAGCAGCAGCACCCATTTGTGTTAGCTGCTTGTGGAAATGTTTTGTTCCTACCGATGTTTCTAGGTTAACATAAATAGTCTGAGTAGTTAGGCATATTTATCTCAGCCTTGGAAGGTTGTTTCAGGCTTGGGAGGCTGAAGTAAAAGTTTACAGGTCTGTGTACACCATCATGCCACCTACCTTTTACTGTAGCAAACAACAAGAGTTCAGGACAGAAAACAAGTGAAAGAAACAATGTATGGGAAATAGTATTTTACTTACCTTTTGAGACAAAAAATCCCTGAACAATGGCCCCTGCCCTTCCTGCCCCCCTTAAAAAAAGCAGCTGAGGAAAACAGAACACATAAACTGGAGAGAGAGAAGATGGCAAGCAGTATTTTGAAAAACTGATTTATTTGGTTTGAATTTTAAAAATGTGCTGTGTTAAGATCCTGTAGCTTTAGAAATCAAAGCTCTCTTGTAGCATGTTACAGGCTCTACAGAGAGTTCCCGTGCAAACCATACAGTTCAGCCAGCTATAATTTTTTCTTTCGAAAATGGTTTATTCCTTAGCAAGCTTTCTTTCTGTATTTGATAGCAAAATCAACAGCGATGATAAAAATTAAACTTTTTTTCCTGATGAATATCTTTAGCTTCTGTGAAAGTACAAAACTTTCCCTATGTTCTTTTCAATTTTCCCCCACTTTGAAGAAAAATTTTTACACACAGATACAATGCTGCTAGAGAGAAGGTCATTTCAATCTGCTATTCATTGAGTTTTTAAGCTGCTCAGGAGGCCTTTTTATTGGCACTCTACAAAAGAATAGTAATGTTAATTTTTGCATCAACCTGGAAATAGCTGGCAGTAAACACCTCCATAATTGAAGCTTCCTGTTGTGTGACTACCATATAGTCTTACATAATCCTGTATAGATATTTTTGCATCTAGTGGTTTATGTCCACTGGGGACTCTGATTTATTTTTTTTACATCATGAAAGAGAATGGTAATTGTTTCACTTAAAGATAGACAAAATTAAGATTTCCAGGGAGATGGAAGTAGCTATGAGAGGTTTTTCAAAAATGTAGTTACACAGGTGGTGAGAAGATTCACATTTACTTAAGTTAAAGAGTTATTTTGTCCTAACAGGCATGACAAAACCTGTCTTCATTCCTTTCTATTCAACTCAGCAAGTACTTCTGTGCTCCATTAGTTAATCAGTTACCAGATTCCGCAGCTTTTGTTTTCATACTGTTTAATTTTTCTTATTTGACACAGAACCTGTGAATGGATTCAGTTGCAGACAGAGATACAACTTTCAGATCTGCCTGCTCTTTATGATTAGGACTGCGTTTTGTTACCGTTGCCACCACTGTTACTCATTCTAAACAGGTAATTTTCTAATAAGTATATAGAAAGAAAGCAGTAAGAATGACAAGTACGTTTCCTGTATCACCATGAAGCCAATTCTGAATATGTAAATCTAGGTTTAATAATTCACTCCATAAAATTGAACAATTAAAAAAGTTAGTCTGGCAAGAATTAGAAACCACACGTCTTACCGTAATGGCACTATGCCTTGTCACGACAGTGCTGTTATGAAACAGGGATTATAAAAACACTGTCTAAAAGAGAAGACCAATAGGCAATACTTAAGTGACCTGCTCAAAATATTAAGTCATTGGCAGTGGAGTTTCTATCTCTCACTCTCATGCTTAGTTCATTGAACTGTCTCTCCAGTAAATACTTTTGCAGACAGAGCAGATGATGTTGAGCTGCACATAGAAGGGTCAAAAAGCTGCACTCATAAAAATCCTGTCAACAAGCGCCATAGAGACTGGCAGTACTTAGACACATTAAGGAGATAGCCATTATACCACTTCAAGCATAAGAGAAATTTTTGCTTAAGGTTATCTTAAATTAATTTTAAAGAAAGACTTTCAAAACTCACCCTTCTGTTTGAATTGTGAAAAGTTCTGTTCTTGATCGGGGTGATAAATATTTACTATTGACTTCCCCTCCAGCTATAAACCTCAAGTGTAAGTAAGATGAGGAAGCCACTGTGGACCACACTAGAGAATGCCGAGAGGAGATCTGCTGCACCTAAGATATATACAATGTGCAATGGATAACCTAATATGCCTTTCATTTAACTGGCTGGGCAGGTTTCTGCATTCTGGAAAGCATGGAATCATACCAGAATTTGTTGGCATAACAGGCCCGTCAGACCGGTTCCCGGGGCGCCCAGGAACCTGCCCAACCAGTCTGCATCAAAGGGCGGCCCAACATGCTGCAGCTCAGCTCAGCTCGGGGAGGCTTCATACACAGTGAATTATTCACGCCTCTGTCAACTCCCAACATACTACTCAGAGAGAATGATGTAGCCTCCAGCAAAATAATTTACTGAGGGGTGGGGGAGTGATACATCCTTGTTAAGTGTAGCAAGATCTTATTGTTATAAATTTTCTTTCATTTTATATGCAGATGCACTGGGCTAGAGGTCTTGCCCAGCATAAGTACAAAGAGAAACAGGAAAGAAAATACCTTTTTTTTTTTTAAATAATACTAACTGTACAGACTTGTTATAATCAAATAACACCAAATCTTCAGTGTGACCAGCTAAAAAAAGCCCCAGATTATGCTCTAATTCAGATTTATTTCCAGTCCTGCTCTTAGTGTTTAAGTATACCTACTGTATGTATAGAATTCAGCATAATTTTGTTACATGTGGGAGACAGGACACTGGGAGCTCGCACATGGAATATCCACCTCGTTATTTTGGTGGAGCGCTAGGTCAGTGCAAGCTCACCCTGAATTACTTCACAGGATACTTCTAGGTGAAACAGATCAGAGAACATGGAGTGTATGGGACATGCCTCCATAACCGTGAGGAACTACTTGTGAGGCAGCACCCTTCTTCTCCAAAGGATATAGCAGCTGCCCTGTTACAATAGCACATGGGCTGCAGGAGCAGCTGTGCTGCTTCTTGTTATGGCTGGGGGGCAAGAATACTTGCATATCAGTCCTGCATATAGCATAGTTATTCAAGCTGTAGGCAGAGATCAGGATGTGCCCCAACAGAAACCTGCATCTGTGTAAACTTATTACTTTTTTTTTTTCAAATACAAATATAGACCATAATTTTCAGATCTCCTCCTGTGATTGTCAGAAATGTTGACTAAAATCAGTAGGAGTTGTAGAAGTTTAATACTTCTGGCAATGTGATTATGGGTACATACCATCAGTCTGCTAAACCTATGCCTAGGCAGGTTCCTTTATTTTTTATTTAGGCACCTAAATTTAAACATTCAGGCTTGAAAAAATTAGTTCTATTGAATGTTGTCAAAGGCTCTGAGTAACTGTAGAAATATGTTTGTTCATAAAATGACCACACAGTGATATCATTAATCCTTTTTTAGATCTTCTTTTCTTACTTACCCATTTTAATAATAATTACTAGACAAATAGTGGTCAGAACAGGAAGTTACCATCAAATTCAATTAGCGTTGTACAACATGGGCAGTTTTTTCATCATTGACCGGAATACATAAAAGAAAAAATGCTCATATTTGAATATACTCTACTCGGATTATTTTACTACAGGAAAGTAACCTTTCTTATAAGACTACATTTTATGACAGCCTTGAAAGGAAGGCTTAATTCTGAAGAAGGCAACTGGATTACTAACTGAGCTGAAATGACAGATGTACACTGTTTGTGCTTGCAGTCACACCACCTTAGGCTATGATTTCATACAGTTAAGCAGGGCTGGGCTTGGTCAGTCCTTGGATAAGAGATTTACAAAAAGTCTGCTGCAGGAAGTGGTTTTGGTGATTCAGTAGGCTACACTGAATAATTGAGCATTAGTGCCAAATGTGATGGAGACATTGGGTCCTGAATACACCACAGTCTTGGTGCCATATAAAATTGAAGTTTTCAAAGGCTCCAGAGCCCTTTACATAGGCACTACATCTTGAACTGTAAATCCCTGTCCAATGTGAATGTACTGTATCTGGAAACAATGCCTACAATTTGTTTTTATGAGTGTCACATAATTGGATAAACTGCCTGATTAACACAGGTAAATTACCACCCAAAATAGCTGTTAGACTATACAATGTGGAAAAGGCTCTGCTTGCATAGTAGACTTAAAGGGGGCTGGTGTGCTTCAAAGCTGGTCTACTCCATCCAGCTATGTCAGCTGGTTTCATAAAAGATATTGTCTGAAATTTTATGTATTGCATCCTGAGCTCATCATGGTAACACCAGGGCTGAGGAGAGAACATTTTGACCATTTTTAAATAGAGTAAATGCTGGCTTTCGTGATACCTTTTCTCCAGATTAAACGTGGAGCCTTGCAGTGAATCTGATGGTGGGCCTTTCAAAGACATTGGGCTTGCCATTTAACTGTTTACTGGAGTCTGAAGAGTATAGGGATAAAACGGATCTTTACTATCTCTTCTATGACTTGGTAGCTTAAAGAAGAGTTTGAACACCTTTTCTCGCCAGCCTCTTGCCCACCCAAACCAAAACCATGGTGTACACACCTTACAGATTCAGTAGGGGCTTCTCATCAGTAGAGGCTTCTCATATAGTATAAGGTTGCTGGCAGAATTGAGACCTTAAATTAAGCTTTTATATTCATGTCCACAAATTACAGAAATTAAATTTTTATAAATAAAAAAGCAAACGTATAGGACAAGAGAGTCATTGTATGTATCAATATATTCTTGGATAAACATCAGTTGACTGTTGTTCTCAGCCTTGTAGCTCATGACAGTTCTAAAAATATGTATACCATAGAAATAAATATTGTAGTATCAGACTAGCTCGGAGTTCTCTGTAAGAGGCATTGCTTTTCCTCCTAAAGAAGGCGGTATAATTATCTGAAGTACTGAATCCTCTCTTATTTCAAATATAATTTGCAATAAAGAGATCTTACAGATGAATGCTCTTTCAAACCAAACCTATTATTAAATGCTTTTCCAATTGAGAATAAATTACAAGTTGTTTGTCATCTCCAGCTTCAGTCAAGAAAAGTCACATAATGCTTATCTGTGAACTGTTCCAATTTATACAATGATCACATAAAATCTTTGTCAGGAGAAGAGACTCAGAGAGGTGCAATTCTGAAAAGTAAGACAATCTAAATGGTACAGGCTTCAACTTGTTCTTATAGTGAAGGTATGCACAAACATTCATGTCTACAAGTATTCATTACAGAGAGTTTACAACATACCTCCCCGTAGCTATCAAAAGCTGCTCAGTACTTTCACAAACAAATTCAGATAACACACATGCCCCCACACCCCTATCAGAGTTAGGTAATATCTCTCTGCTCTTGACTGGTTGTGTAGCAGTGTAAGGACAGGGAGACTGTTGGTTCATAAAGGGCATATTGAAAAATAGGCCAAGTCCTACCTTGAATAGGGAAGCAAGGTAGCAGCAGTTTGTTTCTGAGCTACAGGCTAGCTAGAGAAAAATGCCTCAAAGTGAGCCAAAGAATGCAACCTAAAGCATTTTTTGATGCTTTTCTGATCAAGAACAGGTTTACAATTTGTTGCAACTAATTTGCTGATGATGACAATTTCTCATTTACCTCAGCTGAGACAGCAGGGCTGGGCGCTGGCAAGGTATCAAAAAAAATTACAAGAGAACTATCACTATCCTCACTACAAGAGTAAGCTTGATGTAAAAGCTTGGCTGTATTTCTCTGAGATGGAAAAGCCTTGAAATGTTATTCTTCTTGGTGTCAGTCTACCTCTTTCTCCACAATTCTCAAGACTGTCTTTAACACTTGATCCAGTTCAGTAATTCAAGAAGGGAAATCAGTTTTGTGAACTTTTGGGTGTATAGAGGTCTCCCTACGGACTGTAATGCTACAGGAATGCTGTGAGGAAATGTGAGAGAAGAATTAATTGCTAGGAAATTCCAACATTCCCTTCCACTCTCAGAGAGGACAGAAAGAAAGGAAATACAAACAGAAAGCAGCAGAAGCATCTCAGACCATTACACTGGAACAGTTACTCTGAAATGAGATTGCACAAATGGCTGGAACCTCCATTTTTGTCTAATTCAAAGAATTCCTCCCTACAAATAGTCCTTTCCAGCACTCTCTTATATAGGGAGTAATTGGTTATTACTTATTTCAGAAAAGACTGCCACAGACTAAAGCATCAACATCCCTTGTCATTGGATTTTCTTCTTGTCTATTGTCTGTACTTGACCATGTTTGAATTATTATTATGAAGCATTGCAGCTTATCCTCTTACAGACACTTAGGAATACTTTGCCTTTTTTGTGGACATTAATCTTTACAGAAGAATGAGTATTTGCTATAAAGAGAGTTATAAAGCGGGAACCAGAAGTGGCATTGCTGTAATTATTTGGGGGTCTGAATAATAAATATTTTTCTATTATTTGTCTTCTTTTTCAGATGATAATATATTAAGCAACAGGCTTCCTATATGGAGACATGGAAGTGTGAGATATCAGGGACATCACAGTTACCTTTTTTGAACACAAGAACTACTTTTCCACCTCATGGTGATTTAGCTTGTACTTACAGCCTCTTCTGCAGTCCTTTGTCAAAGACCTTGGACAAACCAAGTAAATTATCTACTACTCATTTATTTGCTGTTTTACTAATACACCAGATAGTTTTAATAAGGAGCTACAGTTTTCTATTGCAGGAGGCTTACTGAAATGTCCTTAGCATATTAGGTTTCTTTTTGTGTTTCATATTGCTAAATGTAATAATAGTTTAAATCAAGCTGTTACTGAAGGAAGAATCCATAAAATTTCCCAAGATTATTCACTAGGTCTATTTAAAAAAAAAAAATGTATTTGTTGCTTTCCAGTGCTTTGAGAAAATACATTTTTGGTTTGAAACTTGATATTAGCGAGAAAATGTCTTGTGTTAGAAACTTAAAATGCCACTTTATTATTAAGCATCTTCAGAATTCAGACCATCAAGAGAAACCCAACCACTCTTACATTCTGTTACTTCATTCACCGTTTTTTTGTTGCAGCATTTTCTCGTCCAATACTTAAAGCTTTGCTGGTCTGTCATGTTTCTTGTATTTAGAAATAGCAAAAGCAGGAGAGTGTTGGGAAAATGTAGGTGCCAACTTTTCAAAAGAAAAGCAGACTTCTGCAATTAATATCTTTCAGGCAAAATTCTGAACTTCTGAAGTTAGAAGGAGCTTTGCTAATGACTTTACTGAAGCCAGATTTTTAATCCTCTTATGCTACCTTTCTTGTGTGATAAAATAATCAAACAATATTTTGAAAAAATTACCATTCCACTATATGTGGCTGTCTTGTGCTGTTAAGGGAGCTACTTGCTTTTTGACGCAAGAGGGAAAGATAAACTTGAGTTTTCCCTGGGGTGCTAGTCAATACACAGAATACAAGACCAGGCTTTATTGTAACCTGAGCATCCCTTCCAGGCCTTCCATGATAAAAACAGCAAATCAAGACACAGACCCACCAAGCTTCCAGCTTTGACCTTCAGCCTGTGACTTGAACCATAAGTATGCCTCTTATCAGTTCAGTACATCATCCAGCAGATCACTAGCTAGTGACTATCTACCTCTGCTGAATTTGATTCTGTGGGAGAGGTCTAGCAGCATACAATTGCAATAAGCAGGAACGCATACTGTTTAGCAATGCCTTGTGCTCAGAAAAAACCATTAACTGGCAGACTCCCCAGCTACATTGTAGGGTTTTTCCATCATGCCTCTTGCCTGCCAAGTAACATTATGTGTCAGATGTGTCCTTTGTCTTGAAACGGGTTGAGGTACTGTGTTGCATGTCAGAAAAGAGTAATCATAAGCACATTTTTAAAGAAATGCACTTTATCGTATTTAGTTCTTCTCCTTCCTTAATGAAAACACTTCTAGGGCTAAATGACAGTAATTTGTCAAGGGCTACAAATGTATATCTAGAATATGTAGAGTAAGACCAGCATTGCTTCATCAGTCTATCTCCAAAATAGCTTTTTAATCCACTTTGCAAGCTACAGCATACTGAAATTACAAGGCACTGTGAGAAGGGATGCTGAATCTGAACTTAACTGCTGTTATTTCCAAAGCAGTCACTCCCAGAACAATTGAGTAACCTGTAGAAAACCTGGGGAAACTGGTGTTTATGTAGCTCTTACGTCTGATTCCTTAACAATGTTCTGTGTTTCTTACGGATATCCATAACTAAAAAGAAATTAGTTCTTTTCTCATATTCTTTTTATTTGTTCTTTGTAAGAAGAGAAAAGGACCTCTGATTTTTGAGAGCCTTCTTTTTGGTCTTATTTGTCATTGTTTCTTTTATTAAATTAATTTTGTGACCTCTAACAGGTATCCACTGTCCCCACTGAAATGTCTGAGCGGTTATTTATGGCTTGGCTTAATCACACCAAACTAAATTAATTTCTGTTAAAATTAATGTAACTAACAGGGAGATGGATTGGGCCTACTTGTTTCATCTGATCTCCTCCTTTCCCTCTCTCATTTCTTCAACTTCTGTCTTTTATGGTCAGTTGTTTATATTCAGCAACTACAACAGAGTCATGTCTTCATTGCTTAACCTGTTGTCAGCTCTCGCAGGACTTTGAAAGAAAAAAAGTTCACACTAGTATGGCAGCATTATTGAAATGCGATGAACAGAGGGTCCTGTTTTTATGCCTGATCCAGTATTTCTTCTTTATCCTGTTTAAAATATAGATCTGCTACCTTCTGGGCTCCCAGGAGGAGGTAGCTTCTGGCAGAGGTGGGGGGAAGAGCAGCGGGAGGTGGGAGAAAGTGTGGTAGTGCCTTTCCCCCAGCACAGCTCTCTGCAGAGCTTCTGACCACCCTCCTCTGAGACACACAGCTGGAGCCCTGACTCTCATGAATGGCAAAGAGGCTGTTGCTCCCCTTCTTGATTTACCCAGAAGCCAAGTTTGCCGTTGTCTTCCAGTTGTGCCAATGAAAGTGTTTGTGGGTTTTCTTAGTGGCGGGCATCAATGAAATAATCTTGTTAAAAAATTCTATGCATTAGCAAAAGGAACTTTTAAACCAAAATGAATAAATTAATATAATAGCACATTCCACAAACCCTGTATTAGGGTAGCTGAAGTACTGGCAAACCTTGGCAGGGCAGCCAAAAATGATGGACCCAGAGGATTATTTTTTAAACAAAACCTATGTTTGATTTTAAAACAAAGCCATTAGTGGTAGCATGTCTGACAGGGCACATGCTTAGACCTTTTCAATATATGAAAGGGATCAAACTTTTGGGAAACTAGCATGTGCACAGTAATCAAAACCTTATTTAATATGATACAAATGCTGTTCAGGCCTTAATTTCATAAGGAAACTGTATAATGGACTTACAGCTACAATGTAAGCTCATTACCAGACTAATTCTCAAAACGACACAACACATTTTCCACATCCCCAATCACTGAAGAGCTGGGATCAACTGAAAAAAAACCCAACCAAACACAGAAAAGGTAATTGTGATTTAACAATGTCTTTTGTGTTAGATTTATTTTCCTCCCTCAGGAAGGCTGTACAGCTAAAACATAAACTCTTCACCTGCACAGGAAAGATTTAAACTTTGAAGTGATTCTTCATTACATGATGCTGGTCAAGTTTCTTTTTGCATTGTGGTTACTGTACTGTGCATAACACCACAGTATTTTCAATGCTCTAGTGATCAAAAAAAGAAATACAATACAGACACAGTGTAAGTATTGTTGTTTCTGTAAGTACTTATGAGCTTCTGAAAATTCCAAGGGAAGTGGGAATTTGCCTTACGGAAAGCATAATTTTTCTGGTACTTCCATAAGCTCCTGACAGAAGGCAGTTGTGTCACGACTCACGGCTCAGATCACCTTTATCCGAGCCTCCACCCAAGGCAAGACCAGAATCCAGCTGATAGCTCATCAGGATTCTGAGTCATGCTGTCTGAGAAAACAGATACTACAGGATTTGTAGGAAGATGATCAGAGGGCTGGAGCACCTCTCCAATGAAGACAGG
>RSEF01000002.1:113719250-113739925 GCA_003993805.1 Himantopus leucocephalus | reverse complement strand
CAATGCTAGGCCAGAGGAAAAACACCAAAAAAAGACATTCCAGTCTCTGAATTTCATGGCACAATGGGGTTGATTTCAACTGGTACTGGAATTGAATCAAAAACTGAAAACAGTCACTTTGGTTTCCCCTTCTCTCCTTTTTGGAAGTTTCTAGACCATGTTTGGCCCATTCCTGGGCTGTGAAAGAAAGTGAAAGCTCAAGTGTGCCCTGGCTCCCCACCACCTTGTTGGCTTAAAAACTAGGCGGGATCCGGCTCAGCCTCTGTCATTCAGCTCAAAATACCCTTTTTAACATAAAAAGAAGTTTATTGGTGGTACAAAAGTTACCACATTGAATTGCCTTGCAAAGGTTTTTTTAAGGGACACAAGAATTACTGAGAATTCAAATAATATTTAGCTTCAGTAAAACCATGGGAGTTTCTGTCTGCTGTAGGCATAGCATAAAGGTTAGACTGAGCCCCTGGGGGTGAGGGATATCAGGAGTGATCAAGGGCAGGAAAGCTGGACAAGGTGCTACGTTTTGTTTTGTTCAGGCCTATGACAGCCCTATTGCACTGCTGCTTGGAGGCTTGGCATCCTCTCTTTTTCAGCTGGCCTAATGAAATAGTCCACCTCTTCTTCTGGATGCATATGCATGTGTTGTAGGAACAGAGGAAGCATAGACAACACTGAAAATCCCACAGGGGATCACAGAGCACACTCCAAAGCACTTGGCTGATGAGCTGCGGCTTGTATGGCAGCACCGTGTGCTCTAGTTGTTGACAAGTGTTGTTGAGGCCAGGGTTGGAGAAAGCAGCAGCTGACATCAGTGGTGACATTCAGGGTGTGAATAGGAAGGAGGGCATGGGAACAGCAGTGATGACAACTGACACAGCAACTTAAGTATGAATCAGGGTGCAGGAAGGGGGAAAGAATTTGGACAAGAACACAGAAAATCTGGATTTGAGTTCGAAGTTTTCTTCTCGTGAAAGTTAATGCCTGCTGCTAGTTACTCTAAATATACTCGCTCCCAGGGGCATTTATACTGTTACCCAACTGCTTATGAAGCAGTTCACCAGGACTGGTCATATGCAACCTGCATGTTCATTTTCTGAAGATAAATTAATCTTGCTTGTGTGGAGGAAGTGATTAGCACCTTTGTTAAGCATATTGCAATCCTCAGGGAAACCAGACAATTCCAACATCTGAAAAACAGTAACATGAATGTTTCCAATCATCAGCATTTTCAGCAGTATCAGTCAAGCAGCGTGCTTAAGGAATCAGGAAAACATCTTTATCCAAGCAGTGTTTTCCTGTTTCTGTTCTGGTTCAGATCTTCCTCTGATTCAACTCCAGAGTAATCACCTTATGGCAATTGTTAGGAAGGTTGGAAGAGTTAAACCAGGGTGAATACGGCCCTTTTGTTTGTGCTATCTGTACTTTTTGTACTCTTAAAGCCCAGGGTGACACTTGATATTGTACTTAGTCAAAGCCGTTCAAGCAGTGCTCTCTGTATCAGATTAATGATGCTCTGAGTTACACACAGGCAGCAAATCAACCAAATCAATACATATACAATAGTTCAGGTGGCTTTTTGTCAAAAGAATGAAGGACTTGCTGTGACAACAACACCGGAAAGATAGAAATATGTGGGCAGATGGCAGTAGGGCCTCGTTTGGACAAGTGAACAGCCTGAACTAGTGTCATCTCACCTGGTATGTGACCTGAGAGAATTTGGCTCTGAGTTCTTTCCTCTGTTTTGCATGGCCCTTTGTTCATTGTCTTTCAGCAGTGACTGATGTTTGAAATCCATATGCTACTGCTGCTTACAGAGCTCTAGCACCAGAGGAAAGCAACCTGAGCTTTAGAGACACTTCAAAAGCAAAAGGACATAATATCTATCTTGGGAAAGTCATTTAGACTGGTCTTTGTGTAAAGTTTTGCCCCTGAGAACACGGCAGTTGCCTAATTTTGAGCAGCCATTACTTTACCTTTATTTTGAGGGACCACTCAGCTCAGCAGGGACCTCTGCACTTCCATCAAGGAGGCTAGACATCTTAATACCTAAGTAAAAAATTAATGTGTGAAATAGTTTTCAAAAAATCCTGATGCTGGGAGAAAAAAATGAGATAAAACTGCTCATTTTTTTGTAAATGTTTGGGTCAGAACAGGAGGAAGGACTCTGTTGGTAGCCTGAGGAGTTTGCCTCTGCAAGGTCAGACTACAAGCCTTCCAGAGAAATTCCAATGAGATTGTTGTTACAAATGCTAAATTGTCTTTTCTGTTTCTTTTCTTATTTTTTTATTAGATTGTCTGGTTTTATCATGCAGCAAGATCGGAAGACGTACAAGCATTATGAAAGAAAGCTAAGAAAAGATGCAAGTGCCGAGAACCTGGCAAAAAACTACCAGGTGAGTGACTGCGGGGAGGCTGGGCTGGCTTCTGGCTGGGTCTGAGATTACAGGGTTAGTAACTCAAGCGAATTACTTGTGCTGGCTGCTTAGGAAAGGCAGATGCACAACAAGTGGAATTTTATTTCTGTGCTTCTTGTCCCTCTGTAACTGGAAGACAGCTAACAGCAGGAATGCTGTTCCTTCAGATCTCTACTGGAGGAGATGATTGCTTAAGGCAGAGTGTGCGTGAGGGAAGATGTTGGCTTCCTATTCAGTAGTACTTTCCCTGATGTGTTACACAGCATGACAAATAGACCAACACTTCCGTAATGTTTGTATGTTTTATAATACATGCTAGCAGTAAAATCAAGGCCAAGATAGTTAATTAATTCCACTTTCCTGAATTACCCATAAGGTTTAAGTTACGTATAGCAATTATCTCCTTTAAACTGTTAAGCATGCAGAAAGTGGTTACTGCCCACTGTCTTTCTACATGCTCCGTGGCAGGGGCAGTGAACCTTGCTGTGCCTTTGCTCGCACAGTGACACAGAAGTGCCGTGCGCCTTCCTGCTGCTGTTAGAGCCATGAAGAGCTGTGCTGGCAGCCCTGCGGTGCTGGGCTGTGCACATGCATGCAGCTGCTAGCAACTCACTGCCTGAGGAATTCCCATTCCAGGAGATGAGGCAGAAAAGGGTAAGACACCGGTGTATCATTATCATGGCTGTTCTATGGAGGAAGAGAAAAGACAGAGAGAGAGATGAAGTGGAAGGCCCAATGTCACCCCAAGGAGCCAGAGTCACTGTAAGGAACTGAATCTCCCATTTAACCTATGTCTCTATCCCAGGACCTACCCACAGAGCTCTGTGTTAAATCACACAAATCTTACAGATTTCTTTTACAGTTTAATTTCCTCATGCTGCTAAAACAATGCCAGTCCCTGGCCGTGCTTGCTCCGTGTAACTTCAAGGGCTCTGGCAGCTTGAGCAAACAAGGAAAACCACAATCAAAGGGCAAAACATGCTACTCCTTGCTTGGACTTCTAGTATTTTTCTTTCTACTGAAGGTACCTGGTTGCTTTTTAATTATCTTAATCTGATTAGCCTTCACTGGAACTGTTGTATGATAATGAACCTAAACTTAAACCTAACAGTCTGAGGCTGCTGTGTGACTCTCTAGGGTGAGCCTCCTCACCTCCCAGTCTGCTTGCAGGACACATTAGAGAGCCTCCGTACTGAAGCTGTTGGACTTAAGTGGTTCTGGTGTTTTATGCCAACGAATTACCAGATGTCCTGTGGTGGGTCCCATGTCCCTGACAGAGCTCCCTAAGCTGCATGTGCAGGCTTTCACTGCATGGGGCCAATGTACTTGAGTCTGCTTTAGGTTGCATGGTTTGCTTCAGTGGTTCTTTCCTGGCACACTTTGAGATACAGCTCTTTGTTAGTTTACAGGATAAAGATGGTGTGTCTGACCCATATTTAATAGCTAGACAACCATCTATCCCAGCAATCCATAGTGAGTAGGAAAAAACAGAGGACAGTGTACAAGAAGGTGATGAATTTCAGCTCCTTCCCAGAGACCCAGGTAGGGAGGAGGGGGTGTTCTCCAGATCACGGCTTTCCCTGCTGGTCTGGGGAGCCCTGGCAAAGTGGGGTGGTAGGAATCCAGCTCAAAGCTTATAAAGCTGGTGTCCCTGGAGAGGGATGTTGCTATAAAAATGCTCACTCTTAGCCTACTAGGAAAATAAAACAGTTAATGATGAAAAATTAGAGTGTTTTTACAATTGCATTTAAAACCCTAGGGGAGCCTGTAATGGGCTAAATGGACTACTTAGAGAAAAGCCCTCATGTTTTCCTCTTTTTTGTGTGTGTTTTAATTTACTGTGTGTAGCTGCCATTATCCATAAACCAAAACTTATGACTCTGTTACAACAGGAGAAAAGAACACTTTATTGTCTGCTGTTGGCAGATCACCCAAAGTCCCCTCCCAACTTAACAAGCATTAAGCTTCAATAAGACACAAGACACTTCAGAAAAAAACATCGCCACAAGGCTAATGATGACAACAGCTGCCAGCAAACTTTCCATTGCAAGCAAGTAAAGACTTGAAACAAATTTTAGCTTAAGTTTTGTTTTAGTAGCATCAGTGACATGTCTGTGCCGGCAAAGGCTCAAATTGCATTCCTTAACACTAGGACTGTAGACCTATCTCCTGGAGTCATTACATTGCAACAGCCTGGTAGTCATGAGTAGAGCTGTGAAGCCTTTAACGAATCTGACCTTTTTCTTCTTTTAAGAAGAGGTATTTATGCCCTAAAAGGCCAGTGAGGCAAGTCACTGGAGTCTCGTACAGATGAGAATTTCTGCGTGCCAAAGAAAATTAAGGTGCCTTTTATATTTGGAGGAGAGAATGAGAAAGAGGTTGTGGGTCTCAGCAACGCTGGAGAGTCAAGAAATTTGTAATTCTGTTTACATTTCTGATATTAATTTTCTTCTTAGCCAGTCATTTAAAGCCCAGTCTACATCAGTGACCTTACCTACATGAATAGGAGCTCTGTACAGTATGAATAGGTGAGGTCTGGCCTCTGACCTTTCCCTTCATTTTTCTAATCTATCATGCAATGCCAATTTTACTTGTACACCTCTCCCAACTGGGTGGATCATGAAGTTGCTCTATATGAAGTTGCTCTGTACAAAAAGCCTTGAAGATAATTAGATGAAAACAACTCCAAACCCTTGGTAACAGTAAAATGTCTGAACAATATAACTGCAAGATGGTACAACACAGTGAGTACTGATTGGTAGGAAGAGGAGTTCACACTCTCTGTTGTTGATGCACTCTCTCTCAGAACAAGTGTCGCCATTTTGCTCAGCATCTTCAAGAGCTGTAAAGAAATAATGAACAAAAGCAGGCTGGAAAGGTCTTCTGACATCCTGACTATCTTCTCTGTCTTATGAAAACTGTGATCTTAGAATGGGGACTGTCTTGCAGAGGTGGAATTAACCATTGGGTAAAAATGGAACTTATTTAAAAAATCGGTTCCCCGTGCCACAATCAGGAACATCTGCATGCCAGTTTTCTGACTGAAGTACATTTATGTGAAGTGTAACCTAAGACAGAGGCAGAGACTGCATTTGCTCTAAGAAGAACCAGGAAATTCTGGGCCAGATAGGCTGCATCTCCCTTACTTGATGGAGCACAAGCCAGAAAGCTGCCTGAAACTAAATGTACTTTCTCATCTGTGTGTTTGCAGTTCTAGACTTAAAGTACAGTTCAGCAGCCTACATATCCTATAGTGTCTTGCTGCAGACACCAGCCTTTTTAGAAGGCTCCTAGCCTGACTTGTCTGCATTGTATTGACCAAGTAATTTTGCTGCGCTGGGGATAAGAGCAGATAACTTGACATGAGAACATAGCCTATGGGTTGGCTTGAATCTGGGCTAAGGAATAGTGTGGCTCCAAATACCTGCTTGTTTGAAGCTCCTGCATTTTGGGTGTTAGTATTCAAATTATTTGGATATTAAATGAATTTAAGCTTAAGCATGTGCTGGGACCCAAGCTTGAAATGCAGTCTAGAAATAACTGTGGTGGTGTCCATAACCATGCAGACTACAGTGCAAAGTCCCGTTATTGAAGCCACGTAGGGGCATCATGATGTGACCTTCTGCTTTTGTTTATTTATGGTGTCACCAGTCAAATACTGGGATAATATAGCTTGGGCTTTATACTGAATTTGTGTTACATGAGGTTAGAAAAACAGCTTTTGAAGAAACTTAAATGAAGAATATTTGTTATTAAGTCACTAAATGATCATAAACACCAAGCCCCATGTTACTATTTTTAGAGTAATTTTTCAGACCATAAATGGACTATACCATTTGGAGCTGGCCAGTAAACAGAACAATATTTAAGTAATAGGCAGATCCACCAATTAAAGCACTTACTCTACAAAAATACGGACCTTCTAAAGGACTTTCTACAAAGATGTTTTATATTTGTGGTCCTATCATCAACATACAAAGAATAGTACAGGCAAAAGGAATGTGTTGTTAAGGAGCTTACACTGACTAAAGTAAAAAAAATCCTGACTGTAAAAAGTAAAGAATATTGGATTTGAGAGTTTCTGCTGAGTATTTTGTATAGAAAACCTGATACTAAATCTGCGAAGAATCCTCATCTCTATTTCAGAGGTGTAGTCCTGGTTACTTATATACAAAACATTTGCCTGTCTTGATTATTTAGGATATATTTCTTAAATTCATTTCTTTTAGAACAGAACAAGACCAAATGCCTGTGTTTTTACTTGAAGGCAAAACTCCCACATTTGGCCTAAATGAAAATGACTTGGTTTGATTTATCTTTTATTTATTTTCTATGGGACATGTTGTGGTATTAATTTAGGCAGGACTCTACTCATTGTTTTCACTGGGGAGTTCTGCTTAAAACGTGGATCCACGTTACACTATCCTAATGATGAACTTGGAGTGTGTAATCAGATCTGAAGGAAGAGACCACCTGATTTTGGAAATCTGTTACTTTTTATACATGCTGGACTTTAAAAAAAAAAGAACAGAGACAAAAGTTCAGTTTGAATTCTGCCACACAAAAGCAGCAGTCCTTCCTATTCTCTGAGAAGGGAGCTTCATTTGGAAAAAAAAAAAGGAAAAAAAAAAAGGAAAAAACCCCTGAATTGCATCCTCCCACGAGGACATTTAATTTAATAAAGCAGCCTCCTCAGGATTGCTCCACTGTTGCTTAGGCGCCTCGGGGGGAGGATTCTTCCTCATGAGGGGGAGGATCTTGGCCAGGCATGAGGGAGACGCTAAGGCTGGGTGTTAGGGAGTGGATTTGTCCCTGAGGGCAACGTTCCCCTTTCCAAACAGCTGTATGGATTTCTAATGCAAATTCTGTCTTCATTATATGAGTGAGAGGATTCATTTTTAGGTAGGTCAACTGTTTTGCACTACTTTCTGAATTCCCCTGGCTAGCGTACTCGGTCTGGCAGTTTGCAGAACTGCCCACCCTGTGTCCTGGTTTATACCTGCCACTCCCCCCTCTATCCTTGTCCCCAGGCGATGGGATTGTTGGCAAGTTACACAAGGGTAGTCTGAGTTTTGGCTTTGGTCTGCCACTGTTGGTAATCCCAGGCAGAACAAGTTAGCCCTTCTGCCTTGCAAGGTGGACCAGTGGAGTTTCCTGCCCTGTCTGTAGCCAGAATCTGGAGTGGTTTAGTTGGCTGCTACCCCAGCACCAGTTACCCACCAGCTCCGCGGGCCAGACCTGTTCCTCCTTGTCACACCGCTTTGGCAATTTCTTGTTTCAGTATCAGCTTACAAGGTCAGAAGCAAAAGACAAAATCTACCGTATGCTCCTGAAGAAGTGAAAGGAAACTTTCTCTGTCAGCCTCAACATGAGCAAAACTGAAATGAAGTGCCCCCAACCTTTACAGTAGAGCAAAAGTCTTTCAAAATGTGAACCACATGCCTGCTTTTGGGGAGCTCAGTGAATACCTGTTACACACTGCCTTCAATGCAGCAATGGATGATGCTGTCCAGGAAATGGCAAAGCAGAATCCAGAGTTTTACATACACAAATAATACACTCTTCTGTCTAGGAGGAATATTCTATGGATATAAAATAAGATGTTATTGGTTACTGAAACATTTCAGGCCAAACAAGCTAAGAATGGAGTCAGGAATGAGCAGGTTTGCAACAAACTTGTATGGAAGAAAACCGTTGCTAAGTGGTTGGTGTTCTTCTGCAGCATCTTGAAGGATTATTTAGATACTTTCCTGACTTTGGGGAATATTGCAAAGAACCAGTCCTTTGCTGTTTCTTTTTTTTTTTTGGGGGGGGTGGGGGGGCGTTGGAAGGCTATATGGGTGTGTGATTTTGTTCATTTGATCTTCATTGTGCTCTTGCCTCCCATGGCAGTCTCTCTGGTTTTTCCTACTGATTTGACTGAGTTTTCAGGAGGAGGGATGAAGAAGGAGAAGCCAAAGAGCTATGGAGGAAAGGACATAGAAACGCTCTTACATCCAGCAGCAGAATTTCATGTTGGCAGCACATGCGTGCCTTTGTCTAAGCCAAACTTTCTCCAATTAAATGTTTATGGCCAAAAGTCAGAATTGGTAAATACACTGCATATTGAACTCCTTTCCAAAAGTGTAATGAGAAAGGAGGGAAAATACTATTCAGTTTAGAAAAACTCGATGGCGTTGTATTTTGATATCTAGTTATGTATACTTACTGAAAAACGTGAAAAGTGTGGTTGCTCGCGGCAGTCATATAACCAGACTTTTCAAGAAAAAGTCGGTAATACCACCAGATGGCGCTTAAAGCACAAAATAACCGTAAATGCCTAAACCGCAGGGCTTCCAGTGCCATCTAGTGCCGTCATCTGCCTTCTTACTTCGGACAAGTAACATCTCGTTCAAGGAGCGCCCCCAGGATGGCTGACTTCTGAAAGGACCAGGTTATGCTGCGTATGGTCATCATGTGCAACATATGCAATGGTTTGAGATGGGAAGTGTGTCCGGAGGAGATATTACCATCTTGTAATATTCTGACTGTTCTTGCACTCCTCCCAAAGCATCCCACTGTCACGGACAGGGGACTGGTTTAGGTGCACTTTTGGCTGTTCTTGTGGTAATTTTGACAGCGTTAAAATTTACTATGAAAAATAATTGGTTGCAAGTAAAAAGTATAAGTTAAAAGAGGTGGGCTGTGAGAAAATAAATATGTCTTCTTCAGTATTCCTTTCAGAGTGATACTTTGCACACTTACAAGCCTCCAATAGAAGTTTTGCAAACATTAATGAGTTGTTATTATTATAGCTATTGCCATCATACTTTATTTGCTTCCCTTTATCCTGTAACAGTGAAGCAAAGAGAAGGGAACGACTGTAGACAGTCATTTTCAAGCATTCATTTTGAGCAACAAATCCTCAGTTCCTTCACCTTTGCTGCTGAGCTTGCAAATACTTACTGGCAATCTCTGTTGTTCATCACAGGGGAAAAATTTTAAAGCAAATGAACATCAAAGAAGCAGTAAGAGGAGAAGGATTGGCAGTTTCCACATTAGACTATCCTATGTAAAAAAAAAAAAAAAAGTTTTTTTATCTCTGAATGGATGGGACTTACTCATCTCTCCACAGCTGCCTGCTTTACACAGTCTTCCAGCTTGCCTGAGCATGCATGTTTTCTGAGTGGGAAATGTCCTGTCCTGTTATGTCAGCTCCTTTTCTCCTAAAAAAGAAGAGCTAACAGCAACGTTCTCTTGCAGAGATATGATTTTCTGAGCAATGATATTCTACATTTAGCTGCTTCATTGCACACTGAACACTTGCCATTTCTAACAGAATGAAAGTCTTTCTAGTAGTTGAAACAGGTTAATTGCAATTAATACAACAAATGCTTACAGGCATTGCCTATTAAGTCATTATTTTGCATAGCAACCTGTTGGTCTAATGATGTTGTTTCCCCCTTCATGCCAGCTTTCTATTCCTCCTATGGATCACAATCATTTACTCACAAGCAGTAGGCAAATACAGGCATTGTTACGTTTTCAGGCATTTTATTTCCCCTCCTTCAGAGTGGTTGTGGTGTTCTTTGGCTATAAAGGACACCTGAGCCACCTAGAGGGCTGAGGGCAAGAAGTCTTCCTGGGGGGGAAGGTCAGTGAAGGAATAAGAAAGAGATTTTTCTGTCCGACTTGAGTGCCCCGGGAGCTCACTGGTTCTCCCTGGTGTAGGGGGGACACAGAGACCTAGCAGGAGTCTCACAAGCCAGCTTGACTAATGTCTCACTCTGAGTTTTGAGCGTATAACAAAATGAGGAAGAAAATTCCTAATTAGCTCATCTTGAAAAAAGATGGGGAAAATAACAGTCTTTCTTGTCACTATGCTTTTAAATTTTTTTTAAAGGTTCTATTTGCTCTATAGTTAATATGCATTTTTTGACTGTTGATGTTAAAGGTAAGTGCCATATGTGGATCTCAGGCCCCAGTTTAGGAGAAGGCAGTGACAAACATTGCGCTTCTGCTAGCTTCAGTGGAATGAGTTCTCAAAATTAAATGCATGCTAGAGATCTGGGGGTTTAAGCGCTGCTATACAGTGAGGTCTCTGCTTAAGTATTTTGCTGAGTCGAGGCCTGGGACACATGTGGACCCAGACTTGCATGTAAGGCAAGGACACCCAGTAGAGTACAAGCATGACTAAGAATGTATTCCCTCGAAGACACTTGGAACGGATACTTGTGCCTGCAGTAAAGATTGTCTGATGCTTCCCAGTGAGAAAATGGGGGCAGAGTAAGTGGGAACAGATGTGGGGATGGAGAGAGAAGCCAGGGAGAACAAGAACAGCAGAGTTTTCCAAAAAGAAAATACATTTTTTTTCTGTGATTGAACTGTGCTTTCCCAACTTTCATCTTTCATTTGCTGTCTAACAAATAGCTTTGAAATGTACTCAGTAAAGATCTGTCTCATCTCCCTCCCGTAGCTGGGCATAGACAATAGTCTTCTACTGTGTCACCAAATGCTCAAGCAGATTAGGACAATCATAGGCTGTGCTGTGGATCTAAGTTTTTGGGACCTGATGACTACTCATGAAGTTTTCCAGCACTCTCTCCCTCATTTTTTTTCTTTAATGGAATTACATGTAAAAACTACAGTATTAGGTTGCAAGTCAAGCACTACAAAGTAACAAAATATCAGAAATAAGTTGTCTATGTTACATTAATTTGTCTCTTACTTCTGTGTCCATGACATTTACATGATTTTTTCCCACAGGGTCCTTAACTGTATAGGATGGGCTGTATTCTCAGAACAAATCAAGTTTCTGTCTCTGGGAGTCTCATCTCTGGGAAAATGCAGAGGATGGACCCAAAGCTACATTCTGAGTCACTGAAAGGTTGCAGTTTGCTATAGTACTTCTGTTAAAATCCAGCTACAAGAGAAATTAATATATGCTAGAAGAAAAAGCAATCAAATGCTTACTGTTTTTCATCTTCCTTCTCTTTTTGAAATGTATAAAACAATGTGGTTTTGCTTATGCTTTTTGAGCCAGGCAGGTGGTGAATTCCAAAGGGGATTGTGTGTTGCCTGAACCCTCTACTGTTTGATTTGGCTGGTAATTAAAATCTCGGGTAAATTACATGGAAAATTTGTGCTGACTGATTCCTCTCATGGCTTGGGTAGTCCAGGTGGATCAAGCAGGGGAGAAGAGGTAGGGGCATCCAGTCAGATGAGAACCGTCAAAGCCTATGGAGGTTGGCACTGGTACTTGCTGGTTCTTTGCAGACAGCACATGAAGAGCAGAGCCCTTCAGGTGCTCATTTCCAACAACTGGTTTCAAAACCTCAACGGGAACTATGTGAAAGGTTTAATTTTTATTCAAGACCTTTCTGGGCCAGTGGAGCCAAGTGGGTTTAAGTAGGTGATTTTAAAAGATCCCATTTGGTCTTCCCTGTTGGAGATACCAGAAGATGTGGTTATCTCAGAAAGGCTCAAATGCCATAACAGGCGTTCTTTAGAGGTTCCTGAATGGAGACCCAAGTGCCACCTGAGATTCCTTGGAGAGAGGATTTGCATGCCTAAATGCAAATGCTTCTCATACTCAGGAAGAGAGTCTGGCTCTGGGCCCCTGGGTTTCAGACTTGTCGCGGCAGACTTTCCTTAACTCATTTGATTCCTTCTTCTCTGGATGGAAAAGTGTTGTCAACAGAGCTGAGCTGATGACTAGAACTTTTTGTTTCTGCTGGGCTACTTCTGCATCCCTGTGTAAGCTAATTCTGATTTAAGGATTCAACTTAAGGACTTTCAAATATATCCTTAGCTCCCAGCCAGATGCCAGGAGCCAACAGTTCCAGTAGAAATGGTCTCCCTAGGAAAAAATTAAGAGAGGCATGTGAAGGATAATTGGTTTTACTGGCTGAGGTAAACCGTAGTTGCAATATGCATGCACCTCTAGTGCTTTTTCTGGGGAACATAGCCAAAATCTGTTAGACTCAGTTAATTGTGGAAACTCCTGTGGCAAAGAGATACTCTTACAGGTTTGCTAATCCTTTGCCATTGTAAAAGTTTGTCTCACCAGATGAAATACATCTTTAAATTCATCAGATGACTTTAATTTTTAAAGTATCCACTAAATTATTGTTTGAGTAGGCAAATAAGACCCTGATGTTGCTTTGTCTTGTCATGGAAGGTCTTTGAGGCCTCATCCACACTCAACAGTAAATTCATAGTCACCCTTGGGGTGATCTGGCAGAGAGCAGAGCAGGAGGGGCAATGCCACTGCAGCCCTGCAATAGCAGAGGAGCTGCTGGCAAGATTTAGCTGACCAGCCTTTACCCCTGCTGTAGAGACGTTTTATTAAAGCACTTTTAGAAGCAAATACAGCATTTGTCTTTTTGCGTGCTCTTCTCAATAGAGGATGTAACTACATTTCAGGCAAAAGCTGAGCAAGGAGAAAATTTTTTTCCAAAACGAATATGCTGACTGTCTAGTAGAATCTAGACATAAGGAAAGGTGGAAGCAGAAGATGTGTCCTCCTTTATCCTTTTGGGCATTGCTCTAGAAACCTTGTTCTCCAGTTAAAGAAAGACAGTTCAGGTAAAGTGCAAGAGAGCCCCCGAAACGTGTGAAATTAAGATTTATTTATTCGAGCCCTTATTTTTGCTGATGTAGTTTATGCCAGGATATTCAGTGGATAGGAGGCTAGAAACTTGGTACAATGATGGTTGGCTCAGAGATAGGCCTCAGTGTTCATACAGGGAAAACAAAAGTTTTTTACATTGCGTATAAACTGTCAATCCACTATGCCTCTACTCCTCTCAGAGCATTGTTTTCCTGCTGCCAGTAAAGCACATCAGCGTATCCTATTAAAAATTTCAGCTTAACCTCATTACCAGAATTACCTGTGCTGAGGAGCAGTTTCACAGATCTTTTACTCTCCTCTCTTGACCTGCCTGTGCTGGATTCCTTTCCCCCACTATTACTACAGTTTTTCTTATAAAAAGAAGACACACCTTGTCTATACACATCTCGTATGCAAATCAGCATATGAGGGAAAACTTGGTCTTTAGAGAGGGAAAATTTGGTCTGAGACAAAAGCAAGTGTGCCCAAGGTACTTGCACTTTTAACCTGCTTTCATACAGAAATGTATGTTATCATCATGCTGCCTGTGTGCCTATCTTTCAGTCCTCTATAACTTTTGAATTTGCTGACTAATTTCAGACTATTATTTGATGAAGGAAACCTGACATTAATTTCTTCTGTGTTTAGTGAAAATTAGTAGCTGAGCAGAGTTGAGGAGCCTGACTTATTTTTCTGCTGAGGGAAAGACTTCGTTATGATCAAAACATTATTACTGGACATCAGAAAATCCGCATGAGAGAGAAAAGGAGCTGATAGATGCCTCAGCCACAGGAAAAGTTTCAATCAGAGTTTGCATCTTATTAGACACAGGATAATTCGACCACAAGACACAAAGCCACAGGAAACTGGACTTCATTTTCTGTAGCTACTTGTTTTCTTAAATCAGAATGTTTGGGGTTTTCCTCTCTCTTCACTTCCAGAGAATTATTACTGCGCTGTGATCCTGGGCTTTGAACTTACAGCATCTTTATTTTTTAACTGTAGCTCCCTTTCTATTAGTTTGTAATGCTCCATCAACGTAAAAATTTAACTGTGTAAAATGTGGATAGTATGTCTGAGTATTAAAAATATATTTGTGAAGTCTGTCTGATGATTAACTGTAGAGTTTCACTACATTTAAAAATAGTAAGTAAAAATACTTTTCCAAGGACTGATTTCATTTTCCAAACAATAATGTGTGTAACTTATTTATAGTAGATGCTATGTTTATGATTACATCAAGATTTCACTGTAGCTGTCAGCTCCAATTCCTTGAGAAAAAAAATTACATTTTTGAGTTAAAATATCTATATTTGTTTAGAGTCCCGAGGATTAATTTACTTGTGTCGCATTGCTATTGTTTATTAATTTATTTATTTGGTTATTAAATTATTTATTTAGTGAGATCTTTTTTCACTGTTGGCTTACATATGTCAGGAAAAGTGTCATTTTGAAGGCAGAAACAAGTGAGATTAAATATTATTTTTATATATTTCTTCATTTAGGTTTCTGTGTTATTTCCTAAAAGAAGCAAGAAGGAAAAGGGTAAGACTTCTTTCCAAGCTACTACCTGTGGCAATTGCTCGATTTACTCTCTCTCTTCTTTTTTTAATTCCTTGCAGCCAGTAGGTTGGTGCATGTTGTTCTTCTTTTTATGGTAAATCCAGTTCAGTCCAGTTCCAATCTCTATCCAGTTCAGTACTGCCATTTAACACTTAAATAACAAGTTCCTCGTTGTCCCCAAAGGAAGCAATGTAGTTAAATTAAGCTGTCCCCAGCCTGTAGAGTTATTGTGAAATAATGAATACTCTATAATCAGGAAACAGCGGAGTGGAGCAGGCAAATCTTTGAAGCCTCATGAAGTTTTGAAATTAGCATCTGTATCAAAATCTAATTAATGTTTCCTTTCTAAATTAATTTTCCATCTAATTGGCCAAGCTTTGATTGGGAACTGGAAATATCATCCAAAAATATTTCCTCTTACAAGACTACCCTAAACAGTGTTTGTAGTCTGTCACTGTATTCCCTGTTCTGCGCTTTCCTCCTTCAAGGATTTCCAGCCGTCATCACTGTATTGAAATAGCTTCATCTGGGCAAATTTTCAGTCTGAACCAAATTGTAAACCAGACTTTATTTTGAGTGAACATAAGTCAGATAAAATAAATGGCACCCTGTGCTCGGTGTCAGTGCTATGTGTCCAGGTGAAGGATTTAGACTGCTGGAGTTAAGCTCCCTGCCCACCATGCCGACAAAGCCACAGTTCAACTCCCAGCTTCGGTGAACCATAAACCAGGGACAACCTTGTTTAACATATCACTGAATCTGATTGATATGTTAATATCATCCAAGTTCAAAGCAACACGTCCTGGCAAGATAAATGCTATTTTTTTCTTGTAATTTACCATTTCCTTCTTCCGTAAATCCAGCAGACAAAATAACAATGGAGAGGGGGAAGGGGGCTGGGTTGGACCGATCATTTTAAAAACGAAGAATGCTTTGGCAAAGTCTCTCTAACCTGTTACTGTAAACATCAGCAGTCCTGTCACTGTCTCGGCCCGTATAAATACGTTCATGGCGCCCCACCTAAATCAGTGAAATATGTACATAGTTCAGACATACAAGTTAAATCCCAGGCAGCAACAATAAAGAGTAGGAACCCGAGGTCTTTTCCCAGGTTTTATCTTTTGCAGGCATCAGCGCTGAGAGCGTAGTAATGCGGTTACTAAATCCTTCTCAGCCCGAATCCTGCTTCCTCTGTTTGTGTGGCACTTCCTCCAAGTGTTGTGGCTGGGGCAGCAGAGCTGGGCTGAACACAATAGTCCTGGGCTGAGATTGTTGTCACCTGTCCTTTTTTGTCTCTCGGTTTTCGACCTGCTACACCTAAGCTTGAATAGGAAAGCCCGTGGGCAACTGCTCCTTTTTCTTTCTTTTTTTTTTTAAAAAAAGATAAATTGCATTTACTTGATGTTAAGAAAGTCCTGCTCCGTGCAGTCAGGCCTATGCTCTTTCTCCCATTGAAATCAAACTTCTCCTCCAAAGTTTGTGTTGCCTCAGCCACGACCAGTGTACACCATGCTGCTCGAGAAACCCCATGATCATTCATTGCTTATTGTATCAGCGGCTATTTTAGAACTGTGGGAGAGAAGTGTTTAAAGTGAAGTCCTCTGTGACTTCAAAGGCACTGCTGGCGTGACTAAGGGTTAGTACGCATTTAAAGCCTCCTCCTTGAACTGCATTGGCAGTGTGAGGGATGAGAACTGGGATGAGAAACCAGGCTGAAGCCCAGTCCTCTTGGGCTGCTTGAGGGGGCTGGAAAATAGCTCTTACTCAGCCAGAAGATATTTTGCACTGATAGATTTCCAGCTGATTAGGCGACAGGAAAAGTTTAGTCAACACTCCGTCAGAGCGCCCACTTATGTTTTGTTGTAAGGCGTTACCAGTAATTCAGGGGCTCCACAGCTCTGCTCAAGTCTCTCGCCGTCGAGATTTCACCTGGATTTTTTGAATGTAAGGAGAGAGGATTAGGTGATTGGGATGATGGATTGACAGGCCTGAATACATTGTAAAGCGGTGTGAGGTGCCAAAGTGGTACTTTGGACAATATTAAAGGCTGGACTTAATCACACACCAGTACATTCCCAGGTCCCACCTGTGGACGGTTCTCTGAGTACATGAAGTGGCATCAACCACTCCTGGGTAGGGCTGCTCTGTTCTGCACCAGGTGTGGCTCTCCTGGCCCCGGCCAGGACTGGACCCATCACGATAAGCTGTATTAATTGGTGTGGGAGGTCACAAGGGTGTGGGATTGCTCTACTTACATCGATGCTTGGGAAGGAGAGCAAGTGTCCTGCAGTGTCAACTGGCTGGACTCCCCTGGGCACCAAGAGCCCCGCCATGCCACGGCTCTCACCCCAGCTCAGGCCAAGCACCTGCACAGGGGATCTTCATTAGAAGAAAGATGGTGGAGGAGGCATGTTCCCTACGGCACTTCCAGTATCTCCTCTTACCCTGGGCTAGCACCAGGGAACCTGGGGAAAGGTTGCCCTTTGCCCTTGGTATGGGGATGCTGCTGATGCACTGCTGGCAGCTGAGCTGGTGGCGTCTCCTGAGCTTTCATGGGGCCTTCTTCCAGACATGGAAATGGGTAGAGGATTTGGATTTACCAGCTGTGTCCAGAGCTGAACCCAGAGTAGGCACCCAGAGTACTGACTGATGCCTCATCTGCTTGCTCAGGAGAAGGAGGTTCAGTGCGGGGAGACTGACTGGCAGCGCTGCTGAGTGGTCATCCTTATTAATGTTTTGATGGTTGTTTGTGTTCGTAACAGTGGGAGGGGGCACGGTCCCTTCTTGGAGAGAAATGCTGGCAATGTTTGCTGCTTGGAGAAAATGTAAATAACTACAAATTTCCATCCTACCATCCAAGAAAGACAGCATCATTTTATACATTTGTTTTCGTGCATTATAATTATAATCACTATTCTGGAACGTTATTGGAAAAGTTATTGTTCTTTCTAAAATGTTAAGTCAGTTTAATGACTAAAAAGTTAATAAGGGTCTTGTTGTTCTCATTATTCATTTATTATCCAATTACTTCACAAAATTGGATCTGAAAATGTAAAATGTATTTTTATGGAATAACAAACACCACAATTAAGTTTTAAAGAGTAGATTGTTTTTAAATTCCTGTGGAGGTTATTAAAACTGAATTAAAAATATTAAAAATGGAATCTGAAAATGAACAACAGCATTAGAAGGGAATGAAAACAAAAAAAAAGGAATGAAAACAAGTTAATAAAATTGTTGATGGTACATGGGCAGGGAAACATTAACCCTTGCACCACTGCAGTTGAAAGCGTTCATTGTCCCCACCTTCCCAAGGAGCTGACCTGGCGCCCTTAGCAGTCTAACTCGCCTCTTGCTCATGAATTAAACCAGCTCAGGTCTGGTTCTGATCCTGCGCGGCTGTAAAACTGAAGCGACTGTTGTCATCAGTGGAGCTGCGCTGGTGAAGATCTGGGTTTAGTGCCTGGAATCATTACTTTGAAATTTAATGCACTTTACAGTTACTTGCCTTTCTTTGATGCATGCAGTAAATTTCTAGTTAAATGGATCCAATTCTATATACAGACGCAATTTTGTTGAGTTGCCAGCCTGTAAAAAATGAAATAAAATAAACATACTGATATTTCTATGATGAAGTGGAGTCAGTTCCTTTTTCCTGAAGTGACTGGGAACTGGAGTCGAGATCCTGCTGTGAGAAGCTTGGTGGCTTTTACATCTTGTACAACAAGGCTGTGTCCTGTTGGGCTCCATCAGCCACTAGATCTTTTGCAGTTGAGACTTCTGTCATCTTGATAATCAAAGCAGAAAAAGGCAATAAGAAACCTGATCTGGGAAGCACAGTACTCAGTTTTAATAATGTGAAATCTCCCCTATGTATCTGAGCAAATAATTTGAGAAAACTCATTTGTTAAGATTGACATCTCCCTACTAGGAAATTTTTGTGAAGAGGTGGAGTATTTTTTTTCCATCATTTGAAATTATTTGTTGATCTTCTTCATGAAACTGCCTGCTTAATAGGTAGTTTGCAAACAATGAATGGCCCGTATTCGATAGCAAAACTCTGCCTGCAATCAATGTTAGTTAATTATGTAATTAGAAGGTTGGTAGAAGGGATACAAAAATCACAAAAGAAAGCCTGGCTTTTGAACTGTGAATTTTAGCTGACAATCCATGCCCCTTGTTTGCTAGCAGCATGTTCAAATTTAATACTTGTTTTTCACAGTATTCAGAAAAGGAGAAAAAAGAATGCAGTATTATTAGAAATGAAATGCAACACATAGCTGTGAAAACAAAATGAAATTTGACTTTGGATTCAAATATGAGCATTTNATGAAATTTGACTTTGGATTCAAATATGAGCATTTTTCTGAGCCCATTCTTGTAGTAGGATTTCTGAGACTTCACAAAATAGCTCAAATTAAGGCAGTTAAACTCACTGATGAGCCTGTTCACGGTCTTACATTCTTTAAATATTTGCATTGAAGAGCAAGGTGATTTCTTTCTGCATGTGATTATATTTATTAAATCTTTTAATATTAAGGGCAATTCATAGTCACAAAGGGAAGTACCCAGATTTTCATGGGTATAAATTTGCAAGTCCTTTTTATTCCAAATGCATTGCTTTTACAATTAAAATTCTTTTTAGTAACATTTTATTTTCTCTCAAATATTACTGGCACGTGAATGAATGCAAAACTGCTTCTAAGCTAAATTTTCATGCGATTAAGTCCATGTCTGGCTAAATGCTGTTTTGCCGTACATAAAGTATGAAAAGTCTTTATTGTTTCATGCTCTGGTGGCGGCTGAGCAATTGTATGTCAAAAAATATGGCCCTATCTTCTGCAGAGGCCACCGGCACTGTAGCATTGTCCACATGAACAAAAACTTTCCATTGGCAGGCTGGTATTTCATTCTCTCAGCGTATGGGCATATAAACCTAGGCGTTTCCTAATAGGACAGGAGATAAAGAGTCCCAAGGAAAAAAGGACAAGGGACTCGAGAAAATCTGGTTTTGCGTCTCATTATAACTTCTTTATTACAAGGATGCCTTGCACACTGAGTTATTAAGGACCATTGCCAGCTAATAAATTTGCAATAGCATACAATATTGTGACAGAACTAGCTATAAATAGGGTAGGTAGAATTTTTTGTTCAAAATTCTGAGCTTAATCCAAAGTTAAAACATAATTTATCCAGCTGTTTTCACATACTTCTGGTGAACTTCTGGTGAATGTACCATTCTGTGACCTTTAGCTGCTTTTCCCTGGTATTTCCTCTTGTCTGTTGGTGAAAATGGAGGCTAATGTTTTGCAGTCTGTGCTCAGAAGGACAACTTGCTTCTAGTTCCTCTTATCCCATCCTCATCTCTCCCTGATTAAAAATACGTGGTGAAATAATGATCCAAATAAGCCTGCATCACTGAAAGATTATAAAAACGCCACAGAAAGGATGGAGAGAACAAGTGAGGAATTAGTTTTTTTCAAATCAGGTTTGAAACTCCTTTACTCCCCCTGGGTGAATCCAGAAATATCACTGTACTACTCATCAAGGAATAACCTCAGTTTCCAGTAGTGCTAAACACAAGTTGCTCTCCTTTACTTATGGGACTTAAACTATGCCCGGACCAGGGAGACCAGGTTACGCACTCTCAACTTATTATATTGAGTTTCCCATATGTCCTTGCTGAGCAGATACCCAATATTCTCTTAGGTAATTTATTCTATGGCTTTCTTTCAAAAATGATGCCACAAAACATCCCGCAATCCCGCGGCATCACGCAGGAAGAAATAGCTTCAAATTATTCAACTCAGTTTTCATTAGTGTTTCATCAGCTGACTCTGCTGGTTGCTGCAACTCAATGAAATAGTTGTCAAATGCTAATAAATGCCTGTACCTGTAAGAACCTCTTTCCTCAGCTCTTTGTCCATCCTTCTAGAAGAGTTGAAATCTGCAATACAGGTTGTACTGCCTTGCACACTGATAACGGATGTGTACAGTATACAAACCTCGCTACCTGAAAATAGTCCAGCCTGGTGAACAAAAATAAACTCTCCATTGCTCTGACATCCCCAAGTGCCATCTCAAGGACACAGAGCTGTTTCCCAGATTCC
>RSEF01000002.1:113683678-113719150 GCA_003993805.1 Himantopus leucocephalus | reverse complement strand
AACAAAAACATCTCTGCATTATCAACACTGTTTTCAGCACAAAACCACACACTAGCTACTATGAAGAAAATTATCTCTATCACGGCCAAAACCAGCACAGCCTCTTTAGACTTCGAGAAACACTGTCAACTAAAATAACATTTGACTTTTGTCTGGAGTATCATTATTAATTCTCAGAAACTGAGTCAGAGTCGAAGCATTTAGTTTTAAATAAACAAATACGAAGGACACTGTAGTATCAGTTCTGTAGAATTTGCAGAAAAATTATTATGAATACCCCTGCTTTCCTAGCAGAACAGTAGGTGGCTTTGAAACATGGTAGATTACTGGCCACATAGACTTAAGATGACCCTAGAGGTGCAGCTGTTGAGCAGTCAAATACCCAGCTTCATCTTTGTCATCCTCTGAGAGTACTGCTTTGCATTATCAACTGTGCATACAATACACAGATTGTCTTGTTTGTGCTTACAGGTTTTGTAAACTGTGGTGGTGGTGCTATGATGATGGCAAACAGTAGGAAGAAGTACACACATTCATACTATCTACTGAGCAACGATAGGGCTGGGTGATAATTAGAAAGAGCTGAGCTGGACAGAAGGTACCTCTTCTATACTTTCTGTGTTAAAGATAACATGAAATAAGCTGTTGATACACACTTTGCTAGGAGAGGGCTTTGGATCTCTGGGAGATGACTTGAACATCCAGAAAAATATTGTGGGACCCGATTATTTTCCATTGTGACTGNGATTTTACTATAGTGGTTTTTATGCTATTCTCAAGTAGACGTGAGTTTGCCTCAACTGCTGTTTGCTGACAGTAACTGTAGCTGGAGGTGGCCCTAATAACGCAGTTTACTGAATCAAAATCTGGGTGAGGGTGTTATAGAAGTACAGACTGAAAGGCAGAGAAACTCAACACGTGAAGAATATAAAGAACAGCCAGTGAACCTTCCAAAATGCGTAGATATCAGTCAATATATTACCTTCTTTGTCCTGGAGGTTCTAGTTCTTCCTAGTTACCAGAGCAGACAGATGTCCATTCTCAAAAGAGATAGGACAAGCTGCTTTCAAGTGCTATTATTTTTGGCTATATTTTGGCTCAGTTAATTAATTGGCAGGTTTTTATGGTAATCCAGCTAGCAGTCTGTATTTCAATGACACAACCATTCCTGATGATTAAAGAACAGCTGCTTTGTACTGAAGTAGAGAAGAGTTGGAATGAATCACCTTCTCCTTTCTTAACACGGTTAATGGATTTGAATGAATAATAGTGCTTTTTTTTTTTCCTCTGGAATATGCTATTACCCAACTTACTACTTTTTGATTATTCAGCATTTCCACAGTAAGAGAGGTTGGAGACATCACTAGTGCATTTTATATAATAATCCTCCCAGGTGGGAGTCAGTTACATGATGTTTTAAATTACTGATGCTCCTCAACTACATACATCTCCGTTTACACTAGCACTAAAATTGACCCTGTCTTCCTCAGCAGATAAGGGAAGGACAAGAAAGCTTCGTACCTTTGAGTCCTTAGGTGAATGCCTTGCTCTAATGTGCACTGATGTCCCTGGAAAACTCCCATTGGTCTCAGCAGGTTTTTGGAACCTCTTGGATGGCTGAAACACAGAGGCCGCACATTAAATTGACTTGGGGACTGATTGACTTTGAGACCATATCTTTTGTCTCTACACATACATTTCCAAAGTGGACCAATATACATTTGCCTTGAACTTTCTCTTTGGAAGGACAACTTTAGAGTCTAAAGTCCTGATCCTGTGAGGGGATTTACTAATGATGTCTTCTCCATCTGCAGAAATTCCTGATCTGGAAATCAGGATGGACCCCAAGCAATCTTTTTTGTTCAATCTGTGTCCTGCCAAAGGAGACAGGATGAGGCATCTCCAGAGACTCTGAGGACAANTCCAGAGACTCTGAGTACAAGAATTCTGTCTCCAAGTTTTCTTATCTTGCATGTGTTTCAGTTTCAGTGAGACTTATTTAAACATTAATAAAGAATAACAGCTAGCTGCAAATTCTAAGGTCCAGACTGGGCTGCAGCAAGAAGGTATTTCACATGGAATAGACTCCTACATGCAAGGAGCTACCTCATACCTGGTGTAGTAGGGACAAAAAGTATGTTTTGAATACATAGGCACTTTTCAATGTATCCAATGGAAATAACACCTTCCTGTCTTCCCTTCTCCCTCAGATGGCTTGCTTTACATTATTAGACTGTGGAACCCTCCCACCCCCCAAAAAAACATAACTTGTACTATTCACGAATGACATTTCAGGAAACATTACATTAAATAGAGTAAAGCAGCATGGTTGTGCAATTCACTTGATTGAATGCACAAGGATAGGAAGCCAAGCCAACCCCCGCCTCGATCTGAAACCCGCAGAGCAGACAGAACTCCCTCTTCATGCAGTGTCTCCAGATTCCCAGGCCTGGTTGAAAGCTGCCTTCTGATTTATGAGTAATGAGCCTGTTGGTGATTTCTAAGAAGCGAGCTTCCAAACAGAAGTGCTGATGGGCACTGCACTGTATCATATAAGCTAGACAACACCTAGGCAGACTCTCAAAGGATGCTTTCACTGGGATGAGAAACTATACAGTGATTGAGTGCTCTCCTGTCACTGTCTTCTCTCGCTTTGCACAGTATTTAACCTTCAGATGCTGTTAAATTTAGATTTTTTAAAGTTTTTGTTTTAAAGAACTTGTCTGCAATCACAGCACAGAAATGTATGAAGCACAGTGGTGAAGGTGCCAGTGAGACTGATTGATGCAAAAGTCTGGTTCTGAGGAGGGGAGGAGGGAGAGCGGATTCCTTTAGTTGCGCTTAAAAGAAACAAACTCAAAAACAAGACAAGAAAGTTGAGTGGAAGCTGAGAGGTTGCCTGCAAGCTGTGCCAAGATTTGAAAAGTTACAAGCTAATGCTGGTACTGCATGTTTTCTTAATGATTGAGGAGTCAATCAGTTTTGTACATGGAGCTCCCAGCACAGAGACAGTGCAAGTTAACAGTGTATTATAAAGTCAGAGAAGTGATTAAAAAAATGATTTCAGTATTTCAACTGAAGAAGCAGAGAAAAAAAAAAGTCTTAAGGCATGTCTTTACTGAAGCATTCTTTGTCAAACAAACTTAATTGAACTCCAGAAGTTGTCTGGCCAAGCTCTGCCTGTTATACTCTGATTTTTATTTCTGAGTGTAAGACTGAGGTTTAGGTTGTGGCTCTACTACTTAGCTGCATCCTGCACTTGTATGTACATGTGTGCATCCCTTGGCCATCTAACAAACCTGCCTGGACACACACTCTTAGAGCTTGCTCCTATAAAATCCGTTTGTACAGTGGGCTTTCACGCTTGTACCTGCTTGGACGTTAAAGTAGCTCTCACAAAATCTTGCCCATCTGAAAGGCAACAAGAGACTTAAGGTTAAATAATCACCAGTCTGACTCTTAATGTGAAGCAGGTTTAGGCTAAAACCTACTTTTTGAAAGCAGTTGAAACTTTGTCCAGATCTTGAGTAAAACTTGAAGTACAGTTTATCCCTATCTTTTAGAAGAAACAAATCTAAAATGGAACAGGAAACTGCAAATAGGACTGCTTGTTATCCTTGTGAAAAAGGGGAAAAAAAGAAAATAAAACCCGAGGATTTTGGAAGAAAGGACCATCTGTGAAGCAGGGAGATAAAAAATCACTTCCAGAAAGACATCCAGAAACTGAGGTCTTCTTGGAGGCCTTCAGGGCTGTGCCTAGCCTGCCGTGACCACTCCAGGAATCTCACTGTTGCTTTAACCCAAATTGCTATGGCCAGTTTGGAGGAAGAATTGTTGGGCTCATTTTTTCCCCCCTTTATTCTGGTGGAGCTGTAGCTCTGTGGTCTGCACACTTTCTAAGCGTGAGCTGTTGCTCACTGAAGCCATGACTCACGTTTCCATGGGGTCACTAGAGGGCTCCTACTAGGTTGGCTTAATGGTGATGGCTTTGGTTTTGGCCTCAGGAACTGAAAGATGGACAAAATTAAGACAAAGAAAATTCTTTCCCTCTTCCCATGGCCCAAGTGGCCAGATGACAAGATCTCTGGGCGTACGTGCACCTCACAGGGTATCACAGCTCAGAGACAACCAGGTGGCTCTGACAAAGTGGAGATGTCTCAGTTTGGAGGTATACCCCATGGAGATGCTAGCTGATGGTCAGGATTGCTCAGTTCTGGCAGCAGAAGCGTGGTGTGGGCTGACGCCCTCTGCCTGCACCACAGGGCTCAGAGCAGCAGTGATATCAGACACCTGTGCAGGGCACTGTGCCTTTTGGTGCAGAGTAGTGTGCCGTCCTGAACCACGCTTGTCCAAGAAGCACTAGAGCAGTTAACTTGAGATGTCAAAGCAGCTATATCTTTAAGAAAAATGAATTAATTTTTATGCCAGACTCGGGGGACAGTTCCATTTTTGTGTTGCTAGTGGAGTATCAGGGTTGCCTTTTGGTACAGTTTATTCACAAGCTGGTCTGGAGACAATTTTTTTCTTCAAAGTATTTTTTTTTAAATGAATTGTTTGTAGTTCAGATGAAGTTGTGCCTCCTCCAGGCTATACATCAGTGCCTCACTATGCACCAGTTACTCCCTTAATTTACAAGCTGCGGTAGTCATTGTGTGTTACCATGTTTTTAATTTATTTATCTGGGAAAGATCCACTCAGAGTCAGTGTCTTTCCTCCCTCGCTTCTCACTAAGACCCTGCTTTTTGTACAGATTATGACTGGAGTATAAAGCAGTCAAAGTGAGATGCCACTTTCTCAAAGCACTTGCTTTCCACCAAAAATTCACCTAGAAGAGGGACCAAAGGAGTCATGTGAAACACCACATTGCTGAACACACTTTTGCAGTTAACACTTTTGCAGGAGCGCTCTTTGTTTAACTTCATGTTGGCTGATCCGAGCTAACCCTGTGATTTCCACAGAGTTTGATAGTCTCCATCTAACTTCTTTTGAATATGTCTTATCTCCATTTACCCTGCTCATATAGAGGTATTTTAATGTCATATTTAGTATCGCTCCTCACAGCCATGTTCTAACGTGGGCATAATTTCTAATGAAGACCCACCGCTGCCTGTTCTAAGATCAAACCCAGGTTTCAAACAGCTTTGTGAAATCTGCTGTGTTAGTTCTTAGTGCTGACCCAAACCCTGACTCCTTCTGAACCTTCCACTGGCTGATTAATTCTTGCAGATTTTTTTTTAAAACTTGTTAGGGTTATTTTGTGCCCAAGAAAAGCAGCATTTCTGTGTAGAGGGGATCACCCATGCCAGGACTCCTCATTCTTATTCCAGGAACACAATATGCCCTTTGATGTGCACTTACTCGGCAGCACATGGGGTAAAGCTGACCGACCTCTTGTTTTGTGCATAGGTAATTTATGCACTGCCTCTGGGAGCACACAAATGACAGGACTTACATGTGTGAACCCTATTTGTGCATGAAATCAAGTGCAAATTTAGAGCAGATGGGGTTTTGACTCATAAGTGATAGAATTTATGGCCAAGATTAAAAAAAAAAAAAAACCACAAAAACCTGAAGTTAGTTTCCCAAATATATTCTTAGGTACCCAAGGACCTGATTTCCAAAAGTGAGGAGCAACCTACAGCTCCCCTGAAATTAAACAGGATATACATGGGGTGTATACATATATATTTGTATATACTGGATACATACAGGACATATATGAGGTGCTTAGTAGTCCTTGAAAAGCAGGCTGCTTGTTTGGATGCTACTTATGTGCCTAACTCAGTGGCTTTCTTTAAAAATGGTGACTGAGCTGCCTCCTAATACAAGCCATTTTGTTTGATTATCTTCTCAGTGAGCTGATGCTGCTCATGTGAGAGCAGGGATCAGCTGTGGAGAGAGGTGAGCACAGACACTTACCCAAAGGAAACACTGGGAAGCCCCGAGGGGCAAAGCATGGAGGCAGCTGGAGGAAGGGACTGCCACAAGCATCGTTCTCCACCTAAAAAGGCTGTTATATGTCACGAGTCGGGCTTTGTGGTCCAGGGCTGCCCATTTCCACCGTAATTTTAGTCTGTACAGAGGCACAGCTCCTCTCTTCTTTTGAGACTTGTCTCTGCTGGACTGCTCTTGGCTGAGTGCTCGTTGGCGTGAGCACAATCCTCTTCCCAGCCACAAAACAGTTCTGGGCTTTTTATACATATATATATATATAACACCAAACCCTCTCTGCTTCCAAAATCAGAGAAGCAGACTGTTCAGTCTTAAAAGTTGTAGTTGCCCCAGTCTAGATCAGTTCTTGTGTTGTATCCCCTTGTCAAGCCCTTGGCCAGCCTTTGGCACGTGCCGCTGCTGATGGTGGGGTGCAATCACTAACGCAGCATAGCAGTACTGATAAGGGACGTTGGTGCAGCTCCCCAGCAAAGGCTCTTAACGGCTGCAAGTTGGTTCTTTTTTTGAAATTTCCTTCAACTTATTTGGTGACTGCCTTCTGTAAGCTTTGGACACGAGTCTTGTTATATTGTAAGCAATATATGTACACAGGGTGTATTCCCAAAGCCAGTGTTTAGAGAGCATGAGCAGTTTTAACTTCTCCACTCTTCCCCTTTATCTTCTGATTCCTTCCTCTCTCTCTCATCTGTTCGCAACTGGGCAAGGTTGCCTGTTCACAACTGGGCTGCTGCTGTCTTTCCTTGGTGGGCTCACGCATCGTTAGCTGTCCTCCAGGACCTGCTCACAATCAACGAGGCAGCTGGCCGGGAGAGCTTTTTGAATCCCATTCCTCCTAAGTAGGTTATAATTTCCCTCAAGCCTGTGGAAATGCTTCTCGGGAGAGACAACTTTATGGCGTGCTGGGATGTCCGTCCATCGAGGGAACCCTGTCATGGTTATTGATGAGTCTTTTTTTAAAAAAATCCATCATAAGGGCGGAAAAAAGATCTACTGGAACAAGGCAGTCCCACTTGTGTTGCTGACTCAAGAACATTTGGTATGTATAAACTTAATTTGGTACATAATAAAGTCTTCATAACTGAACGCTGTGTGAACAAATATGTTTGGTATCCCTAAAGGCCAGTTTTTTCTTTGAGCTCCAATCCATCAGTCTTTTTGTTTGACTGTGGTCTCTATTCTATCAGCAACTCAGAAGATTTTATGCTATTTTGAAACTAAACCACACATCTTAAAAACAAGCAGGCTTCTTTTTACAGGACATAACGTGACTCCCTGTTGGAGTAAGCACTCACAGATGTGAGTAAAGGGTTCGGAAGGTTATGGATATTGTACAAGCACTAAGGCAAAAGCAGGGTAATACCTGTTCTTTTTAGTCCATCCTTTTGCAAGTCCAATTACCCAAGGCTGTTGGCAAATCCCAGCCTGAAGGACTCACAGACATGAAACTCAAGACATAACTAGCCAAAGTGTGATCCTGTTATCTCTGCTGCTCCCTCCCTCTGCGTGCAGCACCAATTTGTTTTATCTTGCACTAAATTACAGCAAATGCTTTGGGCCAAGGCTGTGTCCTACTATGCACTGCTCTAGAAGAATTTTTTGCTTTAACAAAAGCACTACTGGCGTTTGTAACACTGCTGTGAGTATTTTGGAAAGAGACCGGTCACCAGAGAGGATGCCCTTCCCAGAACTGACATGTGGTTTGCACCTTTCTCCTGAGCATTTGGTTGACTCAGTGTTATAAATGATGCAGTTCCTGGCTGTGGCTGCTGATGCTCTCTACCTGCCTGCAGTGCTTAAATGAACCCTACTGTACAGAGAGCAAATTCGTGGTGAGGTGGGATGCTGCACTCACCGTAGGCCTGTCAGTGTTTAAGAGGCATTTGGACAATGCCCTTAATAACATGATTGAACTTGGTCAGCCCTGAATTGGTCAGGCGGTTGGACTTGATGACTGTTCTAAGTCCCTTCCAACTGCAATAGTCTATTCTATTCTATACATGCGCAGGGAAAGCACAGCCTGCCTACCCGGTGGGTAGCCTTGGCAGGAATACTCTGGTGTGGACCAGCTCCTGGTGGGAATGGGAGGGGAAAGGCTGGGAAGGGATCCCCTCCTCCTTTGCCGGCAAAGGATATCCTCCTCACTGGGACATTTTGGTGGAGTAGACCTGGGGCAAGGGCAAGGGCAAATCATGAGCCCTCCTGCTGTGCCTTGTCTCCTGCAGCTTGGCCACAGCTCACAGTTCCCTACATCTGTCCCTGGGTGTCAGAAGCCAGAGGGTCTTTGGCGCCAGTGTGATTGACACCCAGCACAGTGCTGTCAGGGCAGAAACAGAGATAAGGTTGAAAGCCCATGTCTTCCAGGTACTGCCCTGGGGCCACTACTCTTTGTGGCTTGGGTGCAGCCATCTGCATAAATCATTCAGGCTCTTATTTTCCAAAGTATGAAAAAATTTCTATCTTAGTCCCAAGACTTGTTGTCACTTGGCTATGGCTTCTCTGGCAGCCAGCCGGGGAGAGGAGTCCTGTGTTATGCACTGCGGTGAGGGCAGAGTAACCGGCTCCGCTGACACCTCCCTCTGTAGGCTGGCAAGGATTGAGTTTGAAGGGAAAAAATTAGGACAAACTTGCTGACCACCACCTGACTTCAGCTGGTGTGCTAAGGTGGCTCGAGGCTATTGCAAGCAGAGGGACAAAGAGCTGTAAATGGCTTCTTGTCCCCCTCCCCTTTCTTCCAGATAACCATCTCCAACACCACTCTGAGATTCAGAAATCATAAGCCAAAGTCAGTGGTGTAAAAACATCCTGAAATTTAAACAAAAAGATCTAGCTTTTCTTTGCTGGCTGGCATGTGAGCAACTTTATGGCTCAAGTTTTGTTGCCATTTTTCACAATTGCAAGGGACAGGGTTATTTTTTGGTTTCTTCATAAAGCTGAGGTCCTCAGGCAGCCAAATCAAGTGATTCCAAGAGCTGGAACTTTAAGGAAAGCACCAAATATTATGGAAGCTTAAAATTGCAAGACCTGGAAGTCTCACAGAGTCTCAGCCAAGGAGAGAGTTTAACTTAAAAACTGAGTAAATGACAAAGACCTACATTACCTAATGCATATGGAAAAGTGCAATAAAATTGTGAGCCATTTCTATTCTTTTGTTAGTGATAGAGTCCTGTAGCAGTTTCCGGGACTGCAAAAACATCCTAATAAATATCCAGTGTTTCCTCAAGTTGAATGAATCGCAGAAACACTGCTAGCCTTGAATAGGTTTAGCGTTCACATCAACTGCTCAATAGAAAAGTCAGCTGGATCATGGTGCAGCTAGAAACGGGTTGTAAATCACAGTTACAGACCATACAGACAGCTACCGGTACAGACAGCTATTTAACAACGTCACCAACAATAAGTTTCCTTCAAGATGGAAGCAAAGCCTTCATCCACAACAGAAAATGAATGGGTCAACCAAAGGAAAGGCCGCACCCTCTCACTAGAGATGATGTGAGTGAGAGAAGTTTAGGAAAGCCTTGGTGGGACAAGAAATAACCCTAGGGACCTGGCAGGTGTTTCTGCTGCCCCTCATCAAATTTAGAAGCAAAACTGCAGTATGCAATGCCATGCACAGGAGACACGTCGTCAGGCTGCCTGGTGATGGGAAGCTCTCCTGTAGGACTGATGATTCCCCTCAACCACCCATCGTCCAGTTCCTTGCTGGGAGCAGTTGAACTTGCCCAGGCTGGTACCGAAAATATCGCCTCACAGCAGCCTTAACTGCTGTGGTATAAGCCAGGGCTCCGTGGGACTGCAGGAAGAGAAAAAAACTGGAGCAGTAAATTATCTAATGGTAATCAGTAAGATTATGCTGGTATCACTGGGCTGCCCAGAAGGTCTAATTTGGATTGCAGTATTTGAGACCAACTTTGGAGGCTCCTCGGGAGAGTTGTCTTTTTTGTACAGATACTAAGAAGAAGACAAATGCTTTTTGGCAAGAATGTCACGTCTTTTCAGCATTTCCTTTCAAATGCTGTAATGACACAGGGTGAACCTTGGGAGAAGTGGTAGGTTGAGCCTTTTGCTGTTTCAGCTAAATCGGGACAATTGTGGGACATGAGATTCCTGAGGGCGATGGGAATTGGTGGAGGAAGTCCTTCGCTGGGTAAGAGGCAGCCCTTTCCTCCGAGGCCAAAGCAGGAGCATGAGCTACAAGGCAGGAAGCAACACCAGTGGTCGCCCGCTTTCCTGAGAGACCTGTCAGGCCCGGGTCAAGGCAGGGGGACCCGGAGGAGGAAACACGGATGAGTTGCTGCTGGAGGATCCAGCAGGAAAACGCAGAAGGAGGGGATCACAGGCAGGGATGCCAGCTCCTACAGAATGCAAGACCAGAGGATGGGTGCACGGGCAAGGAGCAGAAGGCTTGGCGTGGCCGAGCAAGAGGGACGTGGGCCATGGTGGGACCTCCTTCCTGCCCAACCCAGGGGAAGGCTGCGAGAGCGGGAGCAAGCACGAAGGCTGCCAAAACTGCACTAAATTGGAAGGGCTTTCAAAGAACCGGGGGGGGGGGGATGTGGGGTAAAAAAAAGAGAAGTGGCCGAGGTACTTGGTGGGGCGAGCGTGTGTGTCCGTGCAGCCTGCCTTCTTCATTTGCCCATCTCCTGCTCACTCCCCACTAGGTGCCAGTATAGGAGCACATCACTGTACACACACACCGAGGAGGGAGAAAACAGCCAGCACATTAAGACTTTGCAGATATATACATATACACATATATATGTATAGTGTTCTCAGTTTACGCTTAATTCTGAATATACAATATACAATACTCATGGGGACACCAGTAGCGTCTAAAGTCATACCCGTAGGCAATATTGCTATTAAATTGGTAGGTGCAGCAGGACACAGGGCACCAGGCTGCTGTAGCCTTCGGGTGGTCCCCACTGTCTCTGGGCACTGCAAGCCCCAAACAGCCTGGCAGGGACAAAGCCTGCCTGCTCCCATCCGGCTGGAAAGCAACCGCATCGCCTGCCCGTACTTGCTGCTGGAAAAATATTTAATTGTCAAATTGTGAGTTTTATCAGAAAACAACAAACAAGTTTGTGATTTTATATTTTTTTTAATTAAATCCACCTGGCAATGGGCATAGGTAAACTCCTACTGAGTATAAATAATTTTATAAATTGCTTCTGCACTTTACTGTAGGTGCATTTACAGGATGACACTTGGGATGGAGGATGCCTGGTGGGTACCTGAGCAAGCCTCAGAACTGAGTCACATGGTCACAAAATACCCACGTTTCGGGTACTTTGCAAGTTTTTCTGGAAGAAAACTGTCACTGCATACCCTGCATACCACCTCTGCGTGTACTCTGCACTGCAGATTTAGGTAAAAAATTAAGGGACTAAACAGTGAATAAAGTAATAAGCAGGACAATACTCTGTTACAGACCACCATGGGAACAAACAGTTTGACGAAGCTCTGATGCTTGTCAAGTCTTAAATCTTTCTGAGAAGAGGTTAAGTCCCTTGCCTTGGTTTCTCTGTTACCTGTGCCAAAATAAATAGAATGTGCTCAACTGAAGAAAACAAATACTTGAAAATAACGAAAAATCAGTAGTTCCCTTGTTATTTGGTAGCAGGTATACAGATCTAATCTGACAGACCGTATTGAAAGTGTAAACTGAATGCTTGCACACATGTATTAGTAATGTCAAGATGAAATGTTAGCTTAAATCTTATCAATTCAGTTTATAGGACGGGGAGGAATTACTGAAGTATATTTTACCTGCAACCCTCCCCCTCTCCCCCCCATTTTGGAAAGGGCGGCTTTCAATACAGTGCGTATTTGTGTGTGTTTAAAAACCTTTGGATTTCAGGTACCCTTCTTCATTACCGTGAAGGTTTTAGTATTGCCTCAACCTGTCAGCCTCTCTAGTCAGGAAGAAATACAAACAGCAAACCTATTTGCATGGAGAAATTTAAAGGAGTCTTTCATTCTTGGCCTGATATCGTTATTCCCATGGGCAGAGGACAAAGAAATATACAGCTAAGGAACAATTTCACATAAAAAATACATCCCTTTGTCCAAAAGCCCTGCGATGTGTCATGCTGTTATGGAGCGCGTACAGGAACTGCCTCTGCCCTTTTGTACAGAGCTGGCCTTTAGGCTCCATGCAGTCTGCGGCCACTGGCCCCACTCATCTGAGGGAACTATGAATTTAAAGAGATTCCCAGCTTTCGTTTTCCAAATGTCTGTATTTCTAGCCCTTTTCCACAGCAAATGGAAATATCTTAGGGAAGACAGTTTTTCTTCTTTGCTAGAACTAAAAGAAAAAAAAAAAAAAAAGAGTAAAATGCAGTCCTCCATGGCTGCAACATGGGCAAGGAAGGATGTAGTGATACAGGGACGGAGACAAGTCTTGCCCCGGTAGGTCTGTTCTGCCCTCCAGCAGCCCAGGAGGCCTCCAGCAGTGGTCAGTACAAGCTGCTTTGGGGGTAAGTACAAGATGAACACATTTTTACTGCTCCACTGTTTAAACTGAGGGAATGGCTTGCAAGACTGCAAACATGAGAGGGGAAATCTGTCCTATTATTTCTGGAGCAGCATCCTTTCTGAAGTGTGTAAGTCATCAGAACAGAATGAATCCAGTGATGAGTATTTTCAGCAATGAAAAAAAAATGAGTCACCAGAAGATTCAATTTGGAAGGAGTCTCAAGAAGGGACAGGACCTTATTTTTGAGAGTCTAGGCTGTCTTGCACTCTCTTCAGGTGGCTGGTCATGGCAGAGGCTGGTTTGTCACCTGGGAAGAGGGTGTGCAGTATGGTGTGCCAATGGACAGAAAGCCAGAGAGACTTGAATGTGTCATCTGCATTTCCAAGACTGGGTTGTCCAAAATGACCCAGTGGAGCTCAGGTTTTCTCTGTGGGACGCAGAGCTGATGAGGGTCTGGGTGCAGCTGATGGTGGTGTTGGCGAGGAGCCGAGCTCTCCCAGGTTCTCTCCGCCATGTAAAGAACATGGAAATGGCTGCACCATCCCTCGGCATTGTGCAGGACAGCTCTTCTTCTGTGCCTCTTGGGGAAGGGTGGCCCAGGTCCATTATTGCTGTGATTGTCACAGAGCCGGCACTGACAAAACTTCAGAGAGCCCTGGCTTACCTGGGGAGGTGCAGATGACAGGTATGCACATTGCTTAACTGCAGGCACTTAATTTGGGTGGCTAATTTAGGAGGATTATTGTCCCTGATTAAGAAGGGCTTTTCTCCTAAGGCTCCCTATCTCATCATGCTGGGGATTTAAGTTATATGGATGCTCCCTGTCTTGATACTCAGGGAACATAAGGAGTGTCACCATCACAGTTATCTCTTCTTCCAGATCTCCACCAAACTGGAGGCTCACAGAGTATACTTCCCACTTTATAAACAGCGCAGGAAAGTTTCTGAACTTTTTGTAACCAGGTTTATCTGATTTGGAGCCCTTTGTTTCAGTGAAGCTTAGCAATCCACTAGTCTTACTTGTATCAATTATTTCCCAAAGAAGAGCTGTTTTGAGTGCCAGGGAGTCATCCTTTTTGTGAAGAGGATGACTAGGTTATTGGAGGCTATTGGAGTCTCCAACCTCGCTTAATGGAAACAAAATGTCCTGTGGGAGCAGCTTAGCTCAAGGTACCTATAACCAGCTGTTGATGCGTGGAAGCACCTGAGATGTGAATATTAATATTACCATATCTGTTGCTGTTTATAACGGACAGCACTGCCTTTGCCACTGCCTTTGCCACTTTTTCCATCTCCTTTGGTGTTTCTTGTCCTCCTTGGGAACGCGCTCTGCTCTCTGTGGCTGACTTGGTTCTGTGCTCCTGTGGTGGGCCAGGCACAAGCTCTCCCTCTAATCCACTCTTGGGAAATGGCATTACCCTTTGTGTATGTGTGTGCGTGAACACCCTACCCTGGAATTTTCATAGAATAGAAAATGGGCTAAATCAATTAGTGCAAAACAAACTGCTATTGGTTTTGCATGAATCTATTTGCAAGATAAGAATTATCTTCATTCCTCCCCCATGAACAATAACTGACAACATTACACCCCTTCTCAAATGCTTTTTGATAGGTTAATGGGCCCATTTTGAGAGCATATAATTGCAGCAGTTTTGGTTCAAGAGCTGATGTGATGGATTACGTCCCTCTTGATGCTTGAGGTTGGGATACAATACAGAGAGACTGCCTGGACCCTCTGGTGCCAGAGGGCTTAACACGGTATTGACAGGGCTATGCATATTAAATCCAGATCAACCTTCTGAATGAACGCAGGCACATCTGAACTTACACGGCTGGAAATCTCCTTGCACAGTCTTAAAGGAGTTATTTTTAGTAAAGGTTGTTGAAAAAAAGAAAGAAAAAAGCTCATACCCCTCCTTACTGCTGAGATATGAGCTGAAGGAAACTCTCCTGTCAGATCTGTTTCATATATGTTACAAGAGCAGCAAAACAGAAAAGTTCAGCAGGGCATTATTTTATTTTCCTTTTTTTTTAAAAAAAAAAAAATTCTTTTAAATTTATGGGATCTGACAAACCAGTCTGGAGGGTGCCAAGTCCAAAGTCGTCTAGCGGTATCCCACAACATTGGGTGATAGCTACTGATTAGTTTGGCGGAAATGGTTTCCCGATGCTCTGCAAATGAAAATTAAACTCTGGGGCTGTCTTGGAAAAAAAAAAAACAACACAGCAGCATTTCTCACTTTAGAGGTCCATGCCGGGCAGCACCGCTCTCCCAGGCTCAGCCTGGATAACTCTGCTGGGTAACTGCACTTGCTGACTCTTCCCTTTGGAACGAGCCAGGCTCTTCCCAGAGCCAGGTACGAAGCAATGCAAGGTGGGGCGGGCAATACTTTCTCCTTCTTGCACTACTGCCAATTTCCAAAGAAATTAACTTTTTTTCTTTCCATTAGTTGTAAACTGCACTGGGAAGTTAAAAGCAATTGAAAGCATATAAATGAGAAAGTAGCTAAGACAGTCTTTCATCTTGCAAGCCCCTATGGCATTGAGCACGATTGTTGTTGAGAGACCTGATATTACATCCTACTGGTCCTGGTACAAAGCTCCCCAAATCTGTCAGCAAAGTTTTCATTCCTGCCTGACCCCTTCCTATGTGGCCCTTCATGAACACACTGGAGAGTTTGATGGAAGTCCAACTTATGTTAAGGGAATTGTTTTAATGGTTTTCCAATAGGTGTTGAGTGGCATTTTCCCATTTCATGAATTCTTCAGACAATCTGGTTTGCTTGTCTTTTTGTAGCAGATTCCCACTGGAACCAAGTCCATTTTCTAACGACACTCTTCCCTACTGAAAAGAAATCTTGATTCGGATATAGCATAAAGTAATTTGCAGACATGTGTCCATTTCAAGAACTTTTTCGTCAAGAGTAAGAGATCAAGTCCTCCTTAGAGCCCACTCCTAGGAGTTGACAGAAACAGGTTCAAGAACTCAAGAAACCTGGGGTTTAGAGGTTTTTGAAATATGGGTTTCTCTCACATCCCAGTCCAATTCCCTTGACTCTTGGCAGTTTTGGGGTAGGTGACTGTCTGTTGGCTCATCTTCAAGGCCCTCCTTGTATTCCATGACAGAAGCCCAAATTTCAGAACTTCAGAATTATTAGCAAAATTAAATCAGTTGTTTTCAGTTATGTCTCATGTGTATCATTAATCAGTATGGAGGTGGAAAATGCGCTGGGGCCTTGCAGTATGCTAGCCCAAACCATGATGGTATTCATGATTCATGATTTTTTTATATTAAATATACGAAAGTCTTTCAGGAGAAAAGAAAGGTCAATTTCAGGAAGGGGAAAACACTGAGGCCAGTTATTTCTGGGCTACAAAAACAAGATTGTCAACAATTCTCCTGAAAATTTATTTTCAGAAGCTGTGAATCAGTTTTCCAGTAGAAACATATAAAATAGTGAAAGACTATCCACTCCTCCCCCCCCCCCCCNCCCCGCCCCTTGCCCCCTTCAATTTCCTTTAATAGGGGTTATTTGAATCCCTGTTTGCCTAGTGGGACTTTCCAGCTTACAAAATCCTGGAGAGTACATACCAGAGGAAGCCATGCCACTTCTTGCTCTATAGCATTTCAGGGAGTAGTCAAAAGTGGGAAATTCTAAAAATGTTTATGAAAACTTTTGTTTCAGTTTTATATGGTCCTTTTCCATCCAGACCTTCTGACATTAACGCAGGAGTTTCACTTCTCTCTAACCTGTTCTGCTGCTGCTTATGATCTCCAAAGTCACACTTGAAGAAATTAATCTTCCCGCAGATGCCAGCTGTGTGATCTCGGACAGTGCAAAGGTTTGTTTGATTATTTGCACCGACATTAAGGGGTGAAAGTCCTCTTTGGGGGACATGGGAAATGGTCCTCTGCAATGGAGAGTCCTTGACCTTGCTCAGATGCAATAAGATAGTCTTATTTGCTGTTTGGTTTGAAGAAATGATATAGTCCTTTTTACCCATAGCCAGTAGTAGGCAATAATGGCTCCTACTGTGGCTTAATGGTTCAGATCTGCAAGATACATATGCTCGAGTTTGATGTATTAAAACAACACTCTCCTGGATGACTCCTCACCTTGTGGGGTGGGACATGTGAGGCTATTCTCATGGGTGAAGTATATATGGTATACAACTAATTAAAAATCAACTTTTGGGCAAAGGCTGCCTTGCTTTCTGTGTTAAGGTGGGACCAGTTGAGAGAATCTGCTGCTGTTACTTTGCTGCTCTCCATGCCATCCCTTCCTCTAGGATTTTTCAGTAGTTCTACTGCGTGCTATTTTATTTTCATTGAAAACTAAAGTTCTCACCCAAACCTTGGCTGATGGTACACTGCCTCTCTCTTGCAGAGCTGTGAAGTTTGCTGCTGGTTGCCTAATTTGAGAGATCTCCAATGACTGAGACCTTACAGACTCTCCCAGCAGCCTATTCTCATTCTCATTATCCTACCTCATGTCTGTTTTGAATCTTCTTGGTGAGTGTTTAACCCATTACTTGTATATGATAAAGTAATGTAATATTCCATCTCTCTTTGCAGCTTCTTTTTTATGTATGTATTTGAAGATTGTTGCCCTTTTTCCTCTCCTCACAGATCTTCTTTTCCCCCCTCAGCTCATGCAGCTTTCCTTCGCTGATCCGTGCTTTCAGGATCTCTGACCATTCTTGGTCCTGCACTCTCTGGAGTTGCTCCACATTTTTCTTTAAGGGTAACACCCAAAACTCAGCATACTACTCCTGGCAAGCACTTCCTATGTCTTTTAGGCTACAATTCTCTTATAGATCATAGAGCGGTACTTGGACTTTATTGTGATAGGTCTGCCCCTTCGTCTCCTAAGTTTATTAGATGGCCAGGGTAATTCCTTTAAACATGTAGCATTTATTTCCTAGCTTGGGTTTTACTAAATGCCTAGCATCCAGTTTCAGTTCTGCTAACCATAAACTCACAGGACATGCTTGCTAGCTCTTTGATTCTGTATCTAAAGAAAGCAGGGGTGATAAAGGGCCATTGCTCTGGAGATTTTAGTATTTGTTGAGTTAAACATTGCTGAGCAGCTTAGGATCCCCACCCTCATCATGAATGAATCTGGAAGGAATGAGTTTGAAGTCTTGCTCTGGTTGACTATAAACCTTTATTATACGTGGGATGTTCCTTGCGGAGAGGGGGAGGCAGTTGCCTCCCAAACGAAATAAGCAGAATTCATCAGCTTACTCACTGCCCCACCAAGCAGGGCGTGATGGGAGTAATTCAGGGTGCCTGGCACCTGCTGGAGCAGGGAGGCTGGCTGGCAACCATAAACCCACAATCAACCTTGATGACTGCCCTCAGTGCAGACTGTAAATAACAAAGGCATTTATTTTATTTTTCCTACGGGGATGGGAACAGCGGTGAGAGTACACAGAAGGAATTAAAACCACCATCTTGCTGCAAACAGGTGGTGGCATGCCCTCGGCTGTCACCACTGCCGATCTGTTTCTGAGCGTTTCCTAACAATTTGTACTCAAGCAGAGCTGGCTTACGTCTTCTCCCCTTACCTTGCCCTCACTGCAAGAAGCAATGGGTATACGAGCAAATCTTCACAGAAAAAAAAAAAGAAGCAGAAAATTGCTGAGACTGAGGATAAACACCTAAATGCTGTTGACTGCCTAAGACCAACTCCTGCTGACCCCTCCTTTCCATTTTTAGCCCCCTTTCACAGCTATATCAAGGGATACAACCATGGATGTCTTCACAACTTTGTTGAAATTTTACTTTACCTTTAACTTTGTTTTTATGACATGTTCCTGTAACTGGTGCTTTTTTCCCAGTTTAACCCATTAGCCAGGATCCATAGTGTCTTTTTTTTCAGCCGCAAGGGGCGTGTACTTGAGCTATAGGCAAATAATCCCCAGTCAGTGAGTACAAATGTTATCATAAAATGCTCATCAAAGAAGTCACCCATGCAACATCATCATCACAGTTGGAAATCTCTGGTCCTGACAGAAATTACTGGAGTCCCACAGCTGCAAGAGAGAGGGCGAGAGGGGCTATGACTGTGTTGCTGGGACCTAGTGCCTAGTCTTGTGAGAGGTTTGGTCACCCAGCCGTACTGGGCTGAATCACCCCATTTCTTCTAAACTTGGAAAGTAGGTTGAGTGGTCCTTTTTGGTCCTTGCATGGACAGTGATTAGAAATCCCAGCTGCTGCAGATGCAAGCTAAGGAGTAAAGGTCATCAACTCTGGAAATGCTGGACCACAGTAACCCAGGGGCTACAGGCTCAGACTCCATTGGCTCTACGGATGGGTACTGAAGGTTTCAAACTGTTTGTGTGCTTTATTTTTCAAAGCTGATATTCTGGAGCAATTCCAACACTGAGTTTAATTCAAAGTCGTTGGATGGACAAAGGAGGAAAGCCTTTAACTCTGAGGCTGTTAATTGTACATTTTTATATACGGTACATTGTTTCTCAGTGGACAGTCACAGAATTGTAAATTGTCACATACAACTGTCCAGGTCCTAACAGGAATATCTGACAGCTAAATGACACGAGAGATTGGGACGACAGGGCCCAAGGGCAGAAAATTAAGCCTTCAATTAACTAGAGTTGCTTTCCCTTGATTAGATTTTGAAGAGCTGTGATTTGTATCCCTCTGCTTACCTGCCTGGGTGTGACCAGCCCTGCACTGCAAACTCAGCTCTTCTGGTTAAATGCTTCTGCTCCTACCGTGTTTGGAGTTTGTACTGCAGAATGCAGTAAAAGGCATGATTCATGTTACAATTAAAAAAAAACAAAAACAAATGAAACAACAAGGAAATGTATATAAAATGTGACTGTTTGTAATGGTAGAATTCATGTTTACAAGTACTTTTACAGAGAAGTATTTATCCTCCCATAAAAGAGAGGTGCTAGATGGGTGTACAATGAATTCTCAATTATCCACGAGCAGTTTATCCAGGTTGTGGATTAACTGTGCCGCAAAGGCCCTGACACTTTGCTGGCGCTGTGCACGGGGATCCATCTGTACTCATGTGCTCAAGCACAGTGTTCCAGGATTGAGTCCAAAGCTTTAGCAAACTCTGCGTGGCAACATCTAAGTGTGCCCCGGCTCCAGCAAAATTTATCATTGTGGTTGCAGTGTTGCAAACATACCATGGGTTGCACATTAGCTAATACACCCTCTTGGAGCAGAGTGCAGAAATACCTAAGAGATTGTGCAAATGGCAGGTTGTATCTGGCAAAGCCAGGGCTGAATTAGAGCTAATAAGTCTGGCTAAACTTTAGTTGACTCTATCTGGAGTCAATCACAAAGCTGACCAGTCTTCACTTTCAATATATGCAACGTGCTAAAAGATACACAGGCTGTGTCTAAACTGTGTTCTTGGGAGTGACTCTGTGCTTCCAGCTCTGGATGCCTCTCAGAGTTTGTCCCAAGCACCTATTGATTTGAAACCTGGAAATGTAACAGTCCCTTTCTCCCTCTTTTGTCTTCCTCTGTGCAGGAGAATGGCCCTGCTCCCCAGGTGAGATCCAGCACACAGCAATTAAAACTATGCTAGGTGCACAGCGGATGACAGGGTGCATTTGAAGTGCGCTTGTCACACAGACATAGTTTTCTGGAAATAATCATCTGGCACAAGTGTCATCCATTCTGCCAGCACAATCCAGCATGTTCCACCATGAAGTCCATGACATTGGGGAAGTCCATGAGTGCGGGAGGATTTGACCCAGCAGTTTGCTAAAGCTAAAAACATTTCTGTTTATCTAACTGCTTTAACTTAGCACTTTTCCACCTTTTCTGCTTAAATTCTCCATCTTTATATGGTAATGAAGGAAGTGAATATGTCACAAAAACGTCAGAGGGGAAAAAGCCATAGATGAGTCACTGAAAATATTGATAAGATCACTGATATGGAGCTGATCCATAGCTTCCAGCCTTCCTGTTTTTCTATGCCCACTCCTCTTGCAGCTTCTCAGGCCCAGCTATGCCCCTCCTTGGTGTTCGGAGGGGGACCAGAGGGATTTCTTCACCTCCCCGTAGCGAGGACATATGCCAGAGTCGCAGAGTCCCTTCCTCGCCGTGCCAGGATGTCACAAAGTCTTTAGCACCTACAACAACCCCTGACAATCCTCAGAGCTACTTATAGCAGCAACCAAAATGTCTTATCACACCCCTGCCTTGGTGACAAATTAAAACTGCAATTTGATTATTGACGTCTTTCCAAATAAAGGGCTGGATCTCGCTTCCCCTGCCCCTGATTGCAAAACTGGACTTGACTTCAGTGGAAGCAGATCTGGCCTCGGGGTATATTTAGAGAAAGTAAGTAGCAGCTATTTTCCCAGTGTTTATTTTACATTTCAGGTTCAGGCATTTGTAAGTGTGGTTTCGGCTGGACTTTGTATAGCTGGGGTTGTGACTAACAATAATAACAGGCGAAGTTGTGACTTTGCCCCAGCCCCGGAACAAGAGGCCGCCCTGTCCCCAGAGTCATGCAGAAGGCACACGGTGACTCACGCCCTCGTAATCCCTCTGCTGGGTTTCCCCTCACTCCGCAGGAAAGGAACTTTTTTTTCCCCTTCCTATACTTGGCACTGCGCATGGCCCCAGCCATGCTGGACCCATAGCCGTGAAATGTGCCGAGAGTGTGACTGCACCGAAACCCACAGGTCAGAGGGTTTAGCACCCGAGGGAAGGTAAGCAGTGGTGTTTAGCGGGAAACTAGGCTCCATTTTATTCTGCCTGCAGCACAAACCAAACATGCTTCACGATCGAAGGCAGCATGTTGCAGTAAGGGCTCCATTCTGCCGCATTCCCCAGCACAGGTCCCCACAAAATGCATAGCCTGAGCAATGACTTCAAGGTGCACTGTGATTTCCATCCACTCCCTTAGTTTCCATGTGATGGTGCAAGTTCTGTATATTGGTCAACTCAAACCCAATGTGTCACTGGGCCTTTCTTCTCTAGCAATCTCACGCATCAGCCTTATTCATTCATTAATTAAGCTATCTCCTTCCTTGCAGAGGTACTGTCCTCAGGTGATGCTGTCCAACAGGTCCTAACACATGCTGGCTTCTTGTGAGGTTATGGCCCTGGAGCATTCATGTAAGGGCAATCTGGACAGTATCTGTGTGACTAGTGATGGTGAGAGACTTGGAAAACTTCTGGATATTTTGAAAGCTTCTGTCGAGGCAGCCTGGCTGTGTCATTCCTCTGTGTCATGTTCAGAGCACCCGAACTTAATTATGGTTGCCTGGACATCAGATAAAAAGGAGTTTCTTGGACACAGCTTTCTTCCAAGCAAGGACATGGTAGTGGAGCATCCCCTTCTTTCATGCCTTCCAGTGCTCATCAGATACACTTTTGTCTCTGATGGATTCATATTTAGGGAACTGCCTTTGCAGTTGGATTGTATTACTTCCAAAGTTTGGGGACCTCTGTGCTAATGGATAGCTAGCTTTGGGGGGCACCTGTATTTTACTTACTTTAAAGTTCCATGCTTTCTCACCAAAATCTACATGGGCTCATCAAGTGACACAGTCTTGAAGGGCCACATGGAGGTCTTTCACCAGGTACACCCGTGCGTTCAAGATAGCACAGCACTTCCAGGAGATCAGCTTCTCTCACGACTGAAGACCAATCAAGATTGGGGCCAAATCTAATCAAAGAAGATAAGGCTTTTTGGAAAATATTCAGCTGTCGTCCCTTGAGATAAAAATTTTGATTGTTTTGAACATTTAGTTTGCTTCTTAGAATGCTTACTTATGCTAAACTCTCACCATCGCATAGTTCAGAAATTATGCCTCTACTGTTGCTGGTCAGCTAGGAAACGTAATCAGTCGGACAGAGGATATCTCTACCGTGCAATCACAGCAGTGACCACTGTGGCATGTGTATACCTGAGATAGCTACATAACCCTGAAACCCCATTTTGATACCTGCATGCAAGAGGCAAAAGTAGCCCTTATGTGGCTAGCAAACCCCTCACTGCCCGCTTAAGCTGCTCCCCGCATCCAAGCAAGCAAAACTACCTCGAGAAACCCTACTCTACCTCACTGACTAGGTATGTGCATGGTTCATGTATTGGTGGTCTGTGCTGCAGCTCAGCAGTGGGTACCCGGTGATTATGGTTTCAGTACGAAATGTTCACCCGCTAGCGCAGGACACGGTCATCTTTTCTCAGCCATGCCACCAATGTGCAAATGCATCATCCCTGTCCTTCACACCCATTGCTGACTTCCCACACAGCTTCAGCTCAGTCTCTGAAACAAAGCTTGCCGACTCCACTCTTAGAGCAAGGGCATACTTCTTCAATCTTCTCTCCAAAAAAGGTAACAATGTGCACATTTGGGAAAATACCTATAATCTAAATCCCTAGGACTAACTAATTCAGTGTAGTGGATCATACAGAAATACTTTGAAAGTCCTTGAACACTGCGTACGTGGGAATTGACTGGGGGATTGTTCTTGTGCCGTCACCCTGAGTAGGTGTAGGCTTTTTTTCCATCCAAAAAAATTGACTATGTAGCCTGTCAGAACTGCGACCAGACTGCAAGTAAAAAACATTCCCAAGGTTTGTGGTTAACTCTCATGGGAAACCAATGGTGTTACGTACTAAAATCAATTTAAACAAACAAAAAAAAAGTCCCAAATAAACGTCCCTGAAGTCCACAACTTCGAAGTGACTTTGTGTGAAAACTTTTCATGGCCCAGGCGCCCTTGGCTGCCCATTTTGTGCTCAGACCGCATCTTCCCCAATGCAAGAACCACCCTGCGGTCCCCACTGCCCGAGGGGAGCTGGGGGGACGGTGGGCTCTGGCGGGGGCAGCTGGTGGAGGGGCTGCAGCTCTCCAGCAGCGCCGGCGCTGTGAGAGCCGCCCCAGCTCTGCTGCTGAGGGCACTGTTGGCTCACGGCGCATGTTATCTCCTTTCGGAGCTCCTTCTCCCAGTACATAAACAAATTTGTTTTTGTTTAAAGACTTTCCCACACGAGTGTCTGCCAAGTTCAGAGGACTGCTCTTTGAGATTGATCTTGAATTTTTTTGGAACGGGAGATGAGATTATATAATAAATTCAGTTAGTCTCAGTGAGGCAGTTGGGAGATGCTGTTTCAGACTGCAACGTAACAGCCAAATGGATTAAGAGAAATAAAAGAATCCACAGAGTGTAAGTGGGGAAGGAACTCGATTTTCAATTTAGTGAGTCTAATTTGGAAAGAGATTCACAGAGGAATCATCTACACACCATAGAATGGATGAAGCATTCTCAAAACAGTAAACCTGGATGGATTCATTTCTCTTAGAATAAGCAGCATGCCTTTTTTTACTACACAGCTTGTTGTACGTCTTGTTGTGTATTTATCATACAGGGGCTTTCACGTAATAGTTAGCTGGTGATTTAGAGAACTATCACTGGGTTTATTGCTGTGACAATGTTGAAATTCCTGTTGTTTGCCAAGTAGCTAGGCATCCTCATACTTTTGTCCAGTTCAAGTCTTGGTTTTCTAAATAATTAAATGTCCAGTTCACGTCTTGGACTTCTAAATAATTAAATACCCCAACTGCAGCAGTTAAAAAGAGAAGTGCAAGGGAAAGAGATTCCTTTGTCCGTTGAAAATTTTTGATTTCCACATGGTGCAGAAATTTTTCAATTTTAGCTCAGTAATGCAAAATTTTCAGAGAAATTGAAGTTCAAAAGCACTGTGCAGCTGAGCAGCTGGCCTGACACTGGGACCGCACGGAGGCAGGCAGGCTGCATGCCGGCAGGGCTGGCTGCCCACCGTGGGTTGTCTCGGTGGTTTTGGTGGAATTGATGCAGTCGGCCAATACAGTCGGCAGAACTAGTGTTTTCTCATGGAAATGCTGCTGGCAGTGAGACTGAAACGGGAGGGAGAGCTGTTAGAGCAGCATCCCCAAGAGAGAGAAAACTGCTCATGTACTCTCTAACCCATCTCTAACCGTCCTGAGTAGTGTCTCTGATGGCCAGTGAGGGTAGGTATTTCTCTGCAGTGGGAGAAACTATGACAAAATGTACAGACAATACCAAAACTGCAACATTTCTTGGCTATCCTCCTGTCTCCTTCGTGCTGCCTTAGCGTTTTGCCCATAACCGGTTCATCCTCTCATCTGTAAAGCACACAGAGAATTAGTACAGCAGCAGTAGTGGCAGGAGGGGGGCTTGGTCTTAGGAAGTAGTCCTCTATAAAAAAATACAATAAAAAAATATAGTAATCATTATGGTACCATCTAAGAGGCCCACGGGAAAATAAATTCATATTATATTCTGAGAATTCAGTAAACTGTATTTGTGTATTGAACAGGGAACTGCATCAGTTTTACAGTTGCCTCACAGTTAGTCATTTCTTAAAATAGCACTTGATTCCGACTACAGAAACTGTAGAGACTCTTGGGAGATAAAAGATCTTCCAAAAACAATTTATGGACCATATAACAAGTGGTCTTTGTCAAATGTGTAGCTCAAGTTTTGAGAGAGATAATTTCAAGTTTTCTCCTCTTTCCTACAAAACTGAGCTTGTTTTCATTTATGTAAGGTCTTTAATTCTTACTGCTGGTACAGGCTAGAAAGTGTTCAGAGCTTGTTTCTTTTATTAATTAACTTTTTTCCCATTGGATTTTAAGTTTTCCATATAAACTTAAAAAAATGCAGCTGTATTCTGAAAGATAAAAATGAAGACGTGTTCATTACATGAAACTCCCATTTACTATGGTTTCCCTTAGTGGGAGAAGTGGTTTGACATGAATGTGACAGTGACACCTCCCCTTTTTACCTACAAAAAAAAAAAAGACATTTATTTTTCAAGATGGATGGAAAGGTGTTTTCTGGCCACCAGGTATCCTAATAGCGATGCGGTGACTGGAGAGGCAGGAAGTGGGGAGGAAGGACAAGGAAGGCAATCCACCTGAGAAGATACCAACATCCGTGCTATCACTATAGCAAATTATCTCTCCTCAGATCTCCTTTCCCCCAGGGTCATGCTGGGTCTCACCTCTTCCACGGTTAAATATCCCAACTTCAGAGCATGCCAGCTGCCTTCAGCTCTGATACCACAGCCCTTACTAAACTGTAGAGAAACTTTATGTTCTTTCGAGCATCTGCAGTCCCATCCATAGGCCAGGAGTTTTCCGCCACTCCACCTGCCTCTCCTGACCCACTGCTGGGCTCCCACTGAGGCAATGGGGTTTGCTGCCCCGGCTGGATGCATGGCAGAGCCTGTCATACCCTGCAGATGCTGCCACAGGATGGGTCCAAGTCCTCATGCTCCTGCTGATCTTCATCTACCACCAGGCTCAGACACACCATTCCTCAGGTAGAGACACCTTCTTCCCACATCTGAAAAGTGAGCAAAAAAGGCTCCTGGGAAACCTCAGAGGATTTATACATTTACGTCCTTCAGGATGTAGGGTTGATTACTCAGGAGGTGGTTTTTACTTTCTTCTGAGTCAGTGCTGAACAAATAACTGGTCCGGCACATCATTAGGAGGGACTGTGGTACTCTGGTGCTGCCTTTCGTATGAGTCTTAAATCAGAGGTCCTGACCTCAGGCAAAACCATTTTCTCAGGCAAAACCAGTCTGGTCCTGAGAAACTTGCCGAGCAGCAAATGCAGCCAGCCATGCTTATCTTCCACAGCTTCGCCTGGTTATGTTAGCCATACCTTCTGTCTTTAGCTGCTCTGTGGTGTCGCCGAGCATTTTAAACAGGGGGGACAAAGTTCATTTGGGAGGAGGGTACCCCTGTGCTATATAGTCCATAGTTTCCTCTTATGGATGTTTTCAAGATTACTTAAATCAGTCAGCTTCTGTGAGACTCTTACATGAGGGCTCATACCAGACAAATGCAATGTGAAAACTAGGGTTAGTGTTAGGAAGAATGGGTCTGTGCTGCTTTATAAAAAACTGGGGGACAACTTCTGCTCTGTCACTTCACAGAGGGGGAGAAAAGTGCTTTCTCCAGTTATTAAGTATTATTTACACTGAATGGCCAAGGCAGGTAGCCCTGTGCTTGCTTCTTTTTGTAATGAGACGCTTCTGCTTCCTTTAGATGCATTAATTTATCTGGAAACTGCTAACAAATACATAGAAAATCTGAAAAGCAAGACAGGCGATGAACTCCTTTCCACTTTTGACCTTTTTTGTTTGGTTAGAGAAAATATTTTAGAGCATCTGTTTCCCAAATTGCAAGCCAATCTGCTCCAGTTGTAAAAACTTACTGTGTTATGCATCATCCCCTGGAATCAGAGCTAATGAAACTTGACACAATAATACGATTAAATACAGCCCCAATGAATAAAACTGTTGCCTTTCTCAGAATGGTTACTCCAAGAAAACAAAGACTAAAAGTTCATGCCCCAGTATTCTTCTGAACCCTCTACAACAGGAATGTTCAGAAGATGCTTTTAAAGATCATTCCTGCTTCCTGAGCAGCACTTGTACTGCAGAGACCCACAGACAGGATCAGACAATACTGCAGTGTCATGAAAAGGCACTTCCAGAGGAATTTACATCCTTGCGCGTTTAACTGCCCTCAGAATTTATTAGTTAACAGATCATAACTTCCCACCATCGCTTCTGGAAGTCTCAGTCTTTTGATCATGCCATCATGTTCCTGAAATGCGTAAGAAAATGGAGGCTCTTCATGCCTGCTCGGTTTGATGAGCACAAAGGTCCTGAAGTGATCCAATGCAAACCATCCATCATTTTTGGCCTGCTCACAGTGCAACAGGCTTGTTGTTCAATTAAATGTTATCTGAACTAAATGTCAGGACACCAGGTCTACCTCTCAGAGCCCTCAGAGATACCGCTGAGCAAAATATCTCAGAAGTGACATGATTGAAATCAATGGGGCTGATCCTCCTGCTCTGCTGACGTCCTCGTCCCCAGGGTCCGCTGAATTACATGGAGTTACTACTTATCTGTATGAATGAAACAGGAGGGATGCATCTTTGCTTTGAGGCTATTAGTTAAGCAAAACTGGAATGACACTTACGCTAGCAATGGTGCCACCGCTGGGTATCTCACACAAGAATTTAGTTCTCAAAAACCAGAGATTTAGGTAGCAGTGGGTATTCATGGATTAAAATATTGATTGATCAAACAATTGATTGATTAAACAATTGATTTGACAGCCGCTCTGCAGAGAGGGACTTGAGGGTACTGGTGGATGAAAACTGGACATGAGATGGCAATGTGCACTTGCAGCCCAGAAAGCCAACTGCATCCTGGGCTGCATCAAAAGAAGTGTGGCCAGCACATCCAGGGAGGTGGTTCTGCCCCTCTACTCTGCTTTGCTGAGACCCCACCTGGAGTACTGCATCCAGCTCTGGAGCCCTCAGCACAAGAAGGACGTGCACCTCTTGGACCGGGTCCAGAGGAGGGCCACAAAGATGATCAGAGGGCTGGAACACCTCTCCTATGAGGAAAAGCTGAGAGATTTGGCCTTCTTCAGCCTGGAGAAGAGAAGGTTCCAGGGGGAACATATTGCAGCCTTTCAATACTTAAAGGGGGCTTATAAGAAAGATAGAGAAACACTTTCTACCAGGGCCTGTAGTGACAGGACAAGGGGCAACGTTTTTAAACTGAAAGATGGTAGGTTTGGATTGGAGGTAAGGAAGAAATTTTTTACAGTGAGGGTTGTGAGACACTGGAAGAGGTTGCCCAGGGAAGCTGTGGATACCCCATCACTGGGTGTGTTCAGAGTCAGGTCAGATAGGGCTTTGAGCAACCTGATCTAGTGACAGATGTCCCTGCCCATGGCACAGGAGTTGGACTAGATGATCTCTGAAGGTCCCTCCCAACCCAAACCATTTTGAGATTCCATGATTCTAAGTATCTTGCTTCCTCAGATCTGGCTTGCTCACTTGTTGGAGATGCGGTCTGTGGCTCTATGGGCCAGAAGAGTGGGTGTTAAAGGTACAGTTGCTGAAGAGCTCCCAGATGAATCCCTGTGTCCTTGAAATGCTGAGAAGAATCAAGACTGAAAAGAAAAAGTTGTTCCTCTTGAAGAGTTCTAAAGTGCTTGTGAATTGCCAAAAAAAGAGGGAAAATGTTGCCAATGCAATAAATGTCTTTCTAATACGTTGTGACCCGGCCAGAGCTCTTGCATCACAGTCCCTGTCAGAGCATATAAATCTGCATATAAACCTACCACTGCCACAGCGTCATCAACCAGATTTCTCATCGGCAATAGGCTTAAGATAAACAATTACTAGGGGAACCTGAAGATGGAGTGAAAGGCAGGGAAGCTTTCTTCTTTTGTTTGAATCGGTATTGTATTTCGATAGTTGGAGTCTACCAGCTTTTTGGATTAGGAATAGAAAACACAATTTTGTATGTCAGGGTGTATTCCTGGTTTGTACAGCGATACCCAGATACGTTCAGTAATGTTTCCTAGACTTTTTCATATGTAGTGTAATTTTTTATTTGCTTTTCTATCCTATTCCCACTGAATGGAAGCTTTTCACGTGCTGTTGCCCCTCCTCCGCTCCACCCCTCCAGTTCACGAGCAAGTTTACTGAACTCCCCAGCAGCTCATGTTTATTTTCTTATCTTAGGTTAGAGTGCGAAATTAAAACACTTGATTTGTCCTTGGCAAGTTAAAATGTATATTATTTATACAGCACTGTAGGAGTCTGTAGCTCTTTGTGAACAAAAAGAAACTGAAATACCATGGCATGGGGCAACGCACCGCCAAGGACCGGATCTTACAGACACTAAGACTGAGCGCGATGGAGCACACAGAGGCATAGCTTGCTTAGCTTCACTGAGTGCTTTGTGGCCGTATGCTCTGCTCTTCATACCTGGTCTGTCTAACCAGGACCTTTCACTGGAAAGACATCAGTAACATTGTGCTACCTGGGCACGGCCCCTGGGGAGACTTTGCAGAGCACTTCGGTGCCGGGTATGTTTCTGGCACCAGGCGACACAAATGTCACCAGCCAAGTTTTATGACACCTCATCTGGGTATTGCCAGCAGTCAGGTTACAGCGTCATTGACCTCCAGGTGGAAAATCTGCCTTTATTGACCTTTGCAGGTTAGTTTTTACAATTCCCCCAGAGCTCCAGGTAGCTCTACCCATTATTTGTAACTGAGGCAAATAACACCAAGGTAGTTCACTGCATCAGTGATTCAATGTGATTATAATAAAGCTGCAATACATTATTTAAAATGCTGTTACATATTTTTAAACATTTCCATATAGCTTAGTTATTAGTCAAAAACTAAATAAATTTAAAAAATTCTTTGTGTATACAACTGTAATTAGTTTTTACTTTAAGTTCAGGCTAAAAGCACACATTCAACAGGCTTCTGCAGTCTCTCCTAGTCTGTTAACAGAGAAAAAAATTTCTTGCCACTGCTGAATTTGAGGTGGGAATGCGCATAATAGATTGTGTAAGTTTTAAGAAACTGAGAGAAGTAGTAAGTGAAAATAGAACGTTACACCATTTCTTTATGCAAAACTCAGCGTATATACACACATACTTGTGAATGTCTCAATACAAAGTATTTCTTATAAAAATAATCTATATCCAGCCTCTTGTCAAGTATTACCCCTTTATCAATGCCTGCAGTTTCCTGAAAAATCAGCAGTATTTCCAAAGAATCATGTGTAAATCAAGTTAGAGCAATTTTGTGAAGGTGGAGTGTAAAGTCAGGCGTTTTAGAGCTGAAGCACTACCGTGACTGAAATTCTTTCCCATTTTCCCTCCTTCGCTATGATACCAGATAAGAGTTAAATTTACGAACAAGCAATTTGCCATCGATTATTGTAAGTTACCCTTTAGTTTTATGTCATAAACTGTCCAAAATAAAATTGTTCCAGTTTTAAGCCTGTCATAAAAACATTAAGCGTGTTTTGCAGGAGACATGGAAGGAGTATTCAGTCACTTAAACGTCTCTCCATTCCCCTCAAACATAAAAAAACACAAGTGGGAAATGCTCACCTAATATACAAAAGTAATGTCTAATAGCTGGAAAAGGTCTGAAGATCCTTTCAACTGCAGGTTATAGAGATGGTTATCTCTGGGAGGACATTCCTCATCTTTTCCATATGTTCAAAATAAACTGTCTTCTGTAATTCTGAAGCTCCCTTGGCAGGAGAGGAAAAGTGTTGAAATATTGTGTTTCACAATTTTCCAGACCAAACGCTAACTTATCTGAACGATACATTACTGTATTATGCAGTACATAAGCTCACCAGTTCTCTGGAAGTCGATAATTGTTTTCATTTTTCATTACTTTATAGTGAGAGAGGTACTTCGCAGAGTTATCGTAAGCATTATCAGTGCAAACAGTGATATAGAGCCAAGGACCCGAGTGATTATAGCACCTTTTTTTGTTTGTATGGAATATTTTAATGCAGTCTCGGTGCCTCATTGAAAGCAGTCCAGCACACGACAGATTAATCCCCTCTCATCTGTTTAGCGAACAACAGCTATTTGAAACATTTTGATACTACAATGGCGGAGGAGTCATTTGCCACAAAGTAAAATGTGTTCTTTTTATCAAAGCTTTAATTTTTATATCATTTGAAAAAAGCGATATGATTGGTGGCATTTGGTGTCGGCAACACACAGGAGCTTTTGTCCTACCAAGATATGTGATTTTAGCTCTCAGTAAATCTTGGGAAATCACATGATCTAATTTTCACCATTTTTTTGTGCACAAGTCTTACAATACGTACACAAATACTCATGAATCTCTCAGTATAAAATACTCCCCCCCAAAATAAACTTTTTACAATCAATTCACCTCCTTAAGTGATCACGGATAACATTTTGCTACACATTTGGTGCTTCCTTAGCAGCCATCTTGTTGTTTTCTGGGGTTTCATGTGTTTTAACAATGAAGGACATTTCAAGAGCTTTGTTCTTAGAAACTTGTGTTAGAACTTTTTCATGATTCACGTTCTTTGCACGCTGTCTTATCATGAGCAATTCAGAAACCTCTGCATAAGTGACCATGAGCTGCCTGACACTTACTGCCTTCTTTACCGCTCCAAACCAGTACATTTCTACACTTATTTGGGAAAGCTGACAACCTCTTCTTTTTTCTTTTTTTTCCCTTTGAGGGAGGGGTTTTCTTGACATTTTAATGGAACAGTATCAGCTTAGTTGTTGTCACAGTCCTGATCCATGGAGGGGTGTAACTTGAGCAAATAAAAGTATGCAACTAAAACATAAACTAGCCTTTAAATCACGATGATTTTGTCAGCTTTGAAAACCTTGTGTACTAGGCTGACTGATCCCACAGTCTGCACACAGTACAGACAGTATTTGGTCCACGACGTATATACAAGATAAAATTCCTATATATACCAAAATTTTTTCCTATCTAGTTTCACTGTAGCAGCAGCTCTTTTGGGAGGTGGATGACTTTGGAAATTATTTTCACACACTTTCCTGCTTTTTCATTCACAATGCAATTTATTATTGTGTGAATTTTTAAACAAAATTTAGGACCCTTTTTTGCTAAAAGTGTTGCATAAGTGCAGTTATTGTTTAAGATCAGGAATGCGAGACTTCATCTGAAAAAGAAGGTGTGAAAAAGTCTGGGGAGATTCCCACAATGGGATCTTAGTTTATGAGAGACTCATCAGAGGACCTGTCTCTAAGCGACGTGCCGGTGGAAGAGGTTATGGGCTCCATATGCACAATGAACAATGCCAAGTCATCAGGACCAGATGGTATTTACCCAACGGCTGTAGAGGAATCCAAGGATGAAATAACTTAACTGTGACGTTTAAACTCACGCTTAAAACTAGTGTGATAACTGCAGACTGGTAGTTGGCAAACTAACACCAATTTTTTATTGTGTTAACCAAAAAAGGCCTTTGTTCAAGGGAATTTTGGGGGAACTACAGGTCAGTAATCCTGATGTCTACACTTGGGCAAAGAGTAGAAACAATAATGAGGAACATAATTAATAAACATCGATAAGTATGCTGTACTGTGGAAAAGTCAACATGATGTTTGTAAAGGGAGGTTTAGCATTAAAATTCTATTAAAACCTTATTTATTAAATTCTATTTCTCTGAAGGAGTAAGCCAATACATAGGGATATTCCATTGATTCAGTCTAATGAATTCTTAAAAGTCTTTTTGCAAGACCACAAAAGCCACTCTTAGAGAAAATGAAAAACCATGAGATAGAAGGTCCTTGTATGTGTAAATAATTGCTTAGAAGATGGGAAGCAGAGAGTAGAAAACATGGTCTATTTTCATGGTGGATTGTCATCAGTGGAGTTCCAGAAGGTCTGTGCTAAAACCCTCGATCAAAATATTTATATGGGATCTGGAAAGGGGCTTAATAGTGAGATAACACTGGGGATGTTATTAGATTATTCAGGATAGTAAGATGATGGCTGGCTGTGAATAAATAATTGCAGAGGGTTTTGCAAGACTGAGTGACCAGATGGTAAAACAGCAGATGAAATTTCATGTAAATAAACATAAGGCGATGCACATGGGAGAAACTTATCTGGAAATTAAATGCAAAATGCTAAAGACCAGGTTGCTATCACTTGTGAACAAGATCTTGGGGCTATAATAGTTGCATGAAAAAGTCAGTCCTGTGCACAGTAGTGATTAAAAAACAAATCAGATGTTAGGGAGTATTAAGAAAAACATACAGAACAGAACAGTGACTATCATGGTGCCACCACCGTACAGACCCATGGTTTCCTTGCGCCTGGAGTAGCATGCAGGTCTGCATCCTCCCTCCATCTCTGTAGTGGAAGAGGAGCAGGTTCCAAGAAGGGCGGCAAAAGTGACTAAAGGGATGGAAAGGGCTTCCACATATGCAGTGAGTGTGTGAGCAAGGTTTTCCAGCTTGGAAAGGAAACCACCAGGGGAGGGCTGGAGAAGGAGTCTATGCAGTCCTGGGTGACGGGGCAAGGGGGAACTGAGACAGACTGATCATTGCCCCTCACAGCTTGAGCCCTAGCATCCGACCAATTTAGCAAGTACTAGCTTTAAACAAAATTGGTGGTTTTTATTATACTGCCTTCAGATCATGTTTTTTCTTAGCCCCAGTCATTGGTCTGAAACCCTGTTACCCTGAAGCCCAGGGTAGCATCTCAGGGGATAGCAGTGGCAGGGTACAGGGATACCTCCGAGGTCTCGGCTCCTCCTCTAACAACAGGCTGTTGAGCCTGGATGAAAATTCCCAGCGTGAGATTTCCACTTAAAAACTTCTAAGCTTTGCCAGAAAGATATGGCTTGATACAATGCTTCAAAGCAGTATTGCTCACAAAGTGCCTACTGAACCTCTTCCAAAAACATATTATGGCCTATATGTAGGAAGCCTTTGCTGTTTACACAACCGCTAGTTAACATTTTCTGATCCTTTCATATTTATTTACCAGGGTTACAAATGCAAAAAACAGAGGTCTGAGGTAATTTCATGTTTAATAGATAAAGTCTCAAGCACAAAGACATGGCCATGTCTTCTTCGTTTAATTTCAGATGTGTGAAACCTTTTCTTCCTGACATCGGATTCAGTATTTAGTTAAAGATAAGGATGAATCCTATAAGGAAAAACAGGTGATTGCCTGATTAACAGACTTATTCACTGAGTCTTCCACTTCCTCATGTGACCAGTGAATGAAATAAGGCGTAGTTGGGGCACCCTGAGCCAACAAGCAAAGAAAAGGTGGCTGAGAGTGCAGAAAGGACAAAGAGCAGATAGTACTTCCGGAGAGAAACGCAAGAAGTAGCTCATGGGAAGAAAAACCCTCTAAGGGAACTAAAGCAGGAGAGCATGGCAGTAGTTGTATTTCAACACAATATGCCCACCTGGGTCTCAGGTATGATTTATAACCGGCACACTGGACTTTAATGTTGCGCTAGTTCTAGTTTCTCTCCTTTTTTTCTTTTTTCCCATTTTTATTCCCTTACGCAAACCAGACATTGCAAACTCGCTGGAGCAAAGACTTTATGCTATGCGGTTTAAACAGTGCCTAGCACAGACTGTCCCTGACCCCATCACGAGGATGTGCTTTTGCAAATAAAAACCAATGGGAGAGGGTAGTTGCTGATGAAACCCTGAAATCAGGCCTTGATGCTCAGAAAAGATGCTTCTTTGGTATTTGTTTCTGTTATTATTATTATTCATTTAAGTAAACAAAAGCATTAGTTCACCTCATTAAAATCAAAGAGAAAAATCCGAGAAATGTAGTTCAGCAGCCAAAGTCTCAAAATCCACCTTCAAATCTTATTGGCTATCTTCTCGAGGGAGGTGTAAATCTTCCTTTCGTTGGCTTTCATTTCTGAATTTGGCTCTGCTCCTGGAAATCTTCCCTGGGAGGCCTCCACTTGCTATAAACGTTGCAAAAGAAGCCTTGCTATTTGCAATGCCGTTCTAATTATTTTTTTGACGGGCCAAGAGTTGCCTTGTGGCCATCTCGAGAGATGCTCAGTTCTGTATTCCTAATTCATCATTTGGAATTGTTCTGGACATCAAGCTCTGGCTGCCAATCAAAACAACTGTGTATCTCAGGGTCGGGCCTTTAGTCTGTCCGTGTCCCCGCAAACTGAACTGAAGATTTCCATCTGATGGTTGTGATGCAACACAGCAGATTCCTTGCTGGGAAGGCAACAGGAAAAAGAGACTTAGAAAAAGAAGAGACATGGAGATGAAGGGAGGCTTGGCCATAGGAACCCAGCAAGTGTGGTCGTAACTGGTCTTTGCTTTGTGCTCTTCTTCTGGGATCCTGGTCTGAGAGGGGTCTGAACCCTAATTTTAGAAGAAGACCCTGATATCCACTGCACTCTTTTCCAAACAGCAATGTGAGGATTCTGGAGGAAATGCAGTGACTTTTTAATGGGTATCTAGCTTTGCTTGGGTAAGTGGATGGCCTGGGGGTGCTTTTGAGAAAGACATGCTGTCAGGAAAACACACCGAGGGCTCAGTGTCTCACAGTGGATCAGATCATTTTGCAGTAACCAGGCAGGAAGTTCAAGCTAGACGGCTGGAAGAAGTCATCCAGAAAAAAAAAAAAAAAAAAAAAAAAGGAAA